>CM074749.1:19176799-19839344 GCA_037367245.1 Phrynocephalus guinanensis
AAAAAATATAACTACGCTGGATTTTGTATTACCAATCACGAGTAAGGTGGCCTTTTGCAGCTGATGATAACTTTGCCAAATCCAATTTCTTTTAAATACTTGCTTAGCTTTTTAGGCACCGCACCCAGCATGCCGATTACTACTAGGACCACCTGTACCAAGTTCAATTTTCACATCCTGATATTGGGTAATCTTTTCAAGTTTATTATTATTATTATTATTATTATTATTATTATTATTATTATTATTATTATTATTATTATTATTATTATTATTATTATTAACCACACAGCTAACTACGCTGGATTTTGTAATGCAAATCACTAGTCGAACACTTCCCAAGCGTTTAGGACTATGTGAATTATGTGAGCAGATCCCAGTAAGGCGGCTTTCTGCAGCTGACTGATGGTGACTTTGTCAACTCCAGTTTCTTCTAAATACTTGCTTAGCTCTTTAATTCTAAATACTTGCTTAGCTCTTTAGGCACTGTACCCAGTGTCCCAATTACCACTGGGACTACCTGTGCCGGTTTATGCCAGAGTCTCTGAAGTTCAGTTTTCAGATCCTGATATCGGGTATTTTTTTTCCAAGTAGTTTCTCAGTGACTCGACTATCACTTGGTATAGCAACATCAATGATCCACACTTTTTTCTTCTCCACAATCGCAATATCTGGGGTATTATGCTCCAAAACCCTGTCTGTCTGTATTCAGAAGTCCCAAAGTATTTTTTGTGCTCATTTTCAGTCACTTTTTCAGGCTTATGATCCCACCAGTTCTTTGCTACGGGCAGGTGATAGTTCTGACACAAATTCCAGTGGACAGTTTGAGCCACTACATCATCATCATCATCATCATCATCATCATCATCATCATCATCATCATCATCATCAAGTCCTGAAGCAGACTCTCTTGAAAGAGTAGGTTCCTTGGTAAGACAGAACCTTGGCATCCTTGCCTAAGCCAATCTGCTCAGCAGTTGGCCCTTGTGCTGGGTGGCTCAGCAACCCACCTGCTACATGAAAGGCGTGATGCTACTTTACAATCTCCAGAATGAAGGGGAGATTAGGAAACGTATCGCCACAGGGAAGCGTGCCAACAAGAAAAGCGCTGGGAGACATCAATGTCTCTCCTGCCTGTGCCAAGGATGTGCAACTAAAAAAGAAGAAGAAAAAAGAGTGAACAGATTGAGGACGGAACCTTCCAAGGGGGAAAAAAAAACCAAGGATGCAGAGAAAAAGTCAAAGACTCAGAAATGCTTGGTTTGAATTGGGAGCTAAGGCACCGTTTGCTGCTTTTGACATCTCTGGCTTTATTAAATACAGTCCCTGGATAGGAGAAATTGACACAAGATGGGTTTGGAAACATTTCGACAATGGAAGGCACCTTCTCTTGGTTTTCTAAATATGTCGGGCTACCATCCCAAGCACCTTGGCCATCTAGAGGGCAGTGGCTCAGGGAAGGGTGAATTGAATCCTTTTTATTAGAAAGGTCCATCTTCCGTTCAATGACCCTTGACATGGCACACAAACATCCTCCAGTGGTTTCTGGGAAATTGATGGTCCTTCCTCTCTGAGCACACAGCTGGCAGGACTGCTTATTTGTACATCTTTTCCCCCTATATACTTTTGAAATTCTGATGGTTCACCATTTAGCTGAGCTTTTATGGACCACAAGTCCCCAAATCCTTCAGCTGTCATTTGCGATGGCCATGCTAGCCCAGGCATTCTGGATGCTGTAATCACCCCGCCCCAGCCATGCAACTTTTCCAAATCTGAATTACAACCATTCTGCTATAGATTTTCATAAGCTCTCCTTTCTCCCCATCCTGGAACCCCTAAAAGCCAGGTGGACAAAACGGAGCTAGATAGAGCATCTAATGGGGGAGAAACACACTTATCTCATCCTCACACACCTGATCCCTGTTGCCTCCATTCATCACAATCTCTCCAGCTGAAATCTAGCAGTGGGGCGGGGGGATGAGCAGGGGTGTGTGTATCCTTTCTGCCTTCTGAAAAGGAAGGAGAAACTCAGTCCTGTCAAATTGCATTACAGTGGAACCTTGACTTACATACTGCTTGACTTGCATCATATTTGACTTGCAGCAAGAAGGGACCTGTTTGACTTGAGTCGCAGGCTTTGACTTACAGCTCGAATCCCCAGCGCAAGGCACCGGAATTGGGCGGCAGCCACAACCCAGCATCGCGGCTGCCACCTCCAAACTGCTCCTGCCTTCTTCCCCTCCTCCGGCAGCGGCGGCTTCGGCGAGGCCAGCTCAGAGCACCTGGAGCTGGTCCTCGGCCTCACCGAAGCCCCCGCTGCTGCCAGAGAAGAAGAGCCGGGAGCTCGGGGCTGGCCTCGCTGGTTAGACAGTCGCCTCAGTCTTGTAAAAAATCTGGCTGCAGAAGTCTGGTCCACAATGGAAGCATTTTAGTTGGGGAGCTGTACAATTGTGGGACTCTAATGGTAAGCATAGAGTTGTTCAGAACTTGGAACGTCAGGTTAAAAATAAGTAAAACTTAAATGTTAGACATTGTTGCTATGAACATTAAAAAGTGAAGGCATATAAATTGTGGACTATAATTCCACTGCCTCCTCCTCTCTTTGAAGAGACATTTCATTTACATCCCCAGAAGGAATCTCCTATCCCAGTCAAATTAAATTGCTGTTTTCGGGGGTCTTTTTCATCATCTGGAACGGATTAATCCGCTTTCCCATTACTTTCTATGGGAAACGTTCGTTTGACTTAAGTCATGTTTTACTTATGTCTAGACCACTGGAACGGATTAATGACGTAAGTCAAGGTTCCACTGTACTTGGTATGGTATTGAAGCCCTACCAGCTTCTCAACACCACTGACCACTGTGACCAGATTCGAATGGAAGCATAAGCAGAGGCAGTCTCCTTTCGGGGTTGCAGGAGAATGCTGAGCAGCCCTCCTGATGTAGTAGTTCAGTGGTTCCCAACCTTGGTTCCCCAGCCGATCTTGGCTTACACCTGCCAGAAATCCTGACCAACACAATGGGCAGCAAAGACTCCTCTGAGTTTTAGTTCAAGAACATCTGGGGGACCCAAGTTTGGCAACCACTGCACTTGACAGTTATCCGTATTGTTCTAGGAGCACATCTGCTCATAAATGTCGCCCAATCCTAAAGGTCTTTTTTAAAAAGCAAAAATGATTATAGATTTGAATTCAGCATGCTTTATTGTTACTCAATAAACAACACAAGGAAGGAAGGAAGGAAGGAAGGAAGGAAGGAAGGAAGGAAGGAAGGAAGGAAGGAAAATAAAGAAAGAAAGAAAGAAAAAGAAAGAAAGAAAGAAAGAAAGAAAGAAAGAAAGAAAGAAAGAAAAAGAAAGACAAGATGAGGATTCACAGACATTTTTCAAGTTTCTGACAACTGTTTTTGTGCACTTCTGGAAAATGAAAAAAGACCATGCGGTAATTGTTGTATTGGTGCATGGATTGATCAGAACAGTAGCATTGGACGGGCTATTTATGTCACACAGACCAATCAGGCCTGCCCCCTGCTCTGCTGTGCGTGTAACAGTGTACGAGTCTGTTTAGCTTCACAAAGGGAAAAAACACTAGTTTTGTTTGGAAACACAAGAGTTATATGCAAAGTACTCAAAGAGTGGTGGGCAAACTGTGGAAACCACACTTAGAATAAAACCCAACCAGCTGGCGTCTCAGGGCGCTTTTACACGACCCCTAAGATCTGCTGGTCACTTAAATTCGGACCAGAGATCATAGGGGTTTGTCGCTCTTCATGCGTCCCCACCCCTCCGCACTTCCTGGCTGCTGGCTGCATGAGGGGAGGGAGAAAAAAGGGACAAAAGAATAAAGGCTTACCTCCCGGTGCCGCTGGAAGCTGCCGGGAGCCCCGTCACTTCCTGGTTCCTTCTCTTAAAGGGGCGGGAGGCAAAAAACAACAACAAAAAGAAGCGAGGAGAGCCCGGCACATCCGCATCAAGATTTTTCACGCTTGGAGAGCAGGTACATGAAAAGTGCGCTGGGAACCGCTTAGGTGGGCGTGGTCGCACTTAATTTTCAGTAAACTCCAGAGCTGGTGGGTAAACAATTTTAAGCTCCGGAGCTGGGAGCCATTTGCGGCGGAGTTTAGGGGTCGTGTAAAAAGGCCCTAAGTCTCATACTTGAGGAAAAAGCGGCGGCAGGGGGGGAGGGAATCCTTGAGAGGCTGATAGCTATTTTAAAAATCCTATGATTAAATCATTCAATTTCCCCCACCAACCATATCTTGTTGTGACATATTCTTAGAGCAGTGTCAAATGTTTTCTTGGCCGTGGTGATGGGCCATTAAGAAACATTAGCTTTACAAAACACCTGCCTGGGGAGGAGAGGGCAGAGTGAGGAGAAACCATTTGCTGTGCAGGAACGACTACAGGTCTCTCCTATTGTTACGACGCCCCTTGCAGTGCTGCTACGATGACGAGCCATAATGAGATGAATCTTAATGAGTGCCAGCTCTTCAAAAGGTACCACTCTAACCACGGGGGGATTCCAGGTGACCTTGGAGGATGACCTCCAGCGTCAAGAGGCAGCATTGAGCGCCATAGACTAATGGTCTGAGTCAGCAAAAAACAGGCTCATGCAGCATTACTGCAATCTCCAACAACCAGATTCTTCACTAATCCCCTCCCCCCACCCCATCACCTTATCTTCCAACCCTTTGCCATTAATTTTGCAAGCCTGTGGCCAAGGGAAGAGAAAGACAAATCTGCCATGATGTTCCTGCAATCCTGCCTTTTCCTTTGGGACTTTCCAGGACACTTTATCCTCCGATAGGTCAATTTCCTCTCTTATCCCTTCCCCCCATCTGAAGAGTTAACCTTTTTGCAGAGCAGCTGATGGCAGGTCCTTCTCTTTCCATTCCCTCCCCCATCTCCCCCCCCCCCAATTGTCTCCATAACGTCCCCACTGGGGACGGTAAGCCATTTCAAAAAGCATTTTTCCCCTGGATCCAACACGTTGCAAGAGGCACGTGCCAAATTGCTGACACGCCGGAGTGCCGACATGTTGGCTCGGTGCCTGCTTGCCGTGACCTATTGCCGGCAAGACGAGGCCCCCGGGAATCACCTTATGACAGGATCATTGACAACATCATTAGTGGTCCAGAAAGCCACCGGTAACCCTCATCTAAATACTTTCTCAAACAACGAGGCATCTCCTCCTGGGCTTTTACTGTGAGATTGGCATGCCTGGTTAAAGAAGGCAAAAAAGGAGTTGAGCCTTTTACAACAGCCCTTCTTGCCTCCAAGCAAGACTCCTGTCCTGGCTACAACATCACCTAGCCATGGATTTTAAGAGCATCATCTAACGAAGGACTTTAAAAGGAACCTCCTGGTGAAGAACATCTTTCACCCTGTCTGAACTTCTGGGACCTGCTTTGAAGAAGGGTGATTGACTGCACTCGAAACTTGCAATGTTCCGTTTTTATTTTTAATAGTGGCCTATCACACACACACACACACACACACACACACACACACACACACACACACACACACACACACACACACACACACACACACACACACACACACACACGGAGTTTCACATGGATCCCACCTTCACCCCAGCACCTTCTTCCCTGAACACACTTCAGCGTGCCTGGCTCCTGATATCTGCAACCTGAAAAGGTGCCTGAGGGGAGGAATATGATTGAGACGTACAAAATAATGCAGGGCATGAGTAAAGTGGATAGAGGGACACTCTTCTCCTTCTCACAAAATACCAGAACTAGGGGACATCCACTCAAATTGAGGGATTTGGAGAGTGAGAACAGAAAAAAAGAAAATATTTTTTGTACCCAGCGTGTTGTTAGTCTGTGGAACTCCCCGCCACTGGAGTTGGTGATGGCATCTGGCCTGGGTGCCTTCCAAAGGGGATTGGACAGATTCCTGAAGGAAAAGTCCATCACAGGTTATAAACCATGATGGAGATTTGTCATCTCCAGGATTAAAACGGGAAAACTTCAAGGGACTGATGAAGGGGAGTGGTATCAGGAGACAGATATCTAGTCTCGTGCGGTCGCGGACACATTTGGTGGGGCCACTGTGAGATACAGGATGCTAGACTAGATGGTCTTTGGGCTGATCCAGCATGGCTCTCCTTATGTTCTTATGTCCCTAAGCTGGTCCCTTTCCATAAAAGGACAGCATTCTTCAAAACATATACATCTCTGGCTGCCCCCTTGTCAAAAAAGCTTTAAAATAAAGTGTTGCAACAATTTGCAGACCACAAACTATCAACGGGGTGCCTTGTGGGGGGGGGGGAAGAGGGGCTCCCGTGTGATTTTCATATATGCCATGTCGCCTATACTGTATCTGAAGTCAGACTGCCCCAACATGGTAAAAATTCATTCATTCATTCATCATCATCATCATCATCATCATCATCATCATCATCATCATCATCATCATCATCATCAGGATGGAGGCAGGAAGACAGAACATGACTATTATTTATAGACAGCCCCCCCACACACACACACACAAACACACACCTTCAAGGAGTTCAGAATATCATTGGGCCAGCCCTGCCATGTGGTGCAGTGACAGAACAATCTTGTGTCAACTGCTAGGGAGGCCTCCTCAATTAATGCACCCCAAATTATTGCTGCTGGATTATACTGTAGAGATGCTCCCTCAATTGGAAGGCAAAGTGGTAGAGAGAATACATGGCAAGTCTTGAGATCCATTCAGAGTGCTGGTGTCCACTCCTGAATGTCCCAGTTGAGTCCTTACCATAGTTCAAAGGGTGAGAAAACCTAGATAATCAACTGCAAGGAAGACTACTGGAGGTATAGAAAGCAACAATCTCAGTCTCAGCATCACTCAGTCTCAACTTCAATCTCAGTCTAAGTCTCAATCTTAGTACCAACCTCAACCTCAACCTCAATCTGAATCTCAACCTCAACCTCAAACACAACCTCAACTCAACCTCAGTTTCAACCTCAACCTCAACCTCAACTCAGTCTCAGTCTCAGTCTCAATCTCAATCTCAATCTCAACCTAAATCTCAGTCTTAACCTCAGTCTCAATCTCAATCTCAATCTCAAACTCACCCTCACCCTCAACCTGAACCTCACTCTCAATCTCAACCTATTTTTCTCCAAAACCAACGTTGAGAACTACAATATATGTGGCTTTAGTGCTGCTGCATGATTCTTATCCATATTGATTACTGCCAGTGGGAGGATAGATTCCATTTTCCCAGGGGCAATTCCTTTTATTAGCCTCTACCAGAATGGATTCCTTGAATTAAATCCCACTCATTTAACTCATCTACCCCAATTGGGAACAACAAGCAGACTGAGATGTCAGTTTTGGCATTTGGTTGCTATCTTTCCAAAATAATGATTAATGTTGATAGTAGCATCACAGAAGCTGACTTTTACTTTTCTAAATTAATCTAAAGAAATGTTTAAAGGGCAAAAACCTGGAAGATCTGCCACCGTTTTGGAGAATTTAATCTTCTGTTCTGAAAAAAAACAAACAAAAAATCCTACCAAACTCTAAAACCAGTACCCAAAATATTATTGGCTGATTTTTTTAAGACACCTAGTCATGGCTAGTAGAGACGGGCACGACTCAAAAAAAATGGTGTTTCGTTTGTCGTTTGTCGTTTAGGGGGTCCGTTTTGGTTCGTTTTTGTTTTTCGTGAATTTTTTGCAAAAAAATTCATTTTCGTTTTGTTACGTAACGAAATGAAAAAACGAAAACGAAAATGAAAAATTGCTGTTTCGTTAGCATTCATTAGAGTTCAATGTATTTGCCGCAACGAAAACGAAATGCATGACAAATTTTCTGTTGTTTTGGTTTGTTTCGTTTTATTTTGGAGACAAAATTCATTTTTCGTTTCGTTACGTAATAAAACGAAAAAATGAAAACAAAAACAAAAAATTGCTCGTTTCGTGCCCATCTCTAATGGCTAGTATTTTATTCCCATAACGTTCATTCTTCAAAGGCATTATACACTATCCTGTTTCCCCGAAACTAAGACAGTGTCTTATATTAATTTTTGCTCCCAAAGATGTGCTATGTCTTATTTTCAGGGGATGTCTTATATTTCAGAGAGAGGCAAAACTTTAAGTAGGCCTTATAATCGGGGGAGGCCTTATTATCAGAGAGGTTTTATTTTCAGGGGATACTTTATATTTCAGAGAGAGGCAAAACTGTAAGTAGGTCTTATTTTCAGGGGATGCCTTACTTTCGGGGAAACAGGGTAGCAACCCAAATGGCAGGATGCAAATATATTGACACAGTCTAAAGTCAAACCTCCAAAGAGCCTTATTTGATCAGAGTGGTTGCTAGCCAGCCAAGTCAGCCATTCTTCTCTTCTCTGATACTCCACCGTTTTATGCGATACAGAAGACGTTCTGCGAAATAAAGGCACCATAAAGCCAGCCGCTAACGCAGCAAGTAGGGAGCCATAATCCTTCTCAATGAACAGTCAATTAAGGGGAACATCACTCGGAAGATGAATGAAAAGAACAGCTCCCAGCAAAACACAAACACAGACGAGGACATGAGACAATAATGCGGATTTCCCCAGTCTGTCAGCCTTTAGATGTGTCGGAGCACGGCTTTCCACCCCCAATTCCCAAGTGCGATTGTCAATGAAAATTTCAGTCCAATGTGTTTGGAAGGCACCCAAATACGTCTGGGTGACACTCACTGCAAGATGTATATTTAGAATGTCATGCAGACAGGTTGCACAAAGCTGAGACAAATCTGTAACTAGTCAGGCTTCCCCCTGGAATTTGGAAGTGAAGCTTTGCCCTGTCCTGGTTCTCAAGCCACCTCCGGACAAATCAACGCAATGGCACAAGCACGGAAGGGGAGAACTCTGGGAAAGTTGTTCTGAAACACCTGTGCTTCCAGGTATTCACGGTTAGCCTGCTGTACAGCGTTTTTCATCTTTCCTGTCCCTTTGAGAATGGAAATCGTAATCATCAACTTAAAACTGCAGAGCTCGAAGGGTCCCCATGGATCATCCAGTCCTGCCCTTGACAAGAAGGCCCGGGGGGGGAGGGGAATCCCTGCAGTGTGGATGTGTATTTCTAGAAAACAGATGCAATCTCTGCTGTCTTCCGTCTTGTCCCACACTTTCAGAACTTTTCACCAAGCATCACATGCACTTTGGACAAAGGGGAAAACAATCCCCCCCACACATGCACCATACTTGTCAAGTGTCCTATATTGCCTGGGAAACTCCGTTTTTTTACCCCTCTTTTCTGCTGTCTTTCTGGATTATTATTTTCCCGGAAATGTCCCATATTTTTTATTTCTCTTCCAGGATTCTTCAACCAACTTTTGATTACTCTGCAAAGTTTTCTAAAATTCTTTGTTATAATTCTTTAGTTGTTGTAAAGATTAGCTCCCAAAACCTAGAAAGCAGGCAGATCTCTCTGTCAACAAAGGTAGGCCTACCAGATTCTGATCACCTAATTGTAGTTAGTAAGTGGTTTACAAGTGGTTATTTTAGATTTCTTTTACACCTATCTTAAAATTTGAGAGGTACTGGAGCTTGGTTGTGGCGGTGGGATGGCTCACAGTGAGTGCTGGAAAACTTCCCTTATTTTCAAATTCAAAACTTGACAGGTATACACGCATTACAACCCAGCGTGATTCATTCTGGTAAAGCATTGCCTGTTCCTCTGCCTTCTTCTTCTTCTCTGACCCCTAACCCCCAGGGCCAATGATCAAAGCCAGGAATCTGAAGTTTGAAGCTGTGAGGATGTGAGAGGTGGGGGATCTTACCGTGAACTATTGTATCTTTCTGACAGGTATGCTGCACATTAAGCACGTCAATATTTGTACCTCTGGTGTGGGTTTATCACCCTCGGTATGTGAGTGACAGCTTTTTGAAAATGGATTTACAGTGAGCACCACAGATATCCCCCACCCCCACCCCCAGGAACAGTTAAATCCAGTTAAATGAAACAAAATGTTCTTAGATAGTGTCGGTTCGTATAGGCACACATGCATCATTTTTTTCGGACTTGAGCTCACCCTGTTGACTCATCTGTATCTCTGCCATCTCTTTTGATCTCTATTGATTTATGAGAATTATACAGTGCACGTCAAAGGTGTGTGTGTGTGTGTGTGTGTGTGTGTGTGTGTGTGTGTGTGTGTGTGTGTGTGTGTGTGTGTGTGTGTGTGTGTGTGTGTGTGTCAGCACTCTGACTCTGGCAGTGGCAGAAATGCTGAACGATTGATAAAATGATAAAATGGAACAAAGTGTTAAATCGCACAGTTGCACCCGTCTTTAAAAAAAAGCTGTCTGGCCAGCTCAATGGTTTAAGGATCTATCAGTGTAGCCAGGGATTACGAGTTTGATTACTCTCTGGTCTTCCTGAGAGTAGAAGAGCCATCCTGAGTTTCCTTGGGCAACCTGCACAGTCCCAGGACACCCCAGAAAAAAATAGAGTGGTCAACTTCTACTGTGTATTGTCTACTTAGTGTTGGCGTAAGCCACAACCGGTTTAAGTTGCTGTTTTTGTGGATGATGATGATGATGATGATGATGATGATGATGATGATGATGATGGGTGGTGGTGGTGGTGGTAGAGAGAATTCATGCTGGTGGTAGATGACATTGCAACCCATAAACCAGAAACAAACTGGTGTTTGCAAATTGCCTTCAAAGCTAAGATTCATGATTGGGGGTGGGTGGTGGGTGGGGATGAATAACAACAACAACAACAACAACAACAACAACAACAACAACAAAACCCGTTACATTTTCATTTAGTTTTAGTGGTTATTCAAAGGTGGGAACCCATTCTGTTTCGTTTTAGGAAGAGCTGAATCTATCTCATTTCTGTTAACTCCGCCTGATGATTACCGGCATTGGTTCCCTTTAAGGAGGAAGCTGGTATAAAGATATTCTAAACAAGCAAATACATATGCACGGTAGGGCAGCTGCCTCAGGCAGCAGATGCTGAAGGACGGCAAGTAAAACATTGGCTACCTTTAGTCACTTGAGGAATAAAAAAATGCTGCCAGCCACTTGCCTGTGGCAGAACACATATGTCTTCCACCAATGACATCTGTAGGTAAGGGTGCCCGATGCCTTAATTGGAGGACTAAAAAAATCACACTTATAAGCAAACATCCTACCCCGTATGTCTCTTCATCAAGCTGTGCACCCAGGAGTTGTGCGTGGTACAAACAATCAATTCACAAAAGTGCCAAAACTCATGGCCAGGAGTGCCTACCAGGTTCCTTGGTTAAAATCAAGTTCCATAATGAAAACCTCTAATTAATGATGTAATAAAAATGCCACCCACTCCGCCCTTTGGATTCCATACAGGTTCACAGAGATATCTCCTCTTTTTTTGGGGGGGGGGTAGTGGGTGGCATACAAGCTATATAAAATAAATAATAAATAAAATAAAACCTGTAAAAAGAACTCCAAACAGTTGGCGTTGCGGTACACAATGTTTCCCATTGTGTTTTATTGTACCCAATTGTGTGTATCTCTTGATTTGCTTTGCCATGTTCGTCGCCCAGAGTTCCCATTGGGAAGATGGGCGGGATATAAATTCAATAATAAATAAATAAATAAATAAAGTTATTCCCCCGTTTACATTGTTCGGATAAAGCGGCCAAATTACGCTGAGGTTGTATCTAGGCGTTTGCAAGCTATTTGGGACAGAGCAGTGCCGATTCAAACGTTCGGACTACAACTCCCAGCATTCTCCAGGCAGCGTTATGGGAGGTGTCCTCCAGAAACACGACTCGGCCCAGCTCTGATTTGCGACTCAGTGGCTTTTGCACTTGGCTGGCTGTTAGTGGCAAGTGGGCTTGTCTGGAATGTGGCTATCGGCTGTTCCAAGAACTTGAAATAAGTGGGGCCAGCCCTTTAAACTTGGCTATGTTTTGAACAGGTGTTCTGGAGGGAGGGAGAAGACCGGAGAAGACCCGTAAGAAGAATGCAGAGTCTAGCTGGAGAGCAATTTCCTGTTTGCTTTCAGACTTGCTGGTTATTGGAACTCCAAAAAGTCATACTCGGGGGTTGCTAAGGAAAGTTATTGTTGAATCTGCTACCCAGCACAGCTGCAATGGCCTGCAGTCCAAAAATATTTTGATCCTCTAGCTTTTATTTATTTATATTTATTTGTATACCGCAGCCAATTTTCCCCAAAGTGAAATCTGGGAGATTTACACGAAGCACCACAATATAGAACAGCAACTAATAATAAAGCTAAAAGAACAATAGGTGATAGGTGTCCTGTGAAAAATCTAAAGGTAAAAAGGTCCCCCCCCGCACATGCTCGCTAGTCATGTCGGACTCCAGGAGTGGTACTTATCTCCATTTCTAAGCCAAAGAGCCAGTGTTGTGCAAGTCTGTGGTCATGTGACCGCCATGGCTGAATGCATTTCTGCGCTCGGAGCACTGTTTTACCTTCCCGCTTTTTACAGCGGCACCACCTGTTTTTTTTTTTTTTTTACTTGCATTGACATGCTTCCAAACTGCTAGGTTGGCAGGAGATGGGGTTACCAGCAGGAGCTTGCTCCGCTTTGTGGCACCTGGGATTCGAACCCGCCAAACTGCCGAATTTGCAGCTGACTGTTTCAGCGCTCTAGCCTGCTGAGCCACCATGCCTCGTGGAAAATATACAGTGCCAAAAATTGTATCCAACTTTTGCCACCGGAAAGAATTCTACGAATATGCAACAGAAGGATAGCATGGTGGTTTAGATATCTGGTTGCAGAACCAGGGGTTGGGACTTCAGTTTCACCCTAACCCAACCCCTTCCCACAGTTTTCTAGTACTCAAACGTGGTTTCCCATTTCCTTCCACTGGAGGATGTTCTGGGACTATGCAGCTTGCCCAAGGCTGTCCAGGCTGGCTTTTTTCCCAGAAGGCACTGTGGGGGAATAGAATTCCAAACCTCCTGCCCCCACATTTAGATACCTAACTCAATGAGGGAGTTCCCAGTGAGCAATATTTTAATTGAGAACAAGCAAAATTGCAAACATATGTACAATCATTGGCATTCTCTCAATTCCTTTGTCGGAGTGTGTGTGTGTGTGTTGTGTCATTACTGTCGTGACCGACTCTTCGTGACTCCATGTCCATGGAGTTTTCTTGGCAGGAATACTGGAGTGGTTTGCCAGTTCTGACTCCAGGCAACCTACAGCACCTGGTATTCCCTGGTGGTCGTCCATCCAAGTACAGATTTTATGTTATACAAGTACAAACGGCTTGTATAACATAAAATCTGTACAACATAAAAAATTCCGGAGATAGGGGAAATTTGCTTAACATAATTGCCTATGGGGAAAATCCTATGGGGAAAATTTCATTTGGAACGAATTAATTCCTTTATACAAGGTACCACTGTATTAAACAGGGCCGACCCTGCTTAGCTTCTGAAATCAGGCAAGATCAGATGTGCTTAGGGCATCTAGGCAGCTTGGACTAGATGGTTTTAAAAAGGAGAGGCAGATAAGTTGGCCAGGAGGTCGTCAGTTACTGGGCACTCTTTCATTCTGTTTGTATCCTTCTCTCTCTCTCTCTCTCTCTCTCTCTCTCTCTCTCTCTCTCTCTCCCCCCCCACCCGCCCCTATGTGCACACACAAATCCTTTGTAGATTGTGTATGTGCAGCATAATTAAAACTCAAATCACTTTTGGCGGAAATCAAATGCCCATTAAGTTTTTTTCAGGTTTAAGTCCTATAATTTTCAATCCCATCACTTAGATTTTGGATAACGAGCCCAGAAACATTAATTAGAGTGGGCGGGAGCACCCTGGCTCATATTGCTTAAAAGAAAGAACCACCATTTCTGGCCCAACAAGGCAGCTTTCCTAGTCCTGATGCTTGTGAGCTGAAAGGTAGTTGCACCTCGGGGGTTTGTAGAGACTATCAGGATACACCAGGCACACTGATATTCGATCTGCCAGCAGGGCAGTTGATATACATCCAGATCTTTCCATGGGTGGATAGATGTATATGGGAAACACTCAACCTTACAATTATGCATTGCGAGTGCCAGAAAGTTTGAGGGCTGGGGACTGGGTGTGTTCCATCACAGGAACGGTTGCACCTATTTTTAGGTTCAGAAGATACACGCCCTGCTGTTCAGATATTTTGTCCTGACGAGCCAGAATGGATCCCTCTAGGATCCCAGCCACTCAGAGAGTGCCATTGATTTAAAAAGAGTGGAATGAAGAACAGGAAGGGAAAGTTCAATTAGAAAGATTTCTGAACATTCTCGAGCTTTCTCTTGTTTATAATAATTTATTCATAAAACTTATGCTTTAAAGAATTGCATACAGCAATAAAGTGTATGGCTGGATGGTCCGTGATTAACTAGGTTATGGCTGCTGCTGTCTGTGTTTACTAGGACTTGACATCTGAGCTAACAGGCATCTGCGTAAATGGTTGGTGTTGCCCTTTAAAATTTGTTCCACTTTATTTATTTATAACATCTCTTTGTTGCTCAGTAGCCAGGACTCTTGAGCTGACAACCATCAAATGTAAAAATAAGGACAGGTGTCTTATTGCCTAAATGCAGAGAGGAATGGATGTTGCTGATATCCATGGCTACAGGCTGACTGTTGCAAGCCCGTTTCTCATGAGATCACTCACGAAACGGGTCACACAACCAGGAAACCTGCTGGAAAGAGATAGGTGTGTGTGTACTTTCACAACTGGCCTTCTGTGCCACATTCAGACAACAAGATATTAACCACAATTAGTAACATAAAGGCATAGGAAAAGAGCCAGCCTGGGTGGCCTTGGGCCAGCTGCCTTTTCTATTGTAAATTGCCCAGAGTCCCCTCTGGGGAGATGGGCAGGGATAAATCTAAATACAGTGGACCCTTGTATAACAAACAGCTTGTATAACATAAAATCTGTACAACATAAAAAATTCTGGAGATAGGGGAAATTTGTTTAACATAATCGCCTATGGGGAGAATTCGTACAACATAAAAAAGGGATCACTCCGTTGTCAATGCATTCCTATGGGAATTTGTACAAAGGAAAATTTGCTTAACATAATTTCATTTGGAATGAATTAATTCCTTTATACAAGGTACCACTGTGAATAAATAAAATAGCAGACACTCCCCCCCACCCCCCACCCCTAGGAGAAGTTAAATCCATTTAAATGAAAGCAAATGTTCTTAGTGTCAGTTCGTATAGGCACACATGCATCATTTATTTCGGACCTCTGAAAGAATCACACTGAATAATAACGATTAGCAAACACCTTTTGCTCTGTAGTTTTATTACATATCTAAGTATCACATTATCCATTGAATTCTACTGATAAGTTCTAGAGTGGTACCTTGTATAAAGGAATTAATTCATTCCAAATAAAATCCTGTCAAGCAAATTTTCCTTTATACAAATTTCCCATAGGAATGCGTTGAAAATGGAGCAATCCCTAATCATTACCATTTTTATGTTGTACGAATTCACCCCATAGGCGATTCTGTTAAGCAGAGTTCCCCTATCTCTGGAATTTTTTTCTGTTGAACAGATTTTATGTTATACAAACCGTTTGTTATACGAGCGTCCACTGTATATGGAGCACTAGCAAATGCACACAGCTTTGCCCAAGTTAAATAAGCTCTCGGAAGTATTTATTAGATTTTTATGGTCTCTTGGTATTGTTGTGCCCTATTGTTTGTGAGTCAATGCACACCAGCAGTGTTTAAGTGTGCGAGAATGGGGGACAGTGAGTGCTGGGTAATACAGTCTTTTACGATAACACACAGAAGCACAACACTGAGAAACTAAGAGTTTTTATTTGGGTTGAGGCGAAATAACACATACTGCACTCACCCTCCAATTGAATGGCTGCTTAATGGGCTCGTCTATAAAAGCCAGTGGTGACAGCAGTGGCTGCAAGCACAAAGATGCCTGGCTTAGAAATATCGGATCAGGTTCCACTTCTCCATCCCACTTTCCCCGGAGAATCCCCCCTTGACAAGGATTTGCCTCTCCCCCCTCAACGGAATCTCCTGGCAATTTGAATTACAGTACATATAACCGCATGGATAGCGCAGGAGGGAGAAATCGCAGGCCAGTATTCTTTCAAACAAATAAACTTGGTCTGAAGAGACAAGATGGGTTCCCCTGGAGGCCACTTAAGACTCCATATTGCGATTCCGAATGTTGGCTTGTACAGAAACAGCACAGAGTCATTCAAAGTAGAGATGGGCATGAAATGAACTTTTAGTTCGTTTAGTTCGTTTCATTATTCGTTATTCATTTCATTATTCATTTTCGAAACAAACTTTTAGTTCATTTTGTTATTCGTTATTCATTTCATTCTGTAACAAAACGAATAACGACTCTGGGAGTAAATTTAAAATGCAACGAAACGAACCGAGAAAAATTGGTTCGGTTTGGTTTGTTTCGTTAATGGGGGGGCTGGAGATGTCTCCTACCTGGTGCTGGCCCAGAGGTCCTTCAGGGATGGTGAAGCATTTGCACGCCATTGTTTATCGGAACAACAACCTCAAGGGTTCTGAACTTTATGTGTTCAAAGCATGTGTTTCTAGTCTACCCAGAAACACACTCACACAATTGGAGGGGGCTTAGGGTTAGGGAATACTCGTTTTTTTTTTCAAATGGGTGTTGAATTCACTGCCGTGGCGGTTGGTGCCCATTGTGTTTGGCTGGGGTGTCATGGAAGGCACTGAATAGGTTGGTAGAGTGGGATGGTGCAACTATGAACAAGGGGGGTTAATCCTTTACACATATGCAAGTACTACGTAGTAGAGATGGGCACGAAACGAACAATTTTTTGTTTCCGTTTTCATTTTTTTGTTTCCTTATGCAACGAAACGACAAACGAATTTTGTCTCCAAAATGAAACGAAACGAACAGAAACATCAGAAATTTTGTCGTCTGTTTCGTTTCCATTACGACAATACAGTGAACTGCTTTAAATGCTAAAAAAAAATCACAAAAAATTGAAATAAATGGTAACGAAACGGTAACGAAATGAACAAAAACGAAAACGAATTTTTTGCAAAAAATTCATGAAAAACGGAAATGAACCGAAACGGACCCTCCAAACGACAAACGACAAACGAAACTCCATTTTTTCTATTCGTGCCCATCTCTACTACGTAGGTGTCCACACAGTGGGCTCTTCCACATGAGGTGCATGGTCCAGATTAATGGAAATCGGAAGAATGCTCCCTTTCCCCCCATAGAACTGGAACCCCTCACTCGGAGCATCCATAAATTTTCAAATCATAAGATATTTTCTGTCTTCCTCCTCTTTCCTCCATCCTTCTTTCTCTGTCACACACTCTCCATTCCTGTCCTGTCTTCACTGCTCACCTTTTTCCTTCCCATGGGTGAGAGAGGGGTGTTGCTCCCACAGATGATGTCACACAGATGAAGGGTGCAAATACACCCTATAGCAATGTTGGTGAACCTATGGCCCGGGTGCCAATGCTGGCACTCCTTTCTGTGGGCACCTGACATTGCCCCTTACACAGCCACCTGTATACAGGTAAAATGGCTGTATTGGCACTTTGCCAACAAATTAGTGTGTTTTGAATTGCAGTTTGGGCACTCAGTTTCTAAAAGGTTCGCCATCACTGCCTTATAGGAACCAGGGTTGTTTGGGATAAAGAAGCAGATGAGTCTAATGCAGAAAGAAAGAAAGAAAGAAAGAAAGAAAGAAAGAAAGAAAGAAAGAAAGAAAGAAAGAAAGAAAGAAAGAAAGAAAGAAAGAAAGAAAGAAAGAAAGAAAGAAAGAAAGTGTTCTCAAAGGCTTTCATGGCCGGGATCTGACAGTTGTTGTGAGATTTTCAGGCTATTTGGCCATGTTCATGAAGTTTTTCTTCCTGACGTTTCGGCAGACTCTGTGGCTGGCATCCACAGACAAGGGTCACTGCCACCCCAAATTTCAGTGATGCTTCTTCATCCCTTCATCACAAAACAATGACTAACACCTATTCTCCTGCCTAGGACAAGTTTCCCCCCCCCCACAACATTTAAAAAAAACCACAGTCTCACTCACTCTATACCCCAGAGCAGAGAGCGAACTCATAGTTCCCTGAGCCCCTTGCCCTCTGAAGATGTCGGCCACGGAATTGGCGAAACGTCAGGAAGAAAAACGTCCAGAACGTGGCCAAACTGCCCGGAAAACTCACAACAACTATAAGAAAGACACAGTTCTCAAGTGAAAGAAAATAGTCCTAAAGCAGAAGGGATCAAGTGTAGATCCATCATACTGCCCCCAGGCCGCACTGTAATGTGCGAATGATAAGTTAATCTATCACAGCTATCGCAGCATCCACTGTCTGTATTATAGAACTTGGGAGATCATGGATATTAATTACCGGGGTTGAATGCCTGTACAATTGGGGTTTCCAACCTAGACGGCCCACGCACAGCAACTCAGCAGGAGATGAAGTGCAAACTGGCCTTATATCAACCCCCTTCGGAGGAACCAGAAAGATGAAACGGAATGCTAAGAATCTGGGGAGAGGATTTTTTTTTTATGTCAAAATGACATTAAAGCATAAGGGTGCTTCCTTCAAAACAAGAATAACCCACTTTCCGGGATGCAAATCATTGGGCGAGAATTGTTAATTTGCTCTGGTGACAGGCACCATCCTCGGTCAGTCTGCATCTGAATTCCCAACCTGCCTTGGCAGGTTCATGTATGCATGCATGCGTGCTGTCTTACCCGTGTTGCAATTTCAGCCATACTTGGAGAATGTAGCCTTGGCATCACGTCCTAACGTGCAAGTCACCTCAAGAAGGAGGGCTCTTAATTATCTCCTAGGATATCCAAATAATTGTTAACCACGCAGGGTAACTTCACTAATTAGGCAGAAATTTTGTTGTGTCCTCCCGACAGCCGGTCTGAGGAATCTGTTCATCCTATAACTACACGATTGGGTACTCAGTGTGGTGTGATGGGCAGAGGGACAGATTCGAACTCAAAAGGCCTGGGTTAAAATCTCCGCACAGCCATGGATGGAGGGGACTAGTAAAATTACTCCTTAAATAGTTCACTCACCCTGAAAGCTCTCTTGGGGTTGCTATATCTCACCTACCTTGGAAACCATATCAGGGTCGCTAAAAATCAGTTCCTTATCATCCTCAGTGAAGGAAGGAAGGAAGGAAGGAAGGAAGGAAGGAAGGAAGGAAGGAAGGAAGGAAGGAAGGAAGGAAGCAAGCAAGCAAGCAAGCAAGCAAGCAAGCAAGCAGTGGTGGCGAACCTTCAGCACTCCAGATGTTTTGGACCACAAATCCCACAGTCCTTTGTCATTGGCAATACAGGTTGGGAATTCTGGGAGTTGTGGTCCAAAACATTTGGAGTGCCGAAGGTTCGCCACCACTGGAAGGAAGGAAGGAAGGAAGGAAGGAAGGATGGATGGATGGATGGATGGAAGGATGGAAGGATGGATGGATGGATGGATGGATGGATGGGAAGGACGGATGGGAGGGAGGGATGGAAGGAAGGAGTTGTTCAATGGTGGACCTACGTCCAAGTACAAACGCATAGCTCTGTGGTTGAGGTCTCTGGCTGTGGTGCCTGAGTTTGGGAGTTCTATTCCCCACTGCGCCTCTTTGTCAAGGATGATCCAGAGGGTCCTCTCCATCTCGGCAGTTCTAAGATTACAGCCCTTCCCTTTGGCCTCTTATAAGAACAAAACACTGGGAGAGGAAGAGGGAAGATTCTCATTTTTTTTTAAAAAAAAATAATCATCAGCTGGAGATTAACATTCTTGATAACAAGGGTCTATTTGCGGTTTTGGTGTGTTGTGTTTGGCACTGGGAAGAGCTTGAGCTGCAGCAGAAGGAAATTCTCCCTCTTCACGAGGTCACAGAGACAGGATGGCTGCGTCTTTTCTTCTCCCCCGCCTCATTTTATGCGCAGTTGAGAACGTACCTGAAGGGCAATCATACTCACGCATACATTTTCTGCATGCCAATATTGATAGCCTCTCCGGCAGGGTGAGCCCCTTAACTTGCCTTGCCTAATGGCTTCTTTGAGCAAAGACGGCCGCACCACCATTTCCTCCTCTGGAGAACTCTTCCCGGCTACTCATCGTGTGCTCTGTCTCGGAAAACGTTCGCCTACCAGGCTCACAGGACTTCTTGGCTGCGCTTGCTAAATGCTGAGTCTCGCTTCACGGGGCAGGGGTGGGAGGTAGGATGCCTCCGCCATTTTGAAGGGATGCCTCGTTGGCAGGGATCTAAATTTGAAGGGCCCCCTGAATGCCCTCCCTGCCTTAAATGCTTTACAAGAAGGGTGGGAAACCTTACAGTCAACTTGATTACGGGTTCACTAGACAGGCCTTGGCATGTCTTGTGTGGGTCTCCAGGGTTCCCATTCAAGTTTTGTGTCCTAATCATGTGCTGCACAAGTTGTCATCTATGACGGTTACTTCACGTCCATTCTCGTCCCAGGAGGAAGTTCGTAGCGTATTGATGTCGGTCGCGGTCATGTGGTCTTCCAGTTCTGTCCCTGTTCCCATGTACCCACGGGCGTGATGGATGATACCGGCAAGACTGTTACTCCACGTCCTTGTTCCGTGATCAGATGTGAAACTCCATGCCTATGTTCTTCGTTTTTTTATGTTTTGATTCTCCGAAGCCTTGCCTTCAATGCATTACAGAGCTAAGTTTGAGGCATTTGTCTTTAATCTCTCTGCACTGCATTGCTGACTCCATAGGGAATGTACTGGAGAATGGCACTTCGCACTCCTGCCACTAGATGGAGAATGGCACGTTGCGTGACGAGTTGTACCTCACAGCCACTAGTCTCGGAACGAGAAGCGTGACGAGCAGATTCCCGAGGCGAGGGAGGGGAATCTCTCATCCCGCTTAAATCGCAGTTCAGGGGGACGTGGTCGGGACGAACTCCCCTCGTCCCGCAATGGACGTGCGGTTAGATTACTTTGTACCGGTCCCGAGCAGGACCGCAAACAGCGATGAGATGGATGTGAAGTATCAGCCTAAGTGGAGAGATGAGGAATACAACCTGGGATCTTCCATGTATGAGGTTAAACAGTACAGCTGTTTAACCACTGTGTCACTAGTTTGGTGCGACTTATTTCTCGGTAACTCCATGATGCACAGGGAGATGTGCTCCATCCCTCCAGGTAGCCGGTTCATGGTTGACTCAGCCTTCTATCCTTCAGAAGTTGGTAAAATGACTACCCATCTTGCTGGGGGGTGGGGGTGGTAATGCATATCCTGCATAAATAGATTGTATACTATCCAGAGAATGCTTTCAGTGCTATGGGGGGTATATAAGCAGAAGCAGAAACTGCTCCACAAAGAGTCCAAATTGCAGTCCGTTTCCCTGTGTGATCACACTCTCATCTGAAACTTTTTAGTGAAGGTGTTGTCTAACCTAGGACAGTGCTCCCATGAAGGAATTAGAGGGTTTGGTTTTTATTGGCATCCTGTAGGGTTGAATCTTAGATTCTGTTTTGAGTCACCTGGAATAACCGCCTTCATATTCGCAGGGAACCCTTCCTGAGGACAAAAGTTAAAGTTACAATACCTTTTCATGTTTACTTGCTTTTAATTATCCAATTGTATTTGAGTTCATGTATTGTTTAATTGTTTTTAAACATTTAATGTTATTTTTTGTTGTTGTTTTTTTAATATTGTGAGGCATCTTGGGTCCCGTTGCTGGGAGAAAGATGGCTTATGAATAAAACAAATAAAGCAAAATAAAATAAATAAGAACTCTCTGGTGTACAACTCTGTTCCCATGTGAAATATTACAATTCTCCGGCACTGCCTAGTCTCCTTTATGAAGACTGGGTTCTGTCCACCTCAGACCATTTTTAAATTACATTTACAGTAGTAGTCCAGTCCTGTAAAGGTCAAGACAGTCCTTGCTCTGTTTATTAAAGGGATGTAGGGAAAATGTCTGTGGTTCAGAAGGAACCAACCCATGGCTTAGATCGGATATCACCAATGGTCTACACTGCATATAGTCACAAGCTACTTAGTGTCCCTGTAATATTGGGCAGTGCTTCTCAAATGGAACACAAGTCTCTCCTGTCTCCTGAGATAGAGTTCTTGTCTGTCTGACTCCGTAATGTTTGCACCAAACAGCAGCAGCTCTCCAGCATTCGAAACAGTCATCTTCAAATACCCGGTCCCATGGAGCAGGAAGCCAGAGCATCTTCCCTTCCTCCAAATGGGTTCAAGTGGCCAAAAGCAAGACTGATGCCATGAAGGCTTTGAAGAATGCCCTGAGAGTTACAACTGTTCTGTTGGGGCACCCTTAAAAGTATATATATTTTTACAAGACTGTCCCCCTTTGTATTCTCAATACAATAACTCCCTGCCTATCGCGGGGGTTAGAAACCCCCCCCCCCCGACCCAAAATGATTGAAGATCTGCGATATACGGATGCAGGTCAGGTGGGGCCTGGGGGTGCGTGATCAGATCCCCCAATGCCGCTCGCCTGGGCTGCTGCAAGAAGTCTTGGAGAACCCCGGGCAAGCAGCGGTGGCGGATCAGATCCATCACCAAGCTGAAGCCCGGGGCTTGGGGAAGGGCAAAGATGGTTTTAAAACCCCAGGCTTTTAAAACCTTTTATTCCCTTCCCCACGCCCTGGGCTCCAGCTGATTGGTGCTGTGGTGGGGAGATAAAGGTTTTTCTCCCCCACCCCAGCGCTAATCAGCTGGAGCCCCGCCATGTACTGCGGTGCTGCGATATAGCGGGACCGCAGTACATGAACCGCAAAATGGCGGGGGGGGGGGGCTACTGTATAGTCCATGTATAATCAATATATTCATGTATTATTTGAACTACACACAGAGATGCAAAACTGTATAACTGTATCTTTGGTTCGCATAAACGAAAGGCTTGCACCTACCCAGCCATGATGTAATGCTCTCATTAGTCCATATCTATGACCTTCAGCAGAACATAGCACAGAGCTGGATAGAAGTAGTTCCTTGGACGGCCCAATTATTTCTGTTTTAATTGCTACTTCTAGAGAGATAAAAACCTGGGAAATTAAGGGAGTCCACCTCTCCCCACATTCTACTTTGAAGTGGGACAAGGGTTGGACAAAGGTGGAG
Organism: Phrynocephalus guinanensis; assembly: GCA_037367245.1. NCBI lineage: Eukaryota > Metazoa > Chordata > Lepidosauria > Squamata > Agamidae > Phrynocephalus > Phrynocephalus guinanensis. The sequence continues at coordinate 19,199,877 of CM074749.1, forward strand.
TGTATTTCCTTTGAAGATGGAAAAAGACAAAAACTTATTGGATCAAATGAATTCTTTTCCGACTTAAAGTGATGCATTCCTTGCAACTAAAGAAATGTGTGTACTCGGGCGGGCGGGCAGACGGGTGGATTGGCAGATAGGCGCATGTGTGTGTGTGAGAGTGTGCACGCACCTTACACCTCTTGCACCAAGATGAGGAGGAGGAGGAGGAGGAGGGCTCTGTGGCCACCACGCTCTTGCCTGCCTGCCTTCCCGCACAAACGGTGGTGGAGGAGGCGGAGGGGGTGCCGTCGCCAATCCTTAGGGCAGGCATGTCCAAACTTCAGCCCTCCAGATGTTTTGGGCCACAACTCCCACAGTCTTTTGCCATTGGAAATACAGGCTTGGAATTCTGGGAGCGGTGGTCCAAAACATCAGGAGGGCCGAAGTTTGGTCATGCCTGCCTTAGGGGAAAGGAGGACTGCTGGGCAGCGGGAGGGTGCAGGGCTTCCTCCTCCTACTCCCCCTCCAGGCGCCCCCAGATTGCTGCGCCCAGGGCAGATACACTCTTCTGCCCCCCCCCACACAGATATGCCCCTGCCCTGGAAAGACTAAGGCCTTATCCTTTAAAGCTGAAGAAGGTGGCGGCGGTGGGGGAGTGGGAACGAGGGAGGAATTAAACAGGCAGCTTGATTTCCTGTGGAACAAACAAATAAGCACCCTCCAACTACTAATAAGGACAGTTGGGGACATATGGAGGATGCATGCAAGCTGCAGATTGACATGCAGCCGGCACAGGCTAGCTACCCAGACTTCTGCATGATCTCACAAAGTTCTGCTGGCAGCCGGAATCGCAGAAGGGTCTGGCAGAGTGTGCGTGCTTAGCCAGCAGGCTCCTTTGTGCTAGTGGAAGCCATTAAAAAAATCTTTCACATTGAAAAGAATCAGGGGGAGGGGGGACAGGACCGCCCCAAACCAACCTTGGCAGGTACTGGTGTCATCTTGTTTTCATTCAGGGCATCACTGTAGCCCAAAAGAAGATCTGCCCAGGATTCTAGATAAGGCATCAGATGCTTGAACTGCAGCCAGCGTGACTGCTGGCCACTTTCATCTCAAATACCAAAAAAAAAGAGGGAGGGAGAAATAAAACAAACATGTTATTACTCATGGCTTAAGATGCAGCCCAATGCAAGCAAAGAAGCCGCAGAGAAAAATTTCAGGATTTATTATCAAAGGCACAGAAAAAGGAGCAAAGGAATTGTTCTCATCACAAGGGATCACGGCAAGGAGATAAACAAAGCCCATTTCTCTCATCACGATTCACATCCACCGTTCGCAAAATTCAGGGAACCCTACATTTTCGGCAGTGCGGGATCAATGGGCTACGTTTGTCAAGAAATAAAATTACTCACAGACCGATTATTAAGTTGTTTGCACCTTACCATGAGCCAGCCGTTCCTTCCTTCTTGGGAGTTGTTATAAAAGGAATAATTCACCAGAGAGGGGATCCTTTGGGATTGGCTTTGGTCAAGTTCAGGGATCAGATACTTTAAAAAGCACACCCGAGAATGTGGTTTCTCCTACCGCCCTCTGCTTCTTGGGGCTCTCATACATGTACAGTCCTTGATTCTTAAATTCCATTGCAAACACTCACCCACCAAGGGATGTACGGTTGTGTGTGTTTGCAATGGAATTTAAGAACCAGGTACACCCATGAGGAAAAGGAGGGGCAGAAACCATGGCATCCTGGAAGGCTTTGACAAATACTGTAAGTCTAATGGGCTAGAACGCTTCAAAGTTGGCAGCTCAGCGGTTCGAATCCCGGGTGCCACACAGCGGAGTAAGCTCCCGCTGTTAACTCCAGCTCCTGCCAACCTTGCAGTTCAAAGGTATGTGCAGTAGGACCCCCAATTCCACTGATTCACTTATCCACGGTTGATGGGAAAATTAAATAAATAATTCAGCAGCTGCAAAGCAAGCTACTGTCACAAACAGCAGCTGTAAAGCAAGCTGCTGTCACAAAATAGAAGTTTGGGGGATTGTTGGTGTTCTCTCTTATCCACGGTTTTTATTATCCACAGGAAGGCCTGGAACCAATCCCTAGCGGATACCAGGGTCCTACTGTAAATGCAAGTAGATAAATAGGTACCACCATAAAAAGCAGGAAAGTAAACAGTATTCTGTGTGCAGAAATGTGTTTGGCAGCCATGCCAGACACATGGCCACGGACGTGCACAACACTGGCTCTTTAGCTTGGACCCTTGTCTGCAGAACTGAAGACAACTGACTCTACCTTCCTTGAGCTAACATTACTTCTCAGGTTGGCTCTGAAGGCCTGCAGCCTCCATTTAGGAACTCCAAGAACTGTAGCTTCTATGGCCAGGTTGAACTTTTTTTCCCCCCTGCTTTTCCTTCAAACCTTGATTCCTTTTTTTTTTAAATGCCTCCTCTGTTGAAAAGTTGAAGGACTCGACACCTTGTGTCTTGTCTTGTCATCTTGTGTTATTCATTTCTGACATTTTCTGGGCCAAAGGCCAGCTCGGTGCTTTCAGTTTGCCCACAGACTACCTAAGAGCCAACGTTGGTACTGGATGCAGTGATATGTTAGGAGGACGCAAGAGACCTGGGTTCAAACCCCTGCTCAGCCATGAAGATCCCTTGGGGAGCCATAGGGGGGAAATGATCATTAAATGCATTGCATAATTTGAAAACCCTATCAATGTGTTCATAAGTTGGGTGTGACTAAATTATGCCTAACAATCCCACATGGACTACACAGCTTCATCATTCATTGGCATTCGTCAGTCTCGAAAGACTATGGTATCATGCCTGGAGTAGAGATCCTAAAAACAACACCTAGTGTGAGTAAATAGACCAATTTGGGAATGGCAGTCTCTACCGCACTGGGGGCAGATGTATTCTGTTTCTTGCCCAGTCCTCGAGTTTTGTTGTTTCCGTGCCTGCCTCTTTTCCTCTGCCTGTTGGACAAACGCCTCTTCAAATTTATGTAGACCACGCTGTATCTCTTGCCTCCAGACCGTGCGATCGGAGGTCAGGTTTTCCCATCTGTTGAGGTCCATTCCCAAGGCCTTCAGGTCCCTCTTACAGATATCCTTATACCGCAGCTGTGGTCTCCCTCTAGGGCGCTTTCCCTGCATTAGTTCTCCATATAGAAGATCTTTTGGGATCCGGCCATCGTCCATTCTCGTCCATTACGCCTACGCTGGCTTAGACACGTTGCGAGAATGGACACAGCTTCATAAGGACATAAGAACATAAGAACAGCCTAACCCTAACCCTAACCTTGAGCTAACAACAGCAACAGCAGCAGCAGAAGCAGCAACAGCAGCAACAACAACAACAACAACAGGAGGAGGAGGAGGAGGAGGAGGAGGAGGTGGTGGTGGTGGTGGTGGTGGTGGTGGTGGTGGTGGTTTTGGACAAGTAGCTCCCACCACCAGTGGTCCTGCTCAGGGATTCTGGAAACTGTCACCCAAAACAGTATCATGGCCAAACTGTGGTTTCGGGGCTGTTAATCTATGCAGGAAAGAGGCATTAAAAAAAATAAAGAATAGAAATATGAAAGTAGCAAGGTGGCAGGGAGAGAATTAATAGCCCAGCAGGAATTTGCTGTTAAACCCATTGCCGAATATATCTTACTTGCATCAATCCATCAGGAAATTTCCTTCTTTCTCCATCCTACCTTTCCCTCTTTAGTCCTGCCCAAAGGTGAGATCTGGAATGAGTCTCTCCTCTCATTCAAAGGCAGGGAGAAATGAAACCAGAGCGAAACGCCCTGAGACACTTCATCAGAATTCGGCAAAGTCCCGGTTTCTTGTGCCTTCCTTGGATTCATTTACATATTGAGTTATGGGCTTGGTGCCTCTGGAAGCCTGAGCTGGTCTCCAGAGATGAAGCTGTTTTATTAACCTTACCAAGATATTGGCGTCGCAGCGACCAGCAATTAAGTTAGCCAAGGTTCTGAGCATTGCCAGTCATTTAGTCCAAAGGTCCTGTGTAAACCACCCTGCCTGTCAATAACAGGGATGTGACATTCTCTTAAGTCTGTGTTTCAAACCTCATGGACCTGCATTTACTTTCAGCTGCTCCTTCGTATCCTGAAATTATTACAGATCTTTAACACATTTATCCTAATGTGGGTTTTTATTTGCCTGTTTCCCCCATGGACGGAAATGACTTTCTGTATTTTTTTTTAAATATAAAGCTTTTCACTGCCAGCAATTCAGAATATGCGAAACCATGAAGCCTGGTTTATTCCTGCAAAATCGCCCATTGGCCTCCTAGATGTGCTGATACCCTGGAAGAGGTGATCAGAGGACGTCCTTCTCTCGGTCCCATTGACCTCACAGGTTCTGTTTGATGGCTACATGAGACAGGGCCTTTTCTGTGGTAGGGCCCAAGTTGTGGGACGCACCCCATCCAGAGGTTAGGTTGGCCCCCTTTCCCCATTCTCTTTCCAGTGACAGTTCAAGACCTGCCTAAACTTTTAAGAACCAAATTGGCCATTCTGGATGCCGGGCAGATGTGTACTTTTTCAGTGTGTTTTTCAAGTTGTCACTCTTTGTTCCCGCTTTCTGTTCCGAGACAAGACACCGTGTAGTAACAACTGTCACGCAAGAAAACATTCGTTTCTCTCAGAAAGCTGTGTCCAGTTGTTGTTGTTGTTGTTGTTGTTGTTGTTGTTTGACTTTTCAGAAGCGAAATATCAAAAAAGTTTTTTTAAGCCACCCCAAAAGGAAAAAGGAAGCTACACAAATTCAGTGTTTGTCACAGTAAAAGACCATGAGGTAACACTTGTCACGAGACAAGTTATCACGACCGTGGGAACACTGAAACAGGGACAAAACCACATGATCGTGACCAATGCTGTCACGGTAGAACACTAGGCGTGGAACAAAGAAGAACGTGGAGTAACTGCCATAGTGAGATTGGACCCATTAGAATCAATGGGATGAACGGAGGAGCTGACTCACCATCTACCCACTTTGGGTCTTTTCTAGTGTGATTGACTACACAACGCAACTGGATCTTGGCCAATGAGCCCAGCAGTTCAAGAGCCCGTTAATTTCCTGCGACCGATGAATATGAGGACGTGTCACTCATTCATGTACTCCTAATTAGCCACTGTGTTGTAATAACAGCAGTAGGAGCTGCGTTATCGATACATGAAACTGTTTAGGTATAAAGTGCACACACAGATTTGACATTTTACCCCTTTTTGGAATACAGTTCCATAAATCTCTATCAGGAAAATTAAAATGGTCATCTTGTTTTGCCAGCATGTAAGGAGAAGCTAGATTTAAGACAGGCAAGGATTCTGGGAGCTGTAGTCCAAAAAAGCTCTGGACATGCAGTAGGACCCCGGTATCCGCTGGGGATTGGTTCCAAGCCTTCCCGTGGATAATGAAAACCATGGATAAGAGAGAACACTTGTCCACCCACCCCCAAACTGCTGTTTCCTGACAGTAGCTTGCTTTATGACTGCTGTTTTGAGACAGTAGCTTGCTTTATGGCCACTATTTATGACAGTAGCTTGCTTTACAGATGCTATTTGTGACAATAGCTTGCTTTACAGCTTGCTTTGCAGCTGCTGAATTATTTAATTTTTTTCCTCTGCCAACCGTGGATAACTGAATCAGTGGATAATGAATCAGTGGATACGGGGGTCCTACTGTATATATGTTTCTGTTCATGGTATAGAGCACAGTTGCTCTCTTCCGTGTCTGGGTAGATTTTATACATTCTTCTCTGCACAACATAAGTACAGCTCTGGTTCTCAGACAAAAAAACCCACAGATTTTTTTTCACCTCCCCAGTTGCCAAATGAAACAAAAGAAAAAGCAATTTCACACACACCATAAGGGAGAATGAGAGTTAGGGAACGGGAAAGGAGAGATGTGAGATAAAACAAAGATTTAAATATAATCTTGGGGCATTCTGCTCTATGTTTCCTATATAAATGTCTCAGTGTGCCAAGAATATACAAGGAAATGAGAGCCTGCATTTCTTCTCTGTCTGATAATTAAATTGTAACAGCACAGTGTACACACACATACACACAGAGTGTTAGCTGACAGCTCTTATTTCCTCCCTCTTATACTGTGCTGGAGAAAAAGAATGAAACACATATTGAACCCTGGCCTTCATTACCCGTCCACAGTCCCAACACAAGACGCTGACCAAGAAAGCTACAAAAGCAAGGGAAAAGAGAGAGAGAAATGTTTTGAAACCAAGAGGAAGTACTCCTTCCATAGTGTCCCTTGATATGCTACATAAAAGCAAACCATGTGTGAGTACAAGGAACAGTGGATAAGCGCACAACATTGGAGTTTTTCACTGCTGCAGAAATTTCCATTTTGCTTTGAGCCAACAGCTCTCCTGTTACACCCTCTTCCCCAAATAAATAACAGAGCTACCCAAGAATTAAAAGCTGGTTATTTCCAATGCTATGAACCAACACCCTTGACTGTTTTTAAGCCACCCGGAAAGCTTTAAAGTAGTGCTTCTCAAACTGTGGATCCCCAGATGTTCTTGGACTACAACTCCCAGAAATCTCGGCCATCACACCTAGTAGTGAAGGCTTCTGGGAATTTCAGTCCAAGAACCCAAGGTTGGGAACCATTGCTATAAACAATGACCCCAAGGCTATTATACCATCAGCATTCAATGTCTGCTACATCAAGTCTCTCTTGTATGTCATGCCATTGAAATAAATATTGGATCAATGAGGGGTGAAGAATGCAATGTTTTTGGAGTACCATTTACAAAATCCCACAGTGGCCATCCTGGTTGGGAGTTTAGGGGGATTGTTGTCCCCCCCCCACACACACACACACAAACACCAGCCTTACAGCATCTGAAAGGCCAGCAAGTTTTTTTTTTATTGTAAGGTTTTATAAGAACGTAAGAACATAAGAAGAGCCATGCTCGATCAGGCCAAAGGCCCATCTAGTCCAGCTTCCTGTATCTCACAGCGGCCCCACCAGATACGTCTGGGAGCGCACGAGACTAGATCTCTGTCTCCTGATACCAATCCCCTGCATCTGGCCCTTGAAGTACCCCGTTTTTAAGCCTGGAGATGACACATCTCCATCCTGGTTTGTAACCTGTGATGGACCTTTTCTCTGGGAATCTGTCCAATCCCGTTTTGAAGGCATGCAGGCCAGATGCCGTCACCACCTCCTGTGGCAGGGAGTTCCACAGACTAACAATGCGCTGTGTGAAATTTTTTTTCTTTTGTCTGTTCTTTCCCCAGCTCTCAATTTGAGTGTATGTCCCCTAGTTCTGGTATTTTGTGAGAGGGAGTGTTGTTTTTGACTATGTGTAACCTGCATTATTAAATTGTAAAACGCCCAGAGAGTGCTTGAAGTGCTACGGGGTGGTATATAAACAGAATCTTTTGCTTTATTGCTCGAGAGAGAGAGTAAAATTTCTCATCTGTGGCAGATTTTGTATATTTGTGTGTGTGTGTGTGTGTGTGTGTGTGTGTGTGTGTGTGTGTGTGTTGGAGGGGAGAGGAAGAAAAGCAACTCTGTTACAAAACACAAAAGGATAGATCCCTGCCCAAGGGAAAGGTAGTTCAAATTCAGGAGAGGAAATATGGTAGTGAGGGGAAAGACGATGTATTTATTTAATTTATATGTGTTTAAACTCGGAACTGAACTCAACATTCTAGATTGCCGGTGGGCAGACAAAAGACAATCTTCACAGGCTGATTGTTTGTGACTGACACAGCGGGGGCCTCTCTACTTAACAGAATTTGGAAATTGGATCACTTTCTTTAGTGATTGATTTTGCCTTTTTCTTTTTCTTTTTCTTTTTTTCCCTTTTTTTTGAAATCTGATTTCCTCAACATACCATTTTGCCTGAAACACATCTCTGTAACAAGATCATGCTCTGAGCTCAGATTCCAATCTCTACCCAGAGCCAAGATGGATGACACTGTTAACACTCCATTAGAGAGAGAGTTCCCCTATGAGGAAAAGACTGTTTGTTGTAGGCATCTGATCTCTCTTTCTGCCCTTGGTTACTGTACAGCAAACGTCTTCAAGCTGGTGTACTCCTGATGTTCGGGTCATCAGATTTATCTGATGAAGTGGGTCCATGAGCACTAGTGCCAATAATACTTGTTTAAAAGCTGCCACTAGACCAGGCATGTCCTCCAAACTTCAACCTTCCAGATGTTTTGGACAACAACTCCCACATTCCTTTATCATTGGCAATACAGGCTTGGAATTCTGGGAGTTGTGGTCCAAAAACACCTGGACTGCCGAAGTTTGTACATGCCTGCACTAGACTCTTCATTGGGCTTTGTTTGATTGATTTTAGACTGGCAGCTGCAGAATCTCCTAACTAGCAATTCTTCCTGGAAGATGGAGTCCCAAAAAAGGTATATTTCCAAAACGCTGAGTGAGCTCAAAATTATGCTTTGTAATGCCTGCATTGTTTGTTTGTTCGTTCGTTTGTTTTTTTACCCTGCCATTCCCTTTGAAAAAGGACCAAAGGCAGCCCAAATATTGTGTCCCAAATATCAGAAAATTGGATGAATGGCGCTGGAGATCTTCCAAACAGAACCAGACAAACCAGCTTGGTCAAGGGAAAGAGGGGGGGGAATCACAAGCAGAAGACCTCTGCTTCTAGTAAAGGATTCCAGGAAGACCAAGAAGCTTGGGAGAAAGATAGAGATGTCTTCATCCTTGCATCCCTGGGTTTTGCCCTTCCTAACTAGGTCAGCGCTTTTCAGCTGAACGCTACGTCGCGAGATATTGATCAGGTTCCAGAGGGTGCGATAAAACTAGTCCATAAACTCTGTATTTGCGGTAATAAAAAGTACTAACGAGAAGGACAGAGGAAGGGGGAGAAGCCAGTCGATCGCAGCTGTAGAGTTTCTTCCTGAAGAGAGGTAGGCTGGTTTGCTCTTTGTTCAATGATTTTTCGACCCACCCTCAGCCACATGGCACCATCCGTACATCCCTTTCCAAGGCACGGGTGAAATTTGGGTTTTGTTCTCTTTGGGTACTGATGCTGGAAGGGGATTCCGGGAAGTGTAGCTCAAATGCACAGCTTGTTGAAATGGTCTTCTAGCCAGTGTAGCAGGTTCAAATCCTCACTCTGGGCCAACACAGATGATTCCGTGAACACGTCATTAGAGGCAGGACTGTTTTTCAGAAGAAAAGACTACATGCTGATTCTGGCTCAAGCTCCCCTCAGTCAAAATGGGGCAAAATGGAACGATCTTGTTTTAAAATTGGTCATTAAGAAGCACCTAACAGCTTCGTTTCCAGATCTGATTTCTCTAGCATGTAGCTCTGGCATGTTTTCATGCCTGAAGGGATAACGTTGTCGGAGAAGGAACGATACATTGGCCAAAACCATCATGCCAAGAACAGCTGGCTTTAATAACAAAGAGTAACGTGCCTGGCAGTATCTATCTTGCCATGTGTGCTTGGCCTTCAAGTTTTGGACTTTTAGTCTTTCACCCTGGTGTAAACCTGCAGAAGTGGTGTTTTAATTCACAAGAGCAAATTTACTGTATGATGGTCTTTTTCATGGCCTATAAAGGTATTCCCCACTATTTGCATTTGTGTTTCAGCCAAAGGGAAGTTTTCCAAGAGCTTCTTAGACGGCACCCTGGCCAGGACCTCTTCCATCTCACCCTTCCCGAATCAAGGAAGCATGGTGTCTCACCAGCCCTGAAAATGTCCATTAAAAACGCACAGTGTCCATTAACCCTCCCTCCTCTCTGACAGTTAATAAGTCCGTGTCTTGTCACTCTTGTGGGCTGGCTGTTTGACAGGGATTCCCTGGAGGTGATGTCAGCTCTTGCTCCTTTCTTTGACAGTTACTTCACGTCCCTCTCATCACGGTTCGCGGTCCTGCTTGGGACCAGTACAAGAAAATGTTACTCCACGTCCATTGCGTGACGGTGGAGTCTCGTTCGGACCACACACCCTGAACTGGGATTTAAGCGTCATGAGCCATACATCTCCCTGGCCTTGGGAATCTTCTTGTCTTGCTTCTTGTTTCGAGATGAGAGCCCATTAAGTAAGGCTCATCACGCAATGTGCCATTCTCCATCTAGGGTCAGGAGTGCGAAGTACCATTCGCCATTATATTCCGTATAGCATTAGCAATGCAGCGCAGAGAGAGAAGAAGGCATAAAACCTCAAACGTTGCTGCTTAATGCATGAAAGGCAAAGTTACGGAGAACTGAAATATCGAAAAACGGAAGGTCGGACCAAAAAAGGGGGGAACGAAGGCAGGGAAGTACAGGTGTTGTCACGAAACAAGGACGTGAAGTAACAGTTGTCACGATACCATCAATCACGCCCGTGGGTAAACAGAAACAGGGACAGAACTGGGAGAAGACCATATGACCACAAATGACGTATCACGAAATGAGGAAGGACATGAAGTAACCGCCTTAGGTAGGTAGGAGATCCAATTGTCATGCCAAAGTGCCATCCTGCCTTCTTTCTCTTCCCCTCTAGGGGAAACAAAAAACAACCAGCCTCTATTACATCCACTGCTTAAAGGTCAGTGGCAGTGCAAACATCATGTACCGGAGGGTGCCTAAAAAGAGATGCTAAACCAAGGAGAAGCTGCAGCCACTATGCTTGGAAAGCACGCTCCATGCATTGCCAGTGTGCATGCTTATTGTTCTCCACGATGTATCCGGAGGGGGGGATTGCTTGGGGCTGGTAGAGTGGGGGAAGGTCTTAAAACAGAATCTCCTGGACACAGGGCCAGTTGGCTAGTGCCAGGGACAGGTGGTCGGCAAGTTAGGAGTCGGGGCAACTCAGAACTCATGGCCTTTCCAAGACCAGGCGATGAACTCAGGAATTAACAGGACCAGGGGGGAAACGGGAGCCTTGAGCACAAGGTGACCAGAACCAGGAGGGGATCCCAAAACAAATCTAGAGTGCGGTCAGGATTAAGAGAGGAACCAGGACGCAGGGTTACAGAGCAAACCAGAAATTGAGAGCAAAAAGCAAAACCGGAAATGTTTGATACTGCAAATTTGCACAGATCTTGTTGCTTCTGCAAAATCTCAGGGACGTCGGACATTTTATTGTGGATTTGCTAATCCATACAGGCCGATGCTGCTATATGTCTTCAAGATGGCTCTGCCCTTTGACAATCCTGATACAATTTCTGAGATATTCAAGGGGTGGTTTACCACCGAGTTTGGTAGCTGAGGAGGGGTTTGAAACCAGGTTTCCCGAGTCCCAGTTCAGCGCTCTATCACTACAGCACCCCAGCTGGCTTGTTTATATCTACACCATTGTGTGGTGGGTTGTGACCTCTATGCCTGCTCTTCAGCTCCATGCCCCAGCGCAGCTTGCTGTGGATGAGTAATCTCAAGGCCCCTGCTCTTCTCTCCCTTTGTACAGTTCTTTGTCTTTTAAGTGGGCTTTGACTGACCTCCCCTTGAAACCGAAGCAGCTTTCCAGCAGAGGATGGCTGTCCCCTACAAAATAGAACACAGGGCCACCCTATTCCTCAACCATCTCAACTCCCCTACAGTGTGATGCCTCAGAATCAATACAGCCACGTGGATCTACGTAGATCAGACCACCAAACTGCATCCCCATCGCCATGCGACATCCTCAGAGCAGGAAAGGGGCAGCATCAAAATACTTTCCTTGTTATCCAGTTACAACAACGGTGGACCGTTGCCAAACCAGCCAGCCTTCCCCCTCCCTTGATATGCTACATTTCTGGCCTTCATGTCCTGTGTTGCTGCTGCCTCTGCAGTATGGGGAAAGGTTGTCCCTGCAGGGCCCTATCAGCTCAGCCAGCCTGTGCGGAACCTCTGGCCAGGCGGGTTGCGGAGGGAAGATAGGATGAATGACTATCTCTGCTTTCAGCTTCTGCCATGAGAGTCAGCGGGGTTCCCCGAGTGCGTTGGAGCTGAAACCAGCCCGGCGTGCTCACCTCCTCAAAGGGAAGCCCTTCTGTTCTCGCAGATTAGTTCCCCGACTGTGTCTTTGCTGGCACTGCGACGCCAGCCGGGGCCACGGCAACCCCGTGGCAGCAGGAGCCCCCAATGACATCAAACGCCCGCTTGCCGGCTTCCAAACAGGAGCGGCGGGGTGGTTATTCTCCACGCTGCCGTCTGATCTCCGTAGGCCTGCCTTCTGGGCTTTCCGAGTTCTGATCCTCAGTGGCTCCCTGCTGAAGCACAGAACATCCCGCCACTCACATTTCAAGCTTGATCCTTGAGTCGAAATTAAGGAGAGCTGTGTTGCAACAAGGGGTGGGTTGCGGAGAAAAGCTGTCTTAGCAGCTCCTTGAGATTCAATCTTTCCAGCCCTCTGAAGAAATGAAAATTAAGGATTTATATGCACATCCTCACACATGGGAATAAGACCATGTTAATATTTTTTTATCCTTGCCTCTGAGACAGAAAGGTTTTCTCTCCTGGTTTCTACAAGAGTTTTCTATATATTTTTTTTCCGTTCGCCCCTGGTGCCTCTTGCTGAGGGTTTTCCCTCTTTTTTGTTTAGTACTGTTTGATTTGTTATCTATGTTGATTTGAACCTTGTTGTAAACCGCCCAGAGTTCCTGCTGGAAGATGGGTTGGGTGGTATAGAAATAAAACAAACAAACAAATAAATAGAGATGGGCACCTTACAAAAAACGACAGGCTGTTTCGTCGTTTTGTAAGCTTTCGCAATGTTATGAAATGAAAGAAAATGGGAAACAGTGTTTTGTTATGAAATGAAACACTTCTCTTTTTTTCTTTGAAAATGAATTGCTTCTTTACTCTGTAAAATGGCTCCCTTGTAAAAAGATACCCACTGAGTTTGGTGCCTCTAGGACCCATGGGAGCCATTTTATAGAGTTAACGAAACATTTCATTATTGTTTCATTTCATTTCATTTTTTCTTTACAAAAATTCATTTAAAAAGAAACAAAACAAACCGCTAGTAGAAACAATGAAACGAAACTCTATTTTTCCATTTCGTGCCCATAGAGTTTTCCCATCTGTGAGTGTGATTTCTATGGCAGATCAGGCCAAATATTACAAAAGCAATTGCTTCCTTGCTTCGCAGGCTATTAAAAAGTAATGTACTGGATGGGTCATTTGCAGCATCTTTAGCATTCAGGGACTTCTTGTGCTGCCTGTCTGTATACACTTAGCATCAGAAAAAGAAGACTCTCGATTGGCATAGAGGCATTTTGTGCAAAAAGTAGAAACCCTTTTGCACAAAAAGTGCTTCTTGTCTCCCTCTTATGCTGGAGGGCATGGATCCTCTCGAGAGTAGAAATTCTTCATCAGGCCTTTTCCAAGTGCTGAAATTATTTCTCTTGGTCCATGATTAAAGATATTCTTTGCATTCCTAATGAGAATGTGTCATCTCTCCCTTAAAGGAACAGACAAAGAGAGAACCCCCCCCCAATTTACCCTGACTAGCTGTTTCAGTGTTTGGATATGTGTTAAATAAGTGTATTTTCTTACCCAAAGATTACCAGCGACTATCTGCATTCTCTTCTACTTGATATCTAAGGGCCTTTATACACGACATCAGCCTTCTTTTTGACGGGCTAAACCCCAGTAAGATCAATCTTTTGCAAAGGCCACTTAAAACCCCTTCGCTGGCCAGGACCAGAGATCTTAGGGGTTCATCGCTCTTCCTGTGTCCCCACCCCCGCCGCACTTCCTGGCTGCTGGCTGTGTGAGGGGAGGGAGAAAAAGAGAAAGAAAAGCATGCCGCTCACCTCGTTCTGCCTCTCCTCTCTGTAAAAGTAGCTCTTAAAGGGGCGGGAGCCAAAAAACAACAAACAGAAGCAAGGAGAACCCCGCACGCACTATCATTACACCGGATCAAATAATTTTCACCTCCAAAGAGCAGGTACCTGAAAGCTGCGCTGGGATGCGCTAAAGTGGGCGGGGTCGCACTTAATTTCCTGTTAACTCCGGAGCTGGTGGGTAAACATTTTTAAGCTCCAGAGCTGGGAGCCATTTGCCCCGGAGTTTAGGGGTCGTGTATAAACGCCCTAAGTATAAAGCATCTACTTGCACAGAGCAGAGGCACATAGAATCATGGCTATCCCCCTATCAAAAGAGCCAAAGATTAAATTTGAAATCAATCAATCAATCAATCAATCAATCTATCTATCTATCTATCTATCTATCTATCTATCTATCTATCTATCTATCTATCTATCTATCTATCTATCTATCTATCTCTAAGAAAAAACATTGATGTATACTCTTGGTTGGGGCATGGTGGCTCAGCGGACTAAGGCGCTAAAACAGTTGACTGCAAAGTCGGCAGCTCAGCGGTTCAAATCCCAGCTCCTGCCACGCTAGCAGTTCGAAAACATGTCAATGCAAGTAGATAAATAGGTACCTCCGTAAAAAGTGGGAAGGTAAAACAGTGTTTCCTTGCAGCTATGCCGGCCACATGGCCATGGGCTTGCACAACACTGGCTCTTCGACTTGAATACAGAGATGAGCACCTCCCCTAGAGTTGGACACAACTAGCACACATGTGCATGCAGAACCTTTATGTTTACGTTTTTTATACTCTTGGTCACGGAGGCCTGGAGATTCCAGAATCATTTCTCTAAGGCCTGATTCTTAGACGGAAGCACGGCGAGCTCTATTAAATAAATTGGAGTGAATCCCTAAGATGGGGATTCTTTAATGATAAGCCGTTCTTTAGCACCAAGCAACTTCAGACGGGTCTCAAGTCCTAGCAAAAGCGCATAGCGGATGATCCAAGTCTTGTGTCTACCCGCAAAGCCCCTGATTCGGGGAACTGCCTTTAAGTTCTAAGGCAAGCTGCCTTCTCTTCTCGAGTGCTCATACCCAGGAAGGGCAGCCCCGCTGTGACAGAGAAAAAGAGACGAACAGCTGAAGCCCAGAGTAACCTATTTAAAGCTTGGAATGTGTCACTTTACTCTTGAGCCTCTGAAAAGGCAGAAGAGCCAGCCACCGGATCCTTAAGAATCTCTACGTGAGACTTCACGTGGAGCATAAATAGAGGAACGGGGGGGGGGGACGACTTCCTCGACTTAATTAAATTTCCTCGAGATACTTACATTTTTCATTTTTCATTCTTAAAATAAATAAAAAAGATTTCAGCCATGCTGCTTCGCATGCCCTGCACGTCTTCCTGCTTACAGCAAGTTTCGGGAAGGTTTTTGCACTGTTTAGAGCAGGGGTCCTCAACCTAAGGCCCCGGGGCCGGATGCGGCCCCCCAAGGTCCTGAATCCGGCCCCTGGGACCAATTACAACCCCCCCACCTACCCCCTGTTTTGTGAGCAAGCAAGCCTGGTGGTGGGGGCAGCGGTGGGGGGGGCAGCGGATGACGGGACGGCAACAGGTGGGGGCGGATGGCGACGGGCACAGGGGGGCGGCAATGGGCGCGGGGGGTGGCGGGCAGACAGCGGCGGGTGGCAGGGGGACGGACGGCAGTGGCCAGCGGCAGCGGGGGGCGGGGGGGCAGCAGGCTGGCCAGTGCCCCCTCTCCATTTTGTCACCCCAGGCAACTGCCTAGTTCACCTTAATGGACACGCCGGCCCTGCCTACACTGCTGAGGAAATGAGTCCAGCTTCTTTTCTTGTGATTCATCATCCAAAGCACATGGGACATAGCCAGGACAGCTACAGGAGGTCTACCACAGGGCAAAGCAAGGCAGAGGTATCAGGCGGCAGATGCTGGGAGTTGGCATTAGGATATCAGCGGGGAAAGCGGCATGCCATATGGTGTGTCCATTGCATTCAAAGCTAACTTGCTTCTGTCAGGCGTGAGGGAGGATGCTGTTTCCTCGTGAGTGTCGAAAAGAGATCCAGCACTCAGAACAGCTAGGTTTGTCACATGGAAAATTGGAAGGAGTGCCATCTTGCTTTGTTTTTGGCCTCAGATGGCAAAAATATCTTGGATCAGCCCAGAGCATGACTGCCTAGGTGCTGGCCCTGGAGGTTTCAAGATGAGCAGGCACCTTGAAGAGGAAGACCAGGAAATGGACCAAAGTGCAGTACAGTAGGACCCCAGTATCCGCTGGGGATTGGTTCCTGTGGGTAATGAAAACCATGGATAAGAGAGAACACCAAAATGTTCCCCAAAAGTGCTGTTTTGTGATAGTAACTTGCTTTGCAGCTGCTGTTTTGCAACAGTAGCTTGCTTTACAGCTGCTGTTTGTGACGGTAGCTTGCTTTACGGCTGTTTTATGACAGTAGCTTGCTTTACAGCTGCGACTGCTGAATTATTTATTTATTTTTCCTCTACCAACCATGGATAACTGAATCAGTGGATAATGAATCAGTGGCTACAGGGGTCCTACTGTACACTAGTGGTTTAAAATAAAAATAAAAACAGTGGCCATGGGGTCCTGAATGATTCCTCACAGTAGCAGGGGGAATACAGTGGAGATACTTGGGGTTTTTGGTTTTTCTTTCTTTTTTTGTGGTGGGGAGGTTTCTAGACACTTGGCAGTTCTTGAGTTGGCAAAGTACAATTCAGGAACATGAAGAAATTTGCCCCTGTCTCACCAGCCCTCCCTTAAACACACAAAATCTTCCTGGAGGGGGGGGGGGAGTCGTTGTAGAAGAATCTTTAAGTAGGAAAGATGGTCTTCACTCAAAGTCACCATTTGTAGTTCCAGTCAGACAGAAAAACAGGTAAAAATGGAGTCTTCAGCATGCAGGAGCCCTTGCATCCTTGTTTCTCCTTTAACCAAGGTTTGAGAGGAAGAAGAGGGAGGCGATACATAGCACCAGATCGTTCTGGGGACGCAGGATGAAAAGTAGGAATGAACCATTCCATTCGGCTGTAAAAACCTCCCTTGCTGATAAAGCCCTGTTTATGCATGCAAGGTTGCTATTGTTCCAACAAGAAGACAATCACTGAACAATTGCGTTTGCTTCTCCCTTTAAGATCTCGTCTTGCTGAAGAAGCAGACAGCCTCCCTCCCTCCCTCCATTATTTTTAATGACGATAGAATTTGTATAGAGTAGCTGAGCTACTTGAAAATCAGCCAGGTGGCAACCCCAGTTATAGGCCACAAGGTCAATTGGCTGCAACTGGAGGGAGTCCTTTCGTGCTCTTTCAGCAGAAATGTGAAATAAACTCTATCAGCCCTGTGCACTCTACCATGCTGAGTGCACGCAGGTGCTCTGCTGGTCAGGGCAAGGTGTTTGGAGCAGGCAGCATCCTTCCTAGCACACACACGAAGTCTGCTCAGTGGGAATCATATGCATTTTTGCGAATGTGCAAAATTTGTAACTATAATAACCACTGCCTTGTTGAGAGGACTATTAAAAACCCAAAGGGGGTGCATGCGCGTTCTTGAAAAGTCTTACAGTTGCTCAGCTCTATCGAGGGCCAACTTCCCTGGGAATCAAGAAAGAGCCTCGATTCAGCAGCCTTGGCTCCACAGAAGGGCACAAACGGACGGCGATTTTTGTCGAGTCTCAGCGCAAGCCAGTGTTCGGGCTGCCCCGTGTTTTTGGTTCAGAAGTGAGGGTCCTCTCTTTGAAGGCGTTGACAAGCGCAGGGCTGGAGAATGGGTTCCGGAAGTCAGAAAGCTAGATCTTGGTCAAGAAACAGACAATCAGAAGGGCACACACAGACTGCGGTTTTTTGTCAAGTCTCCACACAAGCCACTGTTCAGGCTGCCCCATGTTTTTGGTTCAGAAGGCCATGTGAAGAAAATGTCTTCCAAAACAATGTTTTTGGTTCAGAGGACAATAAAATGTGAAGACAAGTTGCATTTATTGTGTTCGATTTGTTGAAGTATGATGTCGTATGTTTGAGCAAGTGGTTCTTGCCACATGTGGTACACCGCCCTGAGTTCCTTCGGGAAAATCGGGCGGTTAACAAATACAAAAATAAATAAAATAAATAAATAAATAAAATTTAAAGCATGTAGAGGGATGATGGTTGGACCAGTGGGTCTGGCTGTTGTGACCTTGTCGGATTTTCTCTAAAAAGTCAACATTTGCAGATTAAACCATCTGTATCTCAGGCCACTTCCTCCTGACCAACCACATCCCCCTTCTCCAAGGCAATAATTTTGCTGTCTGTTTTTCATTGTCTGCAGCGGAGAGCGGGCTGAGAGTGTCTCATTTACGTAGAAGCCCATAACAGGGACATCTACACCCGATTCTACGCTTTGTCCTGCTTCCTGCTGAATGCGTTCTGTGGGGAAATAGACATAATTTTCCCCGCTTCTACCTTGCCACGAGCATCCTGAGCAATTACTCCCGATTTGCAGCTGTAAACTCACATTACTAGCACGAGGGCCTCTGTAACAAAATCGTCACAAAGCCCTGCACGAAAGGTCATACTCCAAAGAAGCAAACAAGGATGAGAGCTGTGACAATCAAGGCAGTCTGTTGTTAAAGCTAGGCAGAGGTCTTGATCAAAAGACAACAATCAGGGCAAGGGAATCAGAGGGACAGAGAATGAGAAACAAGAACCCTGGGAGAAGCAAGCTGTTCAGAATGAGGAGGTCTAGGGTCAAGAATCAGATAAGCATAGGGACAGGCACGAAATGAAAAATTTGCATTTTGCTTCATTTCGTTTTCTTTTAGCCCGTTTCATTTTGTTACATTTCAAACAATTTTTTTCAAAAAAAAATTCATTACGAAATGTAACACTTATGATGAACCATTTCATAACTCTAAAAAATAGCTCCCATGGGTGCTAGAGGCACCAAATTTGGACTCAGGGGAGCCTTTTTACATAGTAACGAAATGGTTCATTAAAATGAAAAAAAAAAAAACCACCCACCATTTCATTTCGTTTTGTTATGAAATGCTGCCTGGCGTTTCATAAGCTTAAAAAAAAGATAAAGGTAAAGATTGCCCCTGCACATGAGTGCTAGTCGTGTCCGACTCTACGGGCAGTGCTCATCTCCATGTTCAAGCTGAAGAGCCAGTGTTGTGCAAGTCCGTGGCCATGTCATCCCTGATTATGAGGGTGAGGCTGTAGGATATATGGATAGTGGCAGTTTCCCACCTCTATGGCAAGGTCCATATGTCCACCTCAAGGTGGGGAGGGGAGGAGAAACTCATCTCCCATGTCCCCAGAAATTTCCCCCAACCAGCTGCAAGAGCTACCAATTTCCCTGGGACCAGCGAGAACACGGAGCTTCGGTGCAGCTACACTCTGCTAATTCCTTCTTTTTGGTAACAGAGGCAGCCTGGTCCACGTTGTTCAACTCTTATGAGCAGCTCCATCACCAGAAGGGCAGAGAACCCCATGGATGAACACCTGCAACAAATGTAAGCCAATAAAGATCTATAAAGATCTCCCGAAGTCCCAGGACACACCACATCACCCTTCCTCTCCAGGCTTCTGACGCTTACCTAATCTGTTCGAGATATTCTTGCACAACAGCCTACGAAACCCTCAAGACACCATCGCAAGCCAACTCAATCCTCCCTTTGCTTTGAATCCTCTGCAAATTTAATGCTCTTGTATCGTGCAGTTTTTGGTGGGCTCAGTTGCACGGTGTGCTAAAATGCCCTGGCAAACCTCATCTCTAGTCTCCAAGCCCCTCCGAGGTGCTCTCTTTGGAAGGCGCGCACCCCCTCCGCTGCCCACGCCTCTCCTCTTTTACATGGCCGTCTAAATAATTGATCTGCTAACCTATATTTAGAGGGTTTGAGACGGGAAAAAGCCATCCTGCAACGCTCCGGCACGGTCAGTTAGAATTAGGCTCTTTTAAAACCAGGAATTATTTCATTACCTCTCTATAGCCTGGCATGTCAAGATTCTCTACTGACGTGTATTAAGGCAAATTACATTTTTCAGATTGGCTCTTGAGCTGGCAGAAAGAAAATATCTCTTTTATACACTCACAAAGGGGGAGAGAGGGAGAGGGAGAGAGAAGAGACCAGCCTTTTGCAAGCAGATGTTGAAAAATGTTGAAAAGCATTTTGAGCTTTTTAGTTTAATCAAAAATATGGTTAGAAATATAAAGATGGATAGATATAGATATACTGTAGATATAGATATACTGTAGATATAAATTTTACCTATCTATAGATGGATAAAAGCTGCCTCGATGCCCTAGGCACATCCAATCTCACCTGATTTCAGAAGGTAAGCAGGGTCGGCCCTGGTTAGTACTTGGATGGGAGACCACCAGGGAATGAATACCAGGCGCTGTAGGCACCTGGAGTAGGAACTGGCAAACCACTCCAGTATTCCTGCCAAGAAAACTCCATGGACGTGGAGTCACGAAGAGTCGGTCACGACTGTAACGACACAACACACACACACATAGATGGATAAAACTTTGTTAGAGAAAGTTGACATGGGCAGTATACAGAGGTGGCCACGAATAGATTCATCTTGTTTGAGATCAACCCATCCACAAAGCACCATTGGTGATGCATCCCCCCCAGCTGGTTGGCCCACTCACTATCTGTTGTGTGGTGCCGGGGCCCTCCTTCTCTGGCAGTGCTCCCACTCAGGCCAGAGCTTGGGCTGCCCTTCCGCACCTCCCCCGGGGCAGATGACCAGTCAATGGCTACGCAGAGAGACTCCCCAACCCACCTCTTCACCCGAATAGTATGAGAGATTGTGAGTGGGCCAGCCAGGCAGGCATTGGTTGTGGGGGGGAGCGAGAGAGAGAATGCAACCATTGGTTGCTGTTCTTTTGGCTCTACCAATGGGCGCCCGCTCTTGCGACCACACTGACAGCAAAGAGCCAGCCATATGTAGGGCATGAGCCTTCTTGAAGATTGCCAATTACCTTCTGCTATAGTTTATCTGATGGAAGGGAGCAAGTTTATAATGAGTTCCACCTCTCTGCCCAACGCAGAGCAAACATAAAAGAGTATATCATTCCCTGTAATGTCTTTTATTTTCCCCAGCATTTCTCGGCAGAAAGATTATATTGATGAGCCGATCCAAAGGATGTATATAAAATCCACCTTTAATGCACAGCAGCTGCAGAAGGCATCATTGATAAGACAAATGGATACGCAGAGCCCAGCCGCTCTAGAATATATAAATAATTGGCTGTGGTGTAGGCTGTGAGTTGTAGCTTCGCTGGGGTAAAGAAAGGAGACATTGATTTTTAATGCGCTGTTCTCGGGGATGGTAGGAAGTGCATAGCAGACCTGGTACCTGCCTGGATTTTTTCAGGCACAAAAAATTATAAAAGACCAATACATGCAGAGGATTTAAATGGAACTAACAGGTGATGGTTTGCTACCAGTCAGCACGATGTATCCTATAGAGAAATAAAATTATTTAGCTGTATGCTATTCCTTGTTAACTGCCCTGAGTTCTTGTCTGGGAAAATCTGGTGGTATATAAATATAAAAATAAATAAATACAGTGGTGCCTCAACTTACGAATTTAATCCGTTCCGAATGCATGCTCTTAAGTTGAACTACTCTTAAGTCAGGGTACCTATCTAAAAAATTGAAAAAATAAGTTAAAAAATGAAAAAATGAAAAAAAATATTTGTAAGTCGAGCAGACCATGTCTAAAATTTGTAAGGCAGTAGTTA
The DNA here is from genome assembly GCA_037367245.1 of Phrynocephalus guinanensis. Classification (NCBI taxonomy): domain Eukaryota; kingdom Metazoa; phylum Chordata; class Lepidosauria; order Squamata; family Agamidae; genus Phrynocephalus; species Phrynocephalus guinanensis. Next base: position 19,221,363 of record CM074749.1, read on the forward strand.
AAATGCCGACAGTTTTCTGCTCTTAAGTCAAATTGCTCTTAAGTCGAACCGCTCTTAAGTCTGGCTACCACTGTTAATAAATAAATAAAATAATAATGTGCCACCAAGTCTTTTCTGATGTATGGCGGTCTTTTTAGGGTTTTTCTAGGTAGAAAATAGCCAGAACTGAAGATTGGCATGAAAATGGAAAATGATGGTTCAAGTTTGGCCACGAATCACGAACCCACGAACCACGAATCAACCCGAAAACTGAACCGGGGACTACCTATTGTGCCACTACCGAGCCAAGTGGCCAGTGTCAACAAATCCAGAGTTAGACCTTTTAAATGACCCCCCCTCCAGAATCCTCCAATCAGCACAGCCTGTGACTACGCTGGCTGGGGGAGACTGGGGATTGTAATCCAAAACAGGACCAGGGTTATTACCTGTTTTGTTCTACTGCTGTTGGGGTAGGTCTAGTTTTACCACAAGCTTTGAATGTGACAAGAGGCAGATCCCAACTTGCTACCCTCCAGATCTGTTTGACTGCAACTCCCATCTATCTGGCTTAGAAAGCATTGGGGGGGGGGGACTGTAAATGTCATCCTTACAACACAGCAATTTGTTCATCATAATAAAGGTCCACTCGCCAATTAAACAGCCTTTTCCAAGCCGTGGATTTGCTGTCCATGCAAGACAGGCTGTAGTATGTTATGTTCTAGAATACAATGTCTTTCTGGCACCGGGAAAAATAACAATCTTCTGTTTTGAGAAGGATGGTTAACAATGCGGATGGTTAATTATCTCAACTGGGCAGAGTTTGAAAGACTGCAGAAGGCATCATGTGGGTGGATGTATTCTGCTTAAGGCTGCCATCCAAAGGAGCTCATCCTCCCATCTGGAATTGTATTTTCCTGGGATAACTCTCTGCTGATGGATGGTGCAGTGCAGGAAGCCTTGGTTTGCCTGGCAGGGATAACCAGGAGACACTTGCAACATCAATGGTGCCTTTTAAGACTGGATTCCTGTGTTCACCTACCTGGGAGTAAGCGCCCCTGGTCACAGTGGGACTTACTTCTTGGTAGACATGCATAGGCTTGCCTTGTCACTCCACCAAAGTTAGGCGTGACTTTCTGCCGTGGTGAAAGGGAGCAAAGAGCATTTATGATAAACTTGTCTTATAGGGCATCACACCCTCTTAATGCATCTAGACTGGTGCTGTTTGTTGTAGACCGCAAGACACCATCTTGCTGGGGGGGTGCCAATGTGTAGCCTGTATAATTAAACTGTAAGCCGCCAAGAGACTACTTGAAGTGGTATGGGGCGGTATATAAGCAGTACACTTTAAATAAGGAAGGGCAGAATAAAGTTCTTGGTCACCCCCAGAGGACACACAACAATGGGCTCACGTTAGAGGAAGCCAGATTTCAACTGAAGACTAGGAAAAACTTCCTAACTGTTAGAGCAGTAGGGCAATGGAACCAATGATCCCAAGAGGTGCCGTGTGCTCCAACACTGGAGGCATTCAAGAGAAATTTGGACAATCACCTGGCAGCTCTTTCTTAATCTATATATTCCTGCATTGCGCAAAGGACTGGATTTAGTGGCCTTGCCCTCCCCTTTCAATGTCACTGTTCTCTGATTCAATTAAAAGAATTACATGGCCAGGCAGTGCCATCTGACAATGGTGGACCACCGTACTCACAAAATTGTCGACTACCCCAGTGTTTTACAACTGTTGACCCTGAGATATTCTCAGACGATAATTCCCAGAAATCCTGGCCAGCACAGCCAGTGGTGAAGGCTTCTAGAGGTTTTAGTCGTGCCATCTTTCGTTGTTATATCGCTTATTCTCTGAAGGAAATGAAGAGCTTTTACATGAGGAGGGGAAGGAAACAGCAGAGGTTTGCTCAAGACAGGGTGGTCTTCTATTTTTAGTGGGGCAGAAGGGATCCTGAGGTACAGGGATGTGACAAGTGCTCTTCCTCCAGTTACCTGAAAGTGAGGCTATGGAGAGATCCTCTCTAATTTCCCAAGCTTGTTACTTAAAACCACACAGCCACACCTCTCGTGGAAGTGCTGAGTGAAGTTCGCGCCATCAGATTATGAGGAACGTCAGTTCTCTCAAACCTAGGCAGATAATTACACGTCTGAGGAGAAGGGAGGCTGGCTGCTCCTTCAGCCTGGCTGGATGCCTCAAGGGGGGCTCCCTCCCTTTTAATCTCATTTTAATTCAGGTGGTAGAATCAGGCATTTTTGGAATTGACTCACCGCAGGTGGAGGAGATCTTGATGGTTGAAGATTTAGACCATCCCAATCATGGTCTCATCACAAACTGCTCCTTCTCAAAAAAAACCAGGTGTGAAGGAAACACACCCATGACGTTGCTTCACACCAGAATTCCAAATTAAGACTGCTGTCATGGAAGTTTGCTGAGGGAGGGAGTGGATGAATAGGTAAGCTCTCCTGCTGCTGCGTTTTCAGCTGCACCTTTGCAATGGACCCAAGATGAAAACATGCACTTGGAACAGAGACACAAAAAGCTACTTGATGCTATATGAGACCATGGGTCCACCTAGCCCATCCTGAAGCAGCCATCCAATATGTAAAGTAGAAATCCTTACCTCGGTAAAGGTTCTACATCTCTTGCTGGTTCCCACCTAAGTATCAACCAGGTGTAATTTCTGAAATCAAATGAGACCACAGGTGTTCAGAATGGCATGTAGGGACAAGATCCATCCATCCATCCATCCATCCATCCATCCATCCATTCAAAATAATGAAATTCTAAAATTCGCCCTCCCCATTGCTTTCTTTTCCTTCAGCAAAAGAGAATGCCTTCCCCGTGTTCCATCAATTTCATATTTTATCGAAAGGGACCACCACCTTTGCCACTGCCACCACCATCCAAAAGAGGCAGCAGTCCCGCCTCCTGGTGACTGTGTACATGTGACCACCTGTCAGCCGAGTCCCTGTCCCTTACCCCAGCACAAACCCTCCAAAACCAAACAACAAACTAGTTCATTGGGGTGGATGGGACAGATCATGGCTTGTGGGCAAACGCGAACCGTTACGAACCTTTGGTTTTCCAGTTTGTGCCCATCTCTAGCGATGCTCCTAACAGTTAGGCACTGCAACGGGCTGTAGCACTGAGAAGTGGCCAGCAAGAGAAAACCACCATAATATTTCATCCAAATATACTTGTCATGGCTACAAAGAAATACAAAAAAGGCCCTCAGTTCCCAGCAGGCTCGAGATGGCCAGATGGTGTTAAGAATCTCCATGCTGAAAGTTAAATTGGGAGCATGGAGGGAATAAAGCTCACAGGCAGCAGAGTAGAAATTCCATGATAGAGTAAAAGTATAATATAGTAAAATGAAAATATAGTAAAATGAAATGAGGGATGTGCAGATCCTTGGAGCAAGTGAAGTTCATTGACCAGAATCTAGCCAAGAACAGGAGACTTGTCATACTGGGGTGGGGATGATTTAGGCAATACTGACACAACACTCATAGAAATCGACACTGTGTGATGATTTCTCTTCCTAAATTTTTTAAAATGCTTCCAGTGCTGATAAAAGATTGATTAGGCATTGAAAAATCTTAGGAATAACTTGAAGGTGTTAACAAAATGTACAAAAATTCAACATTTCATAATGGAGGATGGTACTGTTAATATGGAGACAGGATTGAGTGGACCATTTTCAAAAAAAGAAAATGGAGGAACGTGAAGGATAAAATTTTTGAGTGTGTATCATCCATTCTCCTGAGAACTTTTGGTCAACACCTACTACTACACTAGTCACTGCCATCTGCATTTCCACCAAGGAAATCTACACAACATACTGCAGGACTGAGCTAATATTGGGAGGAATCAAATAGATTATAACTTGAGAATCAGAACGCCTGAAACAGCATTGATTCAGAAAACACCTGTCTCAGAGATGACATAAATTCAGGTCCCGATCTTGTCCTTTCTTGACTTAAATGAAAGGAGGGCAGGAAATGCACTTTAAATGACAAAGTGATCCAACTGTATATTTTAGTTAAAATGGCAAATCATGCAGGCATCAATAAGATGGTGTGCCCAAATGGTTCACCTACAAATGGCAATCGCTCCAAACTGACAGATATATTTAGAAGATGTGACGAACAGCAACCTCAGAAGTAGGAACGCCAGTGAAACAAGAAGTGGATCGCAGAAGAAATGTTCTGGTTTAAGGGGAAAGGATAAAATTCGGTCTGTCTGCTCTGTCTGTCTTTAAATGAGCATTGCAGACACAAACACAAATGTTTGCAAAAACATAAACCCTAAATAACAACATCACAGCCATGGTTACATATACATGGTTACATATACATAACTGGATGTTATAATCAGGGCTGTCCAACTTTGAAGAGCCTGCGGGCTAATTTCAGCTGCCGGATGTTCCCGTGGCCCACTTCAAGAAGTGCCACACATTCCCGTGGGCTAATTTCAGAAGTGTGTGTGTGTGTGTGTGCGTGCATGTGTGCACACTTCGCCAGTGCTCCTGAGTAGTAGGAGGAGCCAAGCGAGGGGTGTGGCGTGGTGGCAGCGGAATGTAGGAAGGGTAAAATCCAGACCAAACGTCCAGGCGGACGGGTGGGCAAATATATATATATATATATAATTTATTTTATTTTATTTTTATTACCACTGACGGGAAAGGTGAGCGAGGCCACCGGGAGGCCCCATCACCGTCGCCGCAGATGGGAAGGGTGTGCGAGGCCACGGCATGTTGGGAGGCTGGCGGGGACCTGGTGGCGGAGCGACTTCTGATGGCAGTGCGGGCTACCAGTCGCCCGTGGTCAATGGGTTGTGCAAGCCTGCTATAAGTTTTATACCCAGAGTTCCTTTTTTACCAGGAGGAGAAACAGAGAAGAATTCAAATGTCTCTTTGGAGTCCAATGACAACCAAGTCCATGGTATTTTTATCAGTTGAGGTCCATGCTCATTCACAACATTAAGGAATCCACAACGTAAAGGAATCGGCTCCAATATACAGTTTCCAAAAACTCTAAAATAAAATGGAAAGACATAGGATCATGACAGGTCTCACCAACCTTCATGCACAAATTCTACTACCTTAACTAAGATGTCAAGGGCCTTATAGTCCTTCAGGGGCACAACATTTACTGCCTCTCCAGGTCTCCTACTGTTTCACGGCTGAAATTTGGGGTCACGACACATTTGCAACAATAGTCCATGGGGCTTACACTATGCTGCCATCAGTTTTCTGTGGGAAATGCCTAGAGTGTGAAATTGTTGCGGAACTCCATCCTTTATGACTTTGTGGCTCTCAGCAGCAGTGATGTTTTAAAACTTCCCCTCTAAAGACATTTAGTGTTGGAAAATATTGTCAACTTTAAGAGTGTGTCACTGGAAACCTAGACCAAGACGATCTACGCCAGGCATGTCCAAACTTTGGCCCTCCTGATGTTTTGGGCCACAACTCCCAGAATTCTAAGCTTAGAATGCCAATGGCAAAGGACTGTGGGAGTTGCGGTCCAAAACATCTGGAGGGCCGAAGTTTGGACGTGCCTGGTCTACGCTCTTGATCTCCATGTTGGCTCTGGAAGCTAGACGGTGAAGCAAGTGGAGAGGGAGGGGAGATGGATTGATTTGAAATGTGGTGCTGGAGGAGGGCTTGGTGGATCCTCTAGACAGCCAAGAAATAGTCAATCAAGAGGGTGCTAGATCAGATCAAGCTTGAACTCTCTCTGGAGGCAAAAATGTGGACACTGAGGCTGTCCTACATGGGGCACAGGATGGGCAAACAGGATTTCCTGGAAAACATAATGATGCTGGGAAAAGTGGAAAGGCAGAAGGAAAAGACAAAGATTAGATATGAGGCAGACGAATTCCCTATGAGAACTCACAGCCTGGGGTTTACAAGAGCTCAGCAGGGCAGTTTTGGACAAGACATTTGGAGGATTGCTCCTTCATAGAGTCACCACACGCTGGAGTTGACTTGACAGGACCTTACAACAATAACAAAGACCCTTGCTCCTTCCTTAGGTCCTTTCTTTTGTTTTCAGTTAAGCACAGTTCACTTGTTCTTGTGCATGCATTGTGGGGGAGGGAGCCGGAGAAAGCCACCAGAGCCATAAATAAAAACATCCAAGGAGTCAACCGAGCACGAAAACAAAACCAATGCCTTCCCGAATGCCAAGATGGCCACGGAGAGAGCTGTCCCAGAGCAAAGAGGTATAAATCCCATCTTCGTCGTTCAAGGACTTGACTGGAGGAGAAGAAAGGGACGCTCAGTTGGAGTGGGTGACCCTCTCACCCCTGCTAGCCCCACACAGTAGACCCACACAGCAGGCGGGAGAGAAGAGCCCCACGAAAATAACAAAGCGAAGCAGATGGGAACGACCCAGAGACAGGAATCTTAAGCGATAGGGCTAGAAGTCATCTTCGATGTGTGAATTCTCTCCTAAATGGTTTGAACAGGAAGAGTTTTTAAATATGCAGATCACTCGAAGAGGGCCATTCTGCAGACCGTCAGACAAAAAAACAACTCCACCCCCATCTGACTTCTCCAATCTTGATCTATTGCGGCTTATTTACCATATGCCCAGCCAGGCTCCCCAGCTGTTATCACTGCTCCCATCCTCCAGTTCAGCACCAAGAGAGATGCCGATGAAAAAAATAATGAACGGTCTAGTAATTATAACCTGATAAGTAGGCTGCATGGGTACTCCCCTCTAAGGATGGTGTGGTGCTCAGCATGGTGGCGGCGGGCATGTGCCCGGGTCTCGGGCTGAAAACCCCTTCCTAGTGAGGGCATTGTCCAAGTGAGGACTTACCCATCTAGAGTACAAGGGAGAACAAAGCCTTTATGGCACCCCATCTTTCCAAGGCGCATTCTCCTCAAATCAAGTCTGAATAACGGATATATCACCAGTAAGGATGCTTTCACATGACCACTAAAATCCGCTGCAAGGTACTCACAGATGCAGAGCATAAAATCATTTTCCCATAAGCAGCGGACTTTAAAAAAATAAAGTGTGACCACACCCACTTAAGCGCGATCCAGAGCATTTTACAAGCACCTGGTCTTGTGGTGGTAAAATCCTTGTCGCTCTTCCGATGCGGATTTTAAACCATTCCTTGGTCCGTGGAAACACGGAAAATCCGCACCAAAAGCTTTTCGCCCCCGTTATGATGTCTTTGCTGCGGTTCTCAGTCGTGGGATCAGAACGGTTACGGGTTTTCAAAATGCAACCATGGGAACATCCGATCCGTGGTGTCAACCACGTGACCGCTCTGGGGGATGACTGGGATCAAAGTTTGCTAAGGATTTTAGTGGTTGTGTTTAAGCAGCCTAAGGGCCTTTTTACACGACCCCTAAGATCCGCTGGCCACTTAAATTCGGACCAGAGATATTAGGGGTTCCTCGCTCTTCCTCTGTCCCCACCCCCTCCGCACTTCCTGGTTGCTGGCTGCATGAGGGAGGGAGAAAAAAGAAAGAAAAGACTGCCGGTTTACCTCCATTTTGTTCCCGGCAGCATTCAGATCTCTTAAAGGGGCGGGACGCAAAAAAAGAACAAACAGAAGCCAGGAGAGCCCCGCACTCACTATCCTTACACCGGATCAAATATTTGTCACCATCAAAGACCAGGTACAAGAAAACTGCTGTTTGGTCGCGCTAAAGTGGGCGGGGTCGCACTTAATTGTCTGCAAAGTCCGGAGCTGGTGGGTAAACATTTTTAAGGTCCGGACCTTGCAGCCATTTGCGGCGGAGCTTAGGGGTCGTGTATAAATACCCTAAGTTGTCATTAGAGGACAGAACACTTTACATGCACGAGAACTCTGACTGTGCCAGTGGGAGTCTTTCTCATCTGGTGCAATTTGCAAATTTGATTGCCTTGTTTGGGGAGTGGGAACTAAGAAGGTCTAATTTTGGAGACACAGAACTCTGAATGGTGTGTCTGGAACATTAATGTTATTCCAACTCTATTCATGCCTTTTTCTGTAATGAGGAGGGTGGCCGTGACTACATGTTACCTGCAACATAACAGTAAAAAGTACCTGTGAGAGAGCTAGAAAAATGTTCCTTAAGTGTAAAGATGGTCACCAAGGACAAGATCATCCACACTCATGCATTTCCCAGTTTCTGTGCATGTGAAAACTGAACAATGAAGCCAAATGCCAGGCCAAAAATATAATTCATTCAAAATGTGGTATTGGAGGATAGCTTTACAGACACCACAAACCATCAGAAAGGTAACTAAATCAGTTCTATTCAGTGTGTCCTCTAATTTTCACCCCTCTGTCCTGTGTGTGCATATATGCTGGGAGGGGCGTCATATATAAACACTGTGCTCAGAAAAAGTCTCCTTTTACCCAACACATCCAGAGAGAAGGCTGATAGGATTATATTATGTTTTAATTTAGGGAACAATGCTTGCTGGCGGTGGGAGTGGGTGTCTCCCTTTGTAATAAGCCCAAACCTTACAATCTAGGAAAGACTCTACAACGAACAGCACCATGGCAGCCTTGGGAGCATTGTCCCATCAAAAGTCAAACACAAGGGGAAAATATGTCTGTGAAGATTCTGTTATCCAGGTGAGTTTATCAGGAAGTTGAGTCATGGCTACTGGACTTCTTTTTCTTGAGAGAGAGAAACGTTTCGCTGCTCATCCAGACAGCTTCGTCAGTCTGAATACAGCTAGTGTGAGTCTTATAGTCAGCTTTGACCTCTTGTCACCCTGATCTGAATTAGGCTCATAAGATGAACAATGGCCTGAATAGGCTCATTAGGGAGACAATAGTATCCATAGCCTTAAGGTGAACAATGGCCTAAGGTGATGAAACCTATCAAGAATGTGTCATTAGCTATGGCCTTGGTGGTGAAGGTTTTTTGATTTGTCTGGGTACTTTGGAAAGCACACCCTGATAAGTAGAGATGGGCACGAATAAAAAAAATGACATTTCGTTTGTCGTTTGTCGTTTGGAGGGTCCGTTTTGGTTCGTTTCCGTTTTTCGCAAATTTTTGCAAAAAAATCGTTTTCATTTTTGTTCGTTTGGTTACCATTTTGTTACCATTTATTTCAATTTTTGTGATTTTTTTTAGGATTTTAAGCAATTCACTCATATTGCAGTAACGGAAACGAAACGCACGACAAAATTTCCGGTGTTTCTGTTTGTTTCATTTCATTTTAGAGAGAAAATTCGTTTGTCGTTTCGTTACGTAACGAAATGAAAAAACAAAAACGCAAACGAAAAATTGTTCGTTTCGTGCCCATCTCTACTGATAAGTAGCAGATAGACTATGCCTGAGGCCACCATCTCTGTTGAGGGAGGGGTTTTCAATGCTCACATGAATGACTTCCCTTACTCCTCTCTCAAACCACCTATCTTCTTTGTCTAAGAAGATTCAGTATTGTTGGGGAAAGACCAAGATTTGGCCCAGATGTTACATAGGGCTTTTTCTTCCCCGGAATGCTCCTGTTCTGTCTCTCTCCCCTGCTGCCACCGCCACCACCACCGCAGTTCATAATATTGATTTGATTGATCCTTTGACCTCCCCATGTCTCCTAATTCAATATCCTGGTGTTGTAATTTTCTCCAGCTCTGAGTTAATGTTTAGCTTCCAACCTTTTAATCTTTCTCCCCTCCCCCTCCAATTTCCCGTCACCTTGTCCAACGTTCCCTGCGCTGTTGTTGTTTGGATTTCTTGCTTTGGTCCCTTCATAATTCCTCTCTCCGGCCCGTTTCCTCCACACACAAAATTGCAATACACATGTACAACATGATCTTTTCAGAGGGGTGGTTGGGCTACTCCCAGAGATGGGCATTCAAGGCATAGCACTAGCTGTCAATGTAGACTTAAGTTGCACTGGTGACTCAAATGGACTCAGCTCCAATCCCCCCCCCCATGACTCAGACTCAACTCATTATTCCAGAGTGACTCAGCTCCTCCTTTTTTTCCTGCTGGGGGGGGGGGCTTGTTTTTAATAGGATCTCAGATTGGGCCTTGGACCTTGGTACCAAAGACCCAGAAATCATCAGATCTGAAGACTTATTAATATCCCTAGTTATTCCGCTTCAACAGATGCAACAAACCAAATTTTATGGCAGTTTCAGGACTAATTCATTTTGGATCGAAGATCTCAGTCTTTCAAGAGGAACACTATGCCTAAACATGGGTTCCCTGCCCACTGGCGTAACTAGGGAGGGGTGGAAGAGTGCATTTGCCCCGGGGTATGCAGCCATCTGGGGGGCGCACCATTCCACCAGCAGTCCTCCTTTTGCCCCGCTAACAGGGAAGCAAGTGCTGTTTCCTCCCCCTTGGGTAGGAAAAGACAACCAGGTCTCCTAGTTTAGGCCCTTCTCCCAGACGAGTCATATTTAGGTAGATGCCCTAAGCACATCCGATCTCACCTAATTTCGGAAGCTAAACAGGGTCGGCCCTGGTTAGTACTTGGATGGGAGACCACCAGGAAATACCAGGTGCTGTAGGTGCCTGGAGTAGGAATTGGCAAACCACTCTAGTATTCCTGCCAAGAAAACTCCATGGACATGGGGTCATGAACGGCTGGTCATGACTCTAATGACACAACACACACACACACACACACACACACACACACACACACACACACACACACACACACACACACACACACACACACACACACACACACACACACACGAGGTGCCTGCAGGGTAGACAAATCTCACGGAATAAGGAATTTTGGTATTCATTGCTCTGAAAATATATTAAAAAACATTCCTAGCCATTAGTTTCCCAAAAATAATTCCCTCCTAGACTACATTCTTAACAGATGTGCTTGGCGCAAGCCAAGTTCAAATCACAAGTAATCAACCTGATCTGTTTCAATGAACTCCAGTGATGGTGAACCAAACGGTAATTTGGTTGATCCTGGATGTATATGGACATCCACAGAAGTGGCTCTTTGAAGCACAGATTTCCCCAGTTGGTCTCTGGCCAAAATCATGGTCAAAAGGGAGCTTTCTTCCCCAAATGGCAGGGCATTCAACAGACTTCCGATTGTGGGCAGCAGCAACGGGAGGTATACTCCCTTAACCTGTAGCAGGCAGTGGAACTGATTAATAGCACTGATGAGTCCCAGCAGGAAGGCAGCTTCATCAAGGGCCTTGAGGTGTGTGTGTGTGTGTGTGTGTGTGTGTGTGTGTGTGTGTGTGTGTGTGTGTGTGTGTGTGTGTGTGTGTGTGTGTGTAGGTGTGTGTAGGTGTGTGTGTAGGTGTGTGTGTGTGTGTGTGTGTAGGTGTGTGTGTGCATGCGTGTTGGGGCTATAAAGAGCTCCTCCCTTCCTTTCTCTGGGGAGCCATACCTCTGACAAATGCAGGCGTTTGGATGCAATCAGACACAGTAGGGTTCCCTGTGCTAAGTGTGGGGAGAGGGGGGTGATTACATGATGAGTTACACATTTTTACATTTTGTAGTGGCCATAATTCAGTGCCACTCATTGTAGGTAGATAAATTCAGGAGGTAACATGTGGGTTGCCGCCATTCTTCTGTCCCCTGCCTTCCTGGTGCATAGTTAGATGTGCGTAATTAACTATGATGAATGCCTACCCAACTCTGCATAATAAATTATGGCCAAGGTAGATTAAGTAAGAGAGATCTTACACAGAATTTATGTATTTATTTTTATACTTATAGGATTTCCTACTCTTTACATTAACTCTTTCCCCCCAGCACTTTTTCCCAGTAAAGACTCCCAAAGCATGGATCTGATCAATTTACACTGATCAATTTACACATCAATTTAAACTTGGGTCCCTAGATGTTCTTGGACTACAACTTCCAGGAATCCTAGCTAGGAACTGTGTGTAACTGATGCAATATACCCTGATACCTGAATAAGAGATGGCACATATTTTTCTTTCCACCTTCAACACTTCAGCAATTCTGAGGGCCCTTTCACATGGCCCCTAAACTCTGCGGCAAATGGCTCCCAGCTCCAGAGCTTAAAATTATTTCCCCACCAGCTCCGGAGTTTACAGATAATTAAGTGCGACCACGTCCACCTAAGCGTGTCCCAGCGCACTTTTCATGTACCTGCTCTCGGAGGGTGAAAATTCCTGATGCGGATATAACAGTAGTGACTGCCGGGCTCTCCTTGCTTCTGTTTGTTCTTTTTTTGCCCCCCGCCCCTTTAAGAGATCTGAATGCAGTGCCGGGAGCAAAGCGAGATGGCAGAATGGAGGTGAGCGGCATTATTTTCTTCCTTTTTTTCTCCCTCCCCTCACGCAGCCAGCAGCCAGGAGTGTGGAGGGGGTGGGAACACAGGAACAGCGACAAAACCCCTAAGATCTCTGGTCCGAATTTAAGTGGCCAGCGGATCATAGGGGTCATGTGAAAAGGCCCTGAGACAGCAGCAGCATGTAAAACCCAACCACCAGTTCGGTTCTGAAGTTCAGAGAGGAAATTGAAAGGTGCACACAGATCTACAAATGTAAATGGTTCTTCTGATAACAAAATAGAGACACTAGGACGCACCCAATCAAAACAGATTTTCTATAAAATGCATCCAGTCGCTACTGGGCTTGCACACAGGAGATGCCTGCATTGCCAATATTTAGCTGAAGTGTCCAGCTTCTTTCTGAATAAACCGCATGGTGCCTCCTATGTCCAAAAATATCAGTTTCTGCTAAACTAAAATGTTGCCTGAATGGATTCCTGGCAGAAGATGACAGTCATTCGAGTTCTGCCTCACCCGAACATGCCAGGCAATGGGAAAGCTACCTGAACATATCTTTGACTCATACAACGGCATAAACATGAGGAACCCTTTGGGGTTTTGTTTGCCAAAGAACGAGAGGCAAATCGCTCTGAGCGGCAAAGCAATGGATTTCTGATTGCTTTTCACCCCCTGAATCCAGCCTGGAAACCTGGGACCTTTTTTCTCATCACTGAGCCACTCAACCTCATCTGTTGCTCCAGGAGGTGACACCTGCAGGATGAGCAGCTCTATCGCTGGTCTAGTAATTACTGGTTTGAAACGCCGCTTCTCTAGAGAGGCATCTTGAAAGCTTGCTTCTGGCTACGCTCCTAAATATATGTTTTAAGATATTGCCTCTTTCCCTCACTCTGAAAGCTCAAAACTGTCTTGCCTGTTTTTTACTTGATGGCTCGTAAAGGCCCATCTTTACCGGCCCAATGCCAGCCCTGTGCAAAGCTTATGCCAATGGGGAAGTTTTGCTCTCAGGGCTGTGTCGAATACAGTTCTTCTCGGTCTGGTCTTGCGGGCTTTAAACCACGATTGGCCAGCTCCTCGCAACAAGGGCCAAACCCCACCTCAAGGGGAACGTGTCTGTTTCCCGGTGTTGTGATGTTTCCCTCACAGGTGTGCAGCTCTTTCTGCACATCATCAGACTTGGCAATGAAGTCGGAGCTTACCTGCTGATGACAAAAGCAGGTTTATGTGCCACCGGTGGGTTAAAAGAAACTTGTACTCATTTACTGAGGTGTATTTAAACAATCAGCTGCCTAGAAGCCCTGAGCACTTCCGATCTCGCCTGATTTCGGAAGCTAAGCAGGGTCAGCCCTGGTTAGTACTTGGATGGGAGACCACCAGGGAATATCAGGTGCTGTAGGCGCCTGGAGTAGGAACTAGCAAGCCACTCCAGTATTCCTGCCAAGAAAACTCCATGGACGTGGAGTCACAAAGAGTCGGTCACGACTGTAACAACATGCACACACATTTAAACAATTTGTTTGTTTCTTTGCCATCGATTTCTCCGCAGCGAAGTTAGGAAATGTTTTTTATTCCTCATTTCTACAAATGTCTTGGATTGAGTTAATGAGAAAAAGGGGTGGACTCTGGGGAGCTGGAAGCTATTCTCTTTGGTGGGTCTCTGTACTTCTGCTTTGTAACAAAAAGAATTGTACTAGAAATATAAAAACCCTACATGCAACATATATCACTCCGGGTAACCTGGGATATATCTGAAAACTCCTTATTACTTGCAGGCTGAATATGCGTGCCAACTTACCGAGCATTGCTTGCAGAGGCAGGAGGAGATCCCCCCCAGGATCCAGAGCGGGGTCTTTCTAGGACAGCCAGATCCTTTTAAGAAGAGATGTAGAGAAGTGAATGTGACATCTCCTGGCTGGTGCTTTTCCACCGAGTTTGCAGACTTTTCTAGGCAGGACGGAAATAAACGCTCACAGTAGGCAGGCACCGTTGCTGCCATCATTATTCCCGGTTCCCTAAGAGTTCTGCCTGTGACGCAGAGTTAGTGATAACCTGCATTTCACACACCCATATTGATTTTAAGGTAACAGGCCAGTTCATGGGCCACGGGCTTCGAGGAAATAATTAAGTCAAGCTACATCTTGAGAGCACGGTCCAGCCAAAGGTGATAAAATGACAAAGGTCTTCCAAGAATAGGCCAGGTTTCTGGTTAATTCTCAAGCCCCCTCAGAGCATATTAATCTCTCTGAGATCCACGGCGCGCTGCGACGCGGGGCATTAGCCTCATTCTTTCCCATAAACTCAAATCCACTCCAGCCACGAGGGAATGGCCCACGTACGACCTCTTCAAATAGCAACCACCTTTCCCCAGGATTTCCGGTAAACTAGTTTTTACACCAGGTCCTCCAAGGTCTCCTAGCTATTTCGTGTGTCCGTCCTCTTCCATTTTGTTTTTTTAGTTTCCTATGTTCCACAGTTGCCATAGCAACGTTACCTGCATGCAGGCAACCTTCACCGCAAAAGGCCTTCATGAAGTCCCCCCCCACAAAAAAAATTAAGCCAAGCGTTAGCTGTGTTTTCCACCCACTCCCCATTCATCATTGAGAATGAATTTCAGGAGAGTCCGTATTATTTATTTATTTATTTATTTATTTAGAATATTTTTACCCCGCCTTTCTCCTTGGAAAAGGACCCAAGATGGTTTACAATAGTGAGGGACAATATACAGTCCAGTACAATTGTTGTTACGTTTCCAGTACATCCAGTATGTGTTGTTAGTCTGTGGAACTCCCTGCCACGGGATGTGGGGATGACATCTCGCCTGGATGCCTTCAAAAGGGGATTGGACAGATCCCTGGGGGTAAAGTCCATCACAGGTTACAAACCATGATGGAGATGTGTCATCTCCAGTCTTAAAACCGTGGTACTTCAAGGACCAGATGCAGGGGAGTGGCTGCAGGAGACAGATATCTAGTCTTGTGCGCTCCTGGATGCATTTGGTGGGGCCATTGTGAGATACAGGAAGCTGGACTAGATCAGCCCTTGGCCTGATACAGCATGGCTCTTCTTATGTTCTTATGTTCTTAATTAAGACATATTCAATTTCAGGGAAGATCAGGGAATTGAGAGGTATCTAACAGCATTAGAAGACAACATTTGAAGCTAAAAGAGAATGCACACAGTTGAAGAAAAGAGTATAAATACCATGTAATCATGTACGGTAGACCATCTAAAAGTTATGAGGGATGGGAACCAACAATTGATAGCATAGTGTCAATGTAATCCCACAAGGAGAGATAAACAAAGTTGTAAGTGGTTATAAACATAAGCCTGTGTAGCCATGTCTGGCAGTCCATCATTCAGGGAAAGCTTGCCTGAAGAGAAAGGTCATTGCCTGTTTCCATAAAAAAACAGCAGGGATGGGGCAGTCCTGGCCTCCACTGGGAGGGAGACATTTGAGATTTCTGTGGGATCCCTGTCAGGAATGCCTTTGTTTGAAAGCATGGTACGGGCTTCTAGGCGGTGGTACTCCATCTGGGATATATTTAGTGGGAAGTCACAAGGGTCTTTTCACCAATGTTTAGAGGGCCTCCCATGTGGTTGGGAACCACTGCCCTCCTAGGATATTGAGCCTAAAGAATAAAAAAAAAAAAAAAAAATAAAGCTATTAAGTAGGTAATAATTTGTGGCCTTTTCATGATAAACAAAAATGGCTGCCTGAGGTTGGCAGCACAGTCTGCCTACTGATAGGGCCAGCTCTGAGCTTCTGGGAAGCAAGTCAGCATTTAAATCCTAGTGATGGCATCTCAGCTGCCTAGATGCCCTAAGCACATCCGATCCCGCCTGATTTCAGAAGCTAAGCAGCGTCGGCCCTGGTTAGTACTTGGATGGGAGACCACCAGGGAATACCAGGTGCTGTAGGCGCCTGGAGGAGGAACTGGCAAGCCACTCCAGTATTCCTGCCAAGAAAACTCCATGGACATGGGGTCACAAAGAGTCGCTCACGACTGTAACGACACAACAAGATGGCATCTCAATGTACTACTGTGCAGGAGGAATTGTTCTCTGATGATCTTAAGTCGTCTTCCTCCTGATGTAGGACTTCAGAAAACATGCAGAACATCTCTTTTTTTAATTCCTGCCCCCCCTCAACTCTTCCACAACAACAACAAAAACACATTTTTTCAAGGACTTGGCTTTCACCCCAAGTTTACTGTGAAAAGGGACATTAAGCCAAGATGGTCCTTTGTGACTTTTCCTGCCGGGCGCTTCAAAGTCTCCCTCTCTGATTGAGCATCCCCGATGCAGCTGCTGGCCAAGACAAGACAAGAAGCCAGTTGGGACTCTGTGTGTGTGTGTGTGTGTGTGTGTGTGTGTGTGTGTGTGTGTGTGTGTGTGTGTGTGTGTGTGTGTGTGTGTGTGTGTGCGTTTGGGGTCGGTGGGTGGGTGGACGAGGCAGCGGCTCTTGGCAAAGGGAACGCAGTTAAGATCCCCTAATGCTCCGCTTCTTATCGAACCTTTTGGCTGGGTTGTTAATTCGCTCCTAGCTTCTGAGCCTAGAGAGGGGAAAGTTATATACCCTCGGGCCAGAACTGATGAAACAGCTCCATAAATCAAGCAATTTACAAGACCAGCAATTAGGAAACAAGCAGGCAGAAGGGAAAACTTGCCGGCTAATAAAGGGAATGACACTGTCGGCTCAGGCGGGCACAGGGGTAAAAGGCCTCCCTCCCTGACATTATCCTGTCCCAACTACCTCCACCACATCCCTTCTTGTCCTTATCACACTTCCCAACCCCCCTGCCTCATCCTTCCACGCCAGAGGGTCCCAGGCGGCCCATCAAACTGGCCGACGGCATATGCCTTTGTCACTACAGGTGTGACAAAGATCTGTCAGAATGATCAATCCATCCGAGCAGATTTGAGGAAAGATGCCAGGCTGGCCGTCCAGATTTCCATTCCAAGTGCTGGGAGGCCCTTGTCTCTCTTCAGGGGTTCCTGAGATTGCTCACAGGGGCTTAAGGAAAGGAAGACACAATGGAAGGTCAGAGCCTTCCAGGGCTCCCCTTAAGCACTGGGTGATCATGCAAGGGAGAATCTTCTATCTGAAAGGTTCCAAACCACGGATGCTAACCATATACAGTGTTTTTCCATGCATAAGGTTAGAGTTTGGTCTAAAATTGTTAGACTAAAAATTGAGGATCATCTTATACATGGAAGTAAAAAGGGAAGAGAGCCGTGTAGCCATTACAAAATATAAACTGAAGACTAGGCTATAAGTGATACCCTTATTTATTTATTTATTTATTTATTTATTTATTTATTTATTTATTTATTTATTTATTTATTTAGCTTGTATGCCGCCCACTACCCAAAGGTCTCTGGGCAGCTCACAATCAAAATAGACTATTAAAACATCAAAATTACAATAAAATTAGAACAATAAAAACATGTAAATACAATAAATACAATACATTAACAACACAGCACTAAAATTGCCACCAGGACCCACAATCATCAGTTAAAACGCTCCTGGAACAGGAAGGTCTTTACCTGGCGCCGAAATGTTATCAACGTCGGCGGCAGACAGGTCTCACTTGGGAGGGCGTTCCATAGTCAGGAACCATATAAGGTAAAGGTTCCCCCCGCACATGCATTCTAGTCGTGTTTGACTCTAGGGACGGTGCTCATCTCCGTATTCAAGCCAAAGAGCCAGTGTTGCGCAAGTCCATGGCCAAGTGGCCGGCATGGCTGCAAGGAAACACTGTTTTACCTTCCCACTTTTTATGGCCGTACCTATTTACGATATCTACTTGCATTTACATGCTTTCGAGCTGCTAGGTTGGCAGGAGCTGGGGTTATCAACCAACAGTTTTCGGAAGCCTTAATCTACTGAGCCACCATGCCTCCGATACCCTTATGGGCCACTAATAAAATAAAATTTAAAAATTAGGAGTTCTCTCTGTCCTCTGGGGCTCCCTGAGCTCCCTGCCCTCTGGAGACGCTGGCCACAGGGACTGGTGAAATGTCAGGAAGAAAAACTTCCAGAGCATGGACAAACAGCCCCCAAAAAACTCACAACTGCTAACTTTTTCAGATCCTTCAGATTCTGTATAGTTCATTTTATATTGTTTCTAAATAAGGCAGAAGGTTCCTCCCCTTATATTTCTATATTTCCATGTGTGCACATTTTCACAGGCATTTCTCCTAATACATACATTTTTCGCAAATATTTGCTGATTATTTGATTTGATTTGATTTGATTTATATTCCACCCATCTGGCAAAAAGCCACTCTGAGTAGTTTACAACAGAAAACAAACTGATTACAAAATACAGATACAAAAATATAATAAAAAGCAAAAATATTGCAAATGAAATATTGTAGTCCAAGAACACCTAGGTTAGCCAATGTTGAAAAATGCTGTTCTAGAGGATTGTACTGGTCCCTCTTACGAGTTTAATCTGTTCTGAATGCATCCTCTTAAGTCGAACAACTCTTAAGTAGAGCAATCTTATTTATTAAAAAACCAATCAATAAATAAATTGGAAAAAATAAATAAAAAACATTGTAAGTAGAGCAGACCATATCTAAAACTGATAAGGCAGCACTTAAAATGCCAACGTCTTTTCGCCAGTATACACGTTAGAGATGGGCACGAATAGAAAAAATGGAAATTCGTTTGTAGTTTGTCGTTTGGAGGGACCGTTTTGGTTCGTTTCCGTTTTTCGTGAATTTTTGCAAAAAAAATCGTTTTCATTTTCGTTCGTTTCGTTACTGTTTCGTTACCATTGATTTCATTTTTTTTTAATTTTTTTTAGCATTTAAAGCAGTTCACTGTATTGCAGTAACGGAAACGAAACGCACGACAAAATTTCCAGCGTTTCTGTTCGTTTCGTTTCATTTTGGAGGCAAAATTCGTTTGTCATTTCGTTACATAACGAAATGAAAAAAATGAAAACGGAAACAAAAAATTGTTCATTTCGTGCCCATCTCTAATACACATTTTAAGCCATTTCCCCAAATAGTCTTTTATATTTTCACAGAGATATGCATTCACCCTGTCTGTGCATTTTTAAGCCGCTTTCCCAACTACAATTCAGTTTACTTCATCTACGCTGGTGTGTCCTTTTTCTTGTGCATCCCTTTGTCCTCAAATAAAAATTTGTGGATCCAGTATGTGATCAGAGCAGTGCAACACATAATGTCAGAGAAGTTTTAAAGACTGCAAATTAAAATCCAAACCAAAGGAAATTTCTCCTCTGTCCTTTGCGAAATGGGGGCTCCCCACCCCACCCCCCAAATTATTTGTTTTGACAAGCCTTCCTATTAATGCCCTTCCATTTGTCTGTGGCTTTGATCATGACAGAGGAGGCCAAGAGATTAATTAGCAAGTATCTACAAGTGAAGGCAACATCCCTCTAACCTTCAATTTCTAAAGACATAACAACACACACACACACACACACACATGCACACACACACACACACACACACACACACACAGAGAGAGAGAGAGAGAGAGAGGACTTCCCAGTGTGTGAAAGAGCTAAGGGATTTTGCCAAGTTCCTCAGAAAGGGGCTTTGAAGATGTTCCAATAGAAAATTAACTAATTAATTGTAGGGAAAAAAACCAACAAAAACGAAGCTGACATTAGCACTTATGTTTAAAGGGGGTGCCAAAGAGAGGCAGCTGTGTTAGCAGGAGACAACGAGCCACCAAAGGTCCCTGAAGGCATCTGCTCTCAGGAGAAAGAAGCATGCCTAGAGATGGGCACGAACTGCCAATTTAGCAGTTTGTGACAGTTCATTTTTTTCAGCCAAACAGGTATTTGGCGATTCTCTGTCCTGCCTCCTCTGGTGGGTGCCCACTCTTAGCACCCCCACCTCCACCTCCTCCAAGGGACTGCCTTTGAGGGGGCATCCATCAGAGGCAGGGGCACTGGGAACCACCAAACGTTTGTTTGGACAAAAAAATGAACCAGTTTGTGCCCACCTCTGGATTATTTACCTGCCCCCAAATAAGTGTTTTGGGTCTGAAGCCTTGACATGGTCCTTCCCACCTATTCATCCCCTGTCAAAACTGAAAGAGACCTTACAGCAAGATTTTGTCATGGCAGCTGCCTCCCTAGAGATTCAACAAAACACACACTCTCTGTCCTGTGTCAGTTGAGATGCTCACTAAAAAGACAGAGCTGAAAAGCTGGGTAGTCCTTGTGCACAATCCAAATACAAGGGTGGAGTATACTGTCATTGGACCACTAAGATACACAAGCTGCCTAGATGCCCTCCAGGCATGTCCAAACTTTGGCCCTCCAGATGTTTTGGACCACAACTCCCACAGTCCTTTGCCATTGGAAACACAGGATTGGAATTCTGGGAGTTGTGGTCCAAAACATCAGGAGGGCTGAAGTTTGGACATGCCGGCTCCTAAGCATATCCAATCTCGCCAGATTTCGGAAGCTAAGCAGGGTCGGCCCTGGTTAGTACTTGGATGGGAGACCACCAGGGAATACCAGGTGCTGTAGGCGCCTGGGGTAGGAACTGGCAAACCTCTCCATTATTCCTGCCAAGAAAACTCCATGGACATGGAGTCACAAAGAGCTGACCACAACTATAATGACACAACACACACAGAAGATACACAAGCAGTGTTCCTGTCTCTATAACCATGGGACAGGAACTCAGTGGTGGACTTTTGTCTATATAGGGGCACTCTAATCCGTACAATACAGATTGATGACCATTTAGGATGGCATGGGGACCACCAAGCCCTGGGGCTGAATCTGGCCCTTTGGGGTTTTCCAAATACCCATTCCAGCAGTCCTAAAATACTATGGATTGGTGGTTTCCCCTACAGATGGGCACAAAACACTTATCGGCTGAACAGACGTTTGTCACTGCAAAGTCCCGCCTCCTCTGGCGGGCATCCAATCAGAGGCAGCGAGGACAGGGTGGGGAAGCCAGGCTACTGCCTCTGAGTGGATGCCTGCCACAGGAGGCGGGGCTTTGAACAGCTGAACTCAACGAACCCTGCTCAACGAACCCACACGAACCCCATCTCTAGTTCTCCACATTTCTGCGGTAAGTGGTTTTTAAGGTGATTTGACTTTAAGGAAAAGGCTATTCAAAACCTAAATGCGGTAGAGGTCTCAGTGGCAGAGAATTAAAAAACGCATAAGAAAACTATGCTAAAATATGTTGGTTTTTTAAAAAATGCATTTCTTTGGGGGTCCTGTCCATGAGTAGACTAGGACCCTGAGATAATACGTCTCTGAAATGTAAACGAAACTTCCCTCCTGTCCTTTGCAGCATCTCACAACGAGGTATATCAAAGAGGTACAAAAATTTGGAAATGTTTCCTGGGATGTAATCACAAAACCTCATGTTTATGTAAGAAGTAACAAGGGGTGGGGGAGGCGAGAAGGGCAGGAGAGCTAGAAATCCCGGTGGACTTGAAAATTAAAGAAGGAAGCAACAGAGGTAAGGAAGAATTTCATTCCATTTGTTTGTGAGTGTGTGTTTTGAGGACTGTTTAAAAGCATGTCGTTTTCTTCATAAACAGGACAACATATCTGAATTACAACAAAATGGGCAAAATTAAACCGCCTTTTCAAGTGGAGGGCTCTGAGTTCGCTCTCTCTGTCTTAAGCCTTTGGGGTTAAGCCCCTCAGTATTCGCTCAGAATTAGGGTCACCACCTTATTTCCTCTCTTATAAGATTTCATCTTGTGCCTTAGCTCCTGAGAATGCCACATGTCTTTTGGGGAGGGGGTTTGGGCCGGGGGAGAGACACCCAAATGGGCTTGCCAACTCCTTTCCGTGCAATCTGGCATTTCCCCTGGAACACGTAAGTCTTGGAAAGCATAACGCTTCACAGTCAACCATATGTCCGGTATCCGTTTCCCCTACAATGCCAAGACATGGGAGAAAGCCAGGAGTAGCATTTCAAATGAAAAAACAAGCCCTGCCATCAGGATCTCTATGCACGTGGACATGCATGTGGGAGCACACATATAGAGAAACAAAAATATATATGCCTTTCCATAGCTCTTCAAAAAGCCCTGCCTGATCACAATATATTCCTGGGAAAGGAACCAGGACACTTGTTGCAGGAGATTCTCTGTCATCCCAGTGAGGTGATTCCGCAATTGAGTAATGACAACTGAACTTCTTTTCTTGTGAGATTGAAACATTTCGCTACTCATCCAAGTAGCTTCTTCAGTCTGGAGAAATGTTTCGCTACTCATCCAAGTAGCATCTTCAGTCTAGAGAAATGTTTCACTACTCATCCAAGTAGCTTCTTCAGTCTGAAGAAACATTTCACTACTCATCCAAGTAGCTTCTTCAGTTTTGAATACAGACTGAAGATGCCACAAGATTCTCCATGTTTAGAACAACGGCGGATACTTCACACCCATCTCATTGCTGTTTGCGGTCCCGCTTGGGATCGGTACGAAGTAATCTAACCGCACATCCATTGTGGGACGAGGGCAGTTCGTCCCAACCACACACCCTGAACTGCAATTTAAGCGGGATGAGAGATTCCCTTCCCTGGCCTTGGGAATCTGCTTGTCACGCTTCTCATTCCGAGATGAGTGCCCGTGAGGTAAGGCTCGTACGCAACGTGCCATTCTCCATCTAGTGGCAGGAGTGCGAAGTGCCATATGTCAGTACATTTCCTATGGAGTCAGCAACGCAGTGCAGAGAGATTAAAAGACAAATGCCTCAAACATAGCTCCATAACGCATTGAAGGCAAGGCTTCGGAGAATCGAAACATCAAAAAATGGAAAGTCGGGGCAAAAAACAAACAAACGGAGAACAAAGGCATGGAATTTCACATCTCATCATGGAACGAGGATGTGCAGTAACTATCATGCTGGTATCATCAATCACATCCGTGCATCCACGGGAACAGGGACAGAACCGGAAGAAGACCACGTGACCGCGACCGACATCAACACGCAACGAACTTCCTCCCAGGACGAGAATGGACGTGAAGTAACCATCTGAGAGCAAAACCTCTCCGCCTTCCATATACTCAGATACCACATTAATGAGAGGTGCCCGTCATTTCCTGCAAGACGCTACACCCGTGCTAGAGGCGTCTTTGAAAACCTGCTTCCATAATCAAAATCTGCATTTGGCAACTTCCAGTGTAATCAGATCACAGTGTGTATCTGGGTGGGGGCTTGCAAAAAACAAAAAACGAGAGAGAAAACAAACCCACACCCTTTATCAGTATTAAAGCTGCTCCAGTTTCTTTGGATGCTTGCTTCCTGGAACTCCCAAGCCTCCTGGCCACATCTGTGAACGCAAAAGTGCTGATGTGCGCCGCTCTCGCATACGGCTCAGGTGACGGTGGAGAGAAACAGGCAGAGCCACCTGCTGGGGGTCTGAATCTGAAGCTCCCTTAGGCTTCCGGAGGTGCACCTGCGTCCCTTCGAGAAAACAGGACACAAGGTCAAGCAATCCCCCCCCTCTGGTGCAAGCATTGTGTTTGTGCACAGCTTTCCTCCTGGCTTTCAAACATCCAAGGAACTGCCATTCTTTTAGAATCATAGAATCATAGCATTGGAAGAGAACTCAAGGACCATCCAGTGCAACCCCCTGCCATGCAGGAAAACCCCATCGCAGTATTTCCGACAGATGGCCATCCAGGCTCTGCTGAAAAACCTCCAAAGGAGGAGACTCCACCACCCTCCTTCGTGGCAGCATCTTCCACTGCCAAACAGCTCTAACCGTCAGGAAGTTTTTCCTAATGTTCAAATGGAATCTCTTTTCCTGTAGTTTGAAACCATTGCCCCGAGACCTAGTCTCTGAAGCCATGGAAAACAAACCTGTTCGCTCTTCAATATGACGTCCTTTCAAATATTTAAACATAGCTATCATACCCCCCGAGCCTTCCTTTTTTTCAAATTCTTTTGTTCATGGTTCTTTGTGTGTTGGGGGAATCGTATGTTTATGACCACGGATCCCAGCTAGAGAGCTCCGAAAGAGTATCCGTCCTACAGAAGGGGTGCCAAATTTGTCACAGCTGTGCATTGCCCCTGAGAGACCCACAGTATCTTGGACAACCCTCTTATTTATTTATTTATTTATTTATTTATTTATTTATTTATTTATTTATTTATTTATTTATTTGATTTTTTTTAAATACTGCCTATTGGGCAGCACGGTCCCTCTGGGCAGTTAACAACAACTGATGAATACAATACAGTGCAAATGAACTCAAATAATTCAGACAATACAATAAATATAAAATGCAGTTATATAATTAAAAATAAAAGTAAAAATAACATCAAAGTGAGACAAAATAGTGTATATGTATTGTTATGGGTGGGCAAATCAGTTAAAATCATGTTTTAATGCATGGATACTGAAATTACATTGTATATTTGAGAGAATGCCTGCTTAAATAGTCAGGTTTTAAATAGTTGTTTTAAAGGCAGCCAAAGAGGGGGCCGGGCAGATGTCTGGTGGAAGGTTATTCCACAGGTGAGAGGCAATGGCGGAAAAGGCCCTATTTCTAGTTTTTTTTCCTTTTAGGCCTCTTGTGGTGTTAGTTGCCTCAAACGCTTAGCCTGGGATGATCCGGTGTTAGGGGCAGTTTTCATCAAAATCTCTCTCTCTCTCTCTCTCTCTCTCTCTCTCTCTCTCTCTCTCTCTCTCTCTCTCTGTGTGTGTGTGTGTGTGTGTGTGTGAGAGAGAGAGAGAGAGAGAGAGAGAGAGAGAGAGAGAGAGAGACTTCCTTTAAAACTGACACGGATGATAAATTATCAGTCACATTTATGGGCAAAGCCGTAAGAAAGAAGAGAGATGATTCATTGTCCCCTTGTATTTCCACATGGGATCAGTGCTCCAGCGTCTTGTTTTGTTTCAAGCGCAGCAAGAGTCGTCTTCTTAAGTCTGCTCAGCTCCAATCACACACTGTTTCTTCTTCTTTTTAATACCGTAGTTTTCTTTCATGCACAAATCCGTCCCTTCCTGTTTCCTAATCAGAATGCAAACAGATTTTCGAAAAGAGGACACCTTAGAAAATGTGCTTGTCTTCATGCGAACAAATATTTACAGGCCCTTTTTTGTATACGGCGTCTCGCAGTGGATGCATTATGGATGCACACACAAACTACAGCCAAGTGTGTAAATTGGGACGGAATGGAGGCATTGGTGTATTTCTCGGGGGGCGGGGGGAGAGCAGAGCAAAGACTCCAGAGGCACTCGTGGAATGGAGCGACACCCTCTCGTGGTAAATATGCCGTGCGTGGGGTTGAGAAATGGCTGAAATTTAAGAACATAAGAACATCAGAAGAGCCCTGCTGGATCAGGCCAAAGGCCCATCTAGTCCAGATTTCTGTATCTCACAGTGGCCCCACCAAATGCCTCTGGGAGCGCACGAGACTAGATCTCTGTCTCCTGCTACCACTCCCCTCCATCTGGCCCTTGAAGTACCCTGGCTTTAAGCCTGGAGATGACACATCTCCCTCATGGTTTGTAACCTGTGATGGACTTCTCCTCCAGGAATCTGTCCAATCCTCTTTTGAAGGCATTGCGAGATTAAAACTGAAGGCAAAGGAAGTGAATTGTTCAGAATGCAATCAGAAAGAGATATGGCTCGCATTTTTGGGCGTGCACTTGTGGCAGGGTCTGGCGTGAGCTATTTTCTGATGAACGGATAATGCACAGGAAATTGCAAACCAGCCTAACTCTGCTCTGTGCTAAATCAGGACCTTTTCGGTCCAGCCCCAGGGCTATTCTGTTTTTTTTGGAGATGCAGGCTTGTCCAAACTTCGGCCCTCCAGATGTTTTGGACCACAACTCCCACAGTCCTTTGCCATTGGCAATCTAAGCTTAGACTTCTGGGAGTTGTGGTCTAAAACATCAGGAGGGCCGAAGTTTGGACATGCCTGGGCAAGAGTGATTCCCATGTGCATGGAAAGGTCACTTTAAGGGTGATCGTTCCCAGCAAAGTGGTCCTTTTCTGGTGTGATCAAATGCAATCTCGTATCAGAGTCTGGGTCAACCCCACCCTCCCATAAAGGAAGAAACTCACAACAACTATCAGATCCCGGCCGTGAAAGCCTTTGAGGATACAAAATTCACCTTCGTTCCTAGAGATGGGTGAGGCATTGCGTAAGAGGCTTTACCTCTTACCGGATTTGGAATGAAAGCCGTTTTAGGGCTAAGGCTCTATTCTTATGCACACCTGCTCTGGAGTAATCCTGTTGAGTTCAATAAGGTGTACTCCCGAGATAACTCTGAACAAGACTGCCTATGCAGGCTTATCTGGGACTAAGTCCCATGGATGCCCTTGAGACTATATACACATGTGTAGATTTATGCTGCGAACATCTTTTCCCTTCCTTTCCCTTCCTCGCCGGCCTTTCTCCCAATTCAGCAAGCCAGTTACCAAAAAAGAAAGCAATCTTTGTTTTCTCTTGTTGGATCTAACGCAGGTATTCCGAGTTTGCGTTTCAGCTCCCTGATCAATAATGCCTGCACACCAGCCAAAACCTTTGGCCCGTGCGGAATAGAGAAAATTGGAACACTTGAGTCAATAAATCGGGCCATTTCATGCAGGGCCCTGTGAGGTTCCCTGCTTTCGGGCCATGCCTAAGCAGTGGCCCTACCCATAAAACAGCAGCAAAGGAAGGAAGGTGGAGGTCTAGCGTGCACACAGGCATTGGCTTCGGTTGGTCCGTCACCAATCGGCTGGAGAAGAGTCCTCAACCAGGGCCTTTCCAAAACAGCCGGGAGAGGTTTGCATTAAGGCTGCACCCTAGCAGTGCTTGGATCAGTGGTTCTCAACCTGTGGGTCCCCAGATGTTCCTGGACTGCAACTCCCAGAAACCCCTTCCAGCACAGAGAGTGGTGGAGGCTTCTGGGAGTTGCAGTCCAGGAACATCTGGGGACCCACAGGTTGAGAACCATTGGCTTGGATGAAGCCTTGTGATGAAATCGCATCCCGGGCTCTGGTTCAGCTGAACAGCTTGCACAGCACTGTCTGAAAACACACACACACACACACACACACACACACACACACACACACACACACACCAAAAACCCCTTAAAGGCCATCGTGGGGCCCAACCGTGAAAACCAGAAAGGGGGGAAGACGTCTATTGCCCTAAGAATAGCCGTCTCTTCTAATGCAAACAGGCTGTTGAACACATAGGCATGTGTGCCTCCCCGCGCATGCACGCACACTCCACACACACACACACACACACACCACGCTACCCCAATGCTGCACGGTAGGTAGGGATACACAGGGATATTTACGTGCGCCGGCCGGGAGACGCCAATGGTTCCTGGCGGGTGAACAATAAGCTTTTCTTCTCGTCCTGACGGCACCGCCAGGCTTTCTGTAAACACCTAACCCCAAAAAATGTGTCTGTAGGTTTCCAGCAGGAGGGTCCGTTCTCTGGCTGCTTCTGAGCAACAAAGTCAGCCTTATGGCTTCCTCTGCTGGAATGGTCCGGGGGGGGGGGGTTGCAGAGAGGGAGGGAGAGAAGGAGAGAAAGGGTGCATTATCTGGGCCTCATAGCTACGGGATGGACAGGAGAAGTCGGGAGGGAGGATGCACACACACGGCCCCTGGGAAGGCTGCTCGATGCGCAATCCCAGCACGAGACCCACAGATCTCGCTGAGGAAAAGAGCATCCCTGCCTTTCTGCAGTCCTTACACCAAGGGCCACTTTGTGGGTCCCACATCCTCTCTACTATTGACTAAGTCATTTCCAGCTCTATGAATGAGCAATCTCCAACATGTCCTGCCTCTGGCTTCCTGCAGGGAGTGGATCCATCCCTTATTTTGTCTTCCTCTTTTCCTCCTGTCTTCCGCCTGTCTCAGCAGTCTCGTCTTTTCCAGAGAAACCTCCTTTCTGATGACGTGCTCAAAGTAGGGCAGCCTCAGCAATTTGACCTCCAGAGAGAGAGAGAGAGAGAGAGAGAGAGAGAGAGAGAGAGAGAGAGAGAGAGAGAGAGAGAGAGAGAAGGCTTGATTTGATCTACCTGTCAAGTCTTCCGTATTTGCTGAGAAATCCCATTGAAATTTCTCGGCGAATACGGGACACTTGACAGGTATGCACGGTTTCCCATCCACTCCACCCCGAGACATTGGTGCAAGCCCCTGTGGGGAAAAATGAAATGAGAATGCAGAGTTATTCGACAGGGGGAGTTCACATTTTCTTAAAAACAAAAGTGAAATGAGCTGGGAGGTCTTGGTGTTTATTATCCTTACTAGAGATGGCACAAAACGAACAATTTTTCGTTTCCGTTTTTTTGTTTCGTTACGCAACGAACCGACAAACGAATTTTATCTCTAAAATGAAACGCAACGAACAGAAACACCAGAAATTTTGTCGTCCGTTTCATTTTCGTTACGGCGATACATTGAACTGCTTTAAATGCTAAAAAAAATCACAAAAATTGAAATAAATGGTAACAAAACGGTAATGAAACGAACAAAAACGAAAATGAATTTTTTGCAAAAATTCACGAAAAACGGAAACGAACCGAAACGGACCCCCTAAACGACAAATGACAAACGAAACACCATTTTTTTAATTCGTGCCCATCTCTAATCCTAACCTTCAGCGACTCGCCTCCAGATTTCAACGTGCTCTAAACGCTGGTGCTCTGGAGCGAAGCTCCCTTCGCCTCACCCTTGTTGCCACCCTGAAGGGATAGACCACTTCATTTACGACATTTGCAAGACAAGAGAGATGTGGTTCTTTGGATTAAAGAAAGTGAATCAGGTTGTTTCCAGCCCACCTTTCTTTGGCATGTATTCAGCCCACAACCTGGGGAAAAATATCAGCTCCTTGGACTACACCTCCCAGAATTCTGCAATCAGGCTGTTGGAGGGTTACAGCCGCCAAAGCTAACTTTTCAGAGTTTTTTAATTTCAATCATGAAACTGATTTGGTCCCATTCCTGCCCCACTCTGCAAATTATTTTTGAAGCATAAGGGCTCATATTTATTTTCATAGGTTGTTCTCCCTAACAAACATAATGAATTTTGTTTTGCCTTTAATTTACCCGTTTTGTGTGGATTCCCCAAATATGTGTCTATTTATGTGCAATTTCCCCTAATTTAACCCTATTTGTCTGCAATTTTCATTTAAAACGCACGCACGCGCGCACACGTGCACACACACACACATTGCTGTATGCAAATGTTGAGCTAAGGAATGTGTTGCAACAGTGAAGAATAACTATTTCCCAATCTTAGGTATTTGTTACCAAGTGCAAATTGGATGGAGCCACTTAACATGCAGCCCAGCATGTCAGCCATACTGTGTGAATATGCAACGAATGCAGATATAAATGACTACATTTGCATCACCACTGATTTATGCAGATTCGCACACATAGATATGTGCTGTGGATGAGCATATGGCCACTCTCTCTTAAGGCCACTTGTAAATTCATGCAGACAGCATGAATGGGCGCTTACAACACTGTGTGTCAATTGTACTCGGGCCTGATGGCTAGGTGGTTCAGCACTTTGCACGGCTCTTATGCATGCACAATAGTCTTTCCAAGTTTCCATCCCTATCAGAGTGGTTTATAACAGAAATTACTACTATATAGTTAAATTCTTTAGAGGTTTGTTGGGCTTTGTGTGTGCTGTAAATTAGTATGTGTCTTTACCAGTTTCCCCATCGATTAAAGGAGAAGGTTGTTACTCCTCCTCTTCTGATCTGCCATCTCTCGTTCTTGGCATGTTACAGGCACAGAACAGTTCTGTTCGTTAAAGCACATTTATATGCATGCTTGCTATAGTGATGGGTGAACTTCCTGCATGGTAATCAGTAATTTGCTTGCCAAATTGTATAGAATCGTATAATTGTAATAACGCTGAAAAGAACCCCAAGGGTTGAGTCCGGTACTTGGCCCGTGCAGGGAATCCGCAGCTCACATATGTCTCTCAAATGGACATCTAACTTCTGTTTTAAAACAGAAGAATCAACTGGCCTCCAAAGTAGCCTGTTTGAGCCAGTGTGTTCACATCCAACCAGGATGTTCTTCCTAGTACTTCGCGGGATGGATGCCCACATTATAAATGTAGTTTTGGGACAGGTGGCTGTGTTGCTTTATGCAAGAATTCCAGGCAAAATCCAAAGAAGCCAAACAAAAGAAAAGACAAAAACACATGCACATTAAAGATTAACATAGATAGATAGATAGATAGATAGATAGATAGATAGATAGATAGATAGATAGATAGATAGATAGATAGATAGATAGGCAGTTACTTCACGTCCCGTTCATCCTTCCTTACTGTCCCACTTGGGAACAGTAACCCCCCCTTACTTCACACCCATAACGTGACAGCAAAAAGTTGTCTCGACCACACCCCCGGAACTGAGAACATAGCGTGACAAGCCATACCTGCCCCTGGGCTGGGGAATTCTCTTGTCACGGTTTGTTCCCGGTTCCTGTTCCGAGACAAGGGACTGTGTGGTAACAACTGTCTTGCAACAACCAGTGTCCACCTAGTGGTCAGCGGCTGAAGCAGCATTCAACATTAGTTTCCATATGGGAAACACCATGCAGTGCAAATGTTTATTAAAGAAAGTACTGAAAATCCTGTAGCATTGACGTTTAAATCCTGGAAGACCAGTAAATTGAAATATCGAAAAAGTTTTATTTACGATATTTTAAAAAAGGAGTTAAGAAACCCCTTTGTTGAAACTTTTGTTGAAACGTTTAGGGACTAAAAGGACTATAAGATATATGAGTAAAGGCATCAGTTCATTTACTCCAAATCCTTGCCTCACCTTCGCTTCTTCTTTTTTTTTCCAATTCTTCTTTTGTGTCTTGACTTGAGTTCACCCTCTTTGCTCTTCCAACACAAACCCTGCCTGCTAGCTGACATTAAAATGACAGGTCATCACACGTTTAACACCTATTTATCCCACAAAATAACTCATCAAGTGTACCTTAACCTTAATTATGGATTTCCAAAGGTATTAATTAGCCTAAGCTTATATATGGTATATTTAATCTTACCCATATTCTTGGTTTATTTTATGCATAGCCTCATGCCTCCATTCACTTCCATTCTCCTATCTATGCCTCTGCCTATATGACCTATGCTTAAATATTCATGCCCAGCTCTGTGGAATGGTGGTGTTTGGTTGCATTTCACACCCACAATGAATTATGACCTCTCTTTCATATTTGGTTCTTTTTAAGTCTGTTTCTATAAATATTCCAGCAAGAGGCACAACACAAGGCAAAAGGTATGTGTGTGTGTGTGGGGAGGATGTCATAGTACTTTAAAAAATTCTGGAACTCCCTCCCACTAGAGTCCTGGACTATCTCATCTCTGTTGTCTTTCCAGAAACAGGCAAAGACCTTCCTCTTCAGGCAAGCTTTCCCTGAATGATGGTCTACCTATTATGTGTCTTTTATGTGAATCTACAGGACCACATAGACTTTGTGTTTATAACTATGTACTAACCTTATGGGTTTACATTGACACTACGTTTTCGATGTTAGTTTCCATCACTCATAACTTTACACGGAACTTTATTCCCCTTTAACTGCTCGCGTTCTCTTGTAGCTTTAATGTAATGTTGTCTATTATTGCTGTCAGATGTCCCTCAATTCCTGTTCTCAATACACGAACATGTCTTAATTGTACTGGACTGTATATTATCCCTCATTACTGCCAGCCACCTTGGGTCCTTTTTCCAAGGAGAAAGGCAGGGTAAAAATACTCTAAAATAAATAAATAACAGGTACATTTGCATGCTATGTGATTTATGTAATTTATGAGCTATAAGTGCTTATGCAACCTTGCATCTGAAAACAGAAAGACTGATAAAATCTATGCAAAAGGGGTGGCAGTGTCCCCCAACATCCTACAGGTCTACAAACGCTTCCCATTTTCCCATTTGATTTGTGGGACTCATCCAGCACATGGCGATCGAAATACCAAAAGAAGACCAATCTGTGCCGTGCCGGGAACGTTGCTCACTAGATCCGAGTTACTTCTGTTTATTTTTATTCTTCTGATTATAAGGCCGGCTTCTCGTGAAAGGCTTTTTGTGAGCGACTGCAGAGAGCTGAAGGCAAGTGTGTCACTAATGAAAAATGCACACATGGAATCGTTTGAGAGGTGCCCCCCCCCACCTAACATTTGCAGAGAGGTGGGGAGGGCAAGCTGCCTGTGAATTTCTCTTATGGAAAGCAGGGGTTCTGTGGAAGTCGATCCATAGTGCCTAAACAGCTTGCCATAACCAGAGAGGGCTGTTGAGTCGGTTCAAGGAAGCTGAACCAGCCTCTCTCGTACGTCTTAATCAAAGATTTTCAGGCAAAAAATCGAAGAAAAACAAAACAAAACAAAACAAAAAGTGTTCTGCTTCTATACCGCCCCATACTACTTCAAGTAGTTTCTGGGGAGTTTACAGTTTTAATTACACTATGCAGGCTACACATTACACACACACATCCAGCAAGCTGGGTACTCATTTTACTGACCTCGGAAGAATGGAAGGATGAGTGAACCTTGAGCCTGCTACCTGGGATTGAACCCCAGGTCGTGAGCACAGTTTTGCCTACAGTACAGGCCATGTGGCACCTGAAAGACTAGCTTTCATATTTTAATGTAATGTTTCGTGGACACGTCCACTTCTTCAGACATATAGCAGCAGGTCAAAGATTCAAGCAAGCAATCACATGATACTCACAACCCGCCACCTGGTCTCATTTGCACACATAAAGATGCATGGGAGGTGTGTACCCTTCGTGTTAACAACCTTTCTGTTGACGATGAGGACTTTCAGCCCAAAACCAGAATCTCAAGGAGACATTTCTCTTCCTGCCCAGCTCTGGCGCCCTTTAGTTGAACTCCAACCTGGGTAAAATCATCACTCCCTCTCTGCTGTTCTTTGTCTCTGATAAACAGCCCCTACCTCAGCTTTTAAGCTTGCTCTTGAGAGTCCCCTGGGCTGCAAGGAGATCAAAACTATCCATCCTGAAAGAAGTCAACCCTGAATGTTCTCTGGATGGGTGGATTTTGAAGCTGAGACTCCAGTACTTTGGCCACCTCATGAGGAGAGAGGAGTCCTTGGAAAAGTCCCTGATGTTGGGAAAGATGGAAGGCAAAAGGAAAAGGGGATGGGGAGGGGTGGGTGAGTTCTGAGTCATAATTCCCGTCCAAATCACTGGGGTGTGTGTGGAACCAACCCAAGTCACTTGTGCAACTTAAGTCCAATGTGACGGGGAGTCCCACGACTCAAGCCCTAATCCCTGGTTTCCACCAGCTCAGATGTTGATCAGACTCTTCCCTTTTAGTCGGAAGAGAATACCCAGGGACATACAGATAGGGATCCGGGGTCACACACCTCCAAATTCCTTGAGATGTAAGAGCCAAAGCCAAAGAGTACAGGGTAGGGACCCTGCCATATCAGACAAATTGGGACTTTGTGTCACAACCACAGAAAGGGGTGGAGTAGAGATAGATCCCCTGCGCCACCACCTTAACAAATACATATACTGTAAATATTTTCCTGCTGAGTGAAGTCTGGAGGAAATTAGGCAGTCATGTGTGAAAGCCACTGCAGAAATAGAAAAATCAATCTGCCTCTTCTTTCATTGCCGCTCCCCTGCGATAGGCTACTGCACCTGGAAGTCCAGAGGTACACTGACATTTTGGTTGCACCGGGAGGCAACATTAAGGCTGAGTGGACACTTGCCCACCTCAGGGTGCGATCACAAGGCGAAATAGATTGCATTTCAGACTGCTTGTGGGGTGATCCGGTACCATCTGTTTCCCGGTGATCATACAGTGTACAAGGAATCATGCTCTCGCCCGACTGGGACCCCTGCCTAAGTTGATCCTTTGAGGTTCAGCTGTTGGTCTACTCCAATGGCGGCCGAACTTCAGCCCTCCAGATGTTTTGGACCACAACTCCCAGAATTCCAAGCCAGTACTGCCAATGACAAAGGACAGTGGGAGTTGTGGTCCAAAACATTTGGAGGGCTGAGGTTTGGACATGCCTGGACTAGACCAATGGTGGCCAAACTTCAGCCCTCCAGATGTTTAGGACCACAACTCCCACTGTCCTTTTTCATTGGCAATACAGGCTTGGAATTCTGGGAGTTGTGGTCCATAACATCTGGAGGGCTGAAGTTTGGCCACCACTAGTCTACTCCTTTTTGGAGACACAAGGGACCCATTCCCCAATGAACAGAAAGGGCCTGTTTAAGAGCGATCACTCCCATCAAAGTGATCCTTACTGGTGCAATCGGATGAGTGCCTTTCTGCCCTTTCAGTATATCTCTGGAGAAATGTGCAGATTTCTAAGGCACTTCAGGAAACAAGACCCCCCGAAACACTGTGTTCCAGAAGAGAAATGGGGATGCTGGTTTGATGGCTCTTTTGATCCAAAAGACATAATAGAGGCTCTGACCAGATCCGGAAGAGATCCCGAGAAGGAAAGGTAAAAAGGAGGGATTCTGACAAATATGGAGAGTTCACAGAAGCCAGAGATGTAACTCACATAGCTTGGCAGCACAACAGCACTAAGAAAAAATAATCACACATTAAGAAAACCACAGCCACAAGCCAGGTTTATGGCTTCATGCAAATCGGTGACAAATATGCAAATCACCTCATTAGTGATTTACATAAAACATGTTGGCAATGGAAATGGAATAAACCTGATCTATTTTTCCTCTTTCTTTTCCTCCTTTTCTTTCCAAAGGTGACAACTCAAAGCAAAGAACATTTCTATTATGGGAAATGCATCGTAGAAGAACAATAGAGTCTTAGCCCCCTCATGTTCACCCACACTCAAATAATAATAATGCATCCTTGAGCAGGTGCCTATGTGTTGCTATCACCAAGACAGAATACGGCAGTTCTTTCTATAATTGAGGTGAGCCCAGAGTCCTTGGCAGCCTTTTTTGAGGGGTAACCCCCCCCTCCAAGGATATTCCAAGTGCACTTGTTAACCTGCTTTAATGCAAACGGGAGCTGATGATTAGAGATGGGTACAAACTGGTGGCTTGTGATTTGTGGCAACGAGGGATGGGCACAAAATGAAAAATGAACGGCTGACTGGGGGATGCTGGGTGTTGTAGTCTAAAAAGGTCCCATCTCTTTGCTTTTAGGTAGGCCGGGTGGGTTATTGAGATCCCGGAAGGGGAAATGCCTGAGGGTCAAGAGGAACAGCTAAGAAAATATGAGTGGTGCTCCACCAGATTTGCTGTCTACGGTATCTGCCTCATTCTGCCAAATGATAGGGCTGGGCTTATCTGGGTGTATGGTATAGACAGAGGCGTTTGTGAGGCTGCTGGAACTGGGGCCACCTTCCTTGTAGGTGGTTACTTCACGTTCTTCCTCGAGCCGAGGTGAACTTGCCTCCGTGTTGAAATCGGTTTTTAACATGAATCGAGAAGTGGATTGAAAAGATTCCCGAGCTCCAAGACGGGAATCTCTCACCCCGCTTGGAGCGCAGTTCAGGGGTCGTGGTCGGGGTGAACTCGGATTGACCCCGCAAGGACGTGAGGTTCCGTTCCTTCGAACCGGTCTCCAGCGGGGCTGCGAACTGCAGCAAGAGGGACGTGAAGTATCAGCCATAGTTTTTTCAGGGCCATATTCGCCTCCACCGCACGCCCAAAATGGCCCTCAAATCACACACAGAGACTGTCGGCGGGAAAGGGAGGCGGTTTCCGAAGCAGCCCGACTCGGGCCAATTGCTGCACAAGGGTCTCTTTCAAGCTTCTCTAGGCACTGCCGTGTTTTAAGATGAGAGAAATGCTTCGATTATAAAGAACCAGTTCTTTCTGGGATCTGTTTTTCAACGGAGAAATTCACACTGGGCTTTCTTTGGTTCTCATCCACACCACAGTGTTTCCCTTCAAAAATGTGAAAAGGCAGGGCTGAGAGTAAAGGTCAAAATGTGGAGAGGCAGGATTACATGCATATGAGTCCTGAGCTTGGGAAATTTATTATTATTATTATTATTATTATTATTATTATTATTATTATTATTATTATTATTATTATTATTATTATTATTATTATCATCATCATCATCATCATCATCATCTTCTTCTTCTTCTTCTTCTTCTTCTTCTTCTTCTTCTTCTTCTTCATCATCATCATCATCATCATCATCACCATCATCATCATCATCATCAGAGATGGGCACGAATCAAAAAAATTGCATTTCGTTTGTCGTTTGGAGGATCCGTTATCATCATCATCATCATCATCATCATCATCATCATCATCATCATCACCATCATCATCAGAGATGGGCACGAATCAAAAAAATTGCATTTCGTTTGTCGTTTGGAGGATCCGTTATTATCATCATCATCATCATCATCATCATCATCATCATCATCATCATCACCATCACCATCAAATTCTCAAACAGCAAACAAGATAACTACACTGGATTTCGTATTATATATCACGAGTTGAATACTTCCCAAGCAGATCCCAGTAAGGCGGCCTTCTGCAGCTGACTGATGGTGACTTTGTCAACTCCAATTTCTTCTAAACACAGTGGTCTTGTATAAAGGAATGAATTTATTCCAAATGAAATTCTGTTGAGCAAAATTTCCTTTGTACAAATTTCCCATAGGAATGTATTGAAAATGATTAATCCCCAATTGTGACCGTTTTTCTGTTGTATGGGTTGTTTAAAGCAGTTTTCCATAGGAATGCATTGCTCAATGCATTCCTATGGGAAACCTAACGAAAAAACTGAAACAGAACGAACAGAAAATTTCCAGTTTGTTCCATTTCGTTTTTTCTTTAAAAATCATTTCATTTTTCATTTCATTCCGAAATGAAACAGAAAAAAAAATGAAAAATGAAACAAAAAGAAATCATTTTGTGTCCATCTCTAATCAGGAGAATAACAAACAACAGAAGGGATAGATTCTGGTGAGGACAAACCAGACATGTCCTCTAAACCTAGTAGTGTACACGAAAGAAAAAAGGATTGAGAAATGTGGGATTTCTCAGCAGCAGCAGGAAAAAAAATAATAATCCCAACTATTTGGAACTGGGCTGAACAAGAATACATAACCAAACATGGAAAGAGTGATTCATTCTGGGAACAACTCTCTTTATGCTGGCACACCCCTTGCGTTGCCACCTGGCTGTGGGTTTTTGACTGCCTGCCTAGTTTTCAGCTCTTGGGCCAATTGCCAGTCCAGGCTCTGGGAGAGCTCAACTCAGCCGTCAAACTTAGACTTGCACTTGAGTGATGTCCCATTGATCTCGCCGCCTCTAAACCGCTACATATTTTAAAGGTCTAATTTATTCATTTATTTTTTTAAAAAAGTCCTGCAACTCTATGCAGAACTGTCAGGAAGAGCATACTGAAGGGTGGCACTTACTTCCAGGTAAACATGCATGGGGTGGCACACAGGAACAAAGTCTTGATAGTGGGAGGGTTAGGTTAGAAGAGTTATGGAGAACTAAAGAATCAACAGCACTATGGGGATTGTAGTTTTTTATCCTTCCTTGCTGCCAATCAGAGTGTAGATGCTGCCGGCACAAAAAGCCACTGACTTTGTTGGAGTTTTTACAACCTCGCATGCTGCCTTTGGTTGAAGTGATCAGGCGGGGCTTTTTTGAGCTAGGGTGACTGTCAATCCGTCCAGCACTGACCAATCATTCCTCCTCGCCTCTGGATTCAAAGAGAGCCCCGTCTCTCTGTTAGGTGCTGCATTCCCTCCCTGGTTTGTTTGCTGTTGATCTGTTCACGGCTGTAAGAAATGAAATATTTTTATTCTTTCTACTACGAACAGCTCAAAGTGAGTTGCGGAGACCTGACGGGGTGAACTTGGAGAAACTGAAGCGATTCTCCTCTGTAGGGGCTCTGTACTTCTACCGTGTAGCACAAAGGAATTTAACCAGAGATTCAGATCTCTGCAACACACTGATAGGAAGGAAGGCATTAAGAACGAGGGGAGGGGGATGGAATCTTGGTTTCAAGCAGCTTGGAAGCCAGAGTGATGCAAAAAGGCACATTCAGGACTGCAATAAGACAGAGAGAGCCAGGTTCCAGTCTCCACTGGCTCACGAAATCCCCAGGGTGAATTCCCAAGCTACCTCTCAGGACTGCTGTGATGACAAAATAGGAGTGAGGAGAGCCATACACACTGAAGGGAAAGGGTGGGCAGAAATCTAACTGGTCAGTAAATTTTATTGCAATGGAACAAGATACAGTGGGCCCTCATATAACAAACAGTTTGTATGAGATAAAATCTGTACAACATAAAAAAATTCCAGAAATAGGGGAAATTTGCTTAACAGAATTGTCTGTGGGGCGAATCCGGGGATGACTCCGTTTTCAATGCATTCCTATGGGACATTTGTATAAAGGAAAATTTGCTTCACACAATTTCATTTGGAACGAATGAATTCCTTTATACAAGGTACCACTGTACCACGAAAGAGCCGCCTCCACCATGAAGAAGGCAAAAGAAACAGCAACAGCAACAGGGCATTAACATTGTATTTGTAAGCTGCCCAGAGACCTTTGGGTAGTGGGCGGCATATAAGTTGTATAAACAAGCAAGCAAGCAAACAAACAAACAAAACGCTAGGTACTATGATATTTTCCCTTCAATTGGGTCTTAGTTGGATCTACCTAGTGCAGTGATGGCGAACCTATGGCACGGGTGCCAAAGGTGCCACTCGGAGCCCTTTCTGTGGGCACCTGACATTGCCCCTTCATAGCCACCTGTATACAGGTTAAAATGTTGTATTGGCACTTTGCAAAAAAATTAGTAGGTTTTGAATTACAGTTTGGGCGCTCGGTCTCTAAAAGGTTTGCCATCACTGACGTAGTGGGACAGTTTTAAAATTCTCCCCCCAAAAAAACTTTCCTCCCCATCCCCTAGTGGAGAGCATTTTTTTTTTTTGCATTAACCTGCTTCTACCCCACCTCCGGTCAGTCAGGTTCTCTATGCTTCGAAGAGGCAATAGAGAGATGATGGTTTTAAGCAAGACGGAGGTGCTCATACCATGCTGCTCTTTGTTTGAACTGGCCTGTAAAGTCCAACCCTGCATGCTGCCCTGTGCCTTCCAAGAAGAAGCCTGGCGTCCATCTTGCCAAGTGAACTTTCAAGAACTCTCTCCTGGCAAATGACATCCCTTGCCATGTTTGGACGTCTAGACCTGCTTTTGAAAAAGGGAGCTTGCTCTCGAAAGCTCAGAAACTTTTTAATTTTTTTTCTTCTTCTAGCAGCCTATGAAGGTCTCACTCGTAGTCTAGTTTTGATTTTGTTTTAATGGCTGCATGGCTCCAAACCTCGTTTTTTTAACTGCAATGGTCAGTCAATTGTACAACAACCCTACTTTCCCTCAAGGGAAGACCCTTTGAATAGAACCCAACATCGTGAGCACATCTAGTCCTAGAGCGGTGACAGAGAGAGCAATTAGGGGGGCACCCGTTGAATTCAGATCCCATGTGGAACCCTCTGGACAGGACCTGATGTTCTGGGCTCTCCTCTACAGAATAAGCCCTGTTTCGAAGTCAGGAAAGGAAGACCAAGAGTACAGGAGGTTTTTTCTCAGTGGGGATAAAGCAACTTCTAAATCCCAGCACCACCAGGGCCGGCGCTAGGGGTTTTTGCACCCTAGGTGAGGGGCGGGGGGGGGCAGGGGGGGGGGGGGCGGCATCGATGGTGGGGGAGCGGGCACCGGGCGGGCGGTGGCGGCAGCGGCAGCGGCGGCGGGCAGCGGACGGGCGGTGACGGGTGGGGGGACGGACGGCGGTGGCAGGCACCCCCTGTCCATTTTGGCGCCCTAGTCAACTGCCTAGTTCGCCTTAATGGACGCGCCGGCCCTAACCACCACCACCCCAGTCAGCATAGCCTGAAGGATTCTGGGAGCTGTAGTTGGAAGGGAGGGAATAAAGATGACCCCTTCCAAGCATCAAATGTTATCATCTGAAAATAGAGTGGTGGGGAGGGGGAGGTATACGGAACCATTAGGTCTAGACTCTAACATTACCTCACTGCATCATCAGCAATTCACAACCCACCAGCTCCATTAGATGATCTGCAACAGAAGCTCCGGGCTGGCCCCTATTTCCATCCCTCCCCCTCTTTTTCCTTTTAAAGGGGTAATATTATCTTCTGAGAGCTTAGGAAACAGAAATCCGAGTGGTCCTTCGGAGCCGCTCACAGACCTCCGCCCCTGACCTTACATTCCTATTGCTCGGAGAATCCCTCCCTGTGCCTTCTCTCTTCTCCCTTGCCTCATGCCAACCAGTGTTGGTCCTAGCCACATGGAGCAGTGCTGGATATCCTTTCCCAACCCATCTATAATAATGATCTTTGAAATGTACCGTGGAAAGGAATAGGAATAGGAATAGGAATCTTTATTGTCATTGCCCCCTTGCAGGAACAACGAAATTTTGTGGCTGCTATATTCAACTCATTTAAAACATTTCACATAGATTTAAAAACAGGTACCTGTGGGTCATAAGAACATAAGAACATAAGAAGAGCCATGCTGGATCAGGCCAAAGGCCCATCTAATCCAGCTTCCTGTATCTCACAGTGGCAGTTTTAAATGAGTGTAAGTGATGTTCTGCATGTGGATGTAGGAGTATGTATGGATGTTTTGTTCTTAAATGGTAGATTTCATGTCTTGGATTTTTATACTGGGGTGTGTGAATGAGCTGACTGGATGGCACTTTTAAACTCGTAGTATTTATCCAATGACAATAAATTCCATTGCAATTTATTTATTTATTTATTTATTTATTTATTTATTTATTTATTTATTTATTTATTTATTTATTTATTTGATCAAAACCTTTTTCTACAAGGAAATTCCCTCCAAGGATGGACGGACCCTTAAGCAAAGGAAGGCAAATTGCCTTAGGGGGCTGCAAGGCATTTGATATTCTGTGCCGTCAAGTCCTCTCTGACTTTTGGTGACCCTATGAATAAGCAGTCTCCAAAAATCCCTTGCCCTCAACGACTCTACCTGTGGATTCCTTTACGGAGCAAGTCTATCTCATGTTTAGTCTTCCTCTTTCCCTGCTGCCTTCCATTTTTTCCAGCTTGTTTCCTCTTTCTGGCCATCCGGTGTATCTTCAAAGCTTTCCTCCAGCACTACATTTAAAGCCAAGCATTTTTCTCCCTGCCGGCTTTCTTCAGTGTCCAGCTTTCGCGCCCAAACGTAGTGATCAGAAATGGAAGGGTGCCGACGATCTTGGTCTCCCGGGACGCATCCTTGCCCTTGAGGAGTATGGCCTCCCGAACTGGGATAGGTTATCTTTTTGACCTTTATCACTCTCACAGTTGCCCAGGCAACATGGCCCCTGGTCTGGCACTCCTGCTGCTCTTTGCGCAAAGCATCCTAAGCCCTCTTCTTCTGTGCATCTGCTAAGAAATCTTAGGCCTCTATCACACTGCAATTAAAAAGTGCATTTTTTATTTTTTAACATCTGCATCTGGAGTGGTGCTCCCCACTGTGCTGCACTTAAAAAAAAAATAGATGTCTCTGCCACGCCTCCTGAAGCGCGACCCACCTCATTTTCCTGATCCTTGCCCCTCCGGTTGTAATTTTGCGATCTGCATTTTCGAAGAACAGAAGTCCGCATCAAAAGTAAGTGGGGGCCTAGTTAGTGCGCATTGTTTTGTTATTCTGCTCAATTATTTTTCAAAGAAGCAATTTGATGCGCTTTCGGCCCATGGAGACGCATGAACAGAGCATCAAAAAATGCAACCGTGGGGACTGAAAGTGCGCATCAAATCAACATGCACATTTAGTGTGCGTGTGATAGAGGCCTTACACAATATTTCTGCCACACAGAATCACAACCCAGAAACGACTATGCTGATCAGAAGAAAGTTTATGGAAGGGATGCAGACATTTTATTTCTCTTCTGCCTTAAAGGACTGACACCGGGCAAAACTCACGTAGCTGTGGACACAGTCAATTTGCTTTGTCCCTTCCAAAATTCTATTACTC
Source organism: Phrynocephalus guinanensis (assembly GCA_037367245.1). Taxonomy (NCBI): domain Eukaryota; kingdom Metazoa; phylum Chordata; class Lepidosauria; order Squamata; family Agamidae; genus Phrynocephalus; species Phrynocephalus guinanensis. The sequence goes on from CM074749.1 coordinate 19,263,541, forward strand.
TCCTCCCTTCTGCCTTTGCAGCTCCAGTCTGTTCTCCTTTGCGATAAGGAGTGGCTGGCCAGCTTTGCTTGAGTGGTACTACATCATAAGAGTTTGACTACCTCTGCTGAATAATGTTTACATCTAAGACCAAATTGGGAAGATTTGTCAGAACAGCCGTGGCCATATCTCTGCTGGAATCGGAAAGTCAAGGACTAAGATGGGAATTTCTCATCTAACCTTTCATATCTTTTTATCAGACTGGAGCCAAAGCTCAAAGAAGAACTTCGTTCTCGTTGACACCACCATATCACCTGAACGTGCTGTTGACAGGGAGGCACTCAGGCTGACAGGTGATGAGTGACACCACCCGTTGGCCCTGAAATTATTCTGGGGAAGCAAGGAGGAGGAGGAGGAGGAGGAGGAGAAGAAGCACAAGAAACCAAAAGGTACGTAAGAGGGTCTGGGGAAGTTACCCTCTTGGACTACAGCTCCCAGAAAACCCCCAGTGAACATAGAGCAGTGATGGCAAACCTTTTAGAGACCGAGTGCCCAAACTGTGATTCAAAACCCACTAATTACTCGCAAAGAGCCAATACAACAATTTAACCTGAACACAGGTGGTTGTAAAAGGGCGATGACGGGTGCCCACAGAAAGGGCTCCGGGTGCCACCTTTGGCACCCGCGCCATAGGTTCACCAACACTGGCACAGAGCATAGTGGATTCTGGGTTCTGTAACCTTAAAAAAAACATAGACCATGATGGGCAATGTATCAAGGTAAGGTGAAACATGCTCAGAACATGCCTTATTCACCTTACCAGTAAGGTAAGGTGAACATGCCTCAGAAGCGTATCAGTCCCAGTATTTGTCCAAATAAGTTGAATGAGCAGGACTGCTTGCACTTACGTAACCCCACTACTTTCCCCCATTGACTTCTTCTTTTTCTTAGTGTTGGTCCCACAGTAATGGGGGTCCACTATTCTTGTTTTGGCCTTCCACTTGGCATGGTCACGGACTGTGTATGTGTGTTGTGTCATTACAGTCATGACCGACTCTTCGTGACTCCCTATCCATGGAGTTTTCTTGGCAGGAATACTGGAGTGGCTTTGCCAGTTCCTACTCCAGGCGCCTACAGCACCTGGTATTCCCTGGTGGCTGCCCATCCAAGTACGAACCAGGGCTGACCCTGCTTAGCTTCCGAAATCAGGAGAGATCAGATGTGCTTAGTTCTGAGTGAAACCAGGACAACTTCAGGTCATTGTCAAGGATGTTCATTCAGCGCTATATCGGTCATCCCTTCGGTTGAGATCCGCTGACCTCCAGGGTGAGAGCCTTTTGGCCGTTCCCTCATTGCCATGCAATACGGGTCCATACCAACACAGTTGGGTTTCCATGCATCTTTGCCACTGCAAAGAAGACCCAGCTTATGTGTTGAAGTGCCAAACACCTGTTCAGCCAATAAAGCAAAGTGTTCTTCTTATATACCATCACATACCACTTCAAGTAGTCTCTGGGCAGTTTACAGTTTTACAGTTTTAATTACAGTAATGCAGGCTACACGTCCCCCCCCCCCAGTGATCTGGGTACTCATTTTACCGACCTCGGAAGGATGGAAGGCTGAGTCAACCATGAGCCTGCTTACCTGCGATTGAACCCCAGGTCGCGAGCACAGTTGTACCTGCAGGACAGGCATTTAACCACTTGTGCCACGGAGCTCCTAATGAACTAATACTAACTACTGAACCAGTTTCCCTCTCTAATATCCGCTAAAATAAATCTTTTACTTTAAACAAAATGCCACTAAGCTTCCCGCGCCCTTCATTTTTATACTGAAACAAATGTACAGGACTAACGCTTTTATGTGATGTTATCCCACGTTGAGAAGCAGTTACAATGTGACTTAGCAATATCTCCACCTTTAAAACACAAAACAAACAAAAATTAATTATATGTAACTGAGTGAGGTTCCCTAGGCAACTGCTTGGTTCTAACTTCTACCGCCGCCACCCTTTAATTATGCGAAGACGGGGATCTTGCTTATCCCGTCTCACCGACCAACAAACGAATACCTCTCGAGGAGCATAACCTACCCCTCGGAAGGGGCCGGAGATCAGTCAGACCAGCCCTTCTGAGATTCCCCTGCCCTTGGGATTTGCATGGATTTTCTAAGAAAGAGACTGTATTTCTGCAGTGCAACTAAAGAGGTTCTGACTCCTCACTGTAGAGCTTTTGCCTGGGGTGGATGGTCTGTACCCCACTGAGTAATAGTCTGTCTCATTGCCAGCTTTCATAAGTCTAATGAGTGCCGGCTGGATAAACTCGCTCCCTGGAGTGCAGGCCAAGACTTGCTCTCTCGCCTAAAGATGTCTTCAGAGCCAGTTTTACTAGCAAGGAACAGAAGGGAAAAAAAGAATGAGGGCAAATCACGTTGAGCTCATATCTTCTGTCACCCTTGTCTGCCAGGATCACCTCTCACCTCCTGAGGACCAATTTAAGCAATAGATCATCCAAGGTCTTCCCGTGTTGTGTTTCACCTTCTTCTTGTTGTGAGCATTGTGTTGAGAACCTCAGGTCGAATCCAGCTCTCCGGTGGCTCCAAGTTGACCCTTGGCTCTTCCCCTTCCTCATTACCTCATCATTTGGTGGTTTCATTTCTCATTCCCCCTCATTCTATAAATCAAAATGCCTTTCCTTAAGCTCATTTACTGGTAGAAAGTAGGGTGGCCATTTGGCGATCTGTTCTTTCCCCATTGGCTCCACCCACAAGGGCAATGTAGCCCCTAAGAGCTCCTCTGAAATTCAATCTGGCCCCCCAAGCTATGGGAGGGTCTACCTCCTTGCTCATCCCTTCTGTCTTTTCACCTGGGTCCACTGGTGTAGGTAGGGGGGGCAAGAGGAGAAAACTGTTCCTGGGTGCAGCATCTGGGGGTGCCAAATTGAGCACCCAATGGCTCCCCGCCCAGGAGCTTTGGGAAGCCATGTCGTGGATGACCTGCCAGGGCTGGCACAGAGGGCTCCCTGGCCGCTGCCACCGCTGCTTTCTCCACAGCCCCTTAGCCCCTCTCCGTCCCTTGGGGCGGAGGTGCAAAAATTGGCTTTGTCCCCGGGTGCTGAAAACCTTAGCTACGCCCCTGCCTGGGGCCCCTGGGTCCTATTCCAGCGCTCTAACCTCTCCAGCCAACTAGCTTTCCCAAAGAGTGTGCTCATCTCCAAGAGAGTATACTTGGGCTTGTTCTAAGGTCTGAAATCAATGTAGCAAAGCAGAAGGAACAATGGTACCCCACAGACCTCCTTGCCAAGAAGATCAGCAAGTACCTTGTTGGGTGAGGCTGGACGCGACAGGGGTGGAGAGAAGCCTTATCTTGGCAAGGATGTTCTTCTCCTCTGAGCCTGAGGAGAAGACTGGGAGTTGAGTCATGGCTACTGGACTTCTTTTTTGAGAGATAGAAACGTTTCGCTGTTCACCCAAACAGCTTCATCGGTCTGAATGTTTGGATGAACAGCGAAACGTTTCTATCTCTCAAAAAAGAAGTCCAGTAGCCATGACTCAACTCCCAGTTAAACGAACCTGGATGACTGAGAATCTTCACAGACTGAGGAGAAGACCTTGTTCAGCTGGTTTCCACAAGCCAGCTGGACAGTGGAGGCCCAGTTCCATGGAACGAACCTTAGGACAGGCTTCACCATTCATGCCAGTCCCTAACATCCTCCTGTGATGGCCACCATCCCATTTCTAACTCCATCTAGAATAGACCAGTGAACTCAATGGGGTTTCTGCAGTTGGTTACTTGCCCTTCATCACTTGATTCAATGGGGTTTTTTTAGAGATGGGCATGAAATGAACTTTTAGTTCGCTTCGTTATTCGTTATTCGTTATTCATTATTCGTTATTCGTTATTCATTTTGTTACCAATATCTAGTTTGTGCCCATCTCTAGTTTTCTTATCTTAACTTGCAGCAGGATACAGCATGGGTTGGGAGCCAAGAAACAGATTTAGCGAACAGCACTGGGGAAATAGGAAATAGCATTTTCTGGCGTGATTGTGGAGTCATTAGGAATGGCCTTGGTAGCTTTTTTCCACCTTTAGTTTCCTTAATTGTTTATCCATCTCTGACATTTCTACTATGAATCGTTCTTAGTGTGCTTGCTTAACAATAGGGTAAATATGCATCCCAGCTGAAAGAATAATGGGAATTTTAATCCAATATATCCAGAAGGTACTGATAAGTTGCTGAGGGGTGCTCTATGACTGAAGCAACAGGAACCAGATGTTTGAGACACTAAGGGGTTGTCCATACTGTGAAACGTGTTATGATCTTTATGGTACAGAGGTTAAATGCCTGTACTGCAGCTAAAATTGTGCTCACAACCTGGGGTTCAATCCCAGGTAGCAGGCTCAAGGTTCACTCAGCCTTCCATCCTTTCAAGGTCAGTAAAACGAGTACCCAGCTTGCTGGGGGCAGGGGCAATGTGTAGCCTGCATTACTGTAATTAAATACTGTAAACTGCCCAGAGACTACTTGAAGTGGTATGGGGCGGTATAGAAGCAGAACACTTTGCTTTAAGAGATTCGTATTAGAGATAGGCATGCCAGCTAGGATTTGCGTCAAGGGGATGGAGGGATGGAAGATTTTTGTGTCCTGTTTCCTCTGGCTCTGGGTCTGTCCCATGCCTTCAAGAAGGCCCAGCCTGCCAGTGACAGCCGAGCGGGCGCTGGGAGCAACAGAGAAGCAACAGTGTGAGTGTCACAAGGTCTGACATGCTTGCGTACATGACTGGCATCGGCACTGGCATTCAATACGCCCAGAATCATAACGGGCCATCGTTTCTCTTGGCTTCTTCGGGACCGTAACGCCTTGCCAGCTGGGTTAAAGCAGACTTTTCCTCTGGTAAGATAGCTTTCTACAATTAGGTGCATTACCGGGATTTTATGCCTTCCCTGGCCATTTCCAACCCTGACTCACTGGCGGACTGCTGGAGACAGCATTCTGGGCTTAGATGGAATGTGGGTCTAGGCAGCTGGGCTGGTTTTATGTTCTAATTCAAAATTTATAACTCCCCAAAGAGCTCTTCCTGTGGCAAATATCTCCTCCTATGACTCATGGCTCGAGCCACATACGTTATAAAATGTTATGGTGGAATCCTTTTCGGGTTGTACAACTTGGAGAGTCTAACAGTGGTCATATTGCAGTGGTTCCTCATCCTTGGGTCTCCAGATGTTCTTGGACTACAACTCCCAGAAATCTTGGCCAGATCAGCTAATAGTGAAGGCATGTGGGAGTTTTAGTCCAAGAATATCTGGGCACCCAAGGTTGGGAACCACTGCAGTATAAGAAGATCTCTTTCCAGACTCTGGTTTCAGTCCATCCAAATTACAAAGAAGATATACAGCCATTGTTCTTTCCTGACAGGCCCGTCGATCCACCTCATGCAAAACCATGCTTCCTGCGTCTCGTAAATATTGATCCTCTCTTTCTTTGTCTCTGCAGTCCTGCGGTAAACATTGGCTTAATTATCCAGCATACTTAGCTACCCACACACTCACACACAAACCCTGTCTATGACCCTGCTTGGTTTTGTTCCTGGAGCTGTTTCTTCGCAGGAATCACCAGGTGATTATTAGCTGGGTGGTGTACAGGCTTTAGAGGAGGCAGGAGTTAAACACGGGACCCAAAAATATGAGCCAGAAGCTCTATACAACTATGAGAGGTCTCGACTCCCTGAAGAAAGGCACGGGTTTGAGTCTGCAAGGGTGGTTGAAGACATTTTGCTGACTGCTCCATCATCGGGTCACCCTAAGTCAAGGACAACTTGATGGCACATAACAGCACAACAAACAATGTGTATGTTTTCTCTGTTTTGCTTTTATTGTTCACCGCCCCCAAGTTCCGTCCTGGAAGATGCGGTGGTATATAAATGCAATAAATAAATAAATAAATAAATAAATAAATAAATAAATAAATAAATAAATAAAAAGTCAGAACGCCAATCTTGCATAGCAACTTCTGATAGCTGGTTACAAAAATATTTATTTTATTTTATTTTATTTTATTTTATTTTAGATTATTTTTTACCCTGCCTTTGTCCTTGGAAAAGGACCCAAGGTGGCTTACAGTGATGAGGGATAATATACAGTACAATTAAGACATGTATTGAGAACAGGGAATTGAGGGACATCTTACAGCATTAATAGACAACATTACATTAAAGCTACAAGAAAACACACCCAGTTGAGTAAAATTTCATGTAAAAGTTATGAGTGATGGAAACTAACATAGAAAACATAGCTTCCTTCTGTGTCTATAATACGTGGCAGGATCCATGAGTTAGGCTAATTAATTGGAAATCCCCCCCTGCCACCACCCCAAACACCAATGCATGATGGGACTTTATTTCATACCCCCAGTTTCCATTCTCCTACATAAAACGAAGTCAATCTGCTGGCATTGATTACTGCCAAAGACATGAGCATGGTAACGCAGTGAGCAATGCAAAGATCAAAGGGCTTCAGTGTGTGATTAAAGGTTATTGATAACAATTAGAGATGGACACGAATCAAAAAAATGGCATTTCGTTTGTCGTTTGTCGTTTGGACGGTCCGTTTCAGTTCGTTTCTGTTTTTCACGAATTTTTGCAAAAAAATCGTTTTCTTTTTTGTTTGTTTCATTACCATTTTGTTACCATTTATTTCATTTTTTGTGATTTTTTTAGGATTTTAAGCAATTCACTCATATTGCAGTAACAGAAACGAAACGCACGACAAAATGTCCGGTGTTTCTGTTCGTTTTGTTTCATTTTAGAGACAAAATTCGTTTGTCGTTTCATTACGTAACGAAACGGAAAAACGGAAACGGAAACGAAAAATTGTTCGTTTCATGCCCATCTCTAATAACAATACGTGGACAGTGTTTCGCATTTTACAAAAATTGTTCTTTTGCTGCTTAAATGCAATGCTGTGGGAGATAACAGTAATAACATGCTTCTCTTTGTGGCTCTAATGTTACCTTTTAATGTTCTAAGATGCCTCTTCAAACTCCCTGTTCTTAACTTACATAAGAACATAAGAACATAATAAGAGCCATGCTGGATCAGGCCAAAGGCCCATCTAATCCAGCTTCTTATATCTCACAGTGGCCTCACCAGATGCATCTGGGAGCGCATGAGACTAGATATCTATCTCCTGATACCACTCGGATGTTCTCCAGGCGTCTAGACAGCTATAACATCAGGTGTTGTAGTTGCATTATTACCAACTCTTCATGATCCTATGTCCATGGAGTTTTCTTGGAAGGAATACTGGAGTGGCTTGCCAGTTCCTACTCCAGGCGCCTATAGCACCTAGTATTCCCTGGTAGTCACCTATCGAAGTACTAGCAGCATTTAGGTCAGCCTAATTATAGATTGATACTCTTCCTCCAGCTCTTTTGTCCCATACCATGTAGATACATACAGCAGGTTCCTTTTGAAAGCTTCAGGAGCCCATTGAGGTTTGAACCAACAGCTGTGATGAATTAAAAGTGGTTTTTTTAATGACGTCAACAACGCTGCCGAAACCTACCCAGCTCATGCACTGCTCCAGCTCAACTCGGGTTTCATTCCGTACGGAAACAACAGAACTGAACCCAGCGGGGTTCGTTGAAATTTGTGCCGCCCGAATCAGAGAAAGGACTCGAATGTCTGATGGGAAAGTGATTCTTTTTTTATTACACGACGGCTAAGCCGTTGCTGTGAGGAATGCTCCCTCAGCCGCAGCTTGTTATGGCCATTTGAAGACAAAGAGGAACACGCTTGCCCCATTGAAATGGGAACGTTAGGAGCAGAGAAATGGCTTGTGGAATCAGGGAAAAAAATCTTGTTGTTCGGCATCACCGTGAAGACCACACAGAACGTACAGGCTGGGGAGGGATGGATCCCAAGCCAAGGAGCCGTGAAGTAGCTTCCCAGACTGAGGACTTTGGGCGGCAGCCATCTTGTCTGGGTTCCCTGGCAGGCCAGGCCAGGCCAGCTTAAGCAGGGCCTTGTTCTTACTTGGCTTTTTGAAGCGGTTTCTTGCAAAGAACCACTGGCTCGCCTTTAAAAGAGATAGCCATGGATGGATGGCTAAGGCTTTGTAGAAGGAGAAACAGATATTCCACGTCTCTGTGGTGGTTGGCAGCTTGTCCTCAACTGATGCTGATGGACCTACAAGTGCTATCAAACTCACATGGCTTGGGTCTCTCTCTCTCTCTCTCTCTCTCTCTCTCTCTCTTCCTCCTCCTTCTCCTCCTCCTCTTTCAGTGAGAAGGGAACATCTGGTTTTTAAAGCACTTTTGTTCTCCAGCCTATAAATGACACATTCCCTCTGCTTCGTTTACGTTCTATGAACCTGCAATTCTGAACCTGTTCTTCAACATAGCCAGAAACATCAGAGTGTTGGAAAGAATAAAAGCATCCCTTGGTGATTGGAGAGAATAAAAGTACAGAGGGTGCCAGAAAGAAACGACTGATGAATTTAGATTTTTTAAATCTCCCATCCACCCATCCTTTCCTTAGCAGACTTCTCTACAGCCATGGAAATGGTGTGCAGAAGATTGCAACACAGGACTTTAGCAACAGCATTAGAGAGGAAACATAAGAACATAAGAACAGCCTTGCTGGAACAGGCCACAGCCCATCCAGTCCAGCATTCTGCCTCACACAGTGGCTCACCGTTTGCTTCAGGATATTCTAAAGCAGATGTCTTCACCGGCTTACGGTTCCCTGCAAATGGCATTGAGAGACATCCTGCCTCTCTCTCCAACCCGAAGGTTGTCCTTAGGCATCCATAAGGATAGCCATTGATACCCTTGTTCTCCATGAACTTGTCCAATCCTTTCTTGAAGCTGTCAAGGCTGACAGCTGTCACCATGTCTTCTGGCAGGGAGTTCCACAGACCAATGATCCTCTGGGTGAAAAAGTACTTTCTCTTATTTGTTTGAGATCTAGCAGCCAAAACGTTTCATGGAGTTTCAGAGATGAATATAGATGGAGCAAAACAGGGCAAATTGAATGGCGAGACACTAGTGACTTCAACAGCAGACCCGTAATTGCTTGCTTGGAGTTTAAACACAAGGTCTGGTTAGGCATGATGTTACTGCTGGAGTTAAAATACTGCAAGAGCAGGAAAATTAATTCTCTTTGAATGCCTCTTTCCACCCTTACTTGCCTCTCTGCAACATCGACACCCTGTCAGGTCTAATGACAGGCTATTTTTGACATCTGCCTCTGCCCGGGGCCCTTCAGGTTTCCCCATGGCATCTGCGTCAGGAATCAGGAACAGGTCGGTTGCTCTAAGGCCTCTGTGAACCAGAACTGCAAATGCTAATTGAAATCCAAGCTCGGGAAAGCAATCTCCCCAAACTCTCAATCAAAGAATGGCTGGAGGACTTCATTAGAAATGAAATGAATGTCGAGTAGAAGAGATGGATCCCAGCATCACAAGACGAGTGAGCTGAGGGCATCAACTGGTGACCAGACGGGCAGGAATGAGGGCCAGTCCATGTGAGGTTGCCATCTGAGGCCTCTGTCAAGAGCAGAGGCTTTGAGTTTCAGCATTTCACAGGTAGGCAGGGAAGGGTCATAGGGTAGCTTGATCGGGAGCCGATTCCAAAGGGCTGGTGCTACCACCTAGAAGGCCCAATGTCCAGCAGAGGTTTTCCTGGCCTCCTTCAGTGTGGCAACTCACAGCAGTAGAGATGGGTACGAACCGAAAAAATGACAATTTGTTTCATTTCATTTCATTTTGAAGGCTTCATTTCATTTCGTTTTGTTTTGTTTCATTTCGTTTTTAATGTTTTTTTTCAAAAAAATCATTTCGTTGGTTCGTTAATTCATTATTCGTTTTTACCTGCTTTTTTTTTCCCCAGCACCCACCATGCGGCCCCTGGGGCCTGGTCGGCGCTGGGTTTTTTTATTTTAGAGTGCCGACTAGGCCATCCTTGGGGCCTGGTCAGCGCTCCTTTTTTTAAAATTTATTTTGATTTTGATTTTTGATTTTGATTTTTTTTACTGCCATTTTGTTACACATTTTGTTACATCTCTACACAGCAGCATGGCCTGAGATTATCTGGAGGCATGGTCCAATCCTGTTCAGGATAGAGGTGCTTCAACAAATAACGGCATCCCAAACTATGGAAGGCTTTATAAGTATGCACCGAAAGGTTGACCCTGACTTGGGACATCACACATCACTGGTGCAGACACGCCAAGACTGTTACTCACCCCCACCAACCAGTGTGGTGGCCAGGTTCAGGGCCTGTTGAAGTCTCCTGGTCAGTCTCAAGGGGAACCTTGGGTGGATAATAAGTCCTTAAAATGTGACACCGCTGAAGGACCCACCAGCTCCTGCTCTACCAGAGAGGCTTCCCCCCTGGCAGCCAATTCCCTTGCGTGTGGCCTTGATTCACATTCCTAACCCTTCCAAACTTCCAACTTCCCTGCTTATGTATACAGCTTCTTCCGGACCCAGAAGGCTTTCCATAATACCAGCTGCATTCCATCCCTCTGCAAGAGTGAGCTTTCCCCTAATTCCAATTGAAGCAAAACCATTCCAGCATCTCTCCCTAGCCAAAGAGACAGGGATTGAAATGCCGGGAGCTGCCCTATCTGGCCCTCCTCCCATCAAATGTTCATCCGTGCAACCTTGAACTCTTTCCCCGCCTCACCAGCTGGAGAGCAATGCAAGGCTGGTCAGCGTTTCCCCTGCGTGACACCCTAAACAAGACACACCGTTTATAAAACTGTAGTAAATTGTTTACCTATCCCAGGGAGACAGTGCGACCAAGGAGCAGCTGAGCCGCTTTCCTTGGATGCCCTCTCATTTGAAGTTTTGCTTGATGTACTCGGAACCGGGCCTTCTCGGTGGCTGCTCCAACCTTATGGAACAGCCTCCCCAGCGAAGTGCGCTCTGCAGAGTCCCTGCTGGCCTTTCGTAAAGCGGTGAAGACCATTCTATTCCGCGAGGCCTTTGGTGACCTAGCTTAGCCTTTTTTTTTTTCCCCCGCCATCAATAATTAGGTCGAATTTTGACATAGCAGCAGCGAGGTTGATTTAAAGGGTGCGCCCCTGCTGCTGTTTTTTGTTCTTTTTAATATGCTTCTTATTAATCTATGTTTACTTGCTGTTTATGTTTCTTTATTGTGTTGTAGTGTATCTACTATGTGTATTTCTGGATTTGTTTCGCCATGTTCGCCGCCCAGAGTTCCCATCGGGAAGATGGGCGGGATATAAATTCAATAATAAATAAATAAATAAATAAATAGATGGTCTAAGGCAACTTCACGTCCTTCTTTGTTCCACGACTAGTCTTGTACCGTGACAGCGTTGGTCGTGATCATGTGGTTTTGTCCCTGTTTCAGTGTTCCCATGGTCATGATAACTTGTCTCATGACAAGGGTTACCTCACGGTCTTGTACCGTGACAAACGCTGAATTTGTCTAGCTTCCTTTTTCCTCTTTTTTTTGAGGTATAAAACATATCTTTTTCGATATTTTGATTTACTGATATTCTGGTTTTCATATGTCAATGCGGCAACACTGCTAATGTTTTGTTTCTTATACATTTGAGTTGCATGTTTTTTTCCCATAGGGAAATTAATGATATATGTCGCTTCACCCACTAACCACTAGATGGACACAAGGGGGGGGGGGAAACCCAGGAAGTCATGATTGTGCAGGCCAAATACCATTTGTACCAGTACAGTTTTTACTTCTCGTCCTCTTAACCGGGACAGGAAGTGGAACAGAAGAGGGACAAGAGAAAACCCAACCCCAGCGCTAGGTACAGATTTGTCTCGCTTAGCACCCATTTCGGGGTTGTGGTCGAGACAAATTTCAGTTGTTGCGAGACAGACGTGAAGTAACATTTTTGTACCATTCCTAAACGCAACAACTACAGAGACAAAACAGATGTGAAGTAACCATCTAACAGGAAACTTAAGAAGTCACCAGCAGAAGGCTGAGGTGCCTTGGTGGTTGTGAGGTGTCACCCTTTTTACCATGCCCGCCTCCCGAAGGCCTCCTGCTCTTTAATCCCAGTGGATCGTGGAAAAGTCAGCCATGTTAGCTGAGTTTAGTAAGGACGCTTTTACACGACCCCTAAAATCCGCTGGTCCCTTAAATTCGGACCAGAGATCTTAGGGGTTTGTCGCTCTTCCTGCGTCCCCACCCCTCTGCACTTCCTGGCTGCTGGCTGCGTGAGGGGAGGGAGGAAAAAAAGGGACAAAAGAATGCAGGCTTACCTCCGGTGCCGGTGGACGCGGCCCCGTCGTTGTGATTTCTTCTCTTAAAGGGGCGGGAGGCAAAAAACAACAACAAAAAGAAGCGAGGAGAGCCCGACACATCCACATCAAGATTTTTCACCCTCGGAGAGCAGGTACATGAAAAGTGCACTGGGACGCGCTTAAGTGGGCGTGGTCGCACTTAATTTTCAGTAAACTCCGGAGCTGGTGGGTAAAGAATTTTAAGCTCCGGAGCTGGGAGCCATTTGCGGCGGAGTTTAGGGGTTGTGTAAAAAGGCCCCAAGTCAGAAGAGGCTGAGTCTCAGGATGCGACTGCAGAGAGATACAGTGGTACCTCAACTTACGAATTTAATCTGTTCTGAATACATGCTCTTAAGTCGAACTACTCTTAAGTCGGGGTACCTATCTAAAAAATTGGGGGGGGGAAATAGTTAATTTTTTTAAAAAAAATTACAAAAATTTAAAAAAAAGTAAGTTGAGCAGACCATATCTAAAATTTGTAAGGTGGCAGTTAAAACGCCAACAGTTTTCTGCTCTTAAGTTGAATTGCTCTTAAGTCGAGCTGCTCTTAAGCCTAGAGATCTCTGGGTCGGTGTTTCTGTCTTTTCACAATGAGAAATAGCTTGGGAAATACAGGAATAACAGCTCCTCGGCAGTTGTCTTTGCCTCACTCTGACTTATAACAGGGCCAGTTCTGCCAATTCTGGAAAGAAGACATCTGTGGACCTTTCACCTCTATAAGGAAACAACTGTACGGCAGTCCTAACACCAGCCCTGACTCCTGATTCCATCATCTGGTGTATTCCATCTCACCAAAAAGATTCTCAGTGCCTGATAGACTACATCCTCTATCAAGATTGCAATTTTGGTACAATGCTTTGATAAAGATCGCAAGTTGCGATCGAAAGCTTCGCTTACATTTTTTGTTTAAGTAGTGACCAATAAAGGTATCGCCTAGCCTACTTTTGAAACTTTATGGCAGGTAAGGTTGTTGAAGGAAAAGTCTGGGGAAGAAGTCACAGCGAAGCATTGCTGCAGCAGAAGAATGAAGCGAACTCCAGGAAGGAGCTGATACTGGAAAAGAAAGATTAATCATTATTGGCAACTAAGAATGCGCACAGCGAACAAAAGCCAATAGTACTTTCTTTATTACACTCCAATTGCCCCCAGAGTAAGCAACCGGAGCTGAGAATCGTTAAAACCTACAGGAACAATAAATTCTCTCTGGCCGGAATCGTAAGGGGTGGAGCGAGAGAGGGTTTAAAATTCTCTTAAACCTGGTGACAATACATAATGAGGGTGGTCTCTTTTACCCATAAGCTGGTGCCTGCAAGCACCACCACACCAACCAAATAAAAGGAAATGAAATAACTCTTCTCCAATTATTAAGAGGGAGAGATTAGGTTTCGGCATGAAAAATATTTACTCAGGAAATAGGCAGCTAATTCATTACTCACTGCGTACTTCGCCTGATAATTGGACAAAATTGCTCTCTGTACAAATATGAAAGCATGGACCCAGTTGGCCTGTGATTCTGATGCAGAGACGATGTAGATAGTAGATTGTGGAAGGGGGGGGGACAATTCTCATTTTGCTACAGCAAGGTGTCTTTAGTGCTTTTGTACTTATCGGGCAATCGCTTTGGGGTTACACGTTTCCTGGCAGTGTATAATCAGCAAGAAGAGAGCCAAGGACGTCTTATTTAAGCAGTTCATTTGGTAAGCAGAAATGCCCCAAATGACAGTGGGTCGTTTGTGCAGGTTTTTTAAAAGGAAGGCTTTCCTTTTTGTCCCATTCCTCATTTTTTTAAATGAATAAAACACAAAGGTCCTGGAGAGAAATGCTTCCAACATACGTGGGGGAGCTTCATACCACCCAAACTGTATATTAGCATGTTTTTATAAAGACTGTGTGTGTGATTTAATTAATAATGCTTTCCTGCCTGCGATACATAGAGAGCGGTGACCAACAACTGCTGTGGTATGCAAAGCTTAGAAATAGTTAGTTGAGATATTTATAATTAGTTAGCAGTAATTGTTACTGCATAGTTCCCATAATGGAGTTATAACTACATTACACTATAATTAATACTAGAGATGGGTACCTTACAAAAAATGACACACTGTTTCATCATTTCGTAAGATTTCATAAAATGTTACAAAACAAAACAGGAAACAGCAGTTTGTTATGAAATGAAATGAAACACTTCTTTTTCCCTTTGAAAATGAAACATTTCATTACTCTGTAAAATGGCTCCCTTGTAAAAAGCTACCCACCAAATTTGGTGCCTCTAGGACCCAGGGGAGCCATTTTATAGAGTAATGAATCGTTTTGTTATTGTTTCATTTCGTTATGAATATTTTTTACAAAAAATCATTTCAAAACAAAACAGAACAAACCGCTAGTAGAAACGAAATGAAACTCTGTTTTTCCATTTTGTGCCCCTCCCTAGTTAATACATATGAGCTAAAATTCTGTTGCTTAGCCTAGCAAATCACAACTAGAGTTAGGAGGTTTATCACAAGCTTTCTCATACAGATCTAAACTGGAGGGGGACAGAGCACTGCATTTTGGCCCTTCCCTGGTGGTTGACCCTTTAAGAAACCAAAGGTGAAGTTTTTGCAAAGGAATAAGATACAAACCCAGCTGGGGTCTGTGATGCCCTTTTTGCCCTCAGCTGATAGAAGAGGCCTCATTATGTCCTGCATTCATGTGGTTAAGCTCATCTTGGGTTCTCCTTCAGTAGCAAGCTGGGAGGGGGCTGGCAGGGGCGTAGCGTGGGGAGGGCAAGGGGGCGGGGTGTCCTGGGTGCAGAAAATAGGGGGTGCTAAATCGCCTACCACCCCCTACCCCAGCCCCCGCCTGCCATCTACGAATCCAGCTGCAAGCGGGCAGGCAGACATGCAAGAGTGGTGGCTGCGGCGCCCTCCTCCTGCTCCTCCAACTCTTTGTTGCTACGCGGGAAAGGTGAGGCATGTACGAGCTACACACACACACATCCGCGTGCCCACATGCCCCATGCAGACTCCTCGCACGCAGGATTGCTGGGTGGATGGGATGGAGTTGGGGAGGGCCGGAGGGGCGTGAAAAACGACTTTGGCCCCAGATGCCCCAAAACCTTGCTACGCCACTGGGGGCAGGAGAGGGTCCATCCATCAGCATGGAAGTCCGAAGACATCAGGATCCATCCTGTGTGCAAGCACCAATGTTCAGGCCAGCGTAAATCGATTGATCAAGCTGGGGCCAATTCCTATCCCAACCAGATTGCAGTGCCTGGTGACATTATCTCATGGTACGGCGTTTCCACGCCTCCGCTCACAAAATGGGAAAGTCAACAGTTAAAACACTGGACGTACAACAAGCTTTAAAAACAAACACACCTTCAAAGAGCATGGTGGCACCTTAAAGACTAAATAATTTATTTCAGATTTATTCTAGCTTTTACTGGATTGCCATCAATTTCCTCAGACAGAAGGACTGAAATCAATAGCCAGAGATTTATATATTTATACAAGTATACGTTGTGAGGGCGAGAACCCAGTGAAAGATGGATCCAGGAGCAAAGAATGAACTCCTGGGTTCCAGTACCCTTACTGGCTGGCAGATTCTGGGTCTTGTAGTCCAAAATCACCTCTCCCCCAAGCACTGTAGGCTTCAGAACTGGTCAACGAACTCAACGAGGTCTCTCACTTGTACACACTGCCTAGGGCAGGCATGTCCAAACTTCAGCCCTCCTGATGTTTTGGATCACAACTCCCAGAATTCCAAGCCTGTATTTCCAGTGGCAAAGGACTATGGGAGTTGTGGTCCCAAACATCTGGAGGGCCAAATTCTGGACAGGCCTGGCCTAGGGTGACCTGTCTTTCCGGCGGAGGGGATCAAGGTTTCCTGTCCTTAATCATGGCATGTTGTGGGTTCAGTAATGGAAGGAGTGGTTTGTTCTGATTCAAGGGACCGACCCAAGTGTGGTGTGTGGGTCATTAAAGCAAGAGGCAACGACCAGGTGAAAGGAGAAATGAAACCAAATTAGCAGCTGTCCTGCTGTGTTCAATAATAACAAAGCAGACTCCATTCCCCAGAAAAATCTCTTCATCCAAAGTGTGGCCATGCTCTAATTCCTGTGTGACTTTATTAGATCAGGGCATGTTGTCAGGGCCTCTCTTTTGTGTGAGGCACTTGGGCAGCCATTATCTCCTGGCTCGCTCCTGCTCTTCCTCTTTGCGTGCTCCTCTGTTATCCTCCTATTTTCCCGTCAAATATGACAAGCAATTCGTGAGGGAAAATGGATTCTATAAAACTCCTCCAGGCGGCAGGGCTGCCATTTCCTCTGATTGCGGCACTCATCTGAGGTGAAGGAGCCAGTTTTGGGGTAAAACAATAAACAACCTTTAACAGGGACAAGCGGCGAGACTGAGGCCGAGAGAGAGAGAGAGAGAGAGAGAGAGAGAGAGAGAGAGAGAGAGAGAGAGAGAGAAAGAGAAGAAAAGAAACATTCAGACAAAGAAAGCTCTGTTCTTTGCTCCTCGTTTCTAAGCAGTGAGATGTTCCAAAGCTGGGTGAACAGAGCAGTGAAACTTCTTAATCCCTCCACATCGCAATAAAATGACTAGCACCTATTCTGCTGAATAGGACAAGTTCCCCCTTTCCCACAACTTAAAAAACCCATAATCACACTCACTCTATACCCCCAGAGCACAGAGAGAACTCCTAGCTCCCGGAGCTCCTTGCCCTAGGAAGATGCCAGCCACAGAGTCCGGCGAAACATCAGGAAGAAAAAACTTCCAGAACACGGCCAAACTGCCCGAAAAACTCATGACAGCCATCAGATCCTGGCCGTGAAAGCCTTCACGAATACATTGGAGCCAATTCCCTTCGGAGAAGAGGGTGCCAGAAGCTTAAGGTGGCAACATGGCTGCCTCCCTCTCCATTTTATTTCCAACAACAGCCCTGCTGGGCCAGTCAAGTTAAGAAAAGATTTGATGGTTTCATGGCTCCGTGAAGATTTTGCCCAGATCTCCTACATCCCAGGTCCGTGGATCCAAGTGGGAGCTACCCGCCTGACTCTTGGCCGGCCCAAATCCACTGTTTTTGGTTTGCTTCAGAATTGTCCCTGTGCTGGTGGATTCTGAAAAAGACCAACAGTTGTTGGAAAAAAGGGTGACCTTAATTTATTTATTTTTAAAATGGCGTCATGAAAATAATTTCAGCAACTGGAGGGAGGCTCCAAAAAACCTGTACACCCCCATGTCTTCTTAAGAGCCATGAGAGCTTTTAAATCCACCTTGACACTCACAGTGCCCTTGAGGTGCGCTGGACTACAAATTCCAATATCCCCAGCTAGTGCGGCCAGTATCATCCAACAGTGGCGAAGGGAAATGGGCGGAGGGAAGCCAGATTGGAGACGGAGTTGGGTTTAGTCTCTCTTGCTTTTTAGCTAATTTAAAATTCAGCCCAAACCTTCACGCCACCGGCGTACACAAGGCTGATATTCAATCTGAATCGAGGACCTTGTGTGGCTTTATTATTCCTCTCTCTTTGGCCCTGCCTGCTTTCTCAAGAACCAGATTCCCTCCTGGCTCTTAAACATTCCCTCCCTGCACTACATGCCAGGCCAGCTCTGGGCAGACAAAGGTCTGATAGAGTCTTTCAGAGTTTCTTTTTTTTCTCCTGGACTGTTGGCTAAAGACTTCATTAAGGAATTGTTGAAACACCGTCTGTTTACCCTATGGGGCTGCTTTGCTCTTGAGGTTCAATGCAACCCATTGAGTTGAAGGGCTAAAATTTCCCATCACAAAGACGTGCTCATTTTCCCCCCTTTTGCTCCTGGAGACATTTTGGCAGCTAAGCCACCCTGGCAATATTTGTTCTGCAACCCATCAAAGATGCAACTTTTAGCCTGCATTTTAAGACATTTTGCACTGCCAAAAAAAAGGGGGGGGGGTCTCTGAATTATAGGTAGAAGTTAATATAATGTTATTCTGGTGTTTCAAGCAGCAGAGAACTAAATTCAGATGTTTGGGATTGGGATCCCCCTGCAGAATCTGAATAATGTTATATTAACTTCCAGCTATCAGATAATCTACAGTATATCTGACAGGATGCTCCCCCAAAAGACAAAGTTCATGTTTTCGCACATATGAACTTGGCTAGGCCTTGAGTCATCCTTCAAGGGATCTTGATAGCAATGCCATCCATATCCCTTACCCTGACATGCGATGGTCCAGGGCAGGCATGTCCAAACTTCGGCCCTCCTGATGTTTTGGACCACAACTCCCACCGTCCTTTGCCATTGGAAACACAGGCTTGGAATTCTGGGAGTCGTGGTCCAAAACATCAGGAGGGCCGAAGTTTGGACATGTCTGCCTTAAGGAGCAACCAGAAACAGGGGAACGAAAGAACTCAGAAGAGAGTGACCTCATCTGGAACTGGAAATGAGGGTGGTTGTTTCAGTGCAGGAGTCTGATGCTCCTAATAGGCACCGAGTTATCCTTCCGTCGCACCGCCGTGTAATCTTGAAAGGCTTACCAGGAGGAACGCAAGGAGCAGCCGCAAATGCCTGCAGGCAAGCAGCCCTGCGTGGTGGCATTGGCTGCCCATCAAAGGCAAACGTTCACAGCCTTTGGAAGGGTTCCTTCTGGGACCTCGCAACACAGAGGCTCCTGAGCCAGCTTAGCCTTTGGTCTGTGAAGTCAACGTTCTTGGTACGTTATTAGAACTACGCATGCAACAAAGAAACTAGGAGCATTCATGTTTTTAGCCGTCTCCTTGCCCTTAAATGTTCACCCACCGGCACATGAAACCTAGGAGGGTAAGAGGACATTTTGATTTTATTTTGTATCCTTTGTACACAATCATTCTGCCCATACGGGACCAAAAGTGGGTCACTGCCATTAAAACCCTACAATAAATCTACAATACCGTGCAAAACCATACATACAGAGGTACCTTGTATAAAGGAATTAATTCGTTCCAAATGAAATTCTGTTAAGCAAATTTTCCTTTGTATAAATTTCCCACAGGAAGGCATTGAAAACGGATTAATTCCTAATCGCGACTGTTTTTCTGTTGTATGGATTCGCCCTATAGGTGATTCTGTTAAGCGATTTTCCCCTAATCTCCGAAATTTTTTTCCACTAAGCGGATTTTCTGTTAAACAAACTGCTTGTTATATGAGGGTATTACAAAATCAACAAAATCAACAACAATAAAATGCTGGTGAAGATGAGAAACTATTTTAAAAGCATTTAACCGGTACTTGAGTCCGTGGGGACTCGGAAAATCCACATCAAAACCTTTTCGTTCTGCTGTGTTCCGGTTCCCGCTCATGGGGACACAAAAGATGCGTTTCTTTAAACTGCACTCATGGGGACACAGGAACCGTGTTTTCAAGCATGTGACCGTTCTGGGGGGAAATCCGCATTTTACTTTGATCTGGATTTTCTGGCTGTGGGATAGCAGCCATTTGATCAACTGGGAAAACACTACTGATTGTCTGAGCTAAGCACTCTCTTACCGCTCTTATTGCTAGCACTACAATGACAACCATGCTACGTTCAAAGGCCCAAGACAGCACTTCCTGCCCGCAGCTGAACATACAGCACCCATAAGGCAAAGGGTGGGCATACGTATGGACAGATGGAGAAGAAACAGGAAAACAAGAGGAGTTTGGGGTAGGTTCTTCCCCAGTCATTTGAAGCCACTGGTATAAGAAAGTGTGCCTGCAGAGCGCCGTGTCCATTGCAGTGACAGATCGTGCTGTTTATCAAGTATGGGACCGTGAATAAATTATGTGTTTTTAGCAGATTTCACACACACATGCGGCTGAGTGAGACATATGTGTGAAGATTCTGCACTAAATTATTCTGATGAATTAGGTCCTCTTAGAAGGTGGCAGACACAAAGGGAGCTTGCCGATTGGCTCTCGGTGATGTCATACTCCGAACAATAGTAAAGATTCTATTTCTCTTCCCTTCTCTTTATTTTATGTATGTGCATGTAGGCGGATGCTTATAGACACATGCCTGTCTGCATGCATGATGTATTATATTTTTGCTTTGTTTTGTTTTGCTCTCGGGGAGTTACCAAGGACCTTCTCTAAGACTTACATACATAAAAGAAAGGGGTTTCCCATCATTTCCCTCATTTCTCTTGTGAGAACAGTGGATTAGCTTTAGCAATATTCACTTTGTACACTGTTATCCACTGCTCTGTTCTGAACAGGGGGAGAAAGCAGAGACCTATAATTTTCAGGTCATGATGAGCCATCTAGAATATATGAGACAGCAAGAGAAGGTTAAGTGTCTGTATGTTTGAGTTTTTGTTTTGTTTTGGTTTTGGTTTTGGTTTGCTTGGCTTTTTAAAATGCAATCTCCACCAACCTGGGTAATGCTGCAATCCTATACGGACAGTCCCACTGACTTCAGAGGGGCTTGCTATTGGGTAAACGGGTTGAGTAATGTTTTTACAATGATGCGCTTTGAGCAATTAACTACAGGGTCTCGTAGGAAGACGTACGTCGCAGAGACAAGGCTCAAAGAACTGGCATATTGCAAGGCTTCAGCAAGGGTGATGATGACATCATCTGTTACCATTCCTCCCTTCCATACCCCCACACCCCGCCTCCTTTCTCCCGCTGGGATTGCTTACGCTGCTTCCAATAACTGGCGTCAGGGTGGACTGGGCCAGAAACAACAGCTCAAACCCTGATCTTAATCCCCCATATTTTTTATGAGCCAATGACGTGCCCATCGGAGTTGACTTCCCCTTCAACAACGGATTCCACCGGTGTGCTTTAAAAAGACCACTGGACTGGGACCGTTGCTTTGTCGTAGGCTCTTCTGTTGCACGGTGCCATGCTTGCAGGGGTCTTGGTTTTGAATAGAGATGGGCACGAAACGAACAATTTTTCGTTTTCCGTTTTCGTTTTTTTGTTTCGTTACGCGACAAAACGACAAACGAATTTTGTCTCCAAAATGAAACGAAACGAACAGAAACACCTGAAATTTTGTCGTGCGTTTCATTTTCGTTACTGCAATACAGTGAACTGCTTTAAATGGTAAAAAAAATCACAAAAAATTGAAATAAATGGTAACGAAAATGGTAACGAAATGAACGAAAATGAAAACAATTTTTTTTGCAAAAATTCTCAAAAAACGGAAACGAACCGAAACGGACCCTCCAAACGACAAACGACAAACAAAACGTCAGTTTTTTTTATTTGTGCCCATCTCTAGTTTTGAAAGTGTGCATTTTAGACCTGTTGGTTTTGCTCAAGGCTTTCTCTTGGAAGACGGGGAAATTGCCACCCCCAGCTTGTTGATGTGGATCCATGCGACTGCTTGCATATTTAATTTTTCAAACCATCTGTGGTAATATCATTGCCCATATTTCTGAGCCCCAACATTGGTCAAGCACAAAGGAAACTGAAGGCCTAGGAGGGCTGCTTGACCTGTTATTTCCCAGCAGTCCCCAGGACCGAAGCAGATACCAGGATGTGCTGATGTAGGCAAGAAGGTCAGAGCAAACAGGATGGCAGATAAACAGGATATCAGGATACATCTGCTCAGGCCCAGAAAAGCTCTTCCTGTCCTTATCAATAATCCCTCACTAGCTAGGGAGCCTTTTCCCTCCCACCTATGGAATGTATTTCCTCTGCCATTGTGTACGTATTTACTGTGTATGGTCTCACAGATAAGGCATGCATTCCCCTCCCACTGAGAAACGTCCTCCTGTATCTATTGTTCTCTCTGACTAATAAAACACTGGTCGCTCAGGCAGAATCCTCACATGAATCATCACAAGAATCATCATCACACACTCACACACACGCATGCCTCCACACATTCATACATCACACAGACATCCATGGACCCTGACAGAGAAACGAACAGGAATGCTGCCTGAACACCAGATGATTGCACCCCGAAACTCTGTGTCTGTGTGATTCGTAATGTAACAACAATCTAGGCCTTCTCAGCACCCGTGATAGCTCTTGAGGAGGCTTTTAGGATGGGCACTCAGCACTCCCTTTCTGAATGGATGCCCCACTATCCCATCCTTCACATTCCTCTCCGGAATTTTCCTCTCGTCAGACAAAAAAAATGGTGCAGAAAATGATGGGAAAGAGAAAGGTTACGAGATGAGATTTTTCTGGACTAGGATTTTTTTGGGGGGGGGGGACAAGAACTAGTTTCCTTACCACCTTGCTTACCATCTGAGGCTGCAACAGCTGGGCCTCTTCACTCTTGAACGACGAGAGGTGGCCTGATTGAAGTTTATAAAATCATACACGGTGTGGACAAAGTAGATAAGGAAAAACCATTTTCCGTATCGCACAACACTAGAACTAGGGGGCACCTCCATGAAACTTTTGGGTGCTAGATCTCAAACAAATAAGAGAAAGTACTTTTTCACCCAGAGGATCACTGGTCTGCCCAAAGAAGTGGTGACAGCTGTCAACCTTGACAGCTTTAAGAAAGGATTGGACAAGTTCGTGGAGAACAACGGTATCAATGGCTATCAGGGTGGATGCCTAAGGACAACCTCCAGGTTGGAGAGAGAGGCAGGAGATCTCTTGATGCCGTTTGTGTGGAATCGTAAGCAGGTGAAGACATCTACTTGGGAAAACCCTGAAGCAAATGGTGAGCCGCTGTGTGAGACAGAATGCTGGACTGGATGGGCTGTGGCCTGTTCCATCAAGGCTGCTCTTATGTTCTTATGTTCTTAATGGTATACTGGACCTCTGCGTGTCCTTAAGGGACCCTATTGACCCCAACTCAGCCTGCGCCAACTGAGCAATTAAGCTACACCCCAAGTGAGTCTGTTGGGTGCCTTATGAACTGCAGTGGCTCCTTCCTGCAGAATCATGGCATTTGTTGTTTGGTTATGGCATGCAAAATTCTCCACGCGGTTCGGAGGCAGAGCACCACTGCATTCTAGTAGAGAATTCTAAGCACTTCACCAAAATAGGAATCCCGGCGTCCTATCGGAAGAAGCTGGGGCAGTTAAACTGGACTCCAACTGTTATAATTGTGTGGTATAAATGTGCTCTATGTTGGGTGCCTTTGCTTTTTTTTTTTACATACCTCTCTGGTATTTGACCTGTGATTGCCCTGAAATGGGCTAGTCAATTCTATCCCTTCAGACTGACAGACGGTCTCTCTGCAGAGTTGTGTTCTCGCTAAACTGGGCCCTAAGCAATGGATGGAGAGAATAAGAGAGTACACTCTCAGTTCTGAGGGTTTTTAAAAATGAGAGATGGGCACAAAATGGAAAGTGTTTCATCGTGTTTCTTAAGTAGTTTTGCTTCATTACTAGAGATGGGCACGACTCCAAAAAATGGTGTTTCGTTTGTCATTTGTCGTTTAGGGGGTCCGTTTCAGTTCATTTTCTTTTTCGTGAATTTTTTGCAAAAAATATTTGTTTTCATTTCGTTATGTAATGAAATGAAAAAACAAAAACGAAAAATTGCTGTTTCATTAGCATTCATTACAGTTCAATGTATTTGCCGCAACGAAAATGAAATGGACGACAAAATTTCTGTTGTTTCGTTTCGCTTTGTTTCATTTTGGAGACAAAATTCATTTTTCGTTTCGTTATGTAATGAAATGAAAAAACAAAAACAAAAACAAAAAATTGCTCGTTTCGTGCCCATCTCTATTCATTACTAATGAATATTTAAAAGTAGTTTTGTAACAAAATAAAGCAAAACACTATGCTCCCCCTGGGTCCTAGAGGTACCAAGATGGCTGGGGAGCTGCCTTGGACTCTTTCCTGTAAGCCCTCCAAATTTGGAAAAGTTTGGGGCCCAAGGGGCTGAGTTATTAAGCTCCAAAGGGGGTGCCCTTAGGAAAAAAAACTTTCTAATTTAATCCAGAAACTGCAATGGCGCCCCCAGGGCACTGCTGCAGCATGGCTTTCAAATCCCAATCCAATCAATTAGAATGCAGGACTCCAAGTCAAAGTGAATTTGAGAGAGAGTAGTCCAATGTTGTTGTTTTGAGTATTTTTTACCCCACCTTTCTCCTTAGAAAAGGACCCAAGGCAGCTTATAGTAAGGAGAGACAATATACAGTCCAGTACAATTAAGAGCCTTTTCACACGACCCCTAAAATCAACGGCAAATGGCTCCCAGATCCAGAGCTTAAAATTGTTTCCCCACCAGCTCCGGAGTTTACAACAAATTAAGTGTGACCACGCCCACCTTTTCAAGTACCTGCTCTCCGAGGTGAAAAATTCCTGATGTGGATGTAACGTAGAGAGTGCTGGGCTCTCCTGGCTTCTGTTTGTTGTTTTTTTTGCCCCCCCCCTTTAAGAGATACTAATGCTGCCGGGAACAGAGCGAGACGGCAGAACGGAGGTGAGCCGGCATTCTTTTCTTCCTTTTTTTCTCCCTCCCCTCACGCAGCCAGCAGCCAGGAGTGCGGAGGGGTGGGAACACAGGAACAGCGACAAACCCCCAAGATCTCTGGTCCGAATGTAAGTGGCGAGCGGATCTTAGGGGTTGTATGAAAAGGCTCTAAGACGCAATCAGTTTGAGAAACAGGGAATTGAGGGGTATCTTACAACATTAGAAGGCAACATTAAAACTAACTATTGATAACATAGTGTCAATGCAATCACACAAGGAGAGATAGAAACACAAAGTTACACTATTCAATCATAGAATCAATCATAGAATCATAGAGTTGGAAGAGACCTCAAGGGCCATCTAGTCCAACCCCCTGCCATGCAGGAACCCCCATCACAATATTTCCAACAGATGGCCATCCAGCCTCTGTTTAAAAACTTCCAAAGAAGGAGACTCAACCACCCTCCGCGGCAGCGTATTTCACTGCCGAATAGCTCTAACTGTCATGAAGTTCTTCCTAATGTTCAAATGGAATCTCTTTTCCTGTCGTTTGAAACCATTGCCCCGAGTCCTAGTCTCTGAAGCCACGGAAAACAAACCTGTTCCCTGTTCAATATGACATCCTTTCAAATATTTAAACATAGCTATCATATCCCCTCTCAGTCTTCTTTTTGAACACAAAGGCTGTGTAGCCATGTATGGTAGATTCATATACGGTAAAAGACACCTAGTAGGTAGTCCATCACTGGGGGAAAGCTTGCCTGAAGAGGAAGGTCTTTGTCTGTTTCCAGAAAGACAGCAGAGATGGGGCAGTCCTGGCCTCTAGTGGGAGTGAATGCACCAGCACTGAAGCACTCTCCATTTGTTGGGTTTATTGGTTCCATTATTGTGCTGCTCTAACAGTGAAGAAGTTTTTCCTGATATTCAGCCAAAGTCTGGCTCCCTGTCACTTGAGCCCATTACTACGTGTCCTGCACTCTGGGGGTGATCAAGAACAGACCCTCCCCCTCCTCTGTAGGACTACGTTCCAAGTATTTGAAACATGCTACCATTACTCCTCTCAACCCTACAGGCAGAAGCAGAAGCTCAAAGTGAAGCACTCGGCTCATCTACATAAACTGTTCATCTTCCCTTCTGCTACCACCCACTTTCAGGTTAAAATCAGTGTGTGGGGGGGCGGGTGGGGGGATTTCAGAACATCTGCAAATCTTGAAGCAATTGCTCAGAAAGCCAGGACTATCAAGAAGAAAGAAATAATGGCCTGTCTCTTAAAATGGAGGAAACCCCCGGAAAATCCAGGCCCTGGTCAGACAGAGAAGTAGGTGACTTTGAAGTCACTTAATTGGCAATGAACCGGAGTTAATGGATGTGAGGGTTCAGTATCAAACCCGATGTGAAACTGGTCATCTCCCAATAAAAGATTAGTTTGTGGCAAAACAGAACTGGGTTTATTTAATAACTCTTCATTAGTAACCAATAATTCCAACTTGAGTGGGGTCCTTTCCGAAGACTCTTCCAGTGTAAGGAAGTGGTTTGAGGGATTGTATATTTTATTTATATTATTTTATTTTATTTTTACATTTATATACCGCTCCCATTTTCCGAGGGGAACTCTGGGCGGTTCACAGAAAAAAGATTAAAAACAAGACACCAATAGAAGAATATAAAAAGGTACTAGGCAAGAGGCATAAAACTTGACGATAAAAAAGGAGAGAGAATGAGAGAGAGAGAGAGAACACCTTGGTCTCTTAACAAGTCCATGAACAAACGGTTATTTTCCAGTTCCAGTCCCAAAACAAACTCCGTCCAGATTGCCTGTCCTTCGTGTGTATCCAGGTTATCCTCCGTCTCCGTCTGTTCTTCTCCTGTGGGCTGGTTCCATGGTCCGTGGTCTTCAGTCCCCTTCCATATCCTTTCCCTTCCAAAATGACCCATTCCTGCCGAATG
Organism: Phrynocephalus guinanensis; assembly: GCA_037367245.1. NCBI lineage: Eukaryota > Metazoa > Chordata > Lepidosauria > Squamata > Agamidae > Phrynocephalus > Phrynocephalus guinanensis. Next base: position 19,290,075 of record CM074749.1, read on the forward strand.
GCTGGTTTCAATGCCTGACCACTAGGCGAGTACCCCAACGCCCATGGGAAAACGATTTTATGCTCCGCATCTGCGAGCACTTTGCAGCGGATTTTAGTGGCCGTGTGAAAGCAGCCTAAGTGTGCCTTTGGAGGTATAATTTAAATCTGCGCCATTTGATGCAACATTCTTCCCTCTTTCGCGGCATCAAAGTCCCAGGCTTTGTTATTCTTGGAGCGTCTTCGGCCCCTTGGGGGGCACCTCCCGCTCTCTCTGTCTTTATCAACTGTTCTTCTGCCACTGTTTTCCCTTTGCGCTCAGAGCGGGAGATTCTGAGTCCTAAGTTAACCCAGACGGCTTGGAGTGTCTCTCGTCAATGCCAGACTCATTTGTCCTTCCAGGGTGCAAAGCAGACACACGCCGATCGATGAGTTAGGAAGACAAGGAGCACGCTTGGCAGATTCTCTCCCTAGCAGTGGTGGAGAATTCAGGCTGTCAGACTATGGCCTGCAATTTTTCTGACACAAGTGTGTAGCTGTCTATAGGGCTGATAGTTGCCTAGCACCAGGCTGGTCCAGGTATATGCAGGTACAGATCTATCCAATTTGCTTATTACTTTCATTTGTCCACAAGAGCAGAATTGATCCCTTGGCTGCTGGCATGAATCAAAGGGCCTGGAAAGATGAGTTCCCCACCCCAGCCCCAAGCATATGGCTAATATCCTTTAGAAGCTCCCTGACTTTCCTTCCATTCACTGGGATGGCTTATGAAGATTCAGAGCTGTCAAGTGTCCCGTTTTAGCCAGGACACTACCACTTTTCAGGCTTTGTCCTGCTGACACCCTGAAACATTCATTTTCCTGGAAATGTCCCGGGGTGGTGACTGTTGTCCAAGGTGGTGCAGCTGTGGTTCAGCGAGGTGGGAGGGAGAAAATGAGTGGTGTGTGTGTGTGTGTGTGTGTGTGTGTGTGTGTGTGTGTGTGTGTGTGTGTGTGTGTGCGCGCGCGCGCGCGCGCGTGTGCACGCACACGTGTGTGCTTGCACACATGTGTACAGGATGGGCAAGCATGCTTACGGGAGCGCTCGTGGGCATGCGGCCAGCCGGTTCGGCATCTGTGTTTGTGTTTGTACACGTGTGCTCATTACTCCTTCTCTCCTGAGGGAAACTTGACAGGTATGAAGATTTTCTGCCTCAAGCAAGAGATAAGCGTGTGGCCCCTTCGGTTCCCTGAGTGGAAGCAACAGGAATGGCAATAGATCCTAACATCAGCATTGGCTGTTGTGTCAGGTTCTCCACACCCAAGAATTGAGGGTGTGCAGGCCAGGCTGGGTGCTGCCTGGAGCTCCACCTGCCAACAGAAAGGGCTCTCTTGAAGGATCAGAGATCAGAATGTTAAATTTTGAACTACAACTCCCAGGATCCTCCACTCAAAGAAATCACCCCCATTGGTTCCCGGAGTGGTGGTAGAACATGGGTTACTTTTTCCAGTGGTACACACCTGCCCATTCCTGCATGGAAGAGTTGGGCTCTCCGTGGCTCTACTGATCCATTCCAATGCTTCTGAATTATGTTTCACTCACGCTACAGCTGAATTAAAAGGCTGGTTGATTTGTTTTTATATTATTGTTGGATTCCAAGTGTGTGTGGGTGTGGGTGTGGGTGTTCACGCATTACACACAGTTGCTCCAGTGTGTCCCAAACCTTGTGTGAATCCAATGAGCCTGGCTTTCTGACATGACCCTTGTGTTGTAGAAAACGGTTTCAGGGCCTCTGTACATCCCAGAACACCATTCTACTCACATAGCACAGCCAGGACAATTGAAGATGCCAAACCCAAGAGAGGCAAGTAGGAGAGAGAAGACAAAACTGGACCTTCCTCATACTTACTCCTCGCCTCTGGAAGGAACGGCCCTCTCAAACGCACGCAGAAGCTTCCCTGGCCATTTTCGAGAAAGCCCTGCAAATTTTTGCTAACCCGGCAGAATTTATCAACACATTTTACCCAGGGAAAGTGCTGGATCTACTAGCCAAGAGCTCATTTTGACTATCAGCCATTGCTCAATGCTTTTTAACATACAGTAGTACTTTGTAAGACGAATGCCCCTTAAGATAAAAACTCATAAGACAAATGAAATGTTCGGGAATAGAAAAATATTGTACAATGAATTTTGCCTAGGGAATGCCTCACAAGATGAATTACATGCATTCCTATGGGAAACCGCATTAAACCGTGTTTTGTAGGACAAAGTTTTCATAAAACGAATTCACCCATAGAATGAATTAACTTAGTCTTAAGAGGTACCACTGTATTTAACTGCACTGAGCTTTTTTAACTGTCATTTTTGATGTTATTCATTCATTCCTTCATTCGTTCGTTCGTTCGTTCGTTCATTCACCCATTCATTCATTCATTTGTTCATTCATTCATAAAGTGCTCAGAGTGGCACCTGGTCAGATGGAGAGTATAGAACCTAAGCAAGCAAACAAACAAATGCATGTGAATGAGGAGACTTGGATCGACATGTGCCTGAGTTTCTGGCAGTCGTGTGGGCTCAACCAACCATGAAGCATGTACATTTTTAACCCAGGTTCACACACACAATGCCGTTTGCGGGGTAAGACGCCTCAGCCTCAGAATCTCAGCCGTGTGTACTCGCTTGCTTGCTGCACTGTACTTCTTCCACCAGGTTGAGGTTCTTAATTAATTTGCTTCTGGTGTGTCAGTCATCTTCCCCTCTGCACTGGAGGGCATTATTGGATCATAAGGCAAGGTAGAAACCGTTTGGAGGCTGATACAAATCAATTTCCCAAGAGGGGGGATAGGGTTTAATTAATCATGGCTGTCAAATGAGCACATTGATCCCATGTTTAGAAGGGCTGCGTCGGGTGGGGACGTGAGGGACGGAGGGAGGGGGGGTCTGATTTCAAACCACAGGGGAAGAAGGGGAATCCATGCTGGATTTTTTTAAGAAAAAAATGAACTAGGATACTGCAAGCATGAGAAACACAAAAGTACCAGAAGCTTACTGGGGCTTCCACGAGGTGTGCATTTCATGTGCCAAACATACCATAAGAACATAAGAAGAGCCATGCTGGATCAGGCCAAAGGCCCATCTAGTCCAGCTTCCTGTATCTCACAGTGGCCCCACCAAATGCCTCTGGGAACGCACGATACTAGATCTCTGTCTCCTGATACCCCTCCCCTGCATCTGGCCCTTGAAGTACCTCAGTTTTAAGCCTGCAGATGACACATCTCCATCATGGTTTGTCACCTGTGATGGACTTTTCCTCCAGGAATCTGTCCAGTCCCCTTTTGAAGGCATCCAGGCCAGATGCCATCGCCACATCGTGTGGCAGGGAGTTCCACAGACTAACAACACACTGGGTGAAAAAAAAATATTTTCTTTTGTCTGTTCTTACTCTCCCAACCCTCGGTTTAAGTGTATGTCCACTGAGGAGCAGGACAAACAAAGCAACAAATTCACCCACCCCACCCCAAAAACAACAAGGTACAAAGATCTGGTCTTGAACACCCATGGTGTGTCAAGGCGGTAGAGCTGTGTGGGGGCACAGGCAAGGGCTTTCTCTGTTGCTGCTCCCAGACTTTGGAACTCCCTCCCACAGGAGGTGAGACTTGCCCCAACTTGGCTGTTCTTCCACAAGCAAGTAAAGAAGGCCTTTCTCTTCAAGTAACCTTTCCCTGATGAGTGGGGTTTTAAGTAGATTTGTGTAGCTTACAGCATCAAATATATTTTGGTCTTCTTCCCCCCACCTCCACCTCCCCCCGTTGATCCCTTCTAGTACTGTATTGTACTCTCAAAGCAAAGTGAGCAGCTGATGATACATACCCCATAATGCTTAAAGCACTCTCTGGGCAGTTTACAAGTTATTTATCGAGGCTACCCATTTCCTCCCCTCCCCTCCCCTCATTTTACCGACCTTGGACAGTTGGAAGGCTGACTGAACCTCGAGCCAGCAACCTGGGACTGAACCCCAAGTCATGAGTACAGTTATAGCTGCAGTGCAGCAGTTTTAACCAGTGCTCCACCAGGCACTTCCTGTTATTAGTAGAGATGGGCACGAATTAAAAAAATGGCATTTCGTTTGTCGTTTGTCGTTTAGGGGGTCCATTTCGGTTCGTTTCCATTTTTCATGAATTTTTACAAAAAAAATCGTTTTTGTTTTTGTTCGTTTTGTTACCGTTTCGTTACCACTTATTTCAAATTTTAATGATTTTTTTTAGCATTTAAAGCAGTTCAATGTATTGCTGTAACGAAAACGAAATGGACGACAAAATTTCTGGTGTTTCTGTTCGTTTCGTTTCATTTTAGAGACAAAATTCATTTGTCGTTTCGTTACGTAACGAAACAAAAAAACGAAAATGGAAATGAAAAATTGTTCGCTTCGTGCCCATTTCTAGTTATTAGCTTAAATTCGGTCTTTCATTGGTAAACCACCTTGGGTCCTTTTTAAGGAGAAAGCAAAGTAAAGCATTATGCTTATATACCGCCCCATACAGTATGCAGGCTACACATTGCACCCCCCCAGCAAGCTGGGTACTCATATTACCAACCTTGGAAGGATGGAAGGCTGAGTCAACCATGAGCCTGCTACCTGGGATTGAACCCTAGGTTGTGAGCACAGTTTCACCTGCAGTACAGGCGCGTCTTAATTGTATTTAATAGCCTGGTGATTTTGTGTTTATTGATTTATTTTTATTTTGTTAATTGGTACTGATGTTGTTTTGTATATGCTGTTTTATATCACACACACACACACACACACACACACACACACACACACACACACACACACACACACACACACACACGTTTTAAACTGCCTAGAGTCACTTTGTTGTCATATGGGCAGTATATAAGCTAAATAAAATAAAATAAATACTCAGATGTCCTTTTTTCAGAGAACTGCCAGGGAACAATCCTCCTCCTAAAAATTTCATCCATTTAAACAAATTTCTAATCCCCATCTGATTTCAAGATAAGGAACCAGAAAGGAGGTCACGGACCTTACAAATTAGCATCCACAGCTAACTGTGGAGTCCCTGGTCTAGTGATGCATCCTACAATTCCCTTTAAATTGTTTTTTTTTTTAGAGTGCTGCTTCTTCTTTTGCATCTATGCATATCAATGAGCCGGTGCCGTTTTTAATGAAAGTTTAGCGGCCCGTTATTGGTCCTCTTGTTCAATGAGGGAAGTCTCCTTCTCGGGGGCCAAAGCCAACTGGACGCTGACCAGTTGTGGGCCATGCCTTTTCAGGCTGGAGAAAGAAAATAAGCCCAAATTTTCATAAAAAGGGAGCGGGGGGGGGGGAGCAAGCACACCGCAAGCTGCCAGATAAATAGACAGGCTAGATGAAAGCTGAGGTAACAGGGGCATGAATTTCCGGACGAGGGAAGGTGAAATGCAATTAAACGTTTGCTGCACCTCATCGCTGCGCCTTCCCTCGCCGGGACGCTGCCCCTTCCCTCCAAAAGGAGTTTGGCAGGGATCCAGTTCCATGAGAGGACAATGAGAGCATAAATGCCTGTCATTTGACATTGTGGGGGGGGGGACGAGGCGATGGGCTTGGCATTGCCAGTTGGGCCCAGCAGGGCAAGCAGGGAGGCGCCTTCTCTCTCTCTCTCCCCCCCCTCCAGCAGGAGAGGGCACAAGCGAGGCAGGCCTGTTCCTCAGAACTTGTCGAGTGCGCACGCAGCTTCCTATCCACAGGGATCCCCCGTAATCTCTCGAGGCAGGCCTGCCCGTCCTGCACGGGCTCATCATCGGGCACAGCAGGGGCCACGCCACGGGCACGGGAAGCGGCAGGAACCCCCCCCCTCGGCAGGGGGTTAATAGAAAGCCCCCGTGCCAAATTAAAACGCACACCCAGGCAAACGGGTGTCAGTCACCATAAGCTTAACACGTACACACACCATGGCTTAACTGATTAGCCGGCCAATAATAATGCATTGTTTTATGTCACTTTAATATTAATTTTATTTTTATTTTTATCGTGTCACTATTTTAGGGTTTTATTGTATGAAGTGTTTGAATTTGTTAATTCTTGTAAACCGCCCACAGTGACCTCGGTGCCAGATGGGCGGTATAAAAATCCAATAAATAAATAATAAATAAATAAATAAATAAATAAATAAATAGACCTACACGAATAAGGTATCCGCACGGCCTCTTCAGCAACCAAGGAAAGGGAGCCAAGAGGATGTTGGGAGGAGTGATGGTTTCCATGACATTCTGGCCTAATTCCATGACATTGGCCTTGTGGTGCAGTGGTTAAATGCCTGTACTGCAGGTAAAACTGTGCTCACAACCTGGGTTCAATCCCTGGTAGCAGGCTCAAGGTTCACTCAGCCTTCCATCCTTCCGAGGTCGGTAAAACGAGTACCCACCTTGCTGGGGGGGGGGCAATGTGTAGCCTGCACACTGTAATTAAAATTGTAAACCGCCCAGAGACTACTTGTAGTGGTATGGGGCGGTATATAAGCAGAACACTTTTGCTTTAATGGCCTAAGAAATATTATGTGGAAAATGGGTATTATGTGGAAAATCGGTATTGAGACTGGGCAGCCTTTGTGTTTTACAGGGTGTGAATTTCTAGACAAGCTGCCGCACTTCTCTCTTTCCAATCCATACATAGTTATATTTCTTTCTTTTTTTTTAAGCAGAGTCTGAGAAAGCTCTGGCAGCCCCATTCCATCTCCTCTTGAGGCGGCTTTTAGGATGGGCGCAAACTGAAGGTGCTCAGTACTCCGTCTCTGAATAGATGCCCCATTATTCCATCCTTCACATTCCTCTCCGGAATTTTCCTCCCGTCAGACAAAAAAAAACAGTGCAAGAAATAATGGGAAAGAGAAAGGTCACGAGATGAGATTTTTCTGGACTAGGTCTAGTTTTTTTGGGGGGGGGGAGAGAGCTAGTTTTCAGACTACAGATCCCAGAATCCCCCAACCAGCCTAGCCACTGGCCCATGCCCCCTCCTCTATTCCAAAATACAACTTTTTCCAACCAGTAGAATTGGGAAGAGGGAATCTGTGAACAAATCAGAACAGATGCCATGTAAAAAGCCCCGTCTGAAAGTATCTAAGGGGACTTTTTTTTTTTTAGTACTGCAGCAAACAGGATGCTGGATTAACACCAGCCCAAGGCATTTTTCTGCCTGAGGCAAAGAACGTGATGATGTTCCTTCCATGCCATGTACAAAAGCTGGCCCTCTGCTCCAAACCTGAAGACAGAAGGTTAATGTACAAGCTATTGCAGAGCTTTGTGAAGAATCGTCTGCTTCCACTATCATTCCTTCTTGCCTCCTATTAGCTAAAGAGATCTTGTTCTTGACCTCTGTAATTATTATTATTTCCTATGACAAGCTCTGGAACCGCTCAGCTTCATGGCAAATCCTCCACTCTGATTTTCTGCCTTTTAGTGTCTAATTTTATGCTGTACATTTTCACCCAGTCCATGAAATAGGTGGTCTAGGGCCATAAATCTGCTGCCCTGAAAAACCACGAGGGAGTGGAAAAAATGGAAAAGGGCAGAGTGCCCTCTAGTGTATGCCCAAGCATACGGCCAGGCGTATGTCTGCACACAAACAAAACCGGGCAACCTCAGTGTCCACCCAGGCATTTGACTGCTTAGTGGAAACAATACATGGTGCCAACGAGAAATGACAAATGACATTTCTCATCAGCCCTCTCCATCCGTCATGCTAGTGAGGGAAGCCATTCATGTAAGCCTTGAAACCCCCTCTCTCAACAGAGGTCAGCACAGTCTATCTGCTACTTATCAGGCTGTGCCTTCAACAATATCCAGGCAGATTTTAAAAAAGCCTTCACCACCAAGGCCATAGCTAACGACCCATACTTTATAGGTTTCAGCACCTTAGGACATTGTTCACCTTAAGGCTATAGATACTGTTGTCTACCTAACAAGCCTATTCGGGCCATTGTTCATCTTATGAGCCTATTTCAGACCAGGGTGACAAGAGATCAAAGTGGACTACAAGATGGAGGACTCGCAACTCGCTTTCTTCAGTCTGACGAAGCTGTTTGGATGAGCAGCAAAACGTTTCTCTCTCTCTCAAGAAAAAGAAGTCCAGTTGCCATGACTCATCTTCCAGCTAGTGAGGTCTGATGGGATTTGAACCTAAAAACACGGGGGAGGGGGGCACATACCCCTTGACTTAGATGGGGCATTGGTCTGATCTGATATGAGGCAGCTTACTAAATAGTACACTAATTAGCCAACTAAGGGCGTTTATACATGACCCCTAAGCTCCGCTGCAAATGGCTCCCAGCTCCGGAGCTTAAAAATGTTTCCCCACCAGCTCCGGAGCTAACAGAAAATTAAGTGCGACCCCGCCCACCTAAGCGTGACCCAGTGCACCTTTCAAGTACCTGCTCTGGGAGAGTGAAAAATTTTGATGCTGAGAGTGCCGGGCTCTCCTCGCTTCTTTTTGTTTTTTGTTTTTTTTTGCCTCCCGCCCCTTTAAGAGGAACCAGGAAGTGACGGGGGTCGGAGCAACTTCCACCGGCACTCCGGAGGTAAGAGTGCATTCTTTTCTCCCTTTTTTTTCTCCCTCCCCTCACGCAGACAGAACAAGGAAGTGCGGAGGGGGTGGGAACGCAGGGAGAGCGACAAACCCTCAAGATCTCTGGTCTGAATTTAAGGGACCAGCGGATCTTAAGGGTCGTGTAAAAAGGCCCTAACTACACTTTTTAACATGTAGTATTCGTTTTCACCCAAAAGATTCTCAGTGCCTGATAGACTACATCCTCTATCAAGATTGCATTTTTGGTACAATGCTTTTACAAAGATAGGAAGTTGCTATCGAAAGATTAGGTTACATTTTTTGTTTTAGTAGTGACCAATAAAGGTATCACCTAGCCTACTTTTGAATTTGTTTTTCTGGTCACACGGCTCAAACCCACTTTTTTTACTACTTAACAAGGACTCTCATGGTGTAGTACAGCGGTCCTCAAACTGGGTGCCCCGAGCATATGCCAGGGGTGCCGCAGCAATAATATTTAATTAATTAAACTTCCCATAAACATAAAAGAAATAATGAAAAACTCATCCAAACCGTTTCATTCATCACATTAAAGTCAAATGAGCATCACATTTGCACTGTTTTTTCATTCTTTCCCTAAGTCTTCAAGCCATTTTAAAGGTAGCTGTGTCACGAAATGTTTTTAGCCTGGCAAGGGTGCTGCGGCGAGAAAAGTTTGAGAATCACTGGCATAGTTGTTATACTCTAGTCAAGTCTCTGCCCACAACCTGAGTTCAATGTTGACGGAGTCAGGTAGCCAGCTCAGGGTTGACTCAACCTTCCATCCTTCTGAAGTTGGTAAACTATGCACCCAGCTCATATTATAGAATCATAGAATCACAGAGTTGAAAGAGACCTCAAGGGCCATCTAGTCCAACCCCCTGCCATGAAGGAACCCCCATCACACGACTCCCGACAGATGGCCATCCAGCCTCTGCTTAAAAACCTCCAAAGAAGGAGACTCCACCACCCTCCGTGGCAGCATATTCCACGGCCGAACAGCTCTAACCGTCATGACAATTTGTTTACTCTACACGTTTATTATGTCTACTTAATATCTGTCAAATTTTGTTTTGTTGTTTTAACTTTCCTTGTACATTGCCTGGAATTGTCCTCTGAATTAAGCTTGGTGGCATATATATTTAAAAATCAATCAATCAATCAATCAACCAACCAACCAATCAATAAACCAGCTAGAAGAAGCAAACAAACAAGTAAGCCCTAGTTTAAAATAAAATAGAATAAATCTCAAGAGGAAAGGAAAATGGTCTGCTTTGAATGGCTGAGCTATCCCTTGTGGCCTCTCTGACTTGGAAACTGGAGTGCTGCTCATTTCTGCCCAAACAGGTTTAGGGCGTGATTTCATCAGGCCTCGTTCGGTAAGGCCTTCCCCTAGCACTTTGACACCATGACACTTCAGGATCCATCTGAAAGCCTCATTCCCGGATTCTGGCTGCGAGTGTTGCGTTACTTAATGAACTAATTTAAAACAAGGCACACATCTTGTTCCGTGTGATCCCGCTTCCGAGGGGCTGGGAAGCTGGCGTGCATTTTGCAGTTGTCAGAGACTTGAAAGCATCCTGTCATTAACACGTGGCGGCATAATTAGGGAGCCCAGCGGGAAGGCAGGTGGAGGCTGTCCTTGATCGCTGACAGCCCATTTGTGGAAGCAAGGCGATGTATCCCGTCAGGTGACAAGTGTAAATGAATTGTGCAGTTCAAATGAAACCACTTGGCATAGCTTGGCTGTATCTGGCATTCTCTGCTCAGCAGACAGCCAGGAAGGAAATTCCAGGGGGTATTAGGTGGAAAATGGGTATTGAGACCAGGCAGCCTTTGTGATTTACAGAGTGTGAATTTCTAGACAAGCTGCTTTCCTACTCTCTTTCCAATCCATACAGAGTTATATTTCTTTCTTTCTTTTTAATGTGAACATAAGAGAATAGGTAAAACAACCAGAAAGGAATACTCTGTTTTTGTTGTATTTTATTTTGATTTTTCAAAGGGAAATCCAGTTTGCTTGCGGAAAGGAATACTCCGGTTTTGTTGTATTTTATTTTGATTTTTTTCAAAGGGAAATCCAAAAGCTTCTCTTGAACCCGTCACAAGTCTATTTGGGGATCCAAGCAGTTAAGCAAATAACTCTATCGATGCTTAAAGAAAAGGGTGGGGGATTTCATCAACCATTTAACGAAGCAATTTGTTGCACAACAATGTTGCCCAGGCTTGAAGAAAGGAACTCGCTGCCAACGTTGCGATTTTAAAAGGAACTGTTAGCGCTCAGTTTTATATTCCCATTACCTTTTAAAAGGAAATAAACCTTATGATTGATAAAGGAGTGGCATAAACCCTGAAACCCCCCCCCACTCAGAACTGCTAAAATTGCCTGCTTTTAAGAAGTTAACTAGAAAATGCAACTGCTGGGATACCAATACTTTCCTGTCATTCTTATGAAGCCCCCTGTCCTTGCTGGCTTTATTTTTTTAGATTTCATCTCATTACGCTCTTGTTTTGTTTTGTTTGGCTTTTTAAAAGTAATTAGTTACAGATAACTGCATTGCTGCTTGTAACTCATTACTTCCAACTTCCAAGCCCCAGTAGGCAGCCCTGCTGGTGCTGAGGCAGCGATATCATCCTGCACAGATTTCTTCTGCAGGGACAATGCGCTGTATCTCGGCCACTTTGGTGAAATTTATTGCACCTTAGATGGAAAAAAAGATTGTGAGCTTTATTAAGAGTTTCTCCAGGGCAATTTCCCTTCTGTGGAGTTATACCGCTTTGATTTTCAGTTGGCTGCAAAGGGAAGGGCTGATTTCTGGAAGGAGGAGAACCAACAACTGATTAAAAAAAAGTGGAAGGTTTCTTTTTTTTTTAAGCTCACCTTTTCTTCCATTTTTATTTTCCTTACACCCTGAAGGAACAAACACTAGACATTTAGTGCTGAGGAGAAGAGAGGGGGATCCATTGACTAGGCTTTTTTTTAAAAAAAGGAGAATGTTTTAAAGATAGAATAGGAGCCTTTTGTGGTGCATTTTGGTTCATTCTTCTGCCAGGACAAGGGTGGGCCATGGGATTTTCTGACCTTTCTGAACAAGGGCTGCATGGCTGGTGGTCCACCCTGCTGTTGAGGCATCCAAATCCTGTACATCAGGCATATCCAAACTTCAGCCCTCCTGATGTTTTGGACCACAACTCCCAGAATTCTAAGCTTAGATTGCCAATGGCAAAGAACTGTGGGAGTTGCGGTCAACAACATCTGGAGGGCCGAAGTTTGGACATGCCTGGTGTACATCCTCCATGATGGCAGAAGCAGGCTACAGTAGCTGAAGAACCAAAGGCGTCGGGAATTCTCTTAGATTAGTTTAGGAAACAGATGGATGCAGGTTATCTAAATCAGAGGTTCTCAACCTGTGGGTCCCCAGATGTTCCGAGACTGCAACTCCCAGAAATTCCTTCCAGCACAGCAAGTGGTGGAGGCTTCTGGGAGTTGCAATCCAGGTGGAGAACCACTGATTACAACTCCCTGCCTTAGGAATTCTGGGTGACATCATCTAGAGCAATGGTGGTGAAGCTTCGGCACTCCAGATGTTTTGGACCACAGCTCCCACAGTCCTTTGTCATTGGCAATACAGGCTTGGAATTCTGGGAGTTGTGGTCAAAAACATCTGGCGTGCCGGAGGTTCGCCACCACTGATCTAGAGGCACACCTCTGTTTCTCCAGGTTGGGGAGTCAAGTGACAGGACTCGTTGTGAAGTTGGATCTCACTGGTGAGTCAGCTTGGACTTGACTTGGGTTCCCCTCCCCTCCGTGCCGCAGACTTGGGTCGTAACCCTGCCCTCCCTCCCTTATTTCTGGGGGAAAGGAGGTTGTTCTTAATAAGGACTCAAGCTTGGGGTTTGGGATTTGGTGGTACCAAAGATTCAGACTCTGGACTCAGACTTGCCGACATCCCTGCTGTTTCTGACCTATCACAAGGATGAGGAAGGAGTAGACCAGGATACTCTGCAAGATAGCTGTGACTACCATCTTCTCATGCCACTGGCCATGCTGCCATCCAACATCGCCTGGAGAGGACTCATGTCCCTCCCCCCTCCCCCATATCTAGGCCAATGCTGGCTCCTCTGGTTGGAAGCTGCTCTCCAGCATCCTTTGTTCTTGACATCAATGCATTTATTAATACATTGATTATCAATTGCTTTTTAATATCCAATGAGCTCAAGGTGGCATACACTGCTCCCTTCCTCCCCAGGTTATAATAATAATAATTTTCCCAATGGGAGGGTGCCCCAATCCACACTTAACAAATCCTTTTGCTTTCATTATTGGTTGTTTGGTGGACAGCACAGTTCTATTGACAGGTGTGTGATGTCCCAGGCAAATAGCGCTGGAAGGTTTGTGTGCCTGGGGGACAACAATTGTGATTGGAGGAAATAACCTATGGTCTGACTCTTAAGCAAAACAGATGCAATCCCTATCACACGTCCTTTAAAATCCTGATCTAATTTACAGATAAACCATTTCCAAAAATCTTGTCCCCACAGTCATTGGGCTTTAAAAAAAAAAGGTAACACCCCCCTTTAGCGGGTTCTAGCGAGCTTTCCAAGTCCTACCGGAGATGTTGGGTATTTTTTGCTCCAATTAAAAATGCACATTTTTCCGGAGCCAGAAGTCCATGGGGGTGCATATGACCTGGGTTATTTTTCCATAGCGCCGACCAGCTGGCCCTGGGGCTGGTTGGCGCTTTTTTTAAAAAAAATATTTTTATTTTTTTCCCCAGGGCTGACCAGCTGGCCTTCAGGCTGTCAGCACTTTTTTTTTTAATTTCCTCTGGAGAAGCAAAGTACGTAGGAACTCCAAACCCACATCTTCAGGTAAAGACAAAAGCCGGAGTCTCACATTCACTGCATCTTCCCTGTCGTGAGATAGCGCCCCAAGTAGAGCCAGAGTGGGTTTTATTATTCATCACTAATAGCTATTCCACAGTCAAACTTTATGTGCTGTCCATATAAGAGGTTGAGAGAAAGGCTTGGGTCGGATCCGACAAAATGCTTTTGTAGACTTTGATTAAAAGGCAAATTTCCAAGGAAAATAAGAGACTTTACGCTGTGCATGAGTGCAGGATTATTTAAGCAGGATGGAGAGGAGAGTGGCTGGCCAGTGGCCTGAAAAAAGGGAGGCTTATGCTAAACACGGGGAAAACGAAGCTGCCCCTCTAACGATCAGGCTGGTATGTCGAACTGTGGTCCGTAGCTATGTGGAATAAATTAGCTTTCTCTGTTTGAGTCAGCCGGGAACTTTGCTCTGTAAATAAATCTGAAGAGGAATGTAAACGGTTTAAATATTCTTGGCATAATAGAGAGGGTGGCTCGGTTGGTGACCCTTTCACTGTGAACTTTGTCAGAACTATGGTTGTGAATTTCTTAAAATTTATCTAGTGTATCAAGTTGAAAGCCGTGGGGTGGGGTGGGGGAATGGTGACCACTGAGGCACCCCCATATTGGAAAGGAAGGCTGCTCAGGAAGAAGCTTGAATACGTCCAGTTTTACATACCACAGATTATACAGTAGGACCCCCGTATCCACTGATTCATTATCCACTGATTCAGTTATCCACGGTTGGCAGAGGAAAAAAATTAAAAAATTCAGCAGCCACAAAGCAAGCTACTGTCACAAACAGCAGCCATAAAACAAACTACTGTCTCAAAACAGCAGTCATAAAGCAAGCTACTGTCAGGAAACAGCAGTTTGAAGGTGGGCTAGCAGGTGTTCTCTCTTATCCACGGTTTTCATTATCCATGGAAAGGCCTGGAACCAATCCCCAGTGGATACCAGCGTCCTACTGTACAACTACCGCTTTCTTTAATGCCGGAGATGGTTTAGATTTGTGACACCAGGGGTTTCCTTGTGGTGATTCCACCATGGTGGGGACCCCTTCCTTAAGCATACCTGCCCAGCAACCGTCCTTATTAATATTAATGTAATCCCTTTCATTCTTTAACAAACTATTAAAAACCTGGTTATATAAGGCCGCTTTCGGTGATCGTTGAGGTTGTTTTGTGATTTTTTTTGTTAGTCACTCCATCAATTTTTATTTTATAACCAAAGGCCTGGTAAGTTTTGTCATTTGTTTATTTGTTGCCTTATTTGTTGTTTGCCACCATCCTGCACTTTTTGCCTAGTTTTTATTTGTTTTTATCTCTTTGAATATTATGTATTTACAGGTTTTTTTTTAATGCTGTTCACCGCCCAGAGTTCCCTATGGGAAAGTCAGGGGGTTTATAAATGCAAATAATATATAAACAAATATTTCTTGCAACCCTGGGGTTTTATTTATTTTAGTATATAACTATTATTTATTGTAGTTATGCTTTTTTTCAGCCAGCTCAGGGCAGTGTATTAAATGTCTCAACAAGTTTTTTGTCAAGTATGCTAGGCTGAACAATAGCAGAGGGAAGATCGCCTAGAATAGATAGAAGATTGCAGGGCAGAATACTTTAAGCCTAAATTAATTAGCCTTTAAGATTAAATCAAGTTTTTGATCCTGTCTCTCTCTATGCATTTTATGTTTTTGTGCTTGAGGGTGGCTTTTTTTGTAATGGGGTTGTCCTGGTTCTGTTTTTCCCGCTATAAGATTGTTCTGTTTTGTTTTCATTTCCAGAGTTACTGCTTGACCTTCCTGGCACTGAAAACGAAACCGAGAGCAATCTTCCGTTACGCTGCCTCTTCCAAGATCTTTCCGATGCAAAGTCAGGTTTAAATTTAAATGAATGAATGAATGAATGAATGAATGAATCAATAACATTTCCTATCTCTTCACTCCGTTTCCCTTTCCATATCTTCCAAACCAAGGACGCCGTCAATAAATTCCAGTTTACACAGCAGAAGAAGGAATATCTATATTTTAATATTTATATAACACAAACATTATAATACTTTTTAATAGTGCATTCATTCCTATTGCACCCCTCATGGTACAGTCCACCACCTCTCCCCCCCTCCCCCTCCCTCGATGGTTTGTCCCGAATCTGTTCTGTTCCATTGAAAGCGTCGCTCTTCTTTTCTTCTTGGCTCGTTCCACTTGCAAAACCTCGCCTCTTCTCCTTCCTCCCCCCCCCCGCGTTGTTCTAGCTCTTGGTATGTTCCGTTGGCCTGGCCGCCCGGGCTAGCTAGGTGACTTCGTGTCCTTACTCTTATTCTTCAAAGGCGGCTGCGCCACCGGGAGCGCGCCCGCCTTGTGGAGGGGAAGCCGCCCGTACGGCGAGGACTACGGCGTTTCCGTAGAGGCGGCCGCGTTATTCCCCAACCCGATTTACGGCGGCGTAGGCCCCCGTCGTCCTGTGCGATAGCTACGGAGATGGCGTAGCGGAGGCCTTTTCTTTATTTTTTCCCTCCTTTTTGAGGCGGCCTTTTCCCCCTCGCGAGACGTGGCGCCGGTTCCGTCCGCCTCTGAGGGGAGGCAAGACCGGCGGGTTTTTTTCGAAGCCAGGGCCTGAGGGGGAGCGGGAACCGGAGCCGGGAAAGCGGCCTTTCCCCCCGCCTCAGCTGAGGTAAATTTTAAAAAATGCCAGCCCGCGCTTTTGGAGCCCGTTCGCGTCCAGGAGCAGCGCTTCAGGCGGCAGAGTTTGAGGGGTGGCATTTTCGATGCCAAAGCCTGAGAGAGAGAGCGGGAACCGGATCCGGGGAAGCGGCCACCGGAGGCCTTTTTTTCCCCCTCAGCTGAGGTAAAAAAATAAATGCCAGCCCGCGCTTTTGGAGCCCGTTGGCGGCCAGCGAGCAGCGCCTCAGGCGGCAACGTTTGAGGGGTGGTATTTTCGAAGCCCGGGCCTGAGGGAGAGCGGGAACCGGACCCGGGAAAGCGTCCTTCCCCCCCCTTCAGCTGAGGTAAAATAAAAATAAAAAAATGCCGGCCCGCTCTTTGGAGCCCGTTCGAGGTCAAGGGGAGTAGCGCCTCAGGCGGCAACGTTTGAGGGGTGGGCAAGCACCTTCCCCAGCCATGCCTGGTCTCCTTCAGGGCCTTGGGTTCAGGTCCACACCCCCCCCCCCCCAAAGAGGAAAAGTCCTTGCTGCAGACCCCCGGCTGGCATCCAGAGGAGGGGGAGAGAGAGAGAGACACGGCAGTGCTGCGCAGTGGTTAGAGCAGTGGTTCTCCACTTGTGGGTCCGTCGTCCCCCCCCCCAGACGTTCCTGGACTGCAACTCCCAGAAACCCCGTTCCAGCACAGCCAGGGGTGGAGGCTTCTGGGAGTTGCAGTCCAGGAACATCTGGGGGGACGGACGACGGACCCACAAGTGGAGAACCACTGGGTTAGAGCATCTCTCACTAGGACTGGGAGGGCGACTAATTAATCCCCCGTGAAAGTCCCCTCCAGGGGTGGATTAGCCATTAAGCACAATACGCAAGTGTTTAGGGCCATCAAGGGAAGAGGGGGGGGGCACCACAGGCATTTTATTTATTTTATTATTATTATTTTTTTAAATCAACAGTCTAGGACAGTGATGGCAAACCTTTTAGAGACCGAGCGCCCAAACTGCAATTCAAAACCCACTAATTCTTTTTTTTTTTTGCAAAGTGCCAATACAGCCATTTAACCTGAATTACAGGTGGCTGTGAAGGGGCGATGTCGGGTGCCCACAGAAAGGGCTCCGAGTGCTGCCTTTGGCACCCGTGCCATAGGTTCGCCAACACTGGTCTAGGACTTCAGACAGAGCTATCCCATCATCTTGTGCTGTTCGCCTGGCAGGTAGGGAAGGGGATGATGGGAGTTCACCAAGATTTGAAAGGCAGCCCTTGCCCGGTTCTGGATTGGACAGGACCCAGCTTGGTGGACCCCCATGGTTTGACCTCAGCAAAATCTGGAACCTCTCTGAAAAGGGAACTAGATGGGTCCCTAGAGATTCTTGGACTTTGGTGGTCGTGGGAGATTTTCCCTGCTTCTGTTAGGATTACAACTGACCTTTACATAAACCAGCTTGTCTGGCCAGCTTCCCCTGTCCCTATACTGTAATTTGTTTCCTTCTAGGAGTTATTGTGTAAGTAGATGTTCATTCTTGCAGCTTAGAAAGGAGAATCTGAAAAAGGGGAAAGTGCAAACATATTTTAAATTAATCAACCAAGGCAGAATGAGAGGGTTCCTCCTTTTGCCAAAAGCCCATTTCCCCGTCATTCAATAAATAAGCATTTTTCTCTAACAATGAATGAATGAATGAAGGGCAGAAAAAAGACTAGAGAATTGTAATGTCATGCATTGTTGCAGAGACTCGTAATACTCATGTTTAAATATTTCTTTATAGGTGGTGAAGAAGAATCAGTGAAACGAGGGATGACGGAGGAAAGCAATTGTCTTTTTCTGCCAAGATTGGAGAAAATCACCATATAAATCTCTCGGTGTGCAGCCTTCTTTGTCTCCACCTCAGATTACCAGCATGTGGCCCAAGTCTGTATGTGTGGCCTTGTTGGCCCTTGGTACCGGCTACATTTTCTTGCTGGACCCTGAGCTTCCAGATTCCGTGCTGGAGTATCTCTCAGGTGTCTTCCTCTACAATATCCAGGGCGATCTTCCATCTCCAGAGAGCAGGATGGCAGCTGCCTGGGATGCACTTATTACCCAACCAGCCAAGCAATGGAATCGAGTCGCTGTTGGGTGAGTGGCTGTCTGATGTTACTATGTAGGTTACCTGAGTATACTCTGAGTCCTTCCCACACCATCTTGTCTGCCGAAGAAGCCCTGCATGTTCACTCTGCAGGATAGTCTAAGAAATGTATTTTGGTCTAGATTATTGGTTAGGAGGTTTGCTGTTCCTTATGGCTGTCTTGTAGAAACACTGCAATTTACGACAATAAAGCAAACATAACATACGTCATTGTACATGAGAGGGGATGATCAAGTAGTGGTGGACAAGTTTTCTTGTGGGCAATCTGGTTTGTTATTACTGTTCTGGAGGATTCTGAAAGCTCCCTGGATTAAAGTTCAAAAGTTATCACTGTAGACAGATTAGTGCCCCCCCCTGCCCTGTGTCTGTGTAGATTCTCAGTAGAGATGGGCATTCCATTTCGAAACCAATAGGTTATGAAATGAACCACACGAGCCCAGATGGTCCTCGGAACCGGCCGATACACGCAGATCCAATTGCTTTACCTTTCTCTGTCTGGTGCAGGGTTAAAATATAACGAGGAAGGATGCTGACATCATCTGTGTTAGATATGTGATGCTGGCCAATCAGGATATGTGCAGGGATAGGCATCATCCCGCCTCCCTCTCTGATTGGCCAGCAGCACGAAGCAGGAAAGATAATGTCACAGTGATAACCATAGAGAGTAAAATAGAAGTATTTGGATGTTTTGAATGAATGTAATCATACAAAAAGTTGATTCTTTTCAACTACAGAATGTAGGAAAATTCAAATGTTTAGTAATTTAGCGAATGCTGGAATGTTGTAATATTTACTTGCAAGTCAGTAAGGAGTAATGAATGGAATCCCTGTTTTTTTAAAATTAAAATCCTAACATTACTTGATCAAAGCATATACAAAATAATCTGTTAGATTTTGTGCATTACTGATTACCATAATTGTCTCTTTTTATTCTCTTCGTACAGGGTCAATGCCTGTGTAGATGTGGTCCTTTCTGGAGTAAAGTTGCTGCAAGCCCTTGGCCTCGATTCTGGGACTGGCCAAGATCATTCAGTCCTTCATTCCGCAAAGGATTTGAAAGAAGCATTTATCTACTTTATGGGAAAAGGAGCTGCTGCAGAACGTTTTTTTAGTAATGGACAGTTGTTCCATCAAATTGCACAGACTGCATCTGAGTATCCCGGAGCACAGGTACATTACTTATTTGGAAACAAATTCTTCATGCCACTGTGACCCATCCCATAGTGCAGAGCTGCAAGATTTCTTCCATACTATAAATTGGTCGAGATTATAAAACTCCTTTATTGCATGCCTGTTTGATTATTTAGCTTTTGCTAGTTTGCCATTCTCTGTCTCTGGAGAGCTAATGAACAGGCACAGTATGGAGACATCATTGGACTCAGGGGTGGACAGTGTGTGGCACTGTCAGCACCAGTTCCCGTTTTTTTAAAGTCTTCTAGAAAACAGAGAGGTTCAGAAGGCCTCTTTTTGCACCATAGGAAGATGTGGAGGGAAGTTGCAGAGCCTTTAGCAATAGGGATGTACTTCTTTATTTGGTTGAACTGCAGTCCACAGAATTCTCTTAAGAATTCACCAGACAGCATTCTGTGAGTTGCAGCCCATGAGCGCAGATCTTCCTAGCTTTCACTCCCTTATTTCTCTCCAGTGATATTTTATTACACTGTGTTATATTTTTTAAAAAGCTGTTGCAATGTTTTCTGGAGCTTGTAGTTGTCCAGGAGACATCCTCTAAAAGACTAATGAGCCATGAGACTAGGACTCCCTGCTTCCTTGAAGTAGTAACACAAATTAACCTCCCAAGGCTGTTTAAAGCCACTGCTCCTGGAATAATCAATTGCTGCTGCTCATACTGACCAGAGATCTTTTAAATCTTTTTTACCTATATACATTTTACAAAGGCATATAATGACCTGTCATCCCCAAGATTCCCTGTAAGGTGCACACATGCCTCCAACTGCCCAGCACAGGGCTTTTCCACTCCTGCACACCCATCCTAACCATTTTTGTTATGGTTGTGATGGAATGAATGGGGAGGGAGTTCCTTGCATGCCTGGGGCGCACACATGCTTGGAATAGAGCCCAGCACAGCAGCGATGAAAATTAAAAGGTGCGCTGGTCATCACAGAAAATTCTAAATCCTTTCTGAGCTGATGACTTGTTTTATCATGTTTGCCTACTATTTTGACCTTTGATTTCATAAATGATTTTATTGACCACCATATACAATAGTTTCTTTGATTATAATGTTTTTGGCTTTTACCTGGGATTAGAGAGATGAAAAGCTTTCTTCCTGAACTATTAAAACAGCCCATTAATTAGATTTGCACTTATTTAACAGTCTAGTGTCTTTTCTGTTTAAACTGAAAGATTGAGGAGTGGATGGGACATCTGATCTCCATGTTTTCCTTCCCTTTGTCGGGGAAGAACCACAAGTTGTGAAAGAACTACATGCTGAGATGTGGAATATTTACTTACCAAGGTTAGATGCGGAAATTACCGTATATTACCTGTTTGTAGGAAGGGAAAGCAAGATAAAAATATCTTATCCAGCAGTCTTGTACCAGCTTTGGCACACAAGCTGTTAAATTATGGGACATAATTGCTACACAGAGAACTAGATACTTCTATTCTTGACTGGTGAAGATATCAAACTGTGCAGAGGACTGCAGTTCTGTCAGCTGTGTTGACATTTATTTATTTATTTATTTATTTTCGCATTTATATACCGCACCTATTTCCCTCAAGGGGAAATTCACATTGTGAATCAAGGTGTATTTCATCTGTTTTTCAGTTATATGTGGGAGGCAATGCTGCTCTCATTGGCCAGAAAATTGCAGCTAATCCAGATCTTAAGGTAAGGATGACCACAGCAGACTTGCCTTGATCAGTTTGCAATTTTATACTTCATTTTCTCATTGGCTTTTTTATTAAAAACCCTATACGTTAATATCCTCTTAGTCTTACCTTGCTAACTCAGTGCACATACAGTCCTAGTACAGAAACATTTTTCATCATATCAGTACATGTCCTGCAGATGCTATAAATACCATTTTTATACGTTTTAGTAGCTGTCTCTCGAGGCCCTGCTGCGGCTTTCTTTTGATTGTGCTCTTTTTGCAAGGCCCTAGAGAACACACAGATCTAGCAGAATGATGTGTGAAATAAGTATAAATGTATGAAGTAGGACAATTGTGTGGATTTTTTTATGACAGTTATAACCGGAATTAACTCCCATCATCTCTAGCTGAACAATACAGGCACATGGTAAAGTGTGTTACTGTCTAATAAATAAATCAGACCACCACTGACTATGAGAAGCATTATATGGTGAAGAAAATAACAGTTTACAGTACCGCGGAGGAAAGTGGGAAGATGTTTTCAGTGAGCAAATGTGAACAGGCATATCATCAAGTGAAATGCAGTTAGAAGCAAGTCCTTATATAACCTCTTATTAACTATTTGGAATATAGGGTTTGTTCTTCCTCACTACCTCTTAATGTTGTATTTAAGATATGTACTTTCCTGTGGGTTTTTTGTGTGTGTTCTTATGTTGTGAACCGCCCAGAGTTCCCTTCGAAAGTCGGGCGATTGATAAATATAAATAAACATAAATAAATACAAAATCCCTCAGTCCTTCATTTCTTCTGCAGCTCTGTCTCTCTCTTGTTGATGGCATGAGCTGAGGAAAGTAGCAGGCGTAGGAACACTGGTTGACTAATAAAGACCTTGCTTTCTAATGAACGCAGGAGTGCCAATACAACCAAAAATGGTGTCACTAAGATGGCAGCATTTTCTGAGGGTGAAATTCTGCAGGATCCTGTTTCTGCCTGGGGAAAGGGAAGAATGGAGATCATTTCTGGTAAAGTTTAAGTATGAGTTGGCATAGAATGCAAGTGCATTTTCCAGCTCTTATTCTTAGTAGTTAAATGGAATGTTTTTGTATTTACTTCTTTCTATATATTGTTTTTCATTTGTTAGCCAGTGTGGAAATGCTTTAGTGGGCATTTAATTAGCACCTGCTGTCTAATTAAATTTTATTCCCCACTTTGAGGTGAAGAGCTTCCAGAAGCCTGTTAGCTATAGATATTCTAATCTAAAATGTTCCAGTGAGATAACCAGTGCATTTTGGTTGTTTATTAGATTAAGAGGATAACACAAATATATTTAAAGATAGGGGACTAATTTGTGTTGGCAAGAATGGGACCATATCCCTGTATATCAGCGTTTTTCAACCGCTGTTCCGCGGCACACTTGTGTGCCGTGAGATCTTATCTGGTGTGCCGTGAAGGAGCAGCCGGAGGAGGAGGAGGAGGAGGAGGAGGACAGAGCCTCCTGTCGGGGCATGCGCTCTGGGCATGCAGGAAGTGGCGATTGCTGGGAAGGAGCGCGAAAGTGGGAGGGGAGAGAGAGAGAGAGGGAGAGAGAGCGTGAGGGGGGCGGGCCAAGTCCACGAAGGCTTTGGAGACGTCGCCCAGCGAGCCTGAAAGGGGAGGAGGAGGAGGAGGAGAAGAAGAAGGCGTCACCACTCGCCAGCGGACCCGCCGTCCCTCCTGGCACATCCCGCGGGTTGCCCTCCAGCAAAAGAAGCCAGGGGTCCAGGGACGCGACCCCCAGCCCCTGGGCCGTGCGGAGGCGAGGGGAAGAGGGCAGGTGCGCGATCCGGCCGGTCCCGGGGGCGGCGGTTCTCGGCGGATCCCTGGCTGCCACCGCTCGCAGGCGGGGAGGCGACTCCCTCGACGACCTCCCCGCCCTGCGTGCGCTCCCGCCGGCCAGTCGCCCACGTTGTTGAGTAGGAGGAGGCGCTGGAGGCGAGCGCCGTCGTGGTGGCGGCGCAGGGCGTCGGCGGTGTCCCGGGCCACGCGCTGCAGCCCCTCGTCGGCGCCCAGGTCGGCGGGCAGAGCCTGGATGCGCAGCTCCGGGTAGGCGGCACGCAGCTCGCCCTCCAGCTTGCCCGGCGCGCCCGCCGAGCGCGCCGCCAGCAGCAGGAGCGAGCCCGGCGCCAGGCGCGCCGCCACCAGCCGCGCCACGCTTTGCCCGAAGCCCCACGACGCCCCCGTCACCAGGCACGCCACCCAGCCCAGGCCTGGCCCCGACGGCTCCCCCAACGCCGCCGATGCCGCCGCCGACACCGGTACTTCCGCGGGCGCGCGGCCCTGGCCTG
This sequence comes from Phrynocephalus guinanensis, assembly GCA_037367245.1. Classification (NCBI taxonomy): domain Eukaryota; kingdom Metazoa; phylum Chordata; class Lepidosauria; order Squamata; family Agamidae; genus Phrynocephalus; species Phrynocephalus guinanensis. The sequence continues at coordinate 19,313,424 of CM074749.1, forward strand.
TTGATCCGCAGGTGGGCGCTCGGTGTGTGTGTGTGTGTGTTGGGCTTCCTAGTGCCGTGGGTGGCCAGCGCCCCCCCTCCGCCGCAGGACCCCCAGGTGCAGGGGGTGGGGGTGGTCTCGAGCCATGGCTCGATCTACTCCTTCCCCCCCCCCCCGCTTGTTAATTTTTTAAACATTTTAATGGTGCTGTGCCTTGTGATTTTTTTCGTGAAGCAAGTGTGCCTTTGCCCAAAAAAGGTTGGGAAACACTGCTGTATATGATTAGAAAGGGAAGCTAACTTGAAGGTATTATCAAATTGTTTCCTTGTAGGTTTTGCTGTGTGGCCCAATTGGTCCGAAACTCCACGAACTGCTTGATGAAAATGTAATTGTCCCTCCCGAATCAATGCAAGAACTGGATGAATTTCACCTTATTTTGGAGTATCGAGCAGGTATGATCCACTGAAAAATGGCAAAAGCCCCTCTGACATTAACAAGACATTAACAAGACTAGGAAAGGAGTTGTCTTTCTGCTGTGCTTGGTCCTTATTTGTGAACTCGCTAAGTATCTCTCAGCCTTAATATTAATGGGGGTGGGGCGGGGCGATAATATTTATATTATATTTTTATTTTGTGGTTGTAAGGAAGATTGAGGCAGTGTGTATAAGAACTGTAGACACCTAGTAAAATGGGCATATTGCCTCTTAATAGTACGGTATATGAACAACCTTACTTTGAAAAGAGGTGGTCCATTAAATAAGAGATCTGCTTTGGTCAACACACAGAAAGATACAAAGTTAAGGTCTACATTTTTGTATCTTTCTGTGTTGAATGACAGGTGCACAAGTATTCAGCATTTTCCAAGTGTTGTTACGTTGTTGCATGGCCCGTTTCAACATTCAAATGTTAGAAATGTTTCTTAGTGTAACCCTAGGAAATTCTATTTCTGCCTGCCTTTCAGGATGTTTGGGGTAAAGTACATGTTTGGGAAGATACAAATATAAATTAACACTGTATATTCGGAGATGTAGAGTTCTTTGGGAAAGGATTGTCAGATAAGAATCATAGAGTTGGAAGACATTTCAAGGGCCATGCAGTCCAACTCCCTGCCATGCAGGAACCCCCATCAAAGCACTCCTGACAGATGGCCATCCAGCCTCTGCTTAAAAACCTCCAAAGAAGGAGACTCCGCCACCCTCCATGGCACCTTATTCCACTACTGAACAGCTCTAACAATCAAGAATCCCTTTTGAGAAGGGATGCATGCACTGGATGCATGATAGTACTGCAGGTAGAACGCTGAGCAGATCTTGCTGCAGTAACAATGAATCCTTCATTGTTCGTAATATATTTTGAAGTGTGTGTTCTATCTCTTGGAATATGCATTTCAGTTATCCAGTTTGTTTCAGAAACAACCTAGAAATTTTAAATTCTTCACACGATAAGGCCTCATTCATATTTTGAACTTAGATAAAGTACCTAGGTTAAAAAAGTCAAAATATGCAGAACACAGTTATGAATATGGGACATGTTTTAAAATAGCCAAGACAGAGAAGCTATCTGGAAGTAGCATTTGTTAAGGGGTCAGTGGTTACTACATGGAAGGGCAACCATTTAAACATACATGTAATTATTGGCCCTCCATGTGTATTACTAATTAATATGGCTACTATTGAACTTTAAAAGCCTAAGTTTGAATGAGAGGGAGAAATTAAGGCAAGTACTGAGCATGTTCTGTAAAATTATGTGAAAGGCAGAATAAATTCACAGTGGAATTAATGTGCCACATCCTTTGCATTAAAAATGCGTTGAAATCCTGTTGCACAATACAGCATACGTAATGGTAATACAGTGGCAAATGGTCTCTAGTTATAGGCGTCCTTCGGTAATTTTGGGGAGTATATGGTTTGCATCATGTATGAGTCACACACATCTTGGCATTGCAGGTCATCATTTCAATTGAGTCATTTTAGCCTGATTTCAGGCCTGGGGTTGGCATTGAAAGCAGACTTTGTTGCCCTGACCAGTGGTCTGATCCAGAGCAAGGATGGAGGAGTGCAGACCAGTTCATCCTCCCACATCTTTCATCAGTGTTTGACACCAGTGATTATTTGATCCATGGGACTGCAAGTCACTATGTTGCATTAGTTCTGCTATTATATATGGGATTATTCCTGAGAGTGGCACTGAGGGATTTCTGTCCAGTCTCAAGGCAATTAAGCTTGGATGGGGTAGCACTTTGATGAAGCCGAGGACTATTTTGTTAATATTGCAGGTATTCTGGTTAGATCCTTGGAAGCATCTCTTGTTCTAACCAAGATTCTTTGATGCAGTACTTGTCCTTTTCCCCGGGAAAGCATTCTTCTTCTCTCTTGAGGATTACAGAACATTCTCAAGGTTAGAGAATGGATAAATCCTTTCTTTTTGAACAGCTGAGTATACTTGCTGAAGAAGATGCATTTGTTTTGGCAGTGTTCAGTAACTTCCCAGTTTTCCAACGTGTGGGTTTATTTTTTTTAAAAAAAAAATTGCTTAGATGTCATAATGGTAATGCATGAAATCCTAATGCATCCGTAGCTTGAGCCGTCCTGTCTCAAGTTGTGTAAGACGCAGGGATGTTAAGAGCCATCTCAATTATCAGTAGCAGCAGCTGCCAGCAATGGGGGTTTAATCTGGTGGTACTGCTGTGTTTCCTGTAGCTGTGGAGGTTGCTAGGTGAGGAAGGAGCTTATGTGGCTTGAGAACTTTTGCTTCCCATTTGAACCAGAGCTCTGTAAATGCTCTTCTGGCCATTTTTGCTGGCTTTTTGCAGCCATATTTGATGGCCTTGTGTTTTACAAAAAATAGATGATCAAATTTTATGGTTCTTAAAAAAAAGAGTCAGAATGAAGTTCATATGCCAGGATTCCTTTGATGTAATTGCAAATTATTGTCTTGAATGATAAGAACCAATAACCTTTTCTCATTTAAATGTCTTGCCTTCTGTTGCAATGAGAGGAAATGTTTGGTGACTTTTTCTCAAAACATATAGAGAGGACTTGTCTAGATTGTGTGATTTTCAAGAAATTATACTGTGGAACAGAGGTGTAGGGAAATAAGACCAAGAAGAGTTCCTGCCCTACATACTGCAATAAGGGGATGGTATACTATTGTCCTGCTAACCATATGATCAAATGAAATTAGAACAGTTCTAACTGATGCAAAGGGCTATCTGTAGAAACCCCTGCTTAATTGTTTCTTTTGGGGCTCTCCCTCAGGTGAAGAGTGGGGGCAGCTGAAAGCTCCAAATGCCAACCGCTTCATCTTCTCCCATGACTTGTCCAATGGGGCCATGAATATGCTCGAAGTATTTGTTTCCAGTCTGGAGGAGTTCCAGCCAGACCTGGTGGTACTCTCAGGTTTGCATATGCTGGAGGGACAGACCAAGGAGATACGTCAGAAGAGACTCTTAGAGGTAAGGGTCGGAGCCTTTCGGTTCCTCCTGAACTCTGCTTCCCAGGTGCCTCTTTGTGGCCTAAATAAACAGAAAGAATCCAGCTAAACAGTATGTGGGTGTTGTCTGTAGTCTATCCATGCTGTTCCCGTAGAAAGGGCTCCCTGGATGTTGCCAGATACTTCATTTTAGTGCAGTCCTGCATGTGTATTAATTGCAAGCAAACCTTGTTAAGGGACATGCCTCAATATAAGCGTGTAACATTGTAGCTTTAGAAAGATGTTTATCATCTTGATATCTTACTCGTTTGCCATTAAGTAGCAGCATTCAAAGCCTCTGACTAGTAAAATGAAATAAAAAAATGAAACTGTAATTTTTAAAAACTGAACCCATTTGCTATATAGATAGTCATACATTTTTGAGCCATACCATCTTCTTTTTGTTGCTTACTCCTGATGTAGATTTCCCCCTCTCCATCTTTCTGCAGGCTGTAGCTTCCATTTCTGACATTCCCACAGATGTTCCTGTACATCTGGAACTGGCCAGTATGACAGACCCAAAGCTCATGAGTGAGATCATACATCAGGTAATGAAAATGTTAGGGTGCATGATACTCTCCCAATAAATGAACTTTTTTTTATGAATGGAAGGGTAGAGCCAACAGCAAAGAGTCAACTTCTCCTGAATAAGGGGAATAAGAAATACCTGTTGGTTCCAAGGACATATGCCACCCAATCCTCCCTGTTTGTCACAGGGCCTCAAGTAGATCAATAGGTTTCTGAGGGAAAGGAGGTTCAGAATAACATTTCTCCAGCTGATGACAGGTGCCGTTCATCCTGGAGATACGTTACTTCCCCATTGATTTGAGATCTCTTCCCAGGATAAGCTCCTTTTACAGTATAAAACTACTGGAAAAAAGGTGTGCAGTTCTGTCCAGGTGTCGGCAGCCCTTTCTAGATGTCCCTTTGCTTTAACACATTTTGGTAGTCTCTTGGTTTAGGAGAAAATATAGTGCCTTAATCTCTATCCTACCACCAGATTATACGGACCCAACCCGACCCACGATAATTGAAAATCCACAATATGTGGATGCTAGGTCGGGACTGGGGGGGGGCTGTCTGGGGGGCCCTACACTTACCTGAGGCCTGGCGCTACCCCGAACCGGCCTCTGATGGCCTTCCCTGGCTTGTCGGAGATCCCAGAAGTGCTTTCCGGTGACTCAGAAATCACTTCCGGGGCTTCTGACAGGCCTGGGAAGGCCATCGGAGGCCCATTCGGGGCAGCTCCAGGCCTGAGGTAAGTATAGGAGGCCTGAAACAGGCCCATCCAGCTTGCCTTTCATATACTGCGGTCCCTCAATATACCGGGACTGCATTATATGAACCACAAAAGAGCAGGGGAACACTGTAGTACACACCTGAAATTCTAAAACAAGAACCCTTTCATTTTTAAATTTCTAGAAGACCTGTTCACCAGGTTCAGAAATTCTGGACATCTTCCAGTTTCCTCCTTGAAGAAAAAGAACAAAATGCTGCAAGGAGGGGGAATGAGTCTGGTATACCTAATGATTGCAGTGTGTTTGCTGGCCATTTGTTTTTGTTTTTTAAGTGCTCTCTCCAAGCATAGGGAGAAATTAACATTCCATCCTGCTTAAAAGTAGAGTAGGAAAATTAACGTCCTAGTTAGTTGCATACTTATGCCTTCCATCTTGAAGTGTGTTAGTCAGGAACTCGTTGGGACTCGCTATTTGTATATAATCACAATTGTACATGTACCACTTTGTAGGTCTGCTTGTCATACTCTTGGTTTTCTGTATTAGTTCCCTCCCAGGCCAACCTATCACTTACTCTGTCTGTTAGCAGGTCTTTCCTCTCGTGGACTCCATTGGCTTGAATGAACAGGAGCTGCTGTTCCTCAGTCAAGCGGCTTCTGGACCTTATGCCTCACTCACCTCCTGGAAGGGCACCCCAGATGTGGGTATTGTCAGTGATATTCTCTTCTGGATCTTGAAAGAACATGGGAGATCTCCTGGGAAGGCATCCGATCTCACTCGTATCCATTTCCACACTTTGGCCTATCACATCCTGGCGACTGTGGACGGGTATTGGGCCAACCAGGTGGCCGCTGTTGCGGCCGGCGCGAGAGTGGCAGGGACGCAGGCTTGTGCCACCCATACCATTGATGCCAGCAGAGTCTTCCTTAAGGCACCGCTGGAGTTTGCCACTTCTAAGATGGAGGAAAGGTCTACCGTTACTTTAAACCCTGGTGAGCCCGTGTCGGAATGGCACAGGGATGGGATCACGTTCTATTACACTCCTGTTCTGGTGTGCAAGGACCCACTGCGGACCGTTGGTCTTGGTGATGCCATTTCTGCCGAGGGACTCCTTTATTCCGAAATCTACCTTCATTAACTTGTGGAGATAAAAGACAAACAGCTTACCTCTTTGCAAAAATCCAAAACCATGCAGGCGTGGATTGAAAGTTAGCGTTCGGTGGACGAAGCAAAGAATAAGAGTTAGGCACAGGCCGGTTGTTGTATATTGCTACAGGGAGATGTACACTTTGGTGGTGAGGTTTGAAGGACCATCTTTTTGCTCAGAGTGATAACCTGAAACAAAGATGCTCTTGCTTTAAAGCGAATCAGTTTTACTTGCTTCCAGAACTGGCTACTAGAAGGAGACCATCATGCCAATGGATGCGTTGGTCTTTCAGTCTTATTGCCAGAAAGGCAAAAGTAACATAATATTAGTGTCTTTATTCACTTTCCTGACATGACAAGAATCAACCTTCTGCTTTGTTGGATAGCTGTGTGATTGAAATGTTTATCCCCTTCAGGATCTGCACACCAGGGAGCGCTCTTCCCAGTTGTCACTCTGGAAATCTGTCCTAGAAGTATCTTTTGTTATCTGGTGGCAAGGGAAGGTGCTGAATTTGAGGTGCTCTTTTGCTTAGGCCAATGAAATGGGAGCTGGGCAAAGGGCATTTTATCAGACGCGCTTTGTTGGCTGGAATATGCTAATTTTGTTCCTCCATTTTGTTTTATTGCTGTTTCTGCCAGAAGAATTTACTTTCTATGGACACAGAGACTCTTAAAATGCAAGGGGGCTGCATACCAAGTTCTCTTGCCCCTTTGTCGATAATGTGTTTTGTACCTTAGGCATTGACCCCTAGGTCATCGCTTAGCAATGAGCATTTCCAGTAACCTGCTTGCTGTTCCCTGCTTTTCCTAACGTGAAACAAGTGGCATTTCACTTGCCAAATGTCAGAGCAATGCTTTGCACAAGCCTTTAGAGGATTCCTTGCCTCCTAATAAACGGCAGCATACAATGTTTGCGGAGTAAAACGGCATGCTGCATTGATACCAGATGCTGGTAAGCTTAAATCACCAGACCAGAGTTACCACTTAGCTCAGGAAAGTTCGTTGGGCTGTCACGTGTGTGGACTTTTTGTTTAAACATGTATTACAGTAGCAGAATTGTGTAGCATCTGGAGGATCTGAACGTGGACTAAAGGATGACTACAATGTTGGGTGGTGGCACTTGAGAGAAGTGTGGTGTTTCCAGGGAGGGATCTGGGTTAAAATCCTTCCTCAGATGTTTTTCTCATGAGGTGATCTTGGGTGCGAGGCTCTTCCTTGGTGTTACTTACTTCACAGGATGGTCTCAAGGTTTAAAACCTGTTGTAAACCCCACGGAGGAGTGAAACGTTTGGGCTGAAAATCCTCAGAGTGCCCACATGTTGTGATAAAAAGAAGCTCAGAGTGAGATTAATGTTGACGGATGTGAATTAGACACCCTTTGCTACAATGACTTAGTATTTCATTTCTCGCTTAAATCATTTGCAAAGCTTTTCAGAATCCCAGAAGATTTAGAAATGAAGAATGACTCAGAATGGTATCTGATTAGCCTGTTTCTACAAATTTTCTTTTTCGAAAATGTGACCTGGCATTCCTGCCAGCTGAGGTAACTAAAGGTTTTGCACCATTTGAGAAATGAAAAAATGAGCATTATTAAGATGAAATGTTTTCTTTAAATGCCTCTTTCAGCCTAGTGCTAGAGATGCCCCATGTTTTTTTTTACAAGGACCAAGAAGCAGGAGCTCTGAATATGGACCAGAAGTCCCCCACACATACACACACACCTCTGCCATATCACAGCTGGAGAGTTTCCAAAGTGGCTGAGGGAGGGTTGACACTTCTTCCATTCCATGCACTTATTCACTGTTGGAATAAAGAACCTCATACAATAGGAAATGTAAAATGGCATGTAGTTTCACCCTTACACTAGAGTATTTGAGACATTGATTCCCCCCCTCTCTTTGTGTATGTGTGTGCGCGCACACACACAAGCACTCCTGTATTTTCAACTGTTTGGTTACTGGCACTGAATCAAGTAGCCTTGAGTTTACAAGTCCCAAGTGGAAAAACCGCTAGTCTCTTTTTCCACTGTTTCTGTGCTGCACTGAAAGACAGGACCTAGCAATAAACCATCAGTGTTTTTGATTATGGATCACTTTGGAATAGTCAGATTTGATCTCTAGTATATTCTGTATGGAACGATGAGGGATCAGGGATTAGAGAGAGAGACGCTCTCTGCCTGGCAGCCTTAAAGAGTGACTGCCTGAGAAGGCACTCTGTGGATGAGCTTGATGGATAACCTTTCCAGGGCAAAGCCGTTTCCTGTGTTCCTTCGGCGTTTAAAATGGCCTGTTGAGTCTCTTCTTGACACCTGTTTTGCAGTGAACTGCATTTTAAGGTAGTTCTGCCCATAATCACTTGGCATCTCTCCACTTTGGCATCTTGTAGTGAAAATGCCTCACTCAAACGAGTGCTCCCCCGCTGGGATAACCATTTTATTACGCAGCTGCAGTTTCTAAGATCCCAACCTTGCCTCTTTGCAGCTGCATGCACTCTTTCTGTCATCCTGAGTCCAGGTGCTGACTATTCAGAAGAGCAACATCATTTTGTAAGTTCGTTGCTTTTTGTCTGTTTGTGAGAGAGCAGAAGGGCAAAGACTGTTGCGTTTCATTAGTCCCCGAAAGCCAGACTCATGGCTCAATCTTGACACTGTTGGATGGAGTTCTAGCTTCAGGAATCTTGCAACAAGGAGGTTAGCAGAATCGATACACCTGCAATCATAAGTTGTAAGTCTTCCTCCATTTCTCCTAAGGTGAATTAAAGTGGTGGTTAACATGTTAAGCTTTATTCCCTAGAACTTCTGCTTTGTGTTACATGGATGCATGGTACAAAACATTCCTGTTATACAAATGGTTTAGATTCTGTAACTGTGGTAGTTATGGATGTAGTTTTGGAAGAGGTAGCCATGTGTTACTATGTGGCAGTCCTTCAGCAGTATCTGTTTTGGTTTTTTTTTTTGTAGCATCCTATCTTAGTTGATTTGCTGTATAAACAATCCTGCCCTAATTTGAACCATTTGTGGTATATGGTCAACAAGATTAGGGTGGATTCAAAGGCTCTGTTCCTACCGGTATTTTTGTACCTGATGGACAAAATCCTATTGATGTAACCCAGAATGGATGCATTTAATTTAAAGTAAGTAAAGGCTTTGTGTCACCTTCCTGTTCCAAGACTTCCTAGGATTTCTTTTTGCCCTGGGGATGCCTTTCGGAGCCTTGGGACAGAGGGAAGTCTTTAAGAGTTTAAAAAAGTACTACAGTACTGGATAGATGCTTCTGGCACTCAGTCGTTGTCACACGGGCAGAGAGCTATGCCTGTCATCCTCTAGAAAATACTTAGTTCATTTTAGGCCCCCTCAAAGCTTCCAGAAACAGAAAGAATGGCACCTATTTTGAGATAGAGAAGGTTCCTGAAAGGGGGAAAAAGCTAGGTTTTATGCCTTCTGCAACCTTTCTCACCCTACTTACTGGGGAGAAGGAGCAAGTGTGTCTATCCAGCTACAGCAAGAAGGAGCAGGTGGTCCTTCAAATGTTGAATTCTCCCTCCTGCCATAGTATTCTCCCTTCTGCCATAGTATTCTCACTAGGGCTGAGAGAGGAGTTGGAATCCAGCAGCCTCTGAAGATTCTTGTTTTTCCCACGTGTTGAATATCATGATTTAGTTGCAGTTGACTGTGCCTGAAAATTATCTGAAGAACATATTCCAAACATGGAGGTCTTAATAAATATATTTCTGTGCATTTTCAGTTTCTTCTACCTCAGTTCTCCCACCCCACCTGCTTGGTACCTTCCTGTTTGGTTTTCAAATTTCACAGGCCATCCCACCAGTAGATTTGTGTCTGGCCAATTCTCTAGATTATATTAGAGTGCAGTTACAGAATAAGCCTCTTGACATGGCCACAAATCAATCCCAGCAATAATGGTGTGACTGCACAAGGGCAGAGCCTCATACTAATAGGGTTCTGTAAAATACATTTTCCTTAGGATTCCCTAGGAGGACATATTGAAGTTGGTCCAGTACCTGGAACTCTATGGATAAGGCTTCAGCCAAAACATAAGAACATAAGAGCCATGCTGGATCAGGCCAAAGGCCCATCTAGTCCAGCTTCCTGTATCTCACAGTGGCCCCACCAAATGCATCTGGGGGTGAATGAGACTAGATCTCTATCTCCTGATACCACTCCCCCGCATCTGGCCCTTGAAGTACCCCGGTTTTAAGCCTGGAGATTACACATCTCGATCATGGTTTGTAACTTGTGATGGACTTTTCCTCCAGGAATCTGTCCAATCCCCTTTTGAAGGCATCCAGGCCAGATGCCATCACCACACCCTGTGGCAGGGAGTTCCACAGACTAACAACACGCTGGGTAAAAAAATATATATTTTCTTTTCTCTCTTCTCACTCTCCCAACCCTCAATTTGAGTGGATGTCCCCTAGTTCTGGTATTTTGTGAGAGGTAGAACCCCGCTCTATGTATTGTTTTGTTTTATAATATGAAACAGGCAAGAACTTAGTTCCGAGTTGTGCAGTTTCTGTCATGAGCTGCCAGATTGCTATAGCTTTCTGGTCCACCACGGTTTCTCAGGGGGCTTGCTAGTCCAAAACTCAGACACAGGATCAAGGGATTTAGTTTACTTGAGCAAAGCATGTGCACAACATCTGTTGTTTTGATGGTAAACAGTTGCCTGAGCATATGGTTGTGAAAGTTACCTGTGATATGAAAGCTACTCTGTTTTCTCATGTCATGAATAACAACAGGAGTTGAATGGACATCATCTATAAAAGTCTATAAAGAGGATTCTTTAAAGCCATCTCACCAGTGTTTTTATTGCCGGATTGTTCAGCCTTTATAATTCATGTGGAATAGAAGTATTTCTGGGTTTTAGCTGATGTTTTAACTAAATGTTTTGCATTTATAGAGGTGTCCCTTTGTGTTGTATACTCAATTGCTTTTAGAGCGTAACAGTGGAAGTTGCCTCAAACCAAAGAGGCAACTTCAACACCCTTTAGTTGAGTAGTTTCCAGCATTTGTTCCGAGTTTCAAGACAAATAGCATTTCCAGCACTTTTCCAAGAGTTGTGTGCTTTGCTAATGGGGTCATTATTTAACATGTGGCATCACAGAGTCATAAAAACATGAAGTTGGAAGGGGCCCTATAAGGCCATTGAGTCCAACCCACTGCCCATGGAAACCCCCCCCCTTTCCCCATGTGTTCTCAAATTCTCTGCACAACGTTGCTGTCTTTCTTCATTGACTATGTAGAGACTGAACTGTGGGCAAGCACTAATCTTAGAAATTCAGTACAAAACGAAGTCAGTAACTTATGAAGAAGGTAGACTATAGAAGGGGTTTCAGAGTATTTATTCACACTCACTATTAACATTTTGAAAGCTTCCTAACCATACAAAATAGGTCTGTTTTCTTGCTAAGAAAGCTGGGATAATAAATACAATCCAGTGGTCGAAGGTTATCTGCTAGTCGTTCTTCTGAGTGGTTTCCGCACACCCGGAGTAGCAGCAGAAATGCAGGACTGGTGCAGGGTGGATGTTTCTGCAGCTGGTGAGCATCTTCAGGTCTCCTCCTCTTCCTCTATGGCCTCACTTTTTGAACTTTGCACCTGCCCTTCTGCAGAAGATGTAGCTTCTTCAGCAGCAGGCTCTGCAGTGGGCTTAGGCTCCAGTGGCAAAGAGGAACCCTTGGCTACCTGGTTTGACATGCCAGCACCTGAAACAGGAAAATCAACACAAACAGCTTCCTTCATAAGGACATCTGCCTTTCAAACATAGTAGAAGACTTCACCCTTAAAGTAATGCATGTGTCTACCCTTTGGAGCATGTGCTTTACTTCCACCTGGAGTACTGTGTCCAGTTTTGTGTGCCTCAATTTAAAAAGGATGTTGACAACCTCGAGCGGGTGCAGAGGTGGGCAACCAGGATGGTTGAGGGTCTGGAGGAAATGTCTTATGACTGAGGAACAGCTTAGGAATCTGGGAATATTTAGCCTTTCAAAAAGAAGACTGAGGGGATATGATAGCTATGTTTAAATATTTGAAAGGATGTCATATTGAAGAGGGAACAGGTTTGTTTTCCATGGCTTCAGAGACTAGGACTCGGGGCAGTGGTCTCAAACTACAGGAAAAGAGATTCCATTGGAACATTAGGAAGAACTTCATGACAGTTAGAGCTGTTCGGCAGGAATATGCTGCCACAAAGGGTGGTGGAGTCTCCTTTCTTGGAGGTTTTTAAGCAGAGGCTGGATGGCCATCTGTTGGAAATATTGTGATGGGGTTCCTGCATGGCAGGGGGTTGGACTAGATGGCCCTTGAGGTCTCTTCCAACTCTATGATTCTATGAAACTAAAGGACAATATCCAAGGAGTTTATGCCCAGAGAGACCTTACTTACTGTATCAATGCTTATAAATCCATATACACTTTATCCTTAGCAGACTGCTCAACCCTAAAGCAGTGTCAAGGAATTCTGACAATCTGGTTTTGTTCCCTTGCCTCCCTCCCACTCATATGCCAAAGTGGATCAAAACGGGAAGGCCAACCACCCGCCGGTCTCCATTTAACTGGGGTGTCATGAGCCTTCGAAGAGAGACAGACCATTCCATGTTAGGCTGTAGCTTCCACTTGGTAGGAATTCATTATGAGTGGCTGGAGTGCAGAGAAGATAGCTTTGGTTTTGCCCATACTAACGAAACTAGTAAAGGCAGGGATACCTGGAATCATGGTCTTGGCATAGCTGGCAGCGGAAGACATGGCCTGTCCCAGGGCTTGGTTAGACCCCAGGGGTGGTGCAGTGGATGATTTCTTGGACACAGTTCCTGATTGCTTTGACTTGGAGTCTTTAGTAGGTTTGGTCCAGACTGCAGCTTCTCCAAGTTGCAAAGCAGTTCCCAGCCTCTGAGCTACATCCACCATCTAGTCATGCAAGAGAAGGGGGAAAGTTGAAGGAGGTCTACCTTGCTGCCAAGTCTCAAGCTGGTTCTTACAGTAATGTGAAAGAAAAGGGAAGAAGCTGGGTTTCTGCTCTAGACATATTCAGTGGAGAATAATCATTACACTACACCTTCTGCCTATCCAAATAGCTTTACAGCAGGTAAAACTGTGCTCACGACCTGGGTTCAATCCCAGGTAGCAGGCTCATGGTTGACTCAGCCTTCCATCCTTCTGAAGTTGGTAAAATGAGTACCCAGCTTGCTGAGGAGGCAATGTATAGCCTGCATACTGTAATTAAACTGTAAACCGCCCAGAGACAACTTGAAGTGGGATGGGGCAGTATATAAGCAGAACACTTTGCTTTCAACCAACGTACCTCAGAGTCCAACTCCAGGGTGTTCTCCTTTCAATGCATCGGCCTTCCTTTTCATCTCATGGTACTGGAGGACAGCTTCTTTCTTATCCCCTTGATTGTAGAGTAGAATTGCATAGTTGAGACTTATCAGAGGGTTGCATCTACAGCACGAGAAATGCAGACGAGGTGTGGCCAGGAATCTCAGGATTACGTCCAGCCAGTGCTGGTGTTTAAGAGAACTGAAGGTGTCAGGGTTAGGTTCCTACCAGATACCACGGACAAGCTGAAGAATATTGCCTAGGAGGCACTTTGGTTTACATTTCATCCTTAACTACAAAAGCTTTGCAGATTTCTCTTCTCCTTACCCCCTATATAGAGAAGCCTGTTTGGAGGGTGGTAATAATGTGCTTGGTGGGGGAGGCAAAAAAAAAAAAAGGACTGGCAAGGCTTGTTTTTACTTATTTGTTGCTTATCTATTGTATTGTGTTGTGTTGTGTTGTGTTGTATGGTTTGTGGTTCTGATTTCTGTACAGTTTTGTAAACCGCCCAGAGTAGTACAGTGGTACCTTGTAGAGATGGGCACGAATAAAAAAAATGGTGTTTTGTTTGTCGTTTAGGGGGTCCGTTTCGGTTCGTTTCTGTTTTTCGCGATTTTTTGCAAAAAATTCATTTTCGTTCGCTTTGTTACCGTTTTGTTACCATTTATTTCAATTTTTTGTGATTTTTTTTAGCACTTAAAGCAGTTCAATGTATTGCCGTAACGAAAACGAAATGGACGACAAAATTTCTGGTGTTTCTGTTCGTTTCATTTCATTTTAGAGACAAAATTCGTTTGTCATTTTGTTACTTAACGAAACAAAAAATGAAAACGGAAACGAAAAATTGATCGTTTTGTGCCCATCTCTAGTACCTTGTATAAAGTAATTAATTCGTTCCAAATGAAATTCTGTTAAGCAAATTTTCCTTGATACAAATTCCCAAAGGAATGCATTGAAAACGGAGTGATCCCATTTTTATGTTGTACGGATTCTCCCCATAGGCGATTCTGTTAAGCAAATTTCCCTTATATCTGGAATTTTTTGTGTTGTACAGATTTTATGTTATACAAACTGTTTGTTACACAAGGGTTCACTGTATATAAACCCAATAAATAAATAAAAAGGGGGCTAGCTTTCTCAGACAAACACCCTCCTGTGCTTCTCTATCAAGACACCAGCCGCCACCATCCCTGCCGTACTGGCTTCTTTAATATTTGACAATACAATACTTCTTATCCTGCCCTAGGAAATAGGAAAGCCTTCCAATACTGCCAGCCTTATGCTAACCCTAACCCTTTTGGTTCGGTTCAAGGTTGAGAAGATGTGTTGGCACTTGACAGTTGGAACACAGAGTATACCCGTGACCGCTCAGGCGCTTTTCCTTGCATGACATAAGGAAAAGAAAGACTCTTACGTGTCCAGCGCACAAGCCTTTCGATAGGATAGCTTGGCGTTTTCGACATCTTCAAGATGGGTCAGCGCAACTGCATCAAGACAAGGACGTTACAGGGATGACTTATGTTGGCAACATGAAGAACACTTGACATTCATTTTGCACCTTCATGGTTGTTTAAAGGGGGGGGTGAGGGACTGCAGCTTTCTTCCCAAGGAGGCTCGGCAGAGTTTGGATTGGAATCCTAACTCACGGCTCACGGTCTTAAAGAGGCCCTGCACCATGCTGAACTGGGATTTGCCAAATGCACATCATCCTCCCTAAAATAGAAATTCTGGCCTCAAACAAGGAACCATAATCCTATCCATCAGCAGCACGTAGTGAGGTAGTGAGGCATGTTTTATATACCGAAAGCCTCATGTTCAAATGATCATTCCAGTTAACGTACTCCAGATGATTGGGGTGGGGCAACTGAAGACACTGGGAAATCACTGCTGGAGTAGAAAAGTTTTCAGACTTGAGCTCCTGGACTTCAGCTCACCAAAGCCCCAGCCAACACTTCTAGTGGGCAGAGCAGATGGAAGTTGAAGTCCGAACAGCTGGAAGACCAATTAGAAAGGCCAAGGACTGACCTCAGACAAAGATGTTTTCTGTGTTTAAGCACAGTGCTAACCAAGGATGAAAAGCCTTCAGCTCCTTTACTGAGAGATCTCACAAGAAGGAGTTGTGGATTCACTATTTTCTACATTTAAAAGTCACTATTGATTTCACTTCCAGTCAGAGTCCACTGAACAGAATACTGGGAATGAGCCTGAGAATGGCAGGTTAAGGCAAATCTCTTGGACATGGGCAAAATACTACACAAACTAATGCTAGCTAGCAGAGTGGATGCACATCATTGGTACCTGCTAACAGCATGTAGAGTTCTGCCAGCTTGGGCTGGAAATGGACAGCTGCACTGAGGAAGTAGAAGGCAGAGGCATACTGCTGCATGGTCAGATGGACGAGCCCTAGGTTGTACAGAATCTTCCAGTCAAAGGGGGCCAGGTAGTTGGCTCGTTTCAGGCAGCTGATGGCCTGCAGGGGGAAAAGTAAATGTGAATGGCAAAGGTGGACTGAGATCAGTGTCCGCCGTGTTGCTACTTCCAAGTACTGTAACTGCATCTCTCTCAAAAATAAATGTTACACTGCCAGTGCTAGCTGAAGTGATTTTATTATAAAATCCTCTGATTTTATAATAAAGCAACCAAGCATTATAGTATAGGCATCCTTCAGTCTTGAGATATTGGAATTGTTATCTGTATAGAACCCGTGTTGTTTCCACACTGCATGCAAAGCTGAACCGGCCTCTTCAGAGCACAAGGTCTGGGTAGATTGATATGGAGGTTAAATCTGTTACCCAAGCAGTACCACCCCCCATCACTGGAATATGGAATGGAAGAGCCGATACAATTAGTTCCAGCTGCGTTGCAGGAGTTACCAGAACGTGATTGTACACAGCCATGAACTGCCTCTGGGATTCCAGCTCTGAATTTTGCCTCGAGGTTAACTGCTGAAGCCTTTTCCAGAAACGAATATAGCCACAAAGGCAGTGGAGGTTTAAAATCAGTGTTTTCCTTCTCCTAAAGATGGTTCTTCCATTTTATCTGCTGTCGGGGCATAAAAGCCTCTTCCGCCTTCAAAACGGTTGATCAAGCATTAGAAACCAATGAAACATCCATCTTTGTACTTAAGAGGGAGAGGGGGGAGTTTTGTTGTTGGTGTTGATTATGCAATGCAATTAAGATAAGGTATAGCTGATGAAGTATAACACATGCAGCTAAATACTTCCAAAGGAGAGTTGTGTGTCTGGTGGAGAGATAGGTGCTAAAATATCTGTAAATCAACATAAGGGGAGGAAACAGCAGCCTTCTCTTCAGAGAAGTATGAATTATATTTTAAAAACAGTTGCATGTGAAAGAGGAAAATCTATATTTCATCAAAGTTACACTGCTAAAAAGTCTTGCAGCGCAAACAAAAAGGCGATGCTTGGGGTTGGTCAGATGTCCACAGATCCACCTGCTAGCCCTTTCTGTTGTGGGCAGGAGCCTTACAAGCGCCTCCTTGGGAGTGTCTCACTTGGACCGCGGTAGGGAGAAAGAGGTCTCTTGCCTCCTATTTATTTCGAATCTCCACATCCCAAGTCAAAACACAGCCCCACCTGCATGCGTACCACACAGCACAGCAGCATGCGGCACATACGTCCAGCTGTAGAACACCACAGATGAAAGCAGCGTGTTGGTGGACCCAGGTGGAGGAAAGGGGGAGGGGGCAAGCGCAAAGGCAAGGTCTGTGCTTGATCATATTTTAAGAGGTATGCAGAGCGGGGGGGGCACTTACCGCTACGTATTTCTTTTTGCCAAAGAAACACATGCCAATATTGTTCCAGAGCGGGGGGGCTCTCGGGAACAGCGCGAGCTGCTACCCGGTACTTGGTGAGCGCCACGTCAAAGTCTCCATGGGTCTGCATCATACTGCCTGCTGCCAAAATGGCCTTTAAAAACAGAAACGGAAACCCAGGTGTAGCAGCCAATGAGCGGCACATTTCAGCAACATACACAAGTAAATAATAGCTCAAACGCATTATTTCTTTTGCAGAGTCCTGAATGGAGAAAGTGTTTTGCATTTGCTCGGGGTGAATGTAATGAGCGAAACGACATGTAACCTTACAGAAGCTGGAGACATCTAAGGACTAATTAAAAAAAAACAAGATAATGTAGGCGGCTCCTACATCATTACTGCACGAGCAGGTTATCCGGTTGTTCACCTGGCTTGCTAGTGATTATCAACACTGATTCTGAAAAAGGGTCAAACCGCCACCCACCCCCATCAACCGTGAAATACATTTCTGTTTTGTGAGTTACCTTATAATTGCTGGGATCATATGTGAGTGCTTTCCCAAGATACTCAAAGGCCTTCTGGTAAACTTCGAGCTAAGAAAAGATTTTAAAAGGGGGTCAGCAAGAATACTCTGCAACATATCGTAAGTAGTTGGCTTTTAGGCTATTTTTGTTATATGGAAGAAAACCACTTCTGGCTGCTTCAGCTGATGTTAAATCTCCAGGAAGCACAACAAAACAACCTGTTGGCCTCACCGTGGGGCTCTCCCTCTTCTGGCCAGAAAAAAAAAAGTTTTAATCTCTTTCAAGTCATGTCCGGTTCCATCTAAGAGCCTTTTCACACGACCCCTAAACTCCACGGCAAATGGCTCCCAGCTCCGGAGCTTAAAATTGTTTCCCCACCAGCTCTGAAGTTTACAGAAAATTAAGTGCGACCACGCCCACCTAAGCGCGTCCCAGCGCACTTTTCAGGTACCTGCTCTCCGGGGGTGAAAATCCCTGATGCGGATGTAATGGAGTGAGTGCCAGGCTCTCCTTGCTTCTGTTTCTTGTTTTTTTGCCCCCCACCCCTTTAAGAGATCTGAATGCTGCTGGGAACAAAGCGAGACTGGCAGAACGGAGGTGAGCCTACATTTTTTCCTCTCTTTTTTTCTCCCTACCCTCACGCAGACAGCAGACAGGAGTGCGGAGGGGGTGGGAACACAGGAAGAGCAACGAACCCCCAAGATCTCTGGTCCAAATTTAAGTGGCCAGCGGATCTTAGGGGTCGTGTGAAAAGGCTCTAAGAAGCCTTCTCTGATAGTTTCTTTTGCATATAATTTTACTGTACATGTATCACAGAGAGAGTATTTCAACTCCGATGCAGCAACGCAGGTTCCCACATTCCATCCCTTTTAAAGAGAAGGAGCAGTTCCATCCTTCCCCAGGTGACCTGACAGGAACAGGGATGCCCGCACGTGAGCATCATCGTGCACAACTGCCAGACCAACGTTGAACAGCTGGCCAATTAACTGCCTTCCATACCTCCAGGTAGAGCAAACCCAAAGTTGTAAGGAGCTCCGTGTTTTCTGGGGAGAACCTGAAACGGATAAAGAGAAAAAGAGATCTGCATGCTTTAGGACATCTGGTGCTGTGTTGTTAATATAAAGTGGCATCTGTTCTCATGCAAAGGAAGAAAGAGGTTTTGACAAGAGATGGTCCGAGGCAGTCCTGAATACCTCCCAATTGAGTGATACACGTATAAATACTGTACACTAATTTGCACATTTCCCATCAATTTCGCCCCTAAACCTGCTTGCCTCCTATTTAATGAATTTGCCAGCCCTGACCTTGAAGGTTAAAAGCACCAAGGTTTTTTTTTTTAAAGGGGGGGATTTTAGTTGCTGGGGGAGCTGCCCCCTGCATCTATGATACTCATCCTCCCCTGGCCTATAGCCGCAGGGTGGAAGAATTCTAAAGGGGCGTCCCTATGCTCCAAAGGGACACGGGTGGGTAGGACCAATGCCAAGCCAAGTGAGGGTGAGAAAGACATGTCAGCTCTTGGCTGAGCACCAAATCTCTTTCCTCTTCCACTGCCCATACCCCACTCCAAGAGGGAGAGATCTTACTCCACTGCTTTCGTGTAGACTTTAATCGCTTCGTCCTTATTCCCCTCCAAGAGGTGGATTTTCCCGAGCATCATGTACGTCAGGTCATGCCGGTTGAGTTGCAGGGCCTTGTTGAGCTGATCTTTTGCCTGGACAGAGCAGAGAGGACAGGCTTTTCAGAAAGGGCAACGCTTCCTTGTCCAATACAGTCTGCTCAGAACACGGTTGGGGAAGGTTCAGGAAACTTTTAATGAAAGATTGACGCCTGTGGTTAATAATGACATGGTCAAGCTCACGTGTGCAAATCAGCACAAACTGGACTCTGGACACCAGACTCTTCCCCATTTCTTCTCCTTTTGTTTTCGTTTGAGCTGGGGACATGAAGGATGGGCAAGGGAACTCAAGGGTGTGTCCCCAGCGAGGACCAACCCCAGCAGTGCAGCTGGGGAGGTTCTGGCAGATGTAGTTACAAGAAAGTCCCCACCTCCTTTCCTCTTCCTCTCCCAAATAAAAAAAGTTAATGCTCTCCGGTGAGGTCTTTCCCCTCCCTGCCTCCCTGTCTACAAAAAAACCTCTATAGCAATTATGGGGAATTCCAAGAATTCCAAGCCTAGCTTGCCAATGACAAAGGACGGTGGGAGTTGTGGTCCAAAACATCTGGAGTGCCAAAGGTGCTCTGTACCAGTGGTTCTCAACCTGTGGTTCCCCAGATGTTTCTGGACCAGTGGTTCTCAACCTGTGGTTCCCCAGATGTTCCTGGGCTGTCATTCCCAGAAGTCTTCATCACTAGCTGAGCTGGCCAGATTTCTGGGAGTTGCAGTCCAGGAACGTCTGGGGACCCACAGGTGGAGAACCACCACTCCATAGTATGTGAATTAGGAGCAGCACTCCTTTCTAGTTTCCCTCCCCATCACCACTCCGCACCCCTGCTGGTCAAGGCCCACAGAGCCTCTGCACCAAAGCTGACCACTGTGGTTTGCCGTGCTCCTCTCCCTTTGGTCTGCCTGGGTCATTTTGGAAAGCCCCGGAAGGGCCAAACTGGGAAGTCGTGCATGGAGGGCCAAGGCTAGATATAAGCATGGTTTTGCTGCAAGTCACTGAAAGCATATCCCAGCACCAAGGCCTCTGAGCTGTACAAAGGAGCCCAAGGGCTCCTCCTGTGGCCCATTCTTAATCTCCTCCAATGAGCGGCATCGATTACATTGGCCTCCTTGCCTCCCAAGGGCCCCGCCTTGCGGGACAGGAATGAAAGGTTGCATTTTTTTTCATTGCACATTAAGGAATTGAGGAGGAGGGGAGATGCTGACAAAGGAAAAAAGAATGATGCTGCCGGGGATATTCATTACTAAAAAGTGAAAATGCCAGCATACTCTACAGGCTTCATTATACTTTACAGGATCGGGTGACTTGATGCAAGAAGAATAGATGGCATGTGAAGGATGTAGGGAGGGAGCAAGCGGGAGGAGGTTTATCACACTGATGGCACTGTAAAGCACTGTGAGAGCCTTCCATTTAAAATCAAAGACTCTCTCTCTCTCATTCTCTCTCTCTCTCTCTCTCTCTGTGTGTGTGTGTGTGTGTGTGTGTTGACTATACTACCATGATAATCCTGGATGCTCCAATAACAACAGATGAGCATGACAGTTCATTTAGCTCAGGCATGTCCAAAGCCAGGCCCGGGGCCCAAATGTGGTCCGTTTTCAAATTCTGAGCGGCCCGCGGCTTCTTCTCCCCACCAGCTCAGCCTGTCATGCATCCCTGCCAGCTGGCCCCTCCCCGTACCGGATGGAGGCGTCCGCTTGCAGTTTTATGGTTTGCCTGCCCTCCCTGCCTCTGTCCATCCCTCCAGCCACCTGCCCAGCATACCCACCCCCAGCTCCGTTGTTGCAGCATCCTCCCTGCCTCCTTGCATGTTATAGAGACTTGTCCGAAGTCCGGCCCAGGGGCCAAATGCGGGTGAATGGTCGGCCCCCACACATTTTCACTTCACCAAATCTGGCCCTCCTTGCAAAAAGTTTGGACACCCCTGATTTAGCTGATCTGCGGTTTGGTCACACATCTCTTCCGACAAGTGCCCGATCAGCACCACCACCAATCCCCTGCAGGTGCTGCCATTAAGCGGGCGTCTGTTGGAGGGGCAAGGCGCTGAACTGTGGGGATGGGCGGTTTGGCTTCGACATGAACTGTGCTGAACTGCCGAACCGGTGGTATGTGCCCATCTCTGTAGCCTTTAAATGTTCTTCAATGCTCAAGCTACAGGGGACACTAACATGAGACTAGGTGGTTTAATATGATCTCAGGAAGTCTGAAGATCACTGCTCAGGGAAGCTAAAATGCATGCAGTAACTGAAGGCATAGTTTGGTCTCCTAGACCATGCTAAGGCCCTTTTATGATTCTGTTGTATGATTCCCCAAGAATGTTTGATATATGATACCTGCAAAAGCAGGTCTCTCCCTCATAAGGGCCAGTATTGACAACCACAGGATGCTTGGTTGGAGAATCCCAGTGGACAGAGAGGTACAACTGTACCTTTACCTCCCATTAATCCCAGCCTCTTTCGCTTCACCCCATACCACTGTTTCCAGCACTTGTAGCCACGATACCTAGTACATTTTGTCAGGTGCAGTTCCAAAGTGGGACATTCCAAGTTCTACTTATTTTCCACACACTCTTTCTCTTTTCCCCTTAGAAGTACAGTCTCCATCTGGTGCACGGCCACCTCAAAGTGGCCCTGCATTGCCCTGGTGATGTGAAACAACTGCTTGATCTGCCAGACATTACCTTGTTGAAATACTTGAGGTGCATGTAGCAAACACCCAAGTTGTGGCAGATTTCCTAGGGATTAAAAGAAAAGAGGACATTGTATAAATTGGATGCAGAACCCAAAGGGTATGGAAGCTTATTGCCATTCCATGAAACATTTGCATGTGACCTACAAATAACCAGTGTCTTCAATAACTGGAGATGAGTTTAGTGATAGAAAGAGTATGCCTATCAATAGCTGCCCATCAATCAATCAATCAATCAATCAATCAATCAATCAATCAATCAAACAAACAAACAATCAATCAATCAATCAATCAATCAAACATCAAACAAACAAACAAACAAACAAACAAACAAACAAATGAAACAGTTATGTGAAACTCCTAACACCTGAGCTTGGTTAGCCTCTTGAATATACTTCTTTACAAGCCAATGGTCAAAATATTTATTCCTTAAAATGGAGGATGCCACTTTGGTGGCATTGGGGGCCCACATTTTTGCTCCCAGACTCAGAAATGGCAAGAAGGAAACCAGGAAGAGCCACAGTGTCTTGCGTCTGGGGTTCTTCTCTGGGTTGGGCAGTGGTGTCCTACAACCTTCGCAGGTCCTTAGTATTATTGGGGCGGGGTGGGGGGGGAGAGATCTCACATAGCTCAGAGTTCAAAAAAAGGTTGCCTCTTCCTGATTTAAGGGCATTGAATACCGCTTCACTGGAAAGAAAGAAAGAAAATCGCGCGAACGAAGAAAAAAAGTTTTTAAAAGAAAAAAGAAAAAAAGCAGAAAAAATGAAACCAGAAGATCCCCCGTCCTGGGCTGCTCTGGTGGGACTCGCCGCAAAGCCAGCAAAAAGCCCCAGTCTCGCCGCCGGCCGCCGCAAAAGAAGCAAGCGAAACAGGAAAAAAAAACTATCCCCCCACCCATTCCTGGGCCAAAAAAGGGCGGAAAAATGGGCTTGAGGGCGCAGGGAGGGAGGGAGGTTTCTGGAGGGGGGGTCCCGCCTCCCCCCCATCCTGAGAGAGAGAGAGAGAAAGGACGGAAGGAAGGAAGGACAAACCAGAGTAGGAGTTAGTTCTCCTGCAAAGGGAACTTCCCCCAAAAAATATCCCTTTTGCCTGGCTAAACTGAAGAAATAATGGGAGGAGGAGGAGGAGGTGGGAAGAAGAAGAGGAACCAGGTAAAAGACATATTAAGATAAAAGGGGGAAACTGCTCCAGAGGCTTCCATGGAGCAGAGGAAAGAAGAGCTGCTCTCTCCAATAAGGACAAAGCCAAGGCCGGAGGGTGTTTCCTCCTCCACAGACACAACTGGACATTTGTCTTGGCCTTTTCTGGTCAAGATGGAGGAGCTGAATCTTTTTGTGTTGGGCTTCGTCCTCCCCCGGCTGAGAAGGGTCAGATAAAAAACGAATGCTAATTTTTTGCGAATTTTCGGGAAAAAACGTCCTCTCGGCTGCTGGCGATGGTTAGCCACTGTAATCCTTTAAGGAAGATAACTGCAATAACCCACCAAGGGCAAACCGTGCCCAACAGAAACCACGGGGATGAGGAATGTCTTTGCTTTGAGGGGGGGAAAGTTTCCTCGCAGCTGGGCTTCAGCCTGATCTGGGCTGCTCCTTCCACAGGTACGGTGCCCACCCTTAACCGGTTGCCCTCTTGCTTTTAAATGTTTGATGGCCACTTCGAGACCGCTGCGGATTAAGAACGGGAGGAGGATTTGCAAATAAACACAGGAAGAGACAGAGGGAATGAGCCGCCAGCCCATCCACTTTGCGTCCATAAAAATGCACAGAGCTAGGTTTTGTTTTCCTGTGCTGAATATTAAAACAGGAAGCCATCTGTGTGCACATCTGGCAGAGACACGAGCCAGTGCGTCCTCCGTTTTGGGGGGGAAAGACTGTATATACCCTCTGACATTGTTTCATCATAGATCTGTGAAGTTGCCTTGCAGCTGGAAAGAGACCCGATTGTTTGTGTGACTAAGGACTGGTCCTTGCTGTCACTCCTCACCCCCCGCCCTTACATTCAAGAAGCCACGAGTCGCGTCTAAACCCTCCTGCTGCACTGGGAAATATTTATCTTAAAGCCGACGGTGTGCCAATACAGACCGCAGTGCAATCTGCTGTTGCATTAGCACCTTTTCCAGTTATTGCTGCGACAGGAATAATCATGTCTACATCTGCATAGTCACACAGCCCATCGGTCTCCTGAAGTTGCATCTGGATACATATTCATGGCTGCCTACACAAGCGGCATCCCTGAAGAGTTAGCTGCTTCTTGTCCACCGAGGGGGAGCAGCCCAAGGTCACCCATTGATCTTTATGTGTCAAAAATCTAATCCATTCTATTTACAGCCAGGAAGGACGTCCTGACACTTACCCAGTCCTTCTGGTTGAGCTGGGCTGCGTCGTTGTAAACTTCTATGGCTGCTTTGTGCTTCCCCAGGAGAAACCTGCAAGAAAGTTTTTCACCTTGGTTTTTCTCGGCCTTTCCTCCTATATAGGTAGATCGCTGGATAGGCGCTGGTCCATCGGATGGAGAAATCAGAGAAAGCTCTCACAGAGGTTTGTCACGGAGTCCGACGGAGCTGCCAAAATGTGTCTTCCATTTTATATATCCAGGGGCTTGGGGGACACCCAAAAGCCAGCACCATAGCTGGTCAAAAAGGCCTTGTGAGAGTGTTGGAGAGTCCTCGCTGCCTTGGTTTTCTGGTCCCAAAGGTGGAGAGAAACATCCCATATGAACGGGGACCAAGGGAGAGGAAATTATGGGAGCCGCATGGAAGGTCCTAAACCAGCATGGCACTGAATAGCCATGTGCACGCAGGTGTGTGTGGTGGGGTGTGTGAGGGAACCAGGAAGTGGGCTGTGGCCTGTCAGCCTATTTGTAGACTTTCTGGAAGCATGTGGTTCAACATTGTGGGAGGAAAAGGTGCCAGAATGGGTTAGGCCCTTGGAGCTGTGGTGCAATTCGGCTCTTCAGGGGTTCTTCAGCAGCAGTCCCCAACCTTTTGGGCACCAGGGACCAATTTCATGGAAAGACTGGTGTGTGTGTGTGTGTGTGTGTGTGTGTGTGTGTGTGTGTGTGTGTGTGTGTGTGATTAGTTGTTGTGATGGACACACAGGGCAGGAAAAAGCCTTGCATGGAGGGGGCGTGAGCCTTAAGAGCAGGCATGTCCAAACTTCGGCCCTCCAGATGTTTTGGACCACAACTCCCAGAATTCTAAGCTTAGCTTGCCAATGACAAAGGACTGTGGGAGTTGTGGTCCAAAACATCTGGAGGGCCGAAGTTTGGACGTGCCTGCCTTAGGGGAAACTTTGTTGGCCACTGAGGGAGCTATGCAGGGAATAGGGAGGGCCCTTTGCACCCTTATTAATGCAACGCCTGTGGCCTGGTCCGTGGCCTGGGGACCCCTGTTATTAAAGGTTTCAAAAAGCGGGAGATGAGCAATGAAGGCTATGTAGGTATGGAGGACGCTAATGGAACTTAAAGCTGCCACAGCTGGCCATGTGATACCCTAAAATCTAAAGGATAAAAGAGTACCTACAAGGACCGGGCCACCTGTTTGAGATTGTCGGCGCTTCGAGGGTTGCGAATCGCACACGTCTGGAACAGCTCGAGCGATTCTTGGATCTTCCCTTCCAATCGAAATAACAAAGCTGAAAAGCAACATTGGCACCAAAACGTTAATCCAGGGATCGTTTATCAAAGGCAACCACACAATCTTTGACAGGAGCCAACCTGTCAACTCTCCAGCAGAACCAGACAAAAGGGAAGCAGGGGGGAAGCACAGCAGAGCTGGCAGCTTGACACAAAGGTGCCACCTCCTCCATAATCACCCTCAATTGTGCCACAGCTGAAGACACAACAGTTCCTCTAGCTACTGTAGGGGTGGCAACGGCCACCATCCACCACAAGTTCAAAGTTCTATCTGAAGATTTCAATATCAAATGCAGCACGTAGAGGAGCTGCCATACTTAGCAAAACTGACCCTCAGGTATCGTTGCCATGGGAAACGAATGCCATGTCCCCGGCAGGTACTCCTTTCAAATCTGGATCTGATTCTGTTTCAAGCATGCAATGATGGCAATGGAACTCTTACACCCAATATTCCATCTCACATGTGGTTTTGGTTCTGTTAGGCTAGACCAGTGGTTCCCAACCTTCGGTCTCCAGATGCTCTTGGACTACAACTCCCAGAAGCCTTCTCCACTCTCTGTTCTGGCCAAGGTTCCTGGGAGTTGTAGTCTAAGAACATCTGGAGACCCAACACTGACAACTACTGTGCTAGATCATGGTTGAAGGTTGAAGATCTTAGGTTACCTGTACATCTGTACAGGACCATGAATGAGCACCTCCTAAATATCAATATCACCAGTCATTCTGGAGAACTATGTGCCACCACCATCCTTGAATATAAAGAGAAGTGTCCTCCACTCCATTCTTCATCCCTCCACAAGGAAGCTTACAGAACCAAAAATGGACTCTCGGTCATTTAATAATTTCATCGGAGGTGTAGCTGGAACAGCTTGTGATGGGTCCAAAATGGGCAAATTAACTCTTGGATCCCTGGCACTTTCTCACCCCTGTGCTATCAAGTGGATGTCTATAGGGTGAGAGGAAAGGCAGGACACTTGGCAGAAGAACAACTAGCCATTTGCAAACGAGCACAAATGAATGAATTCGTGGAAGCCATTTTTCAGAATTCACAGAATCACAGACTTAACATAGGTGGAACGGACCACCTGCTGATGCAGGCAACCCCACACCTAGCATGTACCAGTTAGGCATGCCAACCATACTGTCTATATGTGCATGCAGTACCTGTGGTTTTCGCTTACCTTGAACATAGACTGCATAGTCACACAGCCCATCGGTCTCCTGAAGTTGCTCTTTTATAGCAGTCTGGACCAAAAGGGTAAAGAGGCAATGGGGATTAATAAGGAGACCTTTCATTTTGGACAAGGAGTTCAAACACCATTTCCTTCAATCAAGTGGGTTCAAAGTGAAGCTTGTATTACCCAAAAACAGCAAAAACGTACAGCATGCCTGTTTCTCTCCTTTTCATCAAAGGGATAGTGAACTAATTGCTTCTCGTGTTGTACTGTGTCCCTTCTGGAAAGAAAAACTCTTGAAGTCAAATTCTCCAAGACCAGGGTCTGTTTAATTCTTTTAATACTGACAAAGCTCTCGTTTTCACTTAATGGCATTATAAAATCCTTCGGCATTTAAAAAAAAACCCTATTCAAGTAACAGCCTCAGAATATATAACAGTGAAGCAAGCTGAATTCTCGCTATCTAATACTTCTGGAGTCATATTCTGTTATTCATCTAGTAAAATATTAAGTGCATGTCTGGATGGTCCTTAGCGGTCCATAATCTCTTTGCAAAGAATAAATTATCTTTTAAAAAAAACCTATATCAACGCTCTAAAAGAATATTCTCCTCAGTACAAAGCCTGCACCTGTAGGAAGGAAGACGACTCTTCTTTTTCGCTTATAGTTTAAAGTTGTGATTCACTTCAGTGAAGTTGTATCTAAGAAAATCAATTCACTGAAACCAGATGGATGCTATTTACATGTGATGCAACAGCTGCATTGCAGTCCTATTAACATTAGAAATCCCTCTATACTGTTTCTAGTCTTTCAGATCCCTCTCTTTCTTTTCCATTTATTACAGATTTTCTCGGACAGGAATATCCAGCCCACAATGGCCCAAACTGAAGCCGTTTCCTCAGATTTGGTAGCTTGGCAGAGAAGTGATGAACAACATGTCCAAAGGCCAAACGTGCGTTTACGCCTCAGCAGAAATGTCAGCATAGGATTGTACACTGACTTTGTTTCTTTGTTTGAAGAATGGGGGTGCGACTTAAGAAACAGCCTTTCACAACTGCCCTTCTTGCCTCCAACAAGACCCCTGTCCTGGCTACAACATCACCTAGCCATGGATTTTAAGAACATCATCTAACTAAGGACTTTAAAAGTAACCTCCTGGTGAAGAACATCTTTCACCCTGTCTGAACTTCTGGGACCTGCTTTGAAGAAGGGTGATTGACTGCACTCGAAAGCTTGCAATGTTCCTTTTTTATTTTTAATAGTGGCCTATGAAGGTATCACCTGTAACCTATTTTTACACTGACTGTAAGAGTCCTTAGAAAGGTATGTCACCAAATGGTTTTAATTACATTAGACATCTTGCTAGGAAAAAAAGAACCATCATTCTTTCTCTCTAGGGTCACTTCTAAAGTGCAAAAGAATTCCTCCAATGTTTTTAATTGCTGGGGTTTCGCACTGCAAGCTAAGGGAAATGGTATGTTTTAAGAGCATGCAGTCCCTTCTGAACAAATGTTAACACACACACCTGAAAGCATCCCTCTGCATACTTGTGGTGGATTAAATAAATTAAGCCGAGGCTGCAATTTCATCAGAAGTAGCCAAATGAACACAGCCATGATTTGGCTCCACTGAGCGGGCTGTCAAGTCAGGGCAAAGTGTGAGAAACATATAGGAGGTCCATGAGAATGTTGATGTATGGCAGTTCTTTAGTCAGATAAAGAGTGCCTTGCATAGGAAGATCTTTTACACAGCAGACAACACAAACTAAGCTCAGATACAACATCTCCCAATCTGAACCTGGAGGTCACTCTAGTTCAGTGGTGGCGAACCTTTGGCACTCCAGATGTTTTGGAAAACAACTCCCAGAATTCAGAGCCTGTATTGCCAATGTCCCAGGACTGTGGGAGTTGTGGTCCAAAACATCTGGATTGCCAAAGGTTTGCCACCACTGCTCTAGTTACTTCTCTGACACTGGCGAACGAACTTCAATTCATAATGTTGAGATGATCCCACATGACTGTGACTCCGGTTGATCTCAAACTTAAACAGCAAACTATAGCTACCGTAAACCATAGAAGAGAAGAAGATGATAGCATGAGGCGGAATCTCCCAACCTACTGCCAACCTCTAAGAACTGGTTCAAAGATTGGGAAGTATGACCTCTCAACTAGACACAAGCAAAACTGAAATACATCTCCGAGGCCCTGACTTCAGCTTCTCTCCTTTCCCAAGTGATGGGGAAAGGAGGAGGTAACTTTCACAGTGACGGGGGCAGGGGGAGGTAATAGTCAAGATATATCTTTTTCCTACCTTACATAAATCATAGTCTTTGCGGATGTAGTACATGTAGATCAGCCAATTTCTTTTCTCCAGAATAGGGAGTTCTGGTGCTGTGCAAACAAAAAGTTGGCAGAACAAACGTTCACAGATCTAGCAGGTTGTTATTTTTTAGAGTTACCGCTACGCTCCACCCAAAGAGACGCTGGAATCATGGCTATTGCTTTTAGCCAATACAGCTCTTCTTGTTCCAATAGAATGTGAAGGAACAAGGAAGATGAGGGAGGGAGGTATAGGGATTTTTTAGAAGATTACGACTTTGGCCCCAAGAATGCTAGTGATATGGCTATCCATAAGCATTATTCGTTTATTAAAATATTTGCGACTCAACTTTTGCATCTTGTTTCCCAATTGTCCAAATGGAGCTAACATCACCAAAGTTTAACATTAAAATAACATTAGATCTGCAGAGAAGAGACTCCATATAATATGAAAAATAAAGTTCAGACCAGAGCATAAGAAACAATCACTTTTTGAAATAACCTTTTCACAAGAATTCAGTTATTTTACTGCACCATCTCTTGTTGAACAAACACATTTGAAGGTGGCACTGAAACACCATAAAGACAACCAAGTGGATCTCAGTGGGTAACATGGGTTTTGCACCCTATAACGAATGAAGCTTGTTTCCTGTGTTCCCATAAACGTGCACCTCTGGAAGAAAAGGATTGCAGAGGGAGACCACTCTTAATATGACCTGAGAGGAGGGGGGAAATCATGTGAGCAGAATCATTCTTTCTACATTCAAGGTCTAGCCATAAACAGTGTAGATGTTCTTCTCATAAGCTTTCTAAGAAAGGTCGGCTAGGTATTGTTACGGGGACTGTTGGACAGAGGCTGTGTAGTGTGGCAAATCGCAGCCCTACGTGGGACAGTGATCACAGAAAATCAGTGTTACACTCTCAGAAGCACTAGGCTGTAATGCAATCAGTGGACGGGACCTCGAGCTACAACTCTGGCAGGGTATTACTTTTCTTGATTATGTCGAATATAAAGTTATAAGAACAAGGCACTTTTCATGCCCATGGAGACCTGATTTGTAGTGCCTCAAATTCATTTCTGCAGCTGAAAGGATGGCCAGCCAAAGGTAACCATAGCAACAGATAGGAAAATTTAATGTTTGTATTATAAAAGAAGAGCCTAGCAGAAAACAAAAGCTAAAAGACAGCTGAAACCGCCAGGCAGAAATGGGACTAGGACAAAATTCAACAGATGGCAACACAAATTAGGACTTTTCCTTCTTTATGGCAAGTTAACCCCAACTCAAGTCAGGGTCTTTTTCGCTTGTCAATGCCCCGTTAAAGATTTGCTCTGGAGAACGGCTGCACAAATACTCTCTGACAGGGTCCGCCATTTTGACTACATTCCCAGCCTTATGATTCCGTTCTAGGGGTGCAGCCATGCTGGTCTTCTGCAGCAAAAACAATGAAGAATCTTGTGGCACCTTGACATGTTTACAAAATGTGTGCAAAAAAAAGGCTGCATCGCCTAAAACCTGTTAATCTGCAAGGAGACACAATAATTCTTCTTGTCCTTCCTTCAATGGAGTGGAGTTGCTTCTCTACCCTCCTCACCCGATCCCATCCTTTGGGGCCCTGGGGAAACGTCCAGCCAATGAACGGTGGGCTCATGTCAGGGACTGCTTTAAGAATGAAGTATGGATAACTCAAGTCTTTAACCATGGCAGGGTTCCTGTTTCAACTACTGAACAAGAGATAGAGATGCTGGCTTAGGGGGGGTGGGATTGGTTAGTTTCTGTACGGTATTGTTTTTAGTTCCATTGCTCACAATAAGGAGAAATTAAATGGGTGAAAATTTTGTTGAACATTTTCAACGACCAAGGCCAATGGATTTATTAATTCCTCTTTATAAGAAGCCGGGAGAAATAATGAGAACGACGGTCTAAAGAAACGACAGCAGTCAAAGCACAAAGAGGAGAGGTTTTTGGCAGAAAATCAAAGAGACGAGATGAGCGTGAACTTGTTTTACATCCAAAGCGAACTGTCACCATTTCTTCTCAGCAAGGCGCAGAAGAGGATTGGAGAGAACATGAGAGCCTTGAAACGCTTTCCATGACCGTTTTTTGCAGACTAGTTTTTTTTTAACATCCCCTAGCTACAGGAAAAGGTGGCTTTCTACAACAGATTCTATTTATTTATTTTTATCTTGGATTTCAGATGCAGAGCGTATTTCCCTACGATCAGAGCTAGCCCGACCCACCCGATCCTCTATGGCTCTCTCGCTCCGGGTTGCCACCCCTAAGGAGGCCCGTAGGGTGGCTACTCGCAAACGGGCCTTCTCGGTGACCGGCCCAGCACTTTGGAACTCATTGCCGAGCGAGATACGCCTGGCTCCTTCGCTGGCGTCCTTTAGAAGAGCAGTTAAGACCTGGCTATTCAGGGATGCCTTTGGCAATTGCTAGGGTTGTATCAAGGTTTTTTTTTTCCATTCCTTAGTTTTACGCCTCTTACCTAGCAATTTTTACATTTTTAAATTGATGTCCTGTTTTTATCCTTTGTGTGTGAACCGCCCAGAGTTCCCTTTGGGAAATGGGAGCGGTATATAAATGAAATGAAATGAAATGAAATGAAATAAATAAATAAATAAATAAATAAATAAATAAATAAATAAATCCTAGCCAAAGCTGGATTAGCCCAAGTTTTGTTTTAAAAGGTAGTCTACAACTGTTTTATTTACATGCAACATTAAGTGCAAGGGCATAAACCATCGCCATGGACTACTTCTAATTAAGGAATTAACCCTTGTACTTGGCATCTTGCACCACATCCTGCGACTGGCATGCAATGAAGAATACAACCAGCAGCTTCTGCATTAGCACCACTCTAATTGCTCTTGCACTAGCACAGGCCTGCCCAACAGTTAGACCGGGGGCTACCGGTAGCCCACGAAGGTTTCAAAAGTAGCCCGCCAGCCATCAATTAAAAAAAGGTGAGGGAATAAGTTCTTCACCCCTCCCTCCCCCTTCCCAAGGACCAACACTGCCCCAGCAAAGTTTGGGGTCTTCCAGTCCACTGTCTCAGCTCAGCAGTGCAGTTAAAGAGCCATGGTGCATTGAAATCTGTTCACTCCAAAACTGATTAATTGGTTTTCAATGCATTCCTATAGGAAACTGCTGCTCTACTTATAAAAGTTTTTACTTATGAACATATGCTCGGAACGGATAACATTTGTAAGTAGAGGTTTTAGTGTAGTAGCCCTCAGGCACTTTGGGCTGGAAAAAGTAGACCTTAGCCTGTTCAAAGTTGAACAGCCCTGCACTAACATATGTAAACAGTATGGATTCTGGCCATTGCATTTTTAAAAAATCAGCACTCAGAAATGGTGGACAGTTACAGTACCTTTATAAGCCATGGAAGTCAGAAATAATCACCAACTACAAACTACATAACCAGATTAAGTCCCCCCCCCCCCCGCCCTTTCACAATATTGCACACAAGATAATCCGAACATCCGGGCAGAATATCTTTGCACATGGACAAGACAGAAGGCCTTGGAATCGCTTCTCTCCCAAAGCAATAGCTGTTGTCTCATTGTTTAGCGCCTCGTCTTTTCCCTTCGCCCATGTTTGCAAACAGCTACTCGAGCTGACTTTAAATCAAACAGTAAACCTGTTCAGCTCACAGTTATTTACAGTCAACTGGGCTTAATAAAAACCCATCATATACAATTCTTAGGCTTCCGACAAAGCTATAATTCATCTCACTATCCTGTATTAAAAGTCCCCTTACACAGGAAAGGAACAAAATTAGATTTAAACTGCAAAAAAATAAGACCAGCACGTCGAAAGACAGAGCAGGCATTCCTGACTCTATAGCTCCCCTTCGTGGAAACAAACGGGTACCACAACCTTTGGTCATGGGTGCTTTTAGATGGCTTCTTCAAAAAACTGAAAAGGAAAAAAAAGACAAGAAACACTGGATATATGTCATGACTGCACGCATTTTGCCTAATGAGATGAGTGCTTGGTAACTGATGCTGTAATCTGATTTTGTAAGTTGGGACTGAGCAAGATGCAAGAAATCACTGGCTCACAGCCTTCACTCACTGCCCTAAATCCTGTTGCTTAACATGATAATACACAACATAATAGGGCCATTGAATAACTCCTCCATAAGTCCCATTGAGTCAAATGAGACAGTAGTCTAAGTGTGACTGAATATGCAAAAGTGAGTCACAATAGACAAGTCCTAGTTGAATCAAGAGAACTTGCCAAGAGGTTTACTTGTCAAATCCCTAATGATTCTACTCTAGTGAGAATTCCTAAGCCACAGGATTTTGGCCACTGGTCAATGGGTGCCAGTTAGAATAGTGAACATTGGATAGGATGGACTAATTTATATTTCTCTAGTATTTCTCAGTTGGCCTGATAATCCAGTGGTTTAGATATCTAGCTGCAGAGGAAGAGGTTGGGAGTTTGATTTCCCACTGGGCCTTCTGCAAGTACAGCCATCTTGGGTGGCCTTGGGCCAGCTGCACAGTCCCAGAGCTCCTAGAAGAACACACACACACACACACACACACTGGAAAAGGGTGGCCATTCAAGATGGGCACAAACAGTTTGTGCGGGTTCATCTTTTGGATGAACAGGTGTTCAGTGCTTTGTCTTGCAGATGCCCAGTCAGAGGCAGCAACTGGGGGAGGTGGGGGAGGGAAGCTGGGGAGATGCCTCCAAGTGGATGCCTACTGTTCATCTAAAGCAGTGGTTCTCAACCTGTGGGTCCCCAGATGTTCCTGGATGGCAGTTCCCAGAAATCCCTTCCAGCACAGTGAATGGTGGAGCCTTCTGGGAGTTGCAGTCCAGGAACATCTGGGGACCCACAGGTTGAGATCCACTGATCTAAAGGATGAACAAGTACAATCCAATGAATTGGTAGCTTATGCCCATATGCTTGCCCTACCATAAGGCTACAGCATTTAATGTGCTTTTAAAACAAGCAGGATCGGCAATGTAGAGTCCTTCACTCAGTATCCCAGCTAGCTAAGTCAGCACACTTCCCTTCATGACATGCCAATCCATCCTCACCCTTCCAAGCACATACAGTATTACTCAGCATTCTATGACCACTGAGATATGTCACATCCACAAAGGGGTATTTTTCCCTGAAGAATTTGGATGAAAAGAATCTTTAAAGCTTTTGAAATATGTTTGGAGGTCTCTTTAAATCCTGGGATTATCCCATCTGGGAGAGAGAGGTGTGTGTGTGCGCGCGTGCGTGCGTGTGTGTGTGTGTGTCTTTCTCTCTCTCTCTCTGTGTGTGTGTCTATACCTACCTACCTACCTACCTACCTACCTACCTACCTACCTACCTACCTACCTACCTACCTACCTACCTATAGTAATACCTCGTAAGATGAATGCCCCTTAAGACAAAAGATTCGTAAGACAAAGGAAATGTCCGGGAATAGGAAAACCCCGTAAGACGAATTTTCCTATGGGATGCTTTGCAAGACAAATTCAATGCATTACTATGGGAATCTGCATTAAACCATGCTTTGTAGGATCAATTTTTTGTAGGATGAATTGACCCGTAGAATGAATTAAATTTGTCTTAAGAGGTACCACTCTATCTATCTATCTATCTATCTATCTATCTATCTATCTATCTATCTATCTATCTATCTCCATCAGTATCTGAATTCGCTGTACTGATAGATATATCCTCTACCAGTTCTAAGCAGCAGGAACCCTTTCAAGCTATATGAGGCCTCCAAACACTGTGAAAGGAAACAGGAGAAAATTGCTCAGATTCTTGTCTCCTTAATGAGATGATCTGTAGCTTAAGAAGAGGTTAAAACATAGTTTGGGGGCCTCAACAGCATTAAAACAGTTCCACTTTATCTGTTGAAAAGAGACCGGATGAAAGTAGTTATCACCTACAGCTGATATCTAATAGGGAATCTCAATCGTAGGAAGAAAGTGCCACCACATGAAAATGGATGTGTTGGCTTTGGCAAGAATCTGGTTATTATTATTATTATTATTATTATTATTATTATTATTATTATTATTATTATTATTATTATTATTATTATTATTATTAGGCATCAGGAGAGGAGCTAAGCCATTTTCCTAGAATTTCCTCTGTGAGTAATGCAAAGGCAGTTCAGAGTTAAGAACAAACTTCCTCATTCATAAATAATTTAAACCGGAAGGAGCGGGGAAAGGCCATCCCTTCCTACGGCAGATACGACAGTCTAGCTGGAGCAGTGAAAAGGAGTAGGCATGGCCAACACAGTTAGCCACCTTGTGAACAAATGAGAAACATTATTATCCTACCACCTCTTACCTGCCTGTGACAAAAAACTTTTGCAGGAGGCAATGACCTCTGGTAGTTGTATGAACTTCTAAAACTAACCAAAACAATGTAAAATAGGAAGTGGGGGTGGTCCTTCCTGTTTGACATCAAAAAGATCTGATGAAGAGAGCTGAACTCTTCTAGTTGTATGCTTCCCTCCAGCCAAATTATTCCTAACCCTCCCTATTTGTCATTATTTTTGTTAGTTATTTGCTGTACAGTGGACCCTCATGCAACAAGTGGTTTGTTTAACAGAAAAAGCACATAAAGGAAAAAAAAATTCCAGAGATAGGGGGAAATCACTTAACAGAATCGCCTATGGGGCCTATCCGTACAACAGAAAAATGGTTGCGATGCATTCCTATGGGAAATTTGCTTAACGGAATTTCATTTGGAATGAAATAATTCCTTTATACAAGGTACCACTGTATTTCCATTTTGTTCTTCGTACAGCCTCCCAAACCAGTTCAGATGGGGGTGAGGGTGGAACCATTACTGAGCTCACAAGCTCAAGATATCAAGGAAAGAGAGAGGAAGCAAGGGGGAGAGGAGAAAGATAGGTCCTTCTAGTCTAGAACCAAGTAAGCAAAATGGTCTGCTTATATACCGCCCCAAACCACTTCAAGTAGTCTCTGGGGGTTTACAGTTTTTAATTACAGTATGCAGGCTACACATTCCACCACCACCCCTCCGAGCAAGCTGGGTACTCATTTTACTGACCTCGGAAGGATGGAGTACTCAAGGTAAGTGGACACAAAAGTGGTCTCTGAGCTGCACTAAACTTTCTTTTGGGGTCTGCATTGAACAGTGTCAGTAGCTCTTATTTCTTTGGCTAATGGATGGGAACAAAGTCCTCTTTTTCAATGAGAGATCCACTTGCCTGGGTACACATATTGCAGGGAACAGAGAGTAAGTATAGTTCTCAACACTTGCCTGATTAAACTGTACTTTGTGTTCTTTCCTCCTGTTTATACAACAGACCCACACAGACCCTGGGCCATCATGATTAATATTGCTGAGACTTACTACTAGGCCATCTGGCACTGCTAAGTGATAACTTTATAAAAGACAAGGCAATACGAATGCATGGAAATTTTTATCCCACCAAATGACATGCATGTGCATACGCAGCCAGACTGTTACAAAGAGCGTTTATACACGACCCCTAAGCTCCGCCACAAATGACTCCCAGCTCCGGAGCTTAAATATGTTTCCCCACCAGCCTCGGAGCTAACAGAAAATTAAGTGCGACCCCGCCCACCTAAGCGTGACCCAGCGCACCTTTCAAGTACCTGCTCTGGGAGAGTGAAAAATTTTTGATGCGGAGAGTGCCGGGCTCTCCTTGCTTCATTTTGTTGTTGTTGTTTTTGCCTCCCGCCCCTTTAAGAGGAACCAGGAAGTGACGGGGGGGTCAGAGCAACTTCCACCGGCACTCCGCAGGTAAGAGTGCATTCTTTTCTCCCTTTTTTCCTCCCTCCCCTCACGCAGACAGAACAAGGAAGTGCGGAGGGGGTGGGAATGCAGGGAGAGCGACAAACCCTCAAGATCTCTGGTCTGAATTTAAGGGACCAGCGGATCTTAGGGGTCGTGTAAAAAGGCCCAAAGTTCTTCAGCATTTATTTATTTATTTATTTATTTATTTATTTATTTATTTATTTATTTATACAACTTATATTCCGCCCACTACCCAAAGGTCTCTGGGCAGCTTACAATTAAATATAAACAATATAAATATAAACAACTTATGAATTGGCCCACTATTCTGCAAAGCATTTTACCCGTGAAATATATAGGCAAGCTAGAACTAACCTCTTCCTGAGCGTGCTACTGGAACTTCTGCAGTTGCCGCTAAGGATGATGTCTGAAATAACACCCAAAACAAAAGCAGTAAAAAGATGTTATCAAGGACTGCAAACCAAATATCACATATAAAGAACCTCACTGTGTCCAGACAGTAATGTCCAGACAGACAACCTACCTACGAAAGGATAAGCAGATGACAGACTTGGGTTTGGAAGCGATAAAATGTTTCCCATACAAAACCACCTCTTAACTGCACAAACAAGCACAAATTTGCTCCACACAGAAACTAGCACTTTGAGGAGAAGGCTAGACTCCTCAAAAGGTCCTTCCTTCCTGACATTCTAGCTTTCAGTACATAGGGAATATTTTTGCTTATTTATTGAGCGCACAAAATCATTGACCTGCAAAGCTGGAAGGGACTCCAAGGGTCATATAATACAGCATTCTGTCAAGGCAGGAAAGCCACAGCTAAATCACCCCTTTAGATGGCTATGTCCTGCTTAAAACCTCCGGTGAAGGACCATCCATCACTTACTGTCCCCTGCAGAAAATCTCTTGCTGCCAGAAAAAATATCTAAAATGGAACACTCAACCACATAAACCTGTATTGAATGCTGAAATGACACAGCCCTGGTGCAGATTCGTCATTTTTGTGAGAGCAAGACCCAAATCTATGCATTTAATTCTCTGTGTTTATTTCTGTGTTCGCCTTAGGGTGAGCAATGGCCTAAGGTGCTGAAACCTATAAAGTATGGGTCATTAGCTATGGCCTTGGTGGTGAAGGCTATGGAGACTGTTGTCTACCTAACAAGCCTATTCAGGCTGTTGTTCACCTTATGAGCTTATTTCAGACCATAGTGACAAGAGATCAAAGCGGACTATACGATGGAGGACTCGCAACTCGCTTTCCTCAGACTGACGAACCTGCTTGGATGAGCAGTGAAATGTTTCAATCTCTCAAGAAAAAAAAAAAGTCCAGTTGCCATGACTCAACTTCCAGATCTCGCATGGATGTAAAAGTAGGACCCCCGTATCCACTGATTCAGTTATCCACGGTTGGCAGAGGAAAAAAAATTAAATAATTCAGCAGCCACAAAGCAAGCTTGTAATGCAAGTTGTTGTCACAAACAGCAGAGCTGTAAAGCAAGCTATTGTCAGAAAGAGCAGCTGTAAAGCAAGCAACTGTCTCAAGACAGCAGCCATAAAGCAAGCTACTGTCAGGAAAGAGTAGTTTGGAGGTGGGTGGGCAGGCGCTCTCTCTTATCCACGGGTTTCATTATCCACGGGAAGGCCTGGAACCAATCCCCAGCGGATACCGGGGTCCTACTGTCATTCTGTTTTTCCAAGTAAGACAAGAGCGCAGGAGGCGGGACCCCATTAAAAATAAAATTGTTAGCCTTCTCGGCGCCACAACAGGCCGCCGGTTGTTGCCCCCCCCCTTTAAACAACCCGAGGAGGAGGAAGAGGACGCACGCACACACACACACACACACACACACACACACACACACACACACACACACACACACACACACACACACACCCCCCCCCCCCCCCCGGCTCGCCCTCCTTCGTTAGAGAGGCCGGCAACGGGAGGTGAAGGGGCTGAGGCTCTCGCTCACCGGCTGAGCGGCCCCCTGCGCCATGGCTCTTCCCGCTTCCAGCCCGCCTGGGCCGCTTGTCCCGTTGCCACGGCGACCGGCCCAACGCGGAAGCTCGCGTACTTCTTCGCCTGCGCGGAAGGCCCGGTTATCTGGTCGTCACGGCAACCACCGCTCGCCTCGCAAATCTTTCCCTTCCCCCCCCAACCCGTCCGCCCCGTCTAGCCGTCCAAGCGCACCATAGAGAGGGGCCACCGCAAAGCCCGACGGGATTGGAGGAGGGGCCGAGCGAGGCGCCGGGCCGCCTCAAAACGGACGGACTTGGCCTTTCTGTTGAAGTCTTTTCTTTCTCCCCCCCCTCCGTTTCCCTGAGTTGGACTCGACCGGCTTAAGTCCGGGGCGGCGCGCCGTAGAATGGAATGTTCCAAATGAGATGCGGGGGGGGGAGGGGGAGAAGAAGGGGGGAATCCGATTCTAACCCAGATCGTTGCTTTGCTGTATTATCTATCAGCTAAACACGCAGATCCTTGCAAATCCCACGGGAAAGGAGCGGTTTGCACACGTGCACGTGTGTGTGTTTAGATGTTGGTCTATGTCACTCTTGCATACACACACAGACGTGTGTGTGTATCCAAGTGTGACATAGACCAACATCTAAATAAACACACACGCGTGCAAGTGTGCAAACCGCTCCTTTCCCGTGGGATATGCAAATATAAATGTGTGTGTTTGTGTGGATGCTTGTCTATGTCGCTATTAGAAATCAGTGGTTGTCACACTTGCATATATAAACACACACATAAAGGATATACCTCTGTTTGTGTGTACCCACATATGCTTCTCTATGTCACTTTTAGACATCATTCCGACATATTCCTGTATAAATGAAAGCCTAGCCTGTCTTATTAAAGCCCTTTTATTTATTTTAGTGTATTTTTTTACCCCGCCTTTCTCCTTGGAAAAAGGACCCAAGGCGGCTTACACTAATGAGGGATAATATACAGTCCAGTACAATTAAGGCATGCTCAAGTATTTGAGAACAAGGAATTGCAGGACATCTTACAGCACGAATAGACAGTATTACATTAAAGCTACCGGAAAACGTGCACAGTTAAAAAAAGTAAAATTCCCTGTAAAAGTTATGAGTGATGGAAACTAACATTGAAACATAGTGCCAATATAAGCACATAAGGTTATAAGTAGTTATAAACACACCAAGTCCATGTGAGCCTATCAATTCATATAAAAGACACATTTTAGCAGAGGAATTGGTAACTTGCAACGTTCCAGGTGTTTATTTATTATTCATTTTAAATATTTCTATCCTACTTTCTCCCTGAATGGACCCAAGGCGACTTACATCATAAAACAGTATTTAAAAGCTAAAAGCAAGAAATATATACTGTGTTTAAAAAGAATTAAAGAAGTACTATATTAAAATAGTAATAAAATCAATTTTAAAACTAGAGGTCCTCTAATGACTCACCATTGCCTATACTGGCGTGGGATAACGGGAGCTGTAGACCCACCCGGAGGCCTAGTAACATCTCTTTCATTTCATAGACATTTATGTGAGGCCGTCCATGCTTTATATTCAAGGTTTATTTGTATTTAAATATCCATTTATTTTCTTATGAGGTAGTGTTTTCTCCATCGTGATCTAGAAGTATTAATTACAACAGTTTATATTGTTTTGCATTCCTATTTATTGCAGGACCTGAGTAAGCCTGTGCAATCTGAGAAAGTCCATGCTCATCTATGAAAGTTTGTGTGCATACACCCAGACAAACACCCAGACCTTCAAACTGGCAGTTTTATTTCTCTTTCAGCATTTTGCAGAAACAAATTTTAATTAAATACTGTACAGTGATTTTAATGAAACCACTCCTGAGCCATTCTGTCCGGTTATGGCTGTGTTTTTGTTTTATCCGGTCTTGCACTTACCACAATTTGAAGCGGATGGGAGGCAATATACAATGGCACTTTTGTTCACATGTTAGAACACCGGGCGCAACAGAAATGGCCCTGAATTCTTGGAAACAAGATGGATGGGAACAAGTTAAGCCACAGCTGTCCAGCTACCTTTATGATCACCAGTAGTTTCTATGGAAACAGTCCCCAGCTGTGCAGTGCTCATTATTTGAGACTTCTATAAGAAGCAGTTAAAAGAATGGACAGCATAAAGCCTTGATTTCAACACAACGACAGAGCAAGGCACTACCAGCAGTGCCTACTTACAAACCGTCACACTCCAGACCTCTTTGTTTGATCTCTTCAGTGGTTAGTGGACTGGATTTCATGGCACTCTTGAAAAATGCTCGAGCTGCCCAGAAAAATCCTGCCTCTGGCCGAGATACCACAGTCCCGTCTCTGCATCTGTTTGCCATGTGAACTTCATGCATCTCCCATAATTCAAGGGGTGTAAAAAGGCAAGGCCACCACCTGCATACTTCCACTTCTGTTTTTTTTTTAAGCTGGGAACAGAGGACCATCCAGATGTTAAGTCTGTGGAACTCCCTGCCACAGGATGTGGTGATGGCATCTGGCCTGGATGCCTTCAAAAGGGGATTGGACATTTTCCTGGAGGAAAAGTGCATCACAGGTTACAAACCATGATGGAGATGTGTAATCTCCAGGCTTAAAACCAGGGTACTTCAAGGACCAGATGCAGGGGATTGGTATCAGGAGACAGAGATCTAGTCTCGCGCGCTCCCGGACACATCTGGTGGGGCCACTGTGAGATACAGGAAGCTGGACTAGATAGGCCTTTGGAATGATCCGGCATGGCTCTTCTTAGGTTCTTATGTTTTGGCCTCCTGTTCCCCAGCCCCAGCCAACATAACCAATGGGTTAGATTGCCTCTTTTAGAATGTGCCGTGTGGTCTGGAAGTTGAGTCATGGCAACTGGACTTTTTTCTTGAAACGTTTCACTGCTCATCCAAACAGCTTCATCAGACTGAAGAAAGCTCACAACTTCGTCAGTCTGAACGATTCGTAACTAGCTTTCTTGACTGATGAAGCTGTTTGGATGAGCAGCGAAATGTTTCTCTCAAGAGAAAGAAGTCCAGTTGCCATGAGTCAACTTCCAGATAAGCTAATGTGGCCGACTGAGAATCTTCACAGATGTACCATGTAATGTAACCTTCCAGATGCTGAAGTTCAATCCAGTGGCTGGTTGAAATGAATGTTGACTATTTGAAATCTATCTATCTATCTATCTATCTATCTATCTATCTATCTATCTATCTATCTATTATGCCCTTGGCTCTTCAGAGTTTTTGACCTAGAAGTGCCCGTCAGCCTGTACAGAACAGTGGGAGTTGGAACTGAAATGAACAAGAAAGCCAGGGGCTCAATATCGACGTCTTAGCTGGCTCAGGGTTGGTTGCCAGTACTTTTGAGGATCATTCTGGAACAAGTCAGACCCACAAAATATGAATAGGGGATGAATTCTCCTCCATGTTCTCATGGTGGCCGTCCCTTGTGTTACCCTAGAGAGGGTAGCTTCAATTTCACTCCGTTGTCAACACTAAGTGGGTCATGCTAGATTGCCCCTCTCTTATCACTGCTACAGTGACTGGACGTGCCCTTCTTAGGAAGCAAAGCAGGATTACAAATCAGATTAAGCCTGGTAGAACAAAACGATCACGCCGGGACAAAATGCTGCTGACCGTAGCTATGTCCTGGTGCATCAATTTGTGGGAGGGGAGATGTGTGATATCAATGGGGAACAAGTCCACAAGGACAGCAAGTTCATCCCGTCACTTTGAATAGCTACTAATCCCAACTTGCTCCAAGGCACCTTGGTCCCTTTGACGTGTCATGTGCCATCAACTCATGACAGCCCTGAATGGGGGATTCACGGCATGCGAGATGTTCCAGGTGTGGTTTGCCACTGCTGTCTCCCAATGGGTTTTCCTGACCGAATGGGGATTTCCATTCAAGCCCCTATTCCAACGCTCTTTCTAAGGCAGTGCTGTCCAAACTTCGGCCCTCCAGATGTTTTGGACCACAACTCCCAGAATGCCAACCCTGTACTGCAATGACAAATGACTGTGGGAGTTGTGGTCCAAAACATCTGGAGGGCCAAAGTTTGGACACCACTGCTCTGAGGAATCCTACTGGTTCTCCTTGAGTTTGCTTCCACTGGGTGAGTTATCTGTAAAGCAAATAGCACCCACGTGTAGTAGTTACCCTTCCAATGGAACCCCAGCAACCCAACTGAGCAGGTGTAGCAAGACATGGTTGCTGCAGAACCTGGAGATAAAAGCCATGTTGTTCCAAAACCCTTGGAGTCCCTTACCATTGGCTATGCTATATAAAACTGATGGTAAGGACACCAAAATTAGCTGGAATGCTAGTGGTTCTGTGCCCACAGCCAAGTTCTCCCTGGTGTCTTCTAGCTGTTCACTCAACTACGTTCCAAGATGGAGGTCTTCCCCAGGTGTATCAAG
Organism: Phrynocephalus guinanensis; assembly: GCA_037367245.1. Classification (NCBI taxonomy): domain Eukaryota; kingdom Metazoa; phylum Chordata; class Lepidosauria; order Squamata; family Agamidae; genus Phrynocephalus; species Phrynocephalus guinanensis. The sequence continues at coordinate 19,356,555 of CM074749.1, forward strand.
GAGTTCAACGTGTCAGAAGCCCACTCGTTTTATTATTGCTTTACTGAATGGTCTGTGGACGCTCCAAGGCAAACTTTTTAAAAAGAGCATTTACATTTAACACTTGAAATTGTCAACAGTGGCCAGTTCTCAAGACTGGGCCCTTCATGGTGGCTAGTTCTTCAGGCTGGCAAGGTCTAGAAAGAAGGCCTGCTTCAATTTGAAAGCAAGAGGACAGGAGGGAAAAATTATTGGAAGCAAACACAAAAAAAACTAATGAAATAACAAAATAAAAGTTTATTAGAATTAGGAACACTTTCTTTTCCTCTGTTTAGCCTTTAACACGAAACGGTCCAGCAGTTACAATGAAGTCTAAGAACAGTTAATTCCACAGCATGAGGTGCTCTCTAGATGGAAAATTTAAGACACGTTGTCGTTTAGCCGTCACCCGGTCGATCGTTTTTCGACTCCCCCCCTAAGGGGCTGGGTAACAGGATCTTCCTGGAAACAAAAGGTTTCTCCAAAGAGCACTGCTCTCGTCTTAAGGAATTACTGATTTCTAATACAGCAGTTGTACTAAAAAACATTTTGGGGTTAAATGGAGTTGAAAAATTAAGACTGTCTGATACATATACTACCAAAAAACCAAAAAAAAAAAAAAAGAAAGAAAAACAACCCAAGTCCAGCTGCAGCAAATTAAGTGGACAGTAGAGGATGGGTGCTAAATACATACCATGCTCTGCTATCCTGGTGTGTGTGTGTGTGTGTGTGTGTGTGTGTGTGTGTGTGTGTGTGTGTGTGTGTGTGTGTGTGTGTGTGTGTGTGTGTGTGTGTGTGTGTGTGTGTGTGGCCTAGAGGCCCCTCATTCCATTAGCCCATGATAAAACTCAGCACAAACCGTTATTGGAGCATATTGCGTCAACCAAAGCTTGACAGTAGCATCTTCATTACCAAGGATATTTCGCTAAAGAAAGGAAAAGATGACCTGAAGTGACCAAAGGAAGGAGGTTTAGCAGGGTTAGGAGTGGTTGTTTTTTAAAAAGGAGCTTAGCCCAAAGTACATATAGAATTGGGAAAAGCCAACACTCCCCCCCCAACACACACACAACAACCAAGTGTATAATCTTCCAGAGCAGAAAACGCATCATTATTATATACAGTTTGGATTACAAAAGAAGAAAAGTTGGGTAGGGGTGGTACGAGCAAGGTGTTTTGAAATGACAAAAACAATGCCGGGGGGGGGGAGGGATATGCTAAAAGCACAACCACATTCATCCACTTAACACACCCAAACAATGTCGCCACCTGTTCCGTCAACTCAGAATGCTAAAATATATATTTGGGGTGGTGGTGGTGTTCATTGATTTAAAAACTCAGGTGATATGCAAAGCCATGGCAGAAGGACACAAGCCGAATACTCGAGACCTATCAAGCCAGTTTTAGAAAGCAGAAATCTTGGAAGAGATTTTTCTCACCGCCCCCCCCCCAAAGATCTGCCTCTTCTACTGTGAGATAAGTTGAATGCTTCCTCCTTACGCCAGAGGTGTACTTTAGGGTCCCTTTGGGAATACGGCCAGGGAACTGCGTGCAAGAAAATAAGATCTGTTGCAACCGAAGCAAGCGCATGGCCAGAGGCAACACACAATCCCTGCTTACGCTACCCAGTACACAAGTGCAGCCAATGTTACGTTCGCTCAACATCTTGCACTGAGATTCTTTTAAGAGCAAACGCAAAAAGACACGGCTCGCTTCTGTTTGACAGATTCGCAAGGAAAGAGGGCACAGCTGCTGTTTCGAACACAAGGCACCAAAGCAACAGTGGATGCACGTGTGACTCGCTGAACAGACGTTAGGAGTCTACCCCCGGTCTCTTCTTGAACAAGGAACGGAAACGGTCCTTTAGAAAAGTGTTATTCATAGAGATCTCCTTTCCGCACCACCCTCAAAGGACTTCAGCGGATTTGGTTTGTTTTGTCTTTCTCCGACTACTCCAACTCTGGTGGAAAAAAATATCCGCAAGAAAAGCTCCTACGCAGGAGTAGATTTAATAAACTGCATCCAACTGGTGCTTTAAACAAAGCTATTTTTATTTTTTAAAAAGACTATAAATGAGTATAATAGTTCCAACCCACCGTTCCCTCCCATGGAGAGAGAAAAAAAATACCCAGCGATGTCGGGGATCTGCAGCCCCTTGTAACTAACCCAGAGCGTCAGGCACTTTTCCCGATCCTCAAGCCCTGAAAACAAGCGGTCCCGTCTCTGTTTTGGTGTTAACACAATTGACAAGACAAAAGCCACGAGGAATGTTCCATTCGAGCCCTTCCGTGCCACAGAGAAACTCCCTAACGCTTCCTGTGAACGACTAAAAGAGGCAGGAGCAAGGGGGTAACGCCTGGCCTGCGTGGAAATGGCCAAGAGAGAGAGCAAGGGAGGGTGTGGACCGTCTTGAGCAAAGGAGACAAAAGCCGCCAGGATCACGGCACTTGAAATGTCCGACTGCGCACACAAAAACGAACCCACTTTTTGCAGCACAACACGCCGGAGGTGCAAATGGGACGGTGTCCGTTGCCAGCAATGAACACACCCGGGCCGTGGAACGGTGACAAAGGTACTACAGCGTAAGAGGACAAAGAAAACTAAACTTGCTCTTGTGTGTGTGTGTGTGTCTCTGTGTGTGTCTGTGTGTGTGTGTGTGTGTGTGTGTAAAAGGGCAGAGAGGGGAGATCTTACAGCAACACACACTTATCCTCGCTGCCCCCAACCCCTCATCTCAATCCCAGGTTTTTAAAAAAAAAATGCAAACTGAAAGAAAAATGCACAGCAAACAGACATCTCGAAGATTTTTAAAGAATAAATATTTTTTTGTAATTAAACATTATGCAAACACGTGCCACGCTTGCTCTTTTTGTCCATGCATATGCGCTATTTACAATTTTTGAAAAATACTGTGTTGTCCTCTTTTGTTTTTTTCTGTTTTGCTTTTGTTTTTAAAAGTCATGTACAAAGTTCTTCCTCACTGGGTGCTCCCCCCCCCACCCCGGACCGTCCCCCATTCCCCCCCCCCCAACCCTGACAAAATCCTCTTTACAAGAAGCCAAACGACATTCACCCATGACCTGGTGTGTGTGCGAGGGGAGGGGGGGAAGGGAAGGGGGGGGGGGGTATCTCATACCAAAGTACATCAAAATGCCTGGGTGGACATGAAAAGCAGTGTCAAGAAACTGTTTTAAATTCCATCTGTAATACGCATAGGAGAAAAGAGAAGGGAGGGAAAAAGTCAGCTTGGAGAATGAAAGCTACGTTACAAGTTAAAGTTGGAGGGTTGTTGGTATTTTTAGTGTGTCTGTCACACTTTTACTGGCCACCTAGAATACTGTTGTACAATGGTTCATCTACCTTTTTTTATTACAATATAATTTACTTAAATTTCTTTTCCATTAACAAAAACAGAATTCCGGTACTACAGACCAGCGGTGCAATAGGCATCGTGCCTCCTTTTTTTTTTGTATGTGTGTGTGTTTTGCTTTAATTTCACGAGCACTCTAGATGGTAAAAGGTTTTTTTCAGAGTTCGTTTTATGCAGGCCAGTTTCAGTCCTCGATATACTCCCACAGGTCCTTCTCGTAGCCTTCATGCACGTGTTGCAACAAAACCCTTCGTCGGCTCTCGCAGTATCTGCAAGGGGGGGGCGGCACACAAGGACAAATTAATACTACTCCCCTGTATCTGGTCCTTGAAGTACCCTGGTTTTAAGCCTGGAGATGACACATCTCCACCATGGTTTGTCGCCTGGGATTGACTTTTCCTCCGGGAATCTGTCCAATCCCCTTTTGAAGGCATCTAGGCTAGATGCCATCACCACATCCTGATAGGTCTTGCTTGGAAGGGTTGATCCAAAAGTGGCAACTGATCAAGAAAGGCAGTCAAAGGCTAAGAGGAAACAAACTTGTTCAGCCACCCTTCTGCACCGAGGATACTGGCTGTGAGCAGCCACCGCCAAAGGCTGAAATTTTTTTTGCTGGTCAAGAGGCAGGAACTGCCCCAGACACCAGGAATTGCCCCAGACCACTGCCTCTACCTGTGGTCTCTCTCTCTCTCTCACACGCACTGATCTTGCCGCTTCCTAGCCGCGAGGGGCCTGAGGAGGCTTAATGCCTTTGCAAGGCAACCTGGCTGATGCTTTAAGCAAAAGTAAACCGTGGTCTCCGAAAGAGTAGCCTACCTGTATTTATCTTGCACTTTTTGCTTTATGTCTTGCAGTGAATCTTGGGATATATCTCGTTCCAGATACCCAGAAAGGACCTCGGTAGCATTTTCCAAATCCGCTTGATTATTCTGGGAAAGCAGAAGACAGAAATGCTTTTGAAAACCTCAAGGCAACCCCATTGAACTGAGAATCGCTGTCAACATTGCTAAAATAAGGACCAAAAGGATTCGTGAAAGAGAACTTGTGTGAGCCCCTCACACACACACACACCAATTAACCACATACCACCAGGCCTTCACTGAAGCCCTCAGTTTCTCAACAGGCAGGACATTTCTCCACCCCGTAATTTATCAAACACAGATTGACATCTTCTTTTGACCATTAATCGACACAACAGTATTTTGTGGTTATTTTTAAAGCCCAAACAGAACAGCTTGGTGAGAACACTGCAGATTTGGTAGCATTATATTCTCACTTCACTGACTGTTACTACAGGGTACCTAGATATTTGATAACTCACACATTGAACAAAGATTTGCATTCTCATCCTAACTAACAAAGGAATAATAAATGTAGAAAATAAATTATCTCGGCAACAAAAATTAGTAATGATTAAGGCATGTAGGTGGGGGGGGCACACAAATTTAAATAGATAGCTGAGACACACCACTTTCATTCAGAACAAGCCAATTTCTCATTGCCTACATAGTCAAAAGCATAGACATCTTTTCCTGAAACTCTTTGGTGCTTTCTAGTAGCTAGTGGTTACTTGCATTATGATCTCAAGCATGGCCAGGCGGCGGCGGAACACGATCTGCGGGGGGGGTGGCTGCTGCTTCTCCTCCGGCGGCGGCGCTAGTGGTTACTTGCATTATGATCTCAAGTACCTCATCTTTTTCAAAATCCAGCTTGAACATCAGACATTTCTCGCTCCATACAAGGCAGGGATGGTATTCACAGTGCCCAAAGTGTGACTCAAAACCCACTAATTTTTCACAAAGTGCCAATACAGCAATATAACCTGAATACAGGTGGCTGTGAAGGGGCGATGTCGGGTGCCCACAGAAAGGGCTCCGAGGGCCACCTTTGCCACCGGTTCTCCAACACTGACACAAGGCAATGGCCTATTTTGCAACCCCCTTAAGCATCACTTTCCTTGCATGGAAATTTAAAACAATGACTCTATAGTTGCTGTATCCCTTGGCATCTCCTTTCTTAAGAGACTGGAATGTATATTCCATGTTTCTAGTATGTGGAATATTGTTTTGTTTTCCATACTGGCTAGCCCATTCTTGTTATCATTTTGACAGATTCTGTCTCTGTGTCTTGAAATAGTCCTATTGGTATTCCAATAACTCCTGGTGGTTTATATTTCTCTTCGTGCAGCTGCTTTTATGAGGGTAGATGCATTTTAGTTTGGTATCTCAGCTGTCACTAACATTCCCTCTAAGGCCCCTGCATGCCTCTTTCCCCCTCTGCTAGGGCTCCCCCCCTCCCCCGCTGCAACTGCCATGACCTTTTTTGTTTTGGTTGTGACCGAACCCGCCTTGAGGGGGGGGGAGTCACAAGTGCATGAGAAAGAGCCTCTCTTAGCATGGAAAAAAAGTTAGAGGCAACACTGGCGGTGGTCATTTCACCTTGGGTGATGGTCCTACGAGTCCAGGCATGGAATGAGAGTCTGGCCTCCTGATGGAATTGCTCTCTGGTTCCCTGTCACATATCACATGCAAAGAGACAGGGAGGATGCTGCGTCCCGTTTTCAAATTCTGAGCAGCCCGCAGCTCCTTCTCCCCATCGGCTCAGCCTGTCAGGCAACCCCGCCAGCTGGCCCCTCCCCATACCGGATGGAGGCATTCGTGTGTGGTTTTATGATATGCTAGCCGTCCCTGTCTCTGTCCATCCCTCCAGCCACCTTCCCAGCCTACCCAACCCCAGTTCCCTTTCTGCAGCATCCTCCCTGCCTCCTTGCATGTTATAGAGACTTGTCCAAAGTCCGGCCCGGTGGCCAAATGTGGCCCGTTTTCAAATTTCAAGCGGCCCACGGCCTCTTTTCCCCTCCGGCTCAGCCTGTCATGCATCCCTGCCAGCTGGCCTCTTCCCATACCGGATGGAGGCGTCAGCTTGCAGTTTTACTGTTTGCCTGCCCTCCATGCCTCTGTCCACCCTACCAGCCACCTGCCAAAAGTACCCGCCCCCAGCTCCATTGCTGCAGCGTCCTCCCTGCCTCCTTGCATGTTACTGAGACTTGTCCAAAGTCCAGCCCGGGGGCCAAATGTGGCTGAATGGTCGGCCCCTGCACATCTTCGCCTCACCAAATCTGGCCCTCCTTGCAAAAAGTTTGGACACCCCTGCTCTACCATGTTAAGGTGTGCTTCATGAAGGGGACGTATATTCCACCTAAATACCTAGCACCTTTATGCTTGCAAGCTATTTTTCAAAATTCGTAGTTCACTCTGAAGTCTCTTGCACGTAGCCCACACCAAGCCTGTTGGTTCTGTTGAGCAAGTGACTCAAACTGCACAATACAGTCAGCATGTCATTAGAATCAGAGCTCCTGAAAGAGGTAGATGACATGGGTTTGTTCCAGCACAATCAGCATGACTTGGCTTTGCGACATGTCACTGGGAGGGCAGAGGCAGCCTTTGTGTGCAGGTTTGCTTCTGAAGCAGTTCCGTTCATGGAAGGCAAACATGCAGTTGACCTCTAATGGTGGCATCTCATCTTTGCTGTCCTTTCACAAAATGCTTTAGAGCAGTGGTTCCCAACCTCGGGTCCACAGATGTTCCTGGACCAAAACTCCCAGAAGTCATCACCACTAGCTGTGCTGGTCAGGATTTCTGGGAGAAGTAGTCCAAGAACACCTGGGGATCCAAGGCTGGGAACCGTTGTACTAGAGGACTCCCACTGGCCCGTCTATGTGAGCTGAAAACAAAGCATGCAGGCAATACGTGGGTTTAATAAAGTAGGAGACAGTCAGTCTATTGCTGTGTCCTGGTGCCTGGATGGAACAGCAGTACAAAACGTGTAGAAAATGCACACAAGAACTTGCATTGGGAAGCAGACTTCTCAATCAAGCCTGTGAAGGACTAAACAACTGAAAGAAGAACAACACAAAAGCACAGTTGTTCTGAAAAACAACAACAACTCTGAAGCCACTACAGAAGAGACCTTTGAAAGAAGAAACCGGGAGAAACAAGCAGTTTCTTTGAAGGATGCAACACCGTTCAGAATTCAAAAAATTTGTCTACCTCCCTTCACCCAGTGGTGGGTTCCAAAGAATGACACGTGTATCCCACTCGCCAATACTGGCCCCAACCATACACTACCATGAGGAATCCTGACACCCTGCCGTCTTAAGGCAGCAACCTCTGAGACCTATATTCACAGGCTGGCCATCGCCCTCCACGAAGGCTTTGGCCAACCTTCCTTCCTTACCTCAAAGATAATGGACTGGTTATTCTTTTTGAGGTAGAAGGCAAAGACGTATGTGTACATGAGTGTGGCACGGCACTGGCAGAGAACATCGACGGCTTTCTTCAGGAACTGGACCTCAATCCAGGACATGTTGTGCTGCTGCATCTCCTCCATCTTCTGCTTGACTTGGGCGTAGAGTTTGTGCTCGAAGCGTAGGCTTTGCATATGGTTCATGTAGCGGTTGCAGTAGAAGAGGTACCTCTGCAGGGCTGCTCGGGACCGCTGTGTTAATTCCCATTAGGGGAGAAGAAGAAATCCATCGTTAAAACAGAGTAAGGGGAGGCGTCACCTTTCTCAACAAGGATGTTGCAAGCCGCCTGCCTCAGGTGGTTTCCAAGAAGAAAGGCAGGGTAAAAACATCTTAACAATTATTAAATAAGGAATGTGTCCAAAGTTAATGCGGTTGAAAACAGGGCAAAGTTATTGCCTGATTTCAGCTGCCCCCAAAGTCTTTCTGTTCGCACAATTGAAAGCATCCTCACAGATTGCATTACTGTTTGGTATGCTGGATGGACAGCTGCTGACGGGAAGACACTACAGAGGGTGGTAAGCACAGCCCAAAATATCACGGGCTGTCCCCTAAGTGCACTGGACAACATCGCTAGGGATCGTTGCCTCGGGAGGGTTGAAAAAAATTCTTAAGGACAATTCACACCCTGGTCAGCACCTCTTTACTTAGGACCTGGATACCTGAAGGACCGCCTCCTTCCATATGAACCTACCCGGCAATTAAGATCAAGCCAGGGGGCCCTCTTGAAAGAGCCATCCCTCAAGGAGGTAAGAGGGATGGCTTGCAGACACAGGGCATTCTCGGCAGCTGCCCCCAAGCTATGGAATGCCCTCCCAAGTGAGATCCGCCTGGCGCCGACACTGATGACATTTCGGCGCCAGGTAAAAACCTTCCTGTTCCAGAAGTTTTTTAATTGATACAATTTAGATTGTGGGTCTTCTGATGGCAATTTTAGTGTGATGTTTTAGTATAAGGTTTTTATTGTTTTAATTATTTATTGCTGTTTGATGTTTTTAACTGTTTTAATTCCTTGATTGTAAGCCGCCCAGAGACCTTTGGGTAGTGGGCGGCATATAAGTTGTAAAAATAAATAAATAAATAAATAAATTTACCCTGTTACCATCGGGCAGAAGATATCGTAGTAGAGCCTGCCAGACTCAAGAACAGTTTTTACCCATGGGCTGTCAGAATGCTGAATAGGAAATAATCCCAGGACAAGTCTAGAAGCACTGACCTGTGGGCTGGCATATTCTGGGTCAAGTACACAGGGTGCAATAAGACTGAGTGGTTGCCAGTGGGATGGGGGTGGGATGGGGGTGGGGGTGGGCAAGGGAGACTCAGCCAATTTCATTGTGCACATGTTGTACATTGACAACAAAGGTATTATTATTATTATTATGAGAAGTCGCTGTCCAACCCTTTTATGCCGAACTAAAAGCCAGTGTGGTGTGTATTGATCAGTTTATCGAGTTGCAAACTTGGGAATCCAAGCACCCAGTGAGATATGCAGGTCGCTATCTGACTTTGGGCCCCGAGTCTCTTTCAGACTGGTGCACTGTATAGGGTGATTGGATGGACAAAAGAGGGAAGAAAACCAGACCGGTCAACCGTGACCTCAGAGGATGAGGGGCAGGGAGTGACGGGAGGGGGAAATTAAAAGATCAGAAGAAGGAGGTTTCAAAGAAGCCCAGAAAAAAAGCAGACACCCCCCTCTGTGGGCTCCAGGGAGCACTATTAAAGCACTGCACGCTCAAGACCATGGACTGATGCCTTACGCCATTGTGACTTTTAAACAGTAAGGTACTCTGTTCACTGTGTTCAAATGTGTTTACTTTACTGTGTCAAGACACGGCAGCAAAATCTGTTTAGCGGCAGGCTGCGTGACAAACCTGCCATGTCCAGTCACAAGTGCTGAATGATTAAATGAAATCACCCGGATGGAACTGCCTGCACGGGGAATTCATGTAGAGTAAAAGCACCACTCAGATAACGGTCAAAAAGAGCTCCAGTGAGCTGACACTGCTTTAAAGGAAAGGGGAAAATAATGAGTTCAGGCTCAGGTTCCAAAGATTTAGAAAACCACCAACATCCTGACCGCGGAAAGCAGCAAACCTAAGGTTAGGCAGCATGCAGCCTACAAATTGCATTTAGGGCCCCAAGAAAAACTCCACAACATTTTTAACATGGGCAGGAGCAGGGGAGAGAGAGAAGCAGGTTTGAGGTCTAGGGAGCACATACTGTCCGCCAAGCTCCAAAAGCTATCCTCCCCTTTTATTTGGCCTGGATGTCAACAGCGCTCAAAGTTCACCAGCTCAGCCGGGAGGCGCAAAGGAAAGGAGAGAGCCGTGCAAAAAGCTTTCTTGCCGAAAAAGGGTTCCACCAAGAGTTATGGACTCACCTCTTGGGCATCTCTTGCCGCCTTCGCGTCATCCTCGTTGTAGCGATTGCAGTTGTACCTGAAAATGCATTCATATCAAACATGAGGGTTTGTAAAGCGGCCTCCTGGATCACTCACGGAGGCTCTGAAACAGCATTTGCTCCACCAGCAAATCAGTGGACAGCTAAGCTGCCTGCGCATGCTTAGCCAGGGGCTCCCCCGAGCCCAGTTCTCTGACCCTAAAAACTATAGGATGAGAAAGAGCTCTTTCATACACCTTTACTACTTGAGGAGCCTTTTTGCTTCCACAGACATTCTTATGCACTGCAGGCCATCACACCACAGCGATGCAATAACCGTGGTCAAGAGAGATCCGTTTTAACCTACCAGGCAGATCCGTGTGGCTCCCAAGGCCCAAGACACACCCAGCAAAACTCGGCTTTACAATTCTGGTTCCGACAGACCATGTGATTGCATCCACCATCCTTCTCTATGGTCACGTGACATTTGGGGCATTCCTGCAACGCATAGGGAGGGGGGCGGGCAATGAGGAACAACAGAAGCAGGCAAGTGTCTCCTACTTGGAAGAAAGTGTGATGTGGGGAGAAAAATATTTCAAGGGAGTAGCATTTCTAGTCACGTGCCCTGCTGTCCGCTGGCTTCCTACTACCAGCAGGGGTGATCGAGACCGGCCCCATGGACCAATTCAAGTCCACTTGGAGTGAACTATTAAAGAGCCACATACAGTGGAAACACTCATGGTGAGAGCAGTCATGGAGTGGAGCTTCATCCACAGAAGGTCCTACGTCAGGGGTGCCCAAACGTTTTGTAAGGAGGGCCAGATTTGGTGGCTGAGAATGTGTCAGGGGCCGGTTGCTCCCCGACCCTGCCACCCCACTGCAAGCCCCACCCGCTGACTCATAAGCCCCACCCACGGACCCCTTGCAACCCCACCCGCAGGAAGGAAGGCGGGGACCAAGGGAGGGAGGGAGGGAGGCGGAAACCAAGAGAGGAAGGAAGGAAGGTGGGGTACAAGGAAAGGAGGGAGGGAGGGGGGAACCAAGGGAGGGGGGAAGGAAAGAAGGGAGGGAGGAAAGAAGGAAGGTGGGGACCAAAGGAAGCACAGGGAGCTGTGGCCACCGCAGAGGAATGTGTGGGTGAAGGAGGGGGAGGGAGGGGCAGGCCAGCCAGCCGCGGGCCACTCAGATTGGCCTGATGGGCTGGATTTGGCCCCCGGGCCGGACTTTGGGCAGGCCTGTCCTATGTCAAGTAAGCTGGGTGTAAGGAAACACTGAGCCAGGTGGGATAATGGCCTGACTGCCTCTAGTAATCTCTTGTGCTCCTGTCCTCAGCAAGCGGCGTATATCCAAGTCCTTTCAATCTATAATGCACTCCAGGGACCACCAGTCCAACAACGGCTTTCTGTTTAAGCTACAAACCCTATGCAGCACAGAGACACGACATGCCAATACCTTTTGATTATATGGTACACTTACTTTCAAAAGAAAAGGGGAGAGGAAAGCTGCATTCACCTTCGGTATACTCTTTACTAGTCGCAAAATTAAGATTTTCATAGTGTCACTCTTCAAGAGGAAAGCTATTCTGCTGCTATGGGGCTCTGGGGACCTGTACTTTTGAAAGAAAATAAAGCCTTCAAACCTTCGTGTTTGCTGCAATCCAATTAGAAGTTTCGCTGTCATCGTCACACTTCTTAATCCACTTCTTTAACCACTGTCAGGAAAGGGAGAAAACCATTGTTCCAAAAAAGTCAAAGCAAGATGGACACAAGTTACCAATAAGCAGGCGGAAAACATGACCTACCAACGTGCATGTACTTTTCCTAGCGCTCAGGCTAAGTGCGGTACACCAGAACTGTACAAGACCGTACAGACACAGGACACCACCCAAATAGCCATGATTACATGCTGTCACATGGTGGACTTTGTGTGGGTATTTAAAACAGGTGAGAATGCCTTAGAACAGAGATGTCCAAACTTCAGCCCTCCAGATGTTTTGGACCACAACTCCCACAGTCCTTTGCCATTGGAAATATAGGCTTGGAATTCTGGGAGTTGTGGTCCAAAACATCAGGAGGGCCAAGGTTTGGACATGCCTGCCTTAGAAGGGAATTTCTAATGCCCTAAGCACATCCGATCTCGCCTGATTTTGGAAGCTAAGCAGGGTTGGCCCTGGTTAGTACTTGGATGGGAGACCACCAGGGAATACCAGGTGCTATAGGCGCCTGGAGGAGGAACTGGCAAGCCACTCCAGGATTCCTGCCAAGAAAACTCCGTGGACATGGAGTCACGAAGAGTCGGTCACGACTGTAATGACGCAACACATGCAAGAAGCCAATATTGAATTTGTACTGCGACTTCATTAAATCCCTTCCATTTGATGGAATTAAATTCAGATTTAAGAGGAAGATAAAAAAAACCTCCATCAAGTGAAGGATTCTCAATTTTGTGGGTATGATCAAATTCACTCTAAACAATTCAGACTAGTGATGGGCTTGAACCTCCAGGGAAGAAGGCAACTGAAAGAAGCCTCCGCCCTGACTCTGAGCAAGGTACCTGATGGAGGCAGTGGAGTTGGGAAATGCCAAACATGTGTACAGCGGAAAAGCGAGCCAGAACAAACAAACCACTGGTTCATGCTCATCTCTAATTCTATCCCACATATTTAGTATGCTCTAGGTCAGTGGTGGCAAACCTTTGGCCCTCCAGATGTTTTGGACCACAACTCCCACAGTCCTTTGTCATGGGCAATCTAGGCTTGGAATTCTGGGAGTTGTGGTCCAAACACCTGGAGTGCCAAAGGTTCACCACCACTGTTCTAGGTGAATTATGCATAACTTAAGACCAGCTAACAGGGAACCACAACCTCAGGACCAGGAGAAGATGCTGTCACATAAAATGTCCTTAGGATTGATAGGTTTGCTGTTCCTAGTAATCGCCAGAACGATCCTTTTCCCATTGTGGGATTTAAGCAAATTGCATGCCTTCCCTTCCCCGCCCCAAACATGCACAACGGAATGCAAACATACACAACAGAGTGAGAAAGTTCTAAGCACTCACCTTGCACTTAACAGGATCATGCCAGTTTTCGCCACAGTTAAAGCTGTAAAAATCGTAAAAATGGTCACATCAGTGCCTACTTATATAGCAAAAGAGTTTGGAAGTTTATTGTAATTCGGGTCTCGTTCCCCAACAGGATACGTGCCACAAAAGCAAGCTGTCTACCAGCAGCAGGTTGTGGCTTGTGTGTTTGATAACCCGTGTTTTCACAACCCCACATATACAACAGGCAGGGAGCAAAAGGAAAGGAAGGGAAAGACGAAAATAGTCTATCAGCCCCCAAGCAGGCCACTGGTCACAAGTTTTATAGCCCAGCTCTATGAATGGAGAGACCATGAAAGGCAATTTCACTCTAGAGAACCAGTGGCTATAGGTGTTGCCGCTTAGCTTACCAAGTGCTTTATCACGGCCCCCCCACAAAAATGCTTGCTTACCAAAACTGACGGCCACATTTACAACGAACAGGCTTCGCGTCAGGATACTGTACTTTAACAACATGGTGGCAGTCAGGGGCGGGACACCATTTTAACAGTCGATTGCACTGCGGAGAATTAAGGAAAGCAAAACAAAACGGAAAATTTTGACCCGCAGGCAGAGTCGAGCAAGGGCCGCCGCCCTCTTTGCCCAACCTAGGCTTGAGTTGCTCTGAACCCACATTTCTGAGTAGATTAAGGAGCGAACTGCACTGAAACAGACCAAGTAATCCTACGGCTCCTTCCTGCCATCTTTCCATTAGTCACTGTTTATGCACAGCTCCATCGCCCTGAAGTCACCTTTCCCGTTTTGGCACAGGGAACATCCCCTGCTCCTCCATATTTTAAAAAAAAAGGATCTCCCATAATTAATCATAGAATCATTTAGAAGGTAGCCCTACAAATATGAGTAGGCTATACTCTGTTCCTCCCAGGCCCATGAGAGTACATCCGTCCACATTGCCTAAAGCTATTTTAGCTTCTTTGCTGATTTAAGCTTTAACCCAGGGATGACTGAGAGGGGCTTTTCAGATATTTTCAAGTTTCAACTCCTAATATCAGTTGCCAATGACTATGCCAAGCTCAGTAAGAGTAAGAGCTGTAGGGTAAAAATATCTGCAGGGCCCACAATTGTCTACCCCCCCCAACCTTTGTAAAAGATAAATTCTGGCTTTCGGATTTAAAAAATAGCAATAGTAACAACCAAGTAGGCAGCACAGCATGGGTATTTTAGAAATCCCAGTTCAACGGTCATCTGTGCATGGGGGTTGGAGGGAGGCGCGGCTGTGCCTATTAATGGCCCGTTCCCACTTGGCTTTTGCTCAAGACCCACTCCCCAGGCCATGGAGATCCTCGAAGCTTAGCATGACACATGTTGAGTGTAGGATATGAGCAATCTTTCCAAGTTCCAGCGAACAGACCTAAAAAAGGGGAGTGTCTAGATTTTTCTCCAAGGACTGCCCATGAGTCAAAGGATTAAAATGCCTGTTCCAAGATCGGTAACAGAGATTCAGTAGCAATTGCTTCCTTTAATCTCCCAAACAGCTTCTAGGCATTACATGAGGGATCGGGATTTCACCTTTCTGCTGCCGAATGCCGTACACTCAACAGAAAATGTGCTATTTGAAGAAGCATCGTAGCTAACACCACTTTACCTACTATGCCTTCTTTAGAACATATACCCAGACCTGAATCTTCCAGCTCAGCCCTCTGCAAAACGGATGTTATCAAACCTGCTGACTCCCACCCTTCCAACATCTGCCAACGTTTCGACTCGATGATCAGATCTGAACGCAAGTGCCTGACCTCAAAAGAACAGGGGGAAATGACAGTCCGTCTATGCTGCATGTAGTTTTCAAGTGAATACTCACCTCTACAAAACTATTAGTGATTAAATGCTGGTACTTTAATTTAACTTTGGAATCTGTGATCAGGCGCCTAGTAAGAGAAAACAAAAGAAAAAGATTTCATTGAAAACACCTTTAAAAAAACACATCAAGAATTGACTACTTATATTAGCTAACTCCATAAACGGGAAGTCTTGACCTCACAGACTGTCCAAAACCACCCCCACCCCCGCTGTTCTTCTTCACCTAGATCAGTGGTTCTCAACCGGTGGGTCCCCCAGATGTTCCTGGACTGCAACTCCCAGAAATCCTGGCCAGCTCAGCTAGTGGTGGGTGAAGACTTCTGGGAGTTGCAGTCCAGGAACATCTGGGGACCCACAGGTTGAGAAACACTGATCTAGATAGAACCAGAAGTGAATGCTTCATTTCTCCCACCCACCCCCTCTGGTGATTTAAACTGTGACTCAGGGACAGGTCAATATGGATCATAAAAAAGCTATCCTCTTTTAAAACCACTGTAAGATGAATTGAAGGCACTTTCCACAAGACAAGGTATTGTTAAGGTCAGTGTGCTGCCTCAAAGATTCGGATTATAATACCTTGTTAATCTAAATCCCTGGCAGTTCTCTTCCAAAGATATGGTGCGAACAAAAGGTTGAAGGAGGGAGTGATGCAAGAGCATTCTTTAGTTGCTCCTGTGGAGACTACGAGGAAGGCTCGCTGCCTATAAGAGGTCCACAGAGACATGGAGCCGTGCTTTGGCATAAGAGCTGAATCATGATGTTTGGACAAAGCATCACCTTGAGCCAAGTCAATGTTTTTGAGTCTGCTTCGGGGCTTAAACACAGGAAGGGAGGTTTCACTGAAATCGCACACCAACCGTAATACTTACATAACTGTATTGTCATCAACCAAGATATCACAGCCGTGAGCAGGGCATGAAATTGTCTGTTGAAGGCGGCAAAGGAGGAGGGAGTGGAGAGAAACAGATCAAGAAGCGTGTTTGATTAATCGGGATGCCAGTGAAGTGTACACTCAATAGAATTTCTAGAACTCACGACAGCTGCGAAACCCAATGCATCAGCTGAAAGTCTAAGATAGAGGAGGACAAACCCTGTGATCTCAAGAGCCTCCCACAAGCGTTAAGTTCAGACCTTTGGCAGGAGTCGTTGGCCTGCCTCTACCCAGGAAGCACGTTGGCTAGAGAGGGGAAAAGAAACAAGAGGGCAGAAACAGAGAACTGCCACCTCGCCCTCATAGGCATCACTCGGGGAAACTCCCCTCCAAGGACGCAAGAGGGAAAAGGTCCAACCACAGCCTCGTGGCGCAGTGGTTCAACGCCTGTCCTGCAGGTAAAACTGTGCTCACGACCTGGGCTCAATCCCTGGTAGCAGGCTCAAGGTTCACTCAGCTTTCCATCCTTCCGAGGTCGGTAAAAGGAGTACCCAGCTTGCGGGGGGGGGGGGGGCAATGTGTAGCCTGCACACTGTAATTAAAAAATTGTAAACTGCCCAGAGACTACTTGTAGTGGTATGGGGTGGTATATAAGCAGACCACTATCCTCCAGTGGACAAACATCTCACACGAGGCAGGGCCACGATTCTTGTGGCACCTTGGTCATGACGAGCTTTCATTTGGCATACAGTTTTGGGGGATTTTAGCCCCTTTCAACCGATGTACCGGCTGCCCAAAACGATTATGCTAAGATAGACATGCTAGTCTTGGATGCATGTAGGTAACTCTTACTGGGTTTTGCTACAACTGACGAAGAAGCTACCCCTGGAAGCTTGGTAAGTATCAGCAGCAGCAGAAAAAGAGCCACTGCCACCACCACAGTTGAAACTGGTGACCGCTGCCTGCCCTGCCATTGGAGGTCCTTGAGAAGGTGTCCATTCATTATGGCGGCTCTTGATGGCCAAAATGAAGTTTTATAGCTGCAATCTCCCAACAGGGAGAAGGGGGACTTTGTTCCAACTACATACAGGTTTCTGATTCCATTCCTGTGCCTTCAAAGCTAACAGGAGGTGAGGGCCGCTTCCCTTTAGCTCTCCCTTAGTTCCAAGCTGGGGGGAGTAGGCCTGGATCTTGTTTTAGGCCAGTTCTTCTGTAATATCCAGCAAGTTCCATTAACACACACACACACACACACCAACACAACGGCAGGTATGGCACTAAACCGACATTACTTTCGGCACTGTCTTCCAAAGGCATCAAACTCCAGGTTCATCTCAACGTTAGGGTCAAAGCTCAAAAAAGCTGCCTAGTACATTCACTGTTCAACTGCAACTAGATTCTTCTCTCAATGGTTTCCCCACTAACAATCTGAAGGAAAAACTTGGCACTGCATGCTTTTTCATATACTGTATATACTCAAATATAAGTCTAGTTTTTCAGCCCTAATTTTGGGCTGAAAAGGGGGGGTCCACGACTTATATTCGGGTCAATACCTTTAGCCACTGAGGCAAATGCTTGGGTTGGTGGCTAAGTCATTTTAAACATCGTGCACCGCTTCTCCTGACCCCCCCTTTGCATCATGGGGGAGCGGCACGCGATGTTTAAAATGACTTTTAGCCACCGACCCAAGCACTTGCCTCAGTGGCTAAAAGTCATTTTAAACATCACACACCGCTCCCCCAGCTCACAAAGGAGGAGCTGCCAGGCCCTGCTGCATTTCCCACCCTAGACTTATACTCGAGTCAATACGTTTCCCCAGTTTTGGGGGGTTAATTTAGGGGCCTCGACTTATACTCGGGTCGACTTATACTCGGGTATATACGGGTAATCTAAATTAAAACAAATCTTCAGCTATCCTCTTGCACCAAATATCTAGGGCACAAGACTGTGGGGATATTTTTGATCCTCAGCTATGCTGAAGGGACACACAAGCCTAATGCTCCACACACTTGAGAAGTGTGAAACACCTGAACCAACAAACCAATATTGTGGGACCTGACTCGAAACCATTTTTCCTCCAATCAAAGGCCCAGAAAATAAAGGTGGAAAATTGTTTTACCTGTCCCATGCCTTCCTCCATTATTTTGGTAGTTAAATATTCACTCCAGCACTGCATACAAAACTTATGTCCACACTCCAAGCCAGTAAAGTACTGCAAAGGGAAAGGAAAAAAGGGACTGTTATGAGTTCCTTGTTGCTTTCTGCACAAATATGGAATGAACTTCGCTCTTCCACAAATGCAGAGGCGATCTTCCCAAATGCCATTTCTATACTTCATATCACTAGGGCTTCTGCACTCTTGCTGCAGCTTTTGAGATATTCAGTGACCTAACCGAACTCACATTCTATACTGTATAGACTTCTATACTCACATTCTATACTGTAAGCATCCAGTTCCAGCTTACAGCATATAAAATAATTTATATAGAGTTTTAAAATAATGCAAAACTCCATCTGTGTTTTGGAAATCACTGTTTCCACTGCAACATAGGAGAGTAAGGGACATGCTCTGATTGCCAATACTGTACTGCAATACAGTAGCATGAGATTTAAAAATGTTCCTTAATGCACCACTGAATTCACTGAAGTCATTACCCATAACTATTGCTACTGATGGTGCAGAAGGCAGAACATTGTGACCGTGCGAGCGAGGGGACTGGAAACCAAGAGGCACTGTCCTTCAGTGACTGTGAGGATTCTCAGCCACCCAGGTGAGTTTATCTGGACGTTGAGTCCCGGCAACTGGACTTCTTTTCTTGTGAGATCGAATCCAAGCAGCTTCGTCAGTCTGAGGCAAATTAGTAGCGGGGCCTCCGAGGTGAATTAGAAATTGCCAGGCCTTGCCGCTAACTTTCCTCAGCCTGACGAAGCTGCATGGATGAGTAGTGAAACGTTTCCATCACCCAACAGAAGTCCAGTTGTCATGACCTCACTTCCAGATAACCTCACCTGGATGACTGAGAATCTTCACAGACCTAGGATTGAATGTCCTTCTTATAAACAAACAAACAAACAAACGGCCACGCATGTGACCAGAGTAAGATCGGTGCTGACTGGATTTGAGGAGAAAAAATAACGAAACACCGGGAGCAGCCTGATGTTGAGTCATACCTCTGAGCTACCTGGCCCAGTATTTTGAGGTTTGCCAGCAATATCTCTTTGGGTTTGCAGGCAGGATTCTCCCCTCAAAAGGACACTGGTTGATCATAAGATCCTCTGGAGGGAAGGCAGGGATGTGGAGTCAGTAGATAAATGTTCCAACTCCGACTCCTAAGTTTTTTTGTACTTCCGACTCTGACTCCGACTCCCCGACTCCTCTGTATTAATATGTGAATGTATTTACTATTTACTTATTTATTTAAATTAAATATTTACATATTTACTTAATCCCTTATCAGTGAGAGGCTAGGATACCCATGGGCGCTGGGTAACAGCAGAACACAACACTATGGAAAGTATAAGTATTGCCACTCCTAACTGTGCGTTGCGTGCCATATAGTGAAGCACATGAAAAGCATGCTTCTTCACGGTCACTTAACGTGTTCGTTTTGTGGTTACGTGAGGCACTGCATACATTGGTCTTTATTCTTACAGTAGAGAAGTCATTAATTATAACTTTTTGTGAACTTGGAGATTTAAATTCCAATCTAAATTTAGTAGGAGTCAGAGTCGGAGTCGGTGCATTGTTTGCCGACTCCGACTCCAGGTAACCAAAATTTCCTCCGACTCTGACTCCTCGACTCCTCTCCACAGCCCTGAGGGAAGGCGTGCACTCTGCCAAGAGGCAACAGCCTTCCTTTGTCTACGATGCCGGCAGATACTGGCTGTCTAAGAACAAACTGTCTTCCAATGCAGCTCTCTCGCACACTGGTGACATTTTGAACGACCAAGTGGAACCCAAACTTTCAGCAAATGATCCGATTAAAACAACTGATTTTGTCGGTCCGGACGGCGCTCACCGAGTTGGGATAGTTCAGATAGCAGATCTGGCAAGGCATGTCCTGTGCAGAGGACCTCGTGTTCATCTGACGCGTTCGAGACTTCTTACTAGGATTAATTACGTGACATTCGGCAAATAACTTCTCCAGGTTGCCATCAAAGTACCTGTACAAACACAGGAGGACAAAGGCATTGGAAAAAAGGAAAAAAGGAAAGAAAAGAAAATCCACCTGGTCTTCATTTGAGAATAGCTAGAGGCTGAAAAAGCAGTTGCATGTGAAGAGGAGCTGCTGGGTTTTTAATAAAGATAGGAAGGGCCTCTATTTTTCAGCTAGTTCTGTTCCCCCCCTCTCTTTTCTTCTTCTGGTGCAGTATCAGGGGCATAGTCAAGTCAAAGAAGACTTAATTTTACCTTTCCATCAGCTTTTCTTTATCCCAGTTGAAATGACTAAGGAGTATCCTGGTGATAGTTGCTGGATTCTAGAAAAAGGAAGGAAAATGTCCTTGTAAATGATGTAAAAGTACAAGCACGCTCACATAGAAAGCTGGCAATTTAAACGGCTTACACACCCAAAGCTATTTATTATTAAATGAGTTATTTCTAACTCATTTTTACTCTCAAAGAGATTAAAAGCAAAACATAGTGGTCTGCTTCTATGGAACACCATAGGGCTCAAAAGCATTCTCAGGGTGGTTTACAATTTTATTACGCAAGCCACCGATCAGAGCGGAGCATGGTTTTAGACTGACCATATTCCTCATCTTACCCACCCCCAACAACCCCATGAGAAATATTAAGTGTCTTTATCATTTAAAGACAGTGCAAGGTTGAGCCAGGAGAAACCCCCAGTTCTACGGGTTGGATTCCTAGCCGATGTTCCCCACACCGTGACTGGACTTCAACTCCCCGATGCCTCAACCAACATGGCCAACAGTCAGGAATGTGCAATCACCTTCCAGAAACTGAACAGTGAAGAACAGAAACCACGGTGCTACATAAAACAGTGCTCAGAGCCCCACTAGTCTAGTGATTTACACAGATAGAAACAAACGCAATGGCGTAAACTTTATCAGCGAAGTGCTACCAGTTAGCAAGTTTACATCTCATCCTACAGCAAGTCATCCAACTGATGCAAAGCATAGACTCCAAGTGGTGACTTGTTCAACCGGCATTAACTTACCACTGCAGCTTATGCTTCTGTAATTCTGGCATAAATATTCAATGGAATCCTGGTCTATATGCCCCAAGTTTAAAAAAATAATCAAGAATTGCATTTTGTGGAATGGGCTAAATATGAACAAAAGTCGACTCTTGAAAAATCTACCCAAATACATTTACAGGAACTTTGGTAATGAGTCAGAGCACACAAAGGTATTGAAAAGGGCTAGGCCCCACTGAAGTCAGGCAACCTTTAAAAGCAGCAGCAGCACTTTACCTTTAAAACCAGTTGGCTATAATTTATTTTGCCAGGCTAATGCCAGACTTCAAGAGGAATAAGAGATTGAGCACAAGCTGAACACCTACAGATATTTACATTCATTCCAAAGGTTTTAATTTTAAATTCTACATTTAAAAGTAGTATAACAGATGCCACGACCCCTTACAAAGAGCTAGAACCACCATCCTTAACTCTTTTTTTAAATCACAGCTACAAAGCACACTACGAAAGAAATACACGATGAATCAGGATTGTATAAGTTGCATAGCAAGCCTTTTAAGGTAGTGTGTGATGAATTGTTTCCCATCTGTGCCCTGCTACAAACACGCCGGGTCCCCACTAAAAACAGCTGGCCCAGACGAACTGATAGATTCTTTTAACTTTATAGTACACTTCTATGTCTCTGTCATGCATTTAACTAGAACATTTGTAAATGTTGGGTGGAATTCTGTTGGTGATTACCTGTGATTAAATTAAGCAGCATAACTCGTCAGGCTAGTAAGTAAAAGGTATATACCAAATATTGCAGCCCAGTGCTTCAACTCTTGAAGCATTTTGCCATGGTGAGTTATACAACACAAACTAGGTACTGTATGTCTAAATCATTAGCAGGACTCTTGGCTACTCACTCACCATGTTTGACATTTGGATTATTCCATAGCTATTACTAATTTGGATTTCTTTGGCCAGAATCCAGTTGGTAATTTAGGTATATGCCTTTTAATTTTGCTAGATAGCAACGATTTGTCGCAGTGAGTTACACCTTTGTAAATAATGAACATGATTCTGGTCTCTCTTTATTAAGGCAGCTTCTATCTGACAGCATTCCTAAATAGAAATACATACTTCAACCTTCTAAAAACCTACCAGGTTTCCTGTGGCATGTGTATTTGGAATCTTACTAAATGAAACATGACTATTTTAACCTGTTCAGCAATGACTATAGACTGTCATTTAACCACATCTGTTTCAACCAGTCAAATGAACCCTGGTTGGGACAGTATCCAAGCCATCTGATCATCTGTTTCCATTACTGAGCTACTCAAAGGCACTGTGTCCACTGTTCCATAACCTTTGGGGCTTTCACATCCCCTTGTTTCTCAGTGTCTTCCCTTCGGACTTCAAACCTCTTGATACACATCACTTCTGTTTGCTATTAAAAGGAGTAACTACAGTGTTTATCCATAGTCGTTTTCACTTTGACCCTTTCTATGCACGTAACCAGTTTCTACCACTTATACCCAAACATTTTCTTCTACTTAAAAATTATTACATGCCTTACTTCAGTTTTTTAAAAAATGAAATCCACCAAATATATCAAGAAAATAACACATCAGCTTCATAGCCTTTGTCGTTTCTCATCTCTTCTGCACTGAAATGAGGCATTGATCTCAACTGAGGTGTTGAACAAAATTATTAGTTTTGTTTTTAGTTAAAGGAAGAGTTCCGAGAAAATATTCAGGTTAATCATTAATAGAAATACCACTGCTGTATAGTAGTCTCAGATCAGTAAACATAAGCAACTATCTAAAAGAAAAAAAAATTCAGTCTCCCGAGATACAGGCTCAATCAATGGCGATATTTCAGACAGCATTTATGGTGTTTGAAGAGCATCGATCAAAAGCATGATGCCTGCAATCTTGGAGAAATAATCCATAGAGTGCCAACTCATACTTTTAACTAACAAAACAATAATTTAATTGAAAGATGAGTCATATATTATTACTGAACCATATTACTGTTCAGAAATAGTTGACTTTTCTGTTGGTCAAGTTATTGTTTTGTTGGCTAAAAGAGGTGACATACATGTGCCATTAGCTATATTTTTAATAAGCAACTTTACACAACTTTCTTAAACAATTCCAGTATTTCCCAGAAGCTTTAAAACACATAATGCCAGATCATATGGAGGCCTGGCTTTCACATAGGCATGAATTTTGAAGTCCAAATTCTTCACCGCTTTCGCCTGTGAATGGTTGTCTCATTCAGTCAACATTTAACAGCCTCAGACTAAATGCCTCCAAGCATGTGAAAAAAGTCCCTTCCAAGGCAAAAAGAATCTTTCTAAAACAAACACTAGAAGGAAAGCATCCATAGTCGATACAGACTTGCTTAATTTCCCCAGCTATCTGGGGACTTTGGAACTTGACACGCATCTCACTATCAACCTGCCTAAAATAAGATAACAGCCATCCTGAAAATTTTGTGCTATCTAAGGTGGGAAGAGAAACCTTTGCCTTCCCAGAAGTATCTGAAGAGCAAGCTTTAGTCAGCAGAGCAAATTATAAGAACTGGGAGAACTGAATTTTAAAATGTCTGGAGATGCAAATGTTTCGGATCACTGGCCTGTGGGTGTTGTGTCGTTACAGTCGTGACTGACTCTTTGTGACTCCATGTCCACGGAGTTTTCTTGGCAGGAATACTGGAGTGGCTTGCCAGTTCCTACTCCAGGCCAGCCTACAGCACCGGGTATTCCCTGGTGGTCTCCCATCCTAGTACTAACCAGGACCGAGCCTGCTTAGCTTCGGAAATCAGGCGAAATCGGATGTGCTTAAGGCAGAAGGAAAGCAGTCATTAATTTGAGAAGGAACATAAGCTCCACTACCTATCTGCACAAGACTCTTGCCTGGTCACTACAGTTTCTAGGACATCTGTGCGGGGGAAAGGGTATTGGTTGGCACAGGAAGGGCAGAGTATTTTTTTTTCTCATAAGGCCACAAGATTTCTGAAAAAGTAGAAGGGTAACTGAAAGACGGCAATCTTACTTTTTCTGAAAAAGCAAACAGAACGAAACAACGGTGGCACCTTCAAGACAACTAAATTTAAACTTCCCTTCTCTTAAGGATTACAAGGCACTTGTGTTTCAGTAAGTTGAATATATTATATAGCTCAGTGGTTCTCGACCGGTGGGTCCCCAGATGTTCCTGGACTGCAACTCCCAGAAATTCTGGCCAGCTCAGCTAGTGACGAAGACTTCTGGGAGTTGCAGTGGTTTTTCTATTAATAATTAACTTTTTAATCATTTTAATAAATGGCAAAGCTTTGCAGCATTACAAGCTTTGTCACTGAGATGAGAAGTTCGGCAGCAACCCCAACCCAACAGCAAGACTGCACAATGGCCAATTTCCTATTAATCCTTTGACAAAAACTGGTTAAGCCTCATTCGTGCTCATCTAATAAAAACTTGAGTGTTCAAGTCTCAGAGGCCAGATGTGAGGATTGACCATGTCAACTGGGACAACAGTTAGGCCATCCAAAGGATTGGAGATGGAATTTTTAAAATTTGAAGGTGAAAATCCATGCTATCCATTGGCTCCTCGCTTCCTAAAATTCATACTATGGTTAAAATGATCTGATTATTTGGCAGATGCCTATACTAGCAGTTTCAGAAGTCAGCATTGTTAGTTTTTATTGTAGGTTACCTCCATTTTGCTGGCAAGAAAAGAACCAGGCATCTGTTGTGTGCTAGATTAATGTCAAGAGCCATTCACAATATGGCATTCTATAAGCCCTTCCTTTAAAGCAGATGTGGGGAGCCTTTGGCCTCCCAGATGTTGACAAACTCTTTTTCCACAATCTCTTGCCAATGGCCATGCTAGTAGGGGCCAATGAGCACTGGAGTTCAGCAGCATCAGGAGGCCCCAAGGTTTGCTCATCCTGTTCTCATTACCCACCAAAAATCCTAGTTTATACTGCTCATGTCTAGCCTGTGCAGCCACTATAAACATATATCTTTAGTTTTGCCTCTTGCCAGGCTTCCATTGTGTGTTTGGTGTTATGTCCTGGCTGTTTAATTGTTTCCTTTGTTCTTGATTGTCTTCTATTTATTTGGCTTTCATATGAACCACCCAGAGTCCCTGCTGGGAAATTGGGAGGTCTAAAAATGTAAAAATAAACAAACAAACAAACAATACTGGTTGTGGCTCAACACATTTGGAGAGGCCTCTTTCAGAAGGGATCCAAGTGAACAATTATTTGCAGATCCTTATCAGCTTAAATCATTACAAACCCCGCCACAATATGTCCCAACACACTACAATCTTTAGCTAGATTATCAGATGTTTTGTGTACTTAAATTTCCAGAATCCTGCTGTAGATGTTACAGTTACTTTTAAAAAGTAACAAGGTACTTCAACACAACTTTGAACTGAGAAAACTCTGTTGTTGGCTTTTTGTATCAACACCACTATTCTCTGGCAGGAAACAGCGTTCCTGGATGGCAACATGCCTGCCCTAAATGCTACAACATGACCCTTGCTCTCCAAGGGTTAACTCGCGCTATGAACACATTCTATGCATGTTTTGAAAATATCTGCAGCCTACAACACAACCCACATAAGTCCAGGCGGCTTATTCTAAACCCTGAGACAGCAACACATTACGTAACACCTTTCTGCTTAGGTCTGTGCCAGAGTGATAACATGTGTGCAACTCTGCTGCTCCACAACTGCCAATGGAAAAAAAGAGACAAAAGACTCAGCCAGCCTACTCCTACTGGCAACCCTCCTGAAGTTAAAAATATATCTATCAACGGTCCCCAAGTTGCTTAAACGTTACAAGTGAGAGAGCTTCAGTTAACAGCCGCAGGTTCTAGAATTAATGCTGCAATTTAGGATAAACGTGAACTACTTGTATTATTGCAAATAAATCTGATTTGCAACCGCAAGCATTCAGAAATACAATAAAACTCATCTGATGGATTTCTAATTAAGATTACCAAAGGTTCAGATTACTGTGCTGCAATGACTTCAGCACAGCATATATATATTCTCTCTCCCCCCCCCAACCCCATTTTAAATTTTGCTTGTGATCATATTGGAATGACCGACAAATAAAAAAATCTCTGAATATGAGAACAATACTTCAAGCTGGCTACACCTCCACTCCTATTTTTTAATCCTGTCTTTTCTCTGAAGAGGTCAACATAGGACAGATTCAAAAATCTGAGATTTTATCACCAAAGCCATCCTATGTCTTAGATTCAGTGGCACAGGCATGTCCAAACTTCGGCCCTCCAGATGTCTTGGACCACAACTCCCAGAATTCCAAGCCTGTATTTCCAATGGCAAAGGACTGTGGGAGTTGTGGCCCAAAACATCTGGAGGGGTGAAGTTTGGACATGCAATCAAGCAGCAGGTCTAGAGTCCAAAACGGAAGAGACTGCTCAAAGTCCCCCCCCCCAAACAGAGTATCAAGACTCTTTTCTTGTTCATTATGAAATAACTGTTGTTCGAACAAATCTCATACAGCACTGTCAAAACATGAAGACACTAATCTGGTTTCAGAAAAGTAAGAAGGACAAGAGCTTAAGTTGGAATTTGCTTCATCGGTAGATGGCAACAGGTTTTGACAGGTCCAATGCTAGTACATTTTTCCTATTAAATACATCCCTAATATTCAGTTTAAAGTTCTGAATAACCAATTTAGTTCCATTCTTTCTCCTGTTATCAACACTAAAACAGAACTCCCAACTACACATTACCTTAAGACGCCATTTCACATTCCCCCCAACTGGACTCCTTTTTCTAGCTAACTATACACTTCTTAAACAATGTGTTCTTTTCCACCTTGTACTGCTTCTGCCAAAACTCATCCAACCTGCAACTTACAGCATCATATGCCTAGATTACATTCAAGGTATTACAGGAAATGTACTAAGTCTTATTAAAATGGGGTGTATTTAATAGCTTGATTTTATCCTCTCTCTTTCCCAGTTGTTTATGGTGCCACAACAAAACTCAAGCTCCCATATAGGATACACAAATAACCATCATTGTGCTCAATGCTATAGTCAGGAAGGGGGTATACAGCAGTGAGAGGAGTATCATAACTGGATAGTTAAGTGCCCAGAATAAAATAGCACTGATCATTTTCACCTGTCAAATTCTTCTTGTCTTACATGAGGGGAAAAGCAAAATAATAAAGCTCCAAGACTTTAAATATTGTTTTTCTAGTAAAGGGAGTGGCAACGACAATACAACGACCGACATTCACTCAGTTATGAAATGACCCCTCCTTCTTTGGTGCTCAAAGTTTATGCTCTAAACCTCCTAGCTTTCATTTACAATCACAATACAAGGTTCCCCCAAAAAAGCAATGTCTTTAATCATGCAGCAGCTGAAATGTAAAGTTGGGCCACCTACTAATCAAGAAATGAACTGGGCAGCTTGTTGTTGCTGAACTCTGTTTGGTCTCTAGAGTCTTAAAAACTCTTTTATTTTGCTCCTCTTGCTAAGAAAAGCCTGCTGATCCTCTGATAGGCATCCTTGCACATCCTTTTTGCACCATCCCTGCGTGCCCGTTCCCTTTGTCACTGATAGGCACAAGGTGTGCCCACCTACAAATCTACATCTCAAACACAGTATAACAGCAGCAAGTAAACCTAGGTGGTAGGATGATTGCAGGCTGATCTCACATGACTGAATGCTGCTCCCCACTGAAGAAAGCTAGTTTCCTATCAGAGTATATATAGATCAGGTTTCTTTCAGACTTTCTAATATTTCTATGAGTACGATCACATTAACCTTGTTTCAAAGAATGAACATCTTGCATGCATGCCAAGCAAAGCATGTCCAAACTTCGGCCCTCCTGGTGTTTTGGACCACAACTCCCAGAATTCTAAGCCAATGACCATGGGAGTTAAGGTCCCAACATGCCTGAAAACTAATTCTAACTTTCTGCAGTTATTTTGATTGCTTCTCCTGTCTGCATATTTCTAAGCAGACGTAATACTTCATCCTGAAATGCATTACAGAAGCCCATGAGACCACATCAGTCACAAATAGGAAAAAATACATATGTTAATCAACACAATCTGGCATCCTTTGGATGTGCTGGGACTACA
Source organism: Phrynocephalus guinanensis (assembly GCA_037367245.1). Lineage (NCBI taxonomy): Eukaryota > Metazoa > Chordata > Lepidosauria > Squamata > Agamidae > Phrynocephalus > Phrynocephalus guinanensis. Next base: position 19,384,674 of record CM074749.1, read on the forward strand.
GCCTTCACCATCCCCAGCCAGCATGATTGGGGGCGACAGAAGTTGTTGTTCAATTCATCTAGAGCACTGCTTCCCAACGTTGGTTACCCAGATGTTCCTGGACTACAACTCCCAGGAATCCTGGCCAGAACAACTAGTGGCTGAGGCTTCTGGAAGTTTTAGTCCAAGACCCCTGGGGACCCAAGTGTGGGGAAACACTGATATAGAAGGTAAGATGGCCAACCTAGACTGAGCCACTCTACACGAGATTATCTTTCATGAAGAACACTGGAATTGTGTGAGAAGAGAGAAAGAAGAGCATTAACGAGAGTGAAATCAAACGACCAAAGGTGGAGCTAGGGAGGGTAGCTGGTACTGGGCTCTCCCAGCAACCAACCCTTTTCTTGCCCAAAGCCATGATTACATTTCACTCAAAGAAGTGGGCAGACCAAAGTAAATGGATTATATGGTTGCCTGTCAGAGGCATATCTTGGGCAGGAAAATAAACATTTCCAAAGCAAACACAAATACATGCTAACTCCCCCCTGAGCCTTGGAGACAAACAGCTGGAGTCAGTCAAAATGAATTAACCCAAGGGCATGTTTCTGTGCACACACGCCCATGCACAAAATCCATTCACATGCTCAGCCACAGTGCCTGCATAGGCACCGTGTTGCATCAGATGCAATGTGCAAGTATATCTCCCCCTGTCTTTGTGTACAGATGTGAAGCCCAGCAGAATTTCACATGGAAAAAATTCAAACCATTCCTATGGATATCATCATGATCATAAAAGGGTTAATAGCCAATGTACTGCCATTTGCGTCAAATCAGCAGCCTTAGGATCAAGTCTCCCAATGTAGCAAAAATTCTGTGTCTGCTCACCTGTGGGAACATACTGTATTACTAATAGTCAGTTATAAAGCTGATATACAGAAACCTATGAAAGATATCTCCCTAGAAAATAATTTCTATTTACGGCTAGCTGGCTAAGGTAAAGACTACGTGACATTTGAAATTATTTGGCTGTTTTTCCTTTCATTTACTACAAGGTTAATAGCCTGTATTTTCTGTTCGTGGATCTCCTTTTATGTCCAAGGAGCAAAAGGTGTGTTTAGTTACCTTACTATTTCACCAGTCTCCATGTCATTACTTAAATGGAAAAAGAAAATTATACTATATATGTAAAGTAGTGTCACTTTGTGTAAATTGAACATAATACAATAAAGTTGAATTTTCTGTTCCCTTACTCGAAGAGAGCCATTCAACAGGTTCACACACCCAGAAGTGTTAAATCTCTGCAAATTTAACACTTTGAAAAGGCCTTGGGTTCTTTTCCAAGGAGAAAGGTGGGGTAAAAATACTCTAAAATAAATAAATCCTGCTTGAATGCATGCTAAGCAAAAATCAACACAACTGCCTGTTTACCACAGATTTTTGGTACTTGGATATTACAAAAAAAAAATATGTGAACTAGCCTTCAGTGTTCACATTCAAGAAATAAGCAGCACACTAAGAATGCTCAGTTTTCATAGTTTCCAAGTATCGGGATGCTTTCATTATCAATTCAAGTGTGTGACTGGAGGACAATGGATGGCTATGTTATCCACAGCAGCATCCCAGGACCGAGGGTTAGAAAAAAATCATTTTGGGGATCAGGTGCTATATGATGTGGGTAATTCTGGGAGCTGCAGTGAAAAAGGAAACATTCTGAAGCTCTGGCCAGAACTGGGGACTCAGGTGAGTGGACCTGTTTGTTTGTCTGATTATTTGAACTCAAGGATGGTTCTTTTGAATCTGAGGATGTTCAACTCAAATATCTGTGTATATATACTGTGCTTACATTTTACTGATCCAGGGAAGAGATGCCTCATATATGGGGCTGCATGACTAAGGGGGACACAAAATCATCCACACCCAGAGTAACATCCTGTTACCTTTGTCATACGAATGTTGAATTTTTAATTACTTTTCCTCTTGCCTCAGAGAATGTTCAGAGAATACCAATCTGGACCCCCTGCCCTTTCCATCAGAACATATACATGGCAACACAGGCCTGAAAATTTATTTAACTATTATGTGCAATGATGGGTAAGGGAGAAGAGGCAACAGCACAGAAGTTTCCTTAGAGGACTAAGCTCACCAACTCTGTCATTTGTGGCTGTTGGCACAATAATGAACCTTTAAAATTGAAAATGTACATAACAGGGATATAGACAGACTGTGTTTGGCCCAGCTGACATATTCTGCATAGGCCTTAGTGGCAAAAGATGCATTGTGTGGCCATGCCTAGCCCTTCTGAATTCAAGGACCCCAATCCCACAATAGGTTAGTTATATAGAGCTTTCTCTGCAGTTCTATACAGAATCAAACTCTGAAGAAAAGCAGCAAAACCCCCTGAGGACTAGCTGAATGCATTCTTAGGCAGAGGTCAGAGCACAGTCTCCCTAGATTCTACCATTAAGAAAAACATTAGAGTGCTACCCCCTACCACCACTGCTTTCTCCTCTAATGCATTAGTTCATCTCCTTTTACACTTATGGAGGAGGAGGGGGAGGGAATGAAATTTTGTAAGAGCAAATGGCTCGAGAAGTACTGCACACACCCCTTCCACAGCAAAAAGAAATAAATCTGCTAAGAAATACTCAATATATATCTCCCAAGACAAATTCATTTTGGGCCAAAAGAACACCACAGAAAGGTCGTCCTCCTAGCAGTTTTCTGTTTAAATAGATACAAACAGAAGTGGCACTGAAAGGGAAAACCTTTCTGGATTAATTGAAACAAATGTGCAGACCAAACAGTGCCATTAAATATGTTCTATAGTAATTAAGACAGATACAGCCTGCTTCTGGGCTATGTCTGATGTGAACTTCATTGAACACCTTAAAATCTATTTTAACCCCCACTTCCTTAAATTCACATGTACAAAGAAATAAAACTTCAGTATGTCCATTAAATACCACCTCCTATATTGATAAAATGCAACTTAGAAAATGTCATCACAAATTAAAAATACTGTATGCGCTTTTACAAAAGGCTTTATCTGCTCTAAGAAAACATTATTTCTTAAATATTAGTACAACCCACCTTGCAGGACTTATTTGGTCCAGAGTACAGATTTTTAAATGCAAATGCCAGTCATCTCCCATTTTCCTAGGCCTACTTTCTGAACCAGGAATACTCAGAAGAACAATGCATAAACATATTATAAAGCAAGAAAAAAATTTAAACTAAGCAGGCATAATCTCCGCCTATGTCACAACTGGCACATCAACAGCGTTCGCACAATCCATTTTTTTTTCAAAACCAAAAAATATACAGACAATTCTAAATCACTACACCAGTTAGATGAGACCCCTATGGCAGCTAGAAGGCAACAAGTGATCTCCCTGTTGCACCTTACAGGTCTGAAGTAGTGAGTGAAAGTGCACAAAAGCTTACATTAAATAGAACAGTTAGTCTTTAAGGTGCCAAAGTGTTTTTATCTTTTAAATTATTTGCAGTTTTGCCTGATGTGTTTGCACAGATCAAGAGAGCTACCTCTTCTAAAGCTCAAATGCTGTCAGTATCAAATTAAGTTTCAGCATCTATAATACTTACAAAGAAACATGAACATGCTTACTAAATGGGACTGAGTTCTCTGAAACTGTCTGGCTTTTAACAACACAATGATTACGAGAAACTCCATGATTGATCCAACACTCATGCCATGTAGTTGTCATTTTTGCCACACTGAGTAGCACAAACAAAAAAGTGACACAAAAGAATGATTGGAGTTCAAGACCTCACTCTGTACAGAGATACCTCACTGACCTCTCAGATTTATCATACCACAATCGTGTCAGATTTCTATCTTTGCTTACTGTAGCGAGGATCAGGCACTGCCCTATTTAAATCTTAAATAAACAGGCAACAAAACAAACCTTCTTGCATTTCACAGCCATCTGACATCACTGTTTACATAAACACAACTGCATTTAACCATCTCTTTGGCTACAGACAATTATGTTTCATCTGTTTGATTGAGGTGCCGTCATCCACCAAAGTTTATGTCCTACTTGTTGACATTTAAGGGAGCAAAAAAAATGGCGCTGCTTGTTTTAGGGTAACAAACTAATACAAGCACCCTCCCAGATTTTGGCCTGCAGTTCCCCAGAGCCACCAAGGGTGATGGGAATATCACAACAATCTGGAGCCTCCCCCAACCCTTATGACCACACACAGGCTTCCTCTTACTCCCTGCTGCAAGAAACTACAGGAATGCTGCTGCAAAACCAGGGCAGCCCCAAGGATTACCGTCCTAATCCCTTCGGACAGCACCTCAAAAAGCCCCGGCCAGGAGGGATTGTCCATTTTACAACAAAGCCAGAGCCCAGGGAGTGGGCTCGGAGACCGCCCACCACTTTTTGACTTGGCCTGGGCTTTGGTGGACTTAAGCACAGTCTCCACCAAGGAGGTGCCATTTTCTCCTCTCCCTCCCTCCCTCTCTCTCTAAGGATGCAAGGGAGCAGTCCTGGCCCAGGGAAACTTGTGCCAACGGCAGGAGGCTAAGGAGGTGCGTCCAGTTTCTTTGCTGGATTTCCCAGAAGTGAATATGAATCGGGATAAAAAAAAAGGGGGTGTGGAGAGAGAGAGAGAGAGAGAGAGAGATATGACTGGATGCAAAGAAGGCAAAACGGACTGGTTGGAAAGAGTACTGTGGGCAAGAACAACCCGTCTCAAAAATAGCTTCTTTTTTTAGAGCAATATTGCCCTTAAATGGGAATCCTGGACTTTGAAGTCGGTTTATTTTATATGTTATATTTTGTGTTGTTGCTGTTGTTGTTGTTTTTTTTTTAAATCTAGGTGGAATGTTTTCAATGCGTTGAATGTAGCAACCATGAAACTCCGTTGTTTCCTGCAAGGGGGACGAGGACAATAAAGATTCCTAGTCCAATTCCAAACAGGTAGAAGATGAAAGGAAGGGAGGAAAAAGGAGAGGCGGAAAAATGAAAAGCTCAGCGCTTGGAAGGCGTGGCGAGGGAAAGGGGCCTGGGGGCCGACCCCCCTCTCCCGCCGCATTCCTCCACAGGGCCACGGCAGCCGTGGCCACAAAGAGCCCACCTTCCCTCGCCTTCTCTCCCTTCGCCCCCCCCCCCCCCCCCCCCCGCCTGATCCGTGCTGGCTCCGGCCCTCCCTGCGGCCTTCCTCCTCCTCCTCCTCCTCCTCCTCCTCCTCCGGGTTTCGGGGCCCCCGCTCGGTCTTCCTTCTTTCCTTTCTTTCCCGCGCGCACCTGGATGACCTCGTTGACCTCCCGGATGCACTCCACCATGTGCTGGAGGATCTGCTCGGCGGTCAAGACCTCGTAGCGGTAATCCTCTTCTTGCTCGTGGCCCAGCCCGCCGCCGCCGGAGCCCGGGCCGCCCAGGCCGCTGCCTCCGAGGCCTCCACCACCACCACCACCACCACCGACGGGCCCGAGGCCTCCGCTCTCGCCGCCTAGAAGCCCGTCGCGCTCTCCTCCTCCTCCTCCTCCGCCCACGGGCGGCTCCAGCTCCACCTCGCCCAGGTCCAGGTTGCCGTCGTCCGGGTCGTCGTCGTCGTCGTCGGGGTCGTCGTCGTCGTCCTCCTCCTCCTCCTCGGCGCCGCTGTCCTCGCTGCACTCCTCGTCCTCGTCGAACTCGTAGTTGTAGCCTTCGTCCGAGTCCATGGCGGAGGCCTGAGGCGCCTGAGGCGGAGGTGGAAGAGGCCGGAGGAGGAGGCGGCCTGGGCACCGGGTCCGGCCCCTACCGGGCCGCCGGCAACGGTGCTTGTGGGGCGGTGTTTTGAGGGGGAGGGACGCGGCCTCGAAGGCTCCGGCCTGGCCTGGCCGCCCTCGCCTCGGCCTCCTCCTCCTCCTCCTCCTCTTCCTCCTCCCTGAGGCGCCGCCGTCACAAACGCCCCTCGCCGCCGCCGCCGCCGCCGCCGCCGCGGTTTCCCCTCACAGGCGCCGCCGCTGAGCCAACAAAGGGACGCGTCCGGCCCCGCTCCCCCGTCACCTCGACGCACGTACGTACGCACGCACGCACCGCGGCGACGGCGCGACGCAAGCCCGCCGCGGTGACGTCACCGCGCCGCCCTGCCTGGAGAAAGAGAGACCGTCAGAAGAAGGCGGAGGGGGGGAGGGATGACAACAAACCCCGCCCCCTTCCCCCCCCCGAGGCCGAGCGGGCCGAGGGTGACGTCACCGCGCCGCCTGGAGGAAAGGAGAAGGCGGAGGGGATGGGTTAAAACAACAAGCCCCGCCCCCTTCCGGGAGGCCGTGTTGTGGACCCAGCCTAAGGCGGAAGGCGGCGACTTTCTTCTTCTTCCTCCTCCTCCTCCTCCCGCCGTCCATCTTGAGTGTGGCCCGAAAGGAGCGGCCGCCATCTTCTGAGCGGGGACGCGCGCGTTGCTTGGGAGGCTCCCCGTCGCTCGCTTTCTCTCTCAGGAGGGGAGGGGCGGGGCCCGGCCATCTTGGGTGTGGCCAAAAACAAATCTGAGCCCCCCCACCACCACCACACACACATATACAGTGGACCCTCATATAACATACAATGTGTATAACATAAAATCTGTACAACATAAAAAATTCCAGAGGTGGGGGAAATTTGCTTGACAGAGTTGCCCATGGGGGCAAATCCATACAACATAAAAATGGTCGCAATTAGGGATTACTCTGTTTTCAATGCATTCCTATGGGAAGTTTGTATAAAGCAAAATTTGCTTAACGTAATTACATTTGGAGCGAATTAATTGCTTTATACAAAGTACCACTGTATACACATTGAGAGCTGGCTGTTGGCGTGGATGAGAAACGCGTGCGGGCCATTTTCTATGCCTCGGGATGGCCATGGTTTATAAAAATGATTTATACAACTGTGGACACAAATGGGGCCTGTGTTCTAAGATGCCTCTTCAAATTCCCCGTTCTTAACTTGAATATGTCTTATGATCTGCACTGTATATTGTTCCTTTTTTATTGTAAGCCACCTTGGGTCCTTGTAGAAGGAGAAAGATGGGGTAAAAATATTCAAAATAAAAAATAAATATTTACTCCTAAGGATGGATACTGAGCATTATTATCGCCAACCGAATTTATTTATTTTGACTATTTTTACCCCACTTTTCTCTTTGATGAAGTGGAGTGCACTCTCAGGAAACCTTAACGTTATCTTCATGTTGTGGTTTTTCAAGGCACCCTTTGAAGCAAAACAAGTGAGGAGCCTTATAGCCGTCATAAAAACTAAATACATATATTTAGTCTGAAATCCATTGATTTGTCTCTGATTCTTTGTGCATTGTGCCTTCATTTAACTGATTTTTGTCTTCTGTTACCTTGCGATGCATAAATATTGAAATTCATTGCACCAGGGAACAGTCTCAAGTGGGGCAAATATTCAATCTCATTTTCAAAAGATAGAAAAGACATTTTGTATTAGGTTTGAACAATGTTTGAAATGGTCTAAAGAACTAGAATAATGAACCAGTTCTTTTTTTTTTTTTTTTTTTTTTTTGGAGATAAGGGAAAATGATTGTATGGTTTCCCTGCTCATCCCTGCCTCTTTTCACTATCTTCCGTGTAAAACTGATAACATTTCATGAAGACACAGCAGCTTGTATCGATAATAATTTCAACAAGCACGCTGCCAAATCTGCTTTTCATAAGTCATTACTGCTAGAAATTCATCTCATTCTTTTCAAAGCCTTTTGCCTACACATGCAGTCAACCGAAGCAAAAGAATGGATGGTGTCATAGAGAACTGAGGGAAAATAGCATTTTTGAAGGTTCCTCTAGGTACAAATTTTGCAAGCAGAAAACTATCATAGTAGCTCTGAGGCCTGCCTGTTTTCTGCTGAACATGTTTTCGACTAGAGGAAAATTTACAGACCAGTTAGAGAACCGTTAAGACATGTTTCGTTACTTGCCATCCGTAGACGTACCATTGTTTCTCCCACAGTTATGCATTCCAGAATCACAGTCTGCTACAGGCCCAACCTAAACTGAAAGTACAACATGTAACAGGCAATTCCTAAACTACAGTGTGAAGTAATGTAGCACTTCTTGTCAACTGAACCTGCAGTAGCTAACATCAGGGACCGTTTGCGACAGGAAACCTGATATCATGAGAACAGTCAGAAAAAATGACTGCCAGGAAGCCCTGAAGACAATTGAAACACAGTTTCCTATATTCTGCACAGAAGGTAGCAAATTACCTCTCCTGTTTTGAATTGCAGAGGGAGGGTCACATTTGCAAGCATACATGTTCCTTAAAAACAAGCAATTCCCTTATTTTAATGACAATCATTTTACAACACTGAAGATACAGTGGTACCTCAGTTTACAAATGCCTTGGTTAACATAATTTTCAGTTTACAAAGAAATATCCATTGAAAATAACGCCTCTGTTTATGAATATTTTTCTGCAGTGCCTTGGTTTACAATTTTCCCCCAAAGGTTTATACTGCTGCCCCCATCCATGCTGGATACTGTGTTTCAGTTAAGAATTTTTTGCAATACAAAATGTCCTGGAGAACATATTACATTTGTAAACCGAGGTACCACTGTACTGTATTACCATAACAATGCTGCCATATCAAGGAGTTTCGTATTTAATACAAGAGAGATGAAAGCGCTCTCTGTAGAAGGAAAGCAATGTTAATAATTTTCTGATTTTGTAATACTGTAATTATTCTTTATGGTCATTCTAGCAAATATTATGTTTAGCTGAATATATTGCATTAGTCCCATCTTGCAGCTTCACCCTTTTTAAAAAGAATTGCATATGGCATAACAGAATACAGCATTATTGCATAAAGCTTTGCGAACATAATATAAAGTAAGTATAAATGCAAAACACTAAAAGAATTCTAAGAAATTTTTAAAACGCACAGTACGAGCAATGAATGATCAGTGGAATAAATTATATGTGAGCAGTTTGTAGTGTGGCTAAGCTTAAGGCTGGATAGCGAAATCATTTAACCACTGAACAGCACTGCCCTCACAATGATGTGATTCTTCCTAGGAGCCAGGGAACCTTCTAAGGGGATCTTCCATCCCAATGTGATGCCAAGTTTGTGGGAGGTACCCAGTCCCCCTTTATATTTCCAAAGTTGCCACCTTGCATGGTTATTTATTTTATTTTATTTTATTTTATTGAGTATTTTTACCCCACCTTTCTCCTTCGAAAAGGACCCAAGGCAGTTTATGGTAAGGAGAGACGATATTAAGATACAATCAGTTTGAGAAACAGGGAATTGAGGGCGGGTATTTTACAGCACTAGAGGCAACATTAAAACTAACAATTGATAACATAGTGTCAATGCAATGACACGAGGATATAAACACAAAGTTATAAGTTAGTTTCGATCCAGTTCAGTGCTGTCCAGTTTGTCCTTAGGAGATGCAAGCCATCAGGACATTGCATGGGATCGGACGCTAAGCGAAACAGATCTGGATTAAAAACTGTCCTGACTCCATGCTGTCTTAACTTCAAAGTTTTTTGGCCCTCCAGATCATTCCGAGGAGAAAGGAAATGAAACAGAGAGCGACATCCCTCTGCATAGAAAACCCAGCATCTCAAAGGAAGACAGCCCGATGGAATAAATACACTTTTTACCCCCTATTTATTTATTTATTTATTTATTTATTTATTTATTTATTTATTTTGAAGGAACCAGCTTGGAAGCGTCCCCCCCCTTTTTTTTTCTTTATTAAATGCTACAACTCCCAGAATCTGGAAGTTGCGTCATGACAACTGGGACTCGCACTAGCTGTTATTCAGACTGACGAAGCTGTTTGGATGAGCCTCGGAAACGTTTCTATCCATCAAGAAAAAGGAGTTCCACTTGCCACGACTCAACTTCCAGATGAGCTCCCCTGGAGGACTGAATTGCAAAGATAGGTTACAGGCGATACCTTTAGAGGCCATTATTAAAAATTTAAAAAAAGGAACATTGCAAGTTTTCCAGTGCAGTCCATCCCCCTTCTTCAGAGCAGGTCCCAGAAGTTCAGACATGGTGAAAGATGTTCTTCACCAGGAGGCTACTTTTAAAGTGTTTGGGAGGGCCACCGTGGCTCAACTCCTTTTTGCCTGGAGGACTGAGAATCTTCACAGACACACTCCCAGTATATTCCACCACCACCCCTCCCTCAACCCAAGCTTTTGGGAGTGGTGGTCCTTTGAAAAGCCACCTCCCCGTGCTTTGCGCGGCATCCAAGGCGATGCTAACTCAGCAGCCCAAACTTTTCAAACCCCCCCACCCCCATCCCCGGGACCACCACCCCACCCCTCGCCCTGCAGCCCCCCCCCTCCCGTCCACCGACGCCGGGCATTGTCCGCAGCCATTGTCACATGACCTCGGGCGGGCGTGTCATGTGACGAGAGTCCGCGCGTGTTTCCCTGTCTTCCCTTCCCCGGGTCTCCTGCGGCGAGCCATGGCCGGGCGGCTAGCTTGCCTCTGCGGAGGCGTCCTGCTCTTGGCCGCCGCCGGGCGCGCCCTCTGGCCCCGGCCCCAGTCCCAGTCCCTAGGCCGGGGATCCCGAGGGCGGCGGCGGCGGCGGCGGCGGCTGCCGGCTCAGCGCCCGGAGCTTCCGATTCGCCCACGGCAACACCTCGGCGGTGGGTCCCGGCTGCGCCGTGCTGGACGAGGCGTTCCGGCGCTACTGGTTGCTCCTCTTCCCGTCCCCGACGACGCCCGGGCGCCACCGCACAGAGCCAGGTCAGCCCGCGGCGCGGCTTGGAAAGAAATAGGCGTAAAATAAATAAAGGGCATAAAATAGAGAGATTTATAGTTGCCCCCTCTCCACCCTTGAAATGTCTTCCAACGCCGCCGCCTCGGAAGCCAGAATGGGGAAGTGGTGAAAAAGATATGGCCTCTGCTGCACATATTCAAAAGTTTTCTTTCTTTCTTTCTTTCTTTCTTTCTTCCTTTCTTCCTTTCTTTCCTTCCTTTTCCTTTTCTTTCTTTCTTTCTTTCTTTCTTTCTTTTTCTTCTTCTTTCTTTCCTTCCTCTTTCTTTCTTTCTTTCTTTCTTTCTTTTTCTTTCTTTTTCTTTTTCTTTCTTCTTTCTTCTTTCTTTCTTTCTTTCTTCCTTCCTTCCTTCCTTCCTTCCTTCCTTCCTTCCTTCCTTCCTTCCTTCCTTCTGGGCAGCATCCCTTCCTTCCTTCCTTCCTTCCTTCCTTCCTTCCTTCCTTCCTTCCTTCCTTCCTTCTGGGCAGAATCTCATCTTTCCTTCCATCCTTCTGGGCAGCATCTCTTTCATCCATCCATCCATCCATCCATCTATTCATTATCAGTTCCTTCCTTCCTTCATCACCTTTTGTGTTTTCCCCTTGTTCTGCCCTGTGTGTTTCTGTGTGAAGGATTGGCATGGATGGTTTAATTTCTATTGACAACTTCTCCTCCTCCTCCTCCTCCTCCTCCTCCTCCTCCTCCTCCTCCTCCTCCTCCTTCGTGTTTTCCTGTTGTGTGTTTTCCCGCTCTTTGGATCCTAAAACGCCACTTGAAATGGGTTTTCGGGCTTTCAGGCTGACGACTGCATGTCCTTGATTTCCGTGGGTGTAGTTTAATCTGTTTGCACACTCTAGTTCTTTGTGAGTTATGTCTTCTCACCCCGGGAGGGATGAATTTGGACCTTGTCAGGACTTTCATTTTAAGTGAGATATTTAAGGAGTGGTTGAGGAGGGATTCAGACCCTCTTGTTTGTTAGGTGACTACTCTTTAGAGAATTGTAATTGAAAGTCTTCTAGAATTTTTTAGTAGTAGTGTTTATTATGTTCCTATGTTGTGCTGTATTTCAATGCCTCCAAATTTCTTCTGATTGCTAAAGCCATAGTCCAGTCGAAATACAGGAGATAAAGAATTCAAACCCTAGGTGAAGTTTGATTACTATCAAAGTTCACTTAGTAGAACAACAGTTCTCAGCCTTGGGTAACCTGGTGTTCTTGGACTGTAGTTCCCAGAGCCCTTCGCCATCAGATGTGCCGACTGGGGTTTCTGGGAGTTGTGGTCCAGGAACACTTGGGTTACCCAAGGCTGTGCACCACTGACCTAGAGGTTGCGTGCCTTATCTCGTACATTGGACTATGGCTTTGCAATATAATATGTGCCTGAATCTGCTTATCTATCTATACTAGACTGCCCGTCTCATCTCCCAATTACAGCATGCTAAATAACCACATTTAAGATAAATGCCAGTGTTTGTACCATCTACATTTCTCTGGAAGTTGAGTCGTGGCAACTGGACTTCTTTTCTTGCGAGATCGAATCATTTTGCCACTCATCCAAGCAGCTTCGTCAGTCTGATGAACCTGCTTGGATGAGTGGCAAAACGTTTCAGTCTCACAAGAAAAGAAGTCCAGTTGCCATTACTCAACTTCCAGTTCACCTTGCCTGGGCGACTGAGAATCTTCACAGACACATCTACATTTCTATTCCTCTGTGTCCCTCCTGCCCAAACAGGGGGTCTGTGAAACCTAGCAGCAGAGACAACAACCCTCCATAGTGTAATGAACAGTCCATGAAATTTAACACCAGATAAAGTTTGATTGCCGTTAAGATACCACAGGTGTCTGAGAATGATCACGTGGGGAAGAGGAAAGAAATAGATGGAATTTAGTGGAAGATGGTCAGGTTATAAGTGTAACTAAGAAATAGGTGTCGGTTTGTTCCTGTAGCAGTGGCTGAATCAAGCAACGGTAATTAAACTAGGCCAGGCATGTCCAAACTTCAGCCCTCCAGATGTTTTGAACCCCAACTCCCACAGTCCTTTGCCATTGGCAATCTAAGCTTAGAATTCTGGGAGTTGTGGTCCACAACATCAGAATTGCCAAAGTTTTGACACGCCCGCTCTAGGCAGATGTGTTGACAGTGGAATTTTGAGAGGAGGAGGATGTAGTTCAGAAAATGTAACTTTCGCACACTCAATACATCCTCTCACCGTGCTGTTGTACTCCAGAGGAAAAGGAAAAAAACATGGAAAATAATGTTTATAGTGTCATAAATGTCCTTGGCACTTCGCACAATTATGTAGGTAAAATTAGAAAGATTATTGCCTGCAAGACATCAGAAATCAGAAGGATTATTGCTGGCAAGAGACTGGAGGAAATACAGGAGGAAAAAATACTGCACCGCTGAGGTTCAGTAACAGTAATTCCACTAAGCTTATTGGCACTTCCTCATTCCATCCTTCTCAGGTCATAAGATCACCATTTTATTTTTTCCCCTATAATATACACAGAATGGTTATAGCTTTTAAAGATTTCTGACATGGCAGTCCTGGTTAGTCCTGTTGAGGTCTGTTGGTCTTCTGCCCAGAGGCAAAGAAACCTCTTTCCCCTGGCTCGGTTCGAAAAGTAACTTTCCCAGGTCTAATTCTCTTCCCCTCCCCCCACCATTCCTGAATGCTTACTTCAGGCATGTCCAAACTTTGGCCCTCCTGATGTTTTGGACCACAACTCCCAGAATTCCAAGCCTGTATCTCCAATGGCAAAGGACTGTGGGAGTTATGGTCCAAAACATCTGGAGGGCCGAAGTTTTGACATGCCTGGCTTACTTGTTTTTCTTTAACCTGTATGTCTTAGCGAAAATACATGGCTAATGGTAGGTGGTCGGGGGCTGACTTTTGGAGCTTTAAGGTGCTAGCAACAACAAATCATCATCATCATCATCATCATCATCAACAACAACAACACAACAACAACAACAACAATAACAATGACCAGCTCTCCCATTACCCCTCAAAGGTGAAAAATTAAATACTGAAAAAAATAGTTCTTCACATGGTTTAGGCCTAAGCTTTATAGGTTACAACCCAGCACTTTGAATTGGGCTGTGGATCAAACTTGCAATCAGTGTTGCTTATGTAACAGAAGAAGTTTCAGAGAGGGTAGCCATGTTAGTCTTTTCAAGAATTTCAGGCAAAAAATCAAAGAAAAACAAAAGACACAAAACACATGGCACCTTAAAGACTAACTTTCATATTTTAATGTAACATTTTGTGGACACGTCCACTTCTTTAGGCATTTAGCAGCAGAATGGGGTGTGCAATATAATATGTGATGGGATATACATTTCATACCAGATATCCATTGGATGCAGAATATAGATTTGGGGAGGGGTTGACAGGGGAGGGGGAGATGAGGAGGAGGAAGAAGAGGAGGGAGAGTTGATTAGTAGAGATGGTGGGAAGGAGGATTAAGCCAACATCTGTAGATATGTAAAGTATAGTTTTATGGCTCTGTGGCCAGGATCTGTTTATATGTTAAGTTAACATATAAAATATGAAAGTTAGTCTTTAAGGTGTCACATGTTTTGTGTCTTTTGTTTTTCTTTGATTTTAGCCTGAAATATATGTAACAGTAGATGCAGATACAGTATACACCCTGCCTGCCGTTGGCCTAAGGAAGAAACCTCCATCTTTCAATGGACAGGTGTTGAGAAGCGATGAGATGCAGGACAGATCCAGCAAGGGCCAACGTTGCTGTTGTTTTTAAATATCAAAGCAGCCACTTGGAATGAGCCACACAAACAGTCGAAACCCCCCACTGCAAGGAGAGAAGCGTCGGGCTTTTGGAAGATCCGTCCATTGGGTGTCACTTCCTTACCTCCACTTTTGTCTTGCAGAGCACGGCCCTCCTAACAATGACCCTTCGTGCACCGAGCTTCTCGTCTCTGTCGCCGAGCCGGGCTGCGACGGTTACCCCTCGCTGAACTCCCGAGAGAACTGTAAGAGAAGGCGGTGTGCCTCCCCTCTCGATGGCGCCCCTGTGTATCCTGGGGTGGGGGCATGGCAGTCAGGGCAAGGGGATCCCTCTTCAGCCAAGCTTTGTACGGGCGTGGCCCTTTAGAGAGTGGGTGGGCTGCTGTCCAGACACGGAAGACGGTTCTAGTGGTGGAGAGGGGTTTTGACTAGGCTAGTGCAGGCACATCCAAACTTTGGCCCTCCTGATGTTTTGGACCACAACTCCCAGAATTCCAAGCCTGTATTTCCAATGGCAAAGGACTGTGGGAGCTGTGGTCCAAAACATCTGGAGGGCCAACGTTTGGAAATGCCCAGGCTAGTGTCAGCAAAAGGAAAGCCGTGGCATTTGCAAGCGATATTGAATTAATGCAGACCGACGGGGAGGGGGGTGTACTTGAGACAAATCACTCCAGCCTCTTCCAAGTCAGAGGGGGGGAAAGGGGTTGGAGGGGAGGGGGCAGTGCACAAACATGGGTCCATTTTTTTAAAAAATTAACCCAGAAAAGCAGGAGCGTTCCACCCTATACAGCCGTCATGGGTGGACACATAGGCTTATCATGCGAGTATATTTGTAACCTTTTTTGATTGCCCAAACTGGGGATTAAACAATTTAGGCCAGTTTATCCTAATTGTGACATACAGCAATTAAATCTCAAAATTCTCTCTCTCTCTCTCTCTCTCTCTCTCTCTCTCTCTCTCTCTCTCTCTCTCTCTCTCTCTCTGTATGGTTGCCTTTCAGATAAACTGTCCGTTTCAGATGAAGAGATGTGGCTGATGGCAGATACTGTCTGGGGAGCCCTCAGGGGTAAGGGGGATTGATTTGAATTGTTTCTCCCACATCTAACGGCATGCCTGCCTGTTGATTGTTCTTCTTCCTTCACTGAGTGGGATTCTGACTTGCTCCACAGGGTTAGAGACCTTCAGCCAGCTCGCCTGGAGAGATGACACTGGAGCAGTGAGTATGTGCAGAGAGGGGGGGGATTCAAAATGCAAATGTTGACCCTGACTGTCTCCATAACCACACACGAAGTGACTCTCCTGTGATTCTCCTGTGGGAACAGTCCTTTTGTAAAGCTAATGGGTCTTAAGGGCCCTTTCAAGACCAAGCCACCACAACAGACTTTACAGTACAGAAAGGATACATTATAATAATATAAATGTTGAAGGTCCGTGTATGTTGCAAATGTCCATTTAACTTAACTTCTTCTCGTAGTCATTCTCCACCTCAAGTGCTCCAAAGGTTTGGGGCTTTGGCTTCTAGGATCGCCGCCCATGGACCGTACTGCCCAGGGCTTTCTGAGCCGAGGGGGCCAAATGATCTGGTTGGGCCAGGTTCGAGAACCACCCTCCCTGCTGACCTCTCCCCTGCCTCCACTTTGTTTCCTGTCTAGTTGAACATCAACAAGACCAGCGTGGTCGACTTTCCCCCGTTTTCCTCACCGAGGTCTGCTGCTGGACACCTCGCGCCACTACCTGCCTTTGAAAGCCATTCTGGAGACACTGGTATGCGACTCTGTCTAGGGGTGCTTCCCTCGCCTTGAGGATCGGGTGGCACCCTTGGAGTTGCCGTCCACGCTACCGGACACCTGAACCTGGAACAGACGGTCCCCTAAAACCAAAGCCGGCCATATTACTTGGGAGTGTATTTACCTCAAAAACATCCACCGCTACCACCTGGACCTCTCCAGCCATGCTTCTTTGGGTCGTTCTCCCTGATGGAGCATAATTACCTAGGTGGCAGACTATCAGAAAACAGCACGGACGTTTAGGGACGTCGCCTGGTAGTGACCCTTCACGCCCCCCCCCCAATGTTTTGGACCACAACTCCCACAGTCCTTTGTCATTGTCAAGACAGGTTCGGAATTCTGGGAGTTGTGGTCCAAAACATCTGGAGCGCCGAAGTTTTGCCACTGCTTCAGCCTCTGATGACGCTCAACCAGTCAAAATGGATGGTCTCAGGGTAGATAGATCAACCGTCTGACTTAACATAAGAACATAAGAAGAGCCCTGCTGGATCAGGACAAAGGCCCATCTAGTCCAGCTTCCTGTATCTCACAGTGGCCCCACCAAATGCATCTGGGAGCGCATGAGACTAGATATCTGGCTCCTGATACCACTCCCCTGCATCTGACCCTTGAAGGACCCTGGTTGTAAGCCTGGAGATGACACATCTTCATTGTGGTTTGTAACCCGTGATGGACTTCTCCTCCAGGAATCTGTCCAACCCCCTTTTGAAGGCATCCAGGCCAGAGGCTGCCACCACATCCTGTGGCAGGGAGTTCCTCTGCCTTTCTCATATGATGCTGGGGAAGGGGTTAACTTGAACTCTCCTCTTTCTCTGCAGGATGTCATGGCCTACAGCAAACTCAACGTCTTCCATTGGCACATCGTGGATGACCCCTCCTTCCCCTACCAGAGCACGGCATTCCCAGAGCTCAGCAGAAAGGTAAGCCCTCCCTCCCTCCTCTTGCCAACCCCGGCACCTGAACCTCCTTCTGGGTACCCTCCCAAGCATTTTGGACCTTGTGGGTTTGGCAAGGGAAGCTCCAGTCCATGAGCACTTCCCACTTGCAGAGGTCGGGACAGCGGCATCCAGGCACAAGCAGGAGGCTCTCGTCCTTCTGGAAGCCCCCACAGTGCCATGCGCATTTCCATCTTGATCCAGTGGTTTTCTTGTGGCTGTGTGGCCGAAGCCAGTGCGCTTGGCCCACTCTCTAGAGAAGCCAGGGGGAGCTGCATAACAGCTACATGTTGCTGCTCTCATTCCTGTCCCAGCTGCTGCACCAGTTGGAAGACTGTCTTTCTTTATCAAAGCCAAAAAAAATGGGTTGAGCCCTGTGGCCATCACAAAACACCATTGCAAAAATAGGTTACAGGCGATACCTTTATAGGTCACTATTAAAAAATTAAAAAAAGGAACATTGCAACCTTTTGAGTGTAAATCACCCTTCTTCAAAGCAGGTCCCAGAAGTTCTGACATGGTAGTAACCTCCTGGTGAAGCCCATCTTTTACTATGTCTTCCTCGCCCGTCTTCGAGATTCATCAGAGCATAAGAACAGCCATGCTGGTTCAGGCCAAAGGCCCATCTAGTCCAGCTTCCTGTATCTCACAGCGGCCCCACCAAATGCGCCTGGAAGCACCCGAGACTAGATACCTGTCTCCTGATACCACCCCCCTGCATCTGGCCCTTGAAGTTCCCCAGTTTTAAGCCTGGAGATGACACATCTCCATCATGGGTTGCAACCTGGGACAGACTTTTCCTCCAGGAATCTGTCCAACCCCCCTTTTGAAGGCATCCAGGCCAGATGCCATCACCACCTCCTGTGGCAGGGAGTTCCACAGACTAACAATGCGCTGAGTCCAGCGTCTTTGTCGCTAGACAGACATTCCTCAGTTTCCCGGGAACACAACACAACACAACACAACACACACACACACACACACACACACACACACACACACACACACACACACACACACAAGTTGAAAAAGGCTTAGGAGCAGTACAGAAACCTTGGACCCGTGTGCGTGATCCAGGCACACAGTTATGCCTTTGTGCCTTTCCCAGGGGTCTTACAACCCAGCCACCCATGTGTACACTGCCAGCGACGTCAAGACAGTGATCGAGTACGCCCGGCTTCGCGGGATCAGAGTGATTCCAGAATTTGACACTCCGGGCCATACTCAGTCTTGGGGTCCAGGTAAGGGTGGCACTCCCAGCGGCCAAAGGAGCGTGGATTGTACTTGGCTACCCGTGGCACTGCCTGTCCTTTTGATCCAATTGGCGGTCTGTTGTTGCTTGCGCATGTGTTTTAGCGTTGATCGGCGTTGTTCCTTTTAATATGCTACCTGTTTAATTCTTGCTAAATGCAGTAGGTCCCTCGTATCCACTGATTCATTATCCACTGATTCAGTTATCCACGGTTGCAAGAGGAAAAATAAATAAATAATTCAGCAGCCACAAAGCAAGCAACTGTCACAAACAGCAGCCGTAAAGCAAGCTACTGTCTCAAAACAGCAGCCGTAAAGCAAGCTACTGTCTCAAAACAGCAGCCATAAAGCAAGCTACTGTCTCAAAACAGCAGCCATAAAGCAAGCTATTGTCAGGAGACAACAGTTTGGAGATGGGTGGGCAGGCGTTCTCTCTTATCCACAGTTTTCATTATCCACGGGAAGGCCTGGAACCAATCCCCAGCGGATACTGGGGCCCTACTGTATTCTACAGAACACTGTTTACCTTCCTGCTTTTTTACGGCTGTATCTATCTACTTGCATTTATGTGCTTTCAAACGGCTAGGTTGGCAGGAGCTGGGGTTATCAGCCGGAGCTCGCTCCGCTGCGTGGCACCCGG
This sequence comes from Phrynocephalus guinanensis, assembly GCA_037367245.1. NCBI lineage: Eukaryota > Metazoa > Chordata > Lepidosauria > Squamata > Agamidae > Phrynocephalus > Phrynocephalus guinanensis. Next base: position 19,403,750 of record CM074749.1, read on the forward strand.
GATTCGAACCGCCGAGCTGCCGACTTTGAAGCCAACAGTTTCAGCGCTCTAGCCTGCTGAGCCACTGTGCCCCAGACAAATAGAGAGAGAGAGCAACAAACCAACAAGCCTGTTCTGCCTTATTTATTTATTTATTTATTTATTTATTTGCATGGGTTTGTGTTTTACTCTCAGGTGTCCCAGACTTGCTGACTCCTTGCTATGCAGGCCCGAAGCTGTCTGGAATCTACGGACCAGTCAACCCAATCCTCAATACCACCTACCAGTTCATGACCAAATTCTTTGAGGAAGTCAGCGCCGTGTTCCCCGATTTCTACATCCACCTGGGAGGAGATGAGGTCGACTTCACGTGTTGGTTGGTCTGGCACCCCTGGAGGGCTTTGGGGTGGTGAAATAGGGAATGAATATGTGGGGTGAAAGACTCCCCAGCGGCCCCTGGTAGGAGAGGAATGAGAATGAGAACAGACATAAGATTTTTTTTTTTTTACCCAGCGTGTTGTTACCACAGGAGGTGGTGATGGCATCTGGCCTGGATGCCTTCAAAAGGGGATTGGACAGATTCCTGGAGGAAAAGTCCACCCCAGGTGACAAACCATGATGGAGAGGTGTCATCTCCAGGCTTAAAACTGGGGTACTTCAAGGACTATATGCAGGGGAATGGTATCAGGAGACAGAGATCTAGTCTTGTGCACTCCCAGACGCATCTGGTGGGGCCACTGTGAGATACAGGATGCTGGATTAGATGGGCCTTTGGCCTGTTGCAACATGGCTCTTCTTATGTTCTTATTTTAGGAAAGTTGGTGAAGATTGGCATGGAAATGAGAGCACAGCTTGGGTGCTGGTAGTGGTGGAGAGATTCTCTTTGTTTGGACTATTTAAAAAAAAATCCAACTTTTCAAAGACTTTGGCTGAGACAAGGAATCTGAAAAAGTTTCCCATCCTCAAAGTGCAGAAAACATCCAGTGCTACTGACCAGAATACTACTGATGAATCGCACTCTGGACAGTGCATTGGTGCGAATTAAGGAGATGCCAGTCAAGTACTTGGTTGTGTGCCCATTGCACCACCAGGTGCCCAGGTAAGCAACCACTCCTTAATTTGTGGCAATTTGTCCCCATGACGAATTGACAGCAGGATCCAGGCCACTACCTTTCAGTGGCTAATAGTCATGCTTAGGTCCCCGTCTTGAGGTCTAGGATCCTGCTCTTTTAAAAATGCCTCCTTCATTAGCACCAGTTCAATTTCAAGTGTGTGGTTCATCAGTAGTAATCTGGCCAGTAGCACTGGATATTTTCTGCACTTCAGACGATGGGAAATTTCTGCTTTCTGTCACTCATGGCAATGATATACAGTATAGATGATCTGGGGGTAGGCCGGGATGTGGTAGCATCTGCTACTCCTTCCCCAGTTCTCACCCAGATCTCTCCTATGCAGGAAGTCTAACCCGGACATCCAGGCGTTTATGACGGAAATGGGCTTCGGCCAAGACTACACCAAACTGGAGTCCTTCTACATCCAAAGGTAATTTTTTCTCCCACCATCTTGCCTTAGAAATGCTATTGTACTTTTAATTTTTTAATTCTGGTTCTGCTGATTGTCTCTTGGGTTTGTTTTATCTTATACTGTATTGTGGAACTACTACTTTCTTCTTCTTCTTCTTCTTCTTCTTCTTCTTCTTCTTCTTCTTATTATTATTATTATTATTATTATTATTATTATTATTATTATTATTATTATTATTATTATTATTATTATTTTCCATTTATTGTTTCCATATTGCCGTATGCCTTTTCTTGTTAACTGCCCTGAGTTCCTGTCTGGGAAAATCTGGAGGTATATAAATATAAAAATAAATAAAATAAATAAAAGAGCACTTCACAAGGATTGCTTGAGGAAGAGGAGGTGTAGGCCAATTTCCCTTCCATTCATGCTGGATTTCAATGCCCATCCTCCCCATCGCTGCCTCGAAACCTCAAAAAACCACCCAATCCCCACCCCCCACCCCAGGCAGCGTTATCTGTTTTAAGCCCTGGGAGTTGGACAGCAGGCTACTGATAATAGTAGGCTTATGCCCAAGGTCTGCTTTGGTTTTCTCTTGTTTCCCTTTTAATGAAGGAAATGTGGTCTGTTCTTTTTATTATATTATATTTTGGTATTTTTTTAAAAAAAATTAACTGTGTTGATTTGTAGATTTGTTTAATTATCCATCAGATTATCAGATCTCAAAGAGATTTATCCAGAAAGCTAGGGAACTTTTGGCATTGCTCATGTTTTGTACTACAACGCCCAGATTCCCTTCCCATAGGCATGCTGGCTGCAACATTTGGAAGTTGAAATCCAAAGCACCTTGAAGGAGAAAAGGGATTCCTCCACTCCAGGGCACAAAAAATGCCATTTTTTTTTTTTCACGTGTTGGTACCATTGCTCTAGACGTAGGCATGTCCAGACTTCGGCCCTCCTGACGTTTTGGACCGCAACTCCCAGAATTCTAAGCTTAGATTGCCAGTGGCAAAGGACTGTGGGAGTTGTGGTCCAAAACATCTGGAGGGCTGAAGTTTGGACATGCTTGAGAGTCTAGTGCAGTGGTTCTCAACCTGTGGGTCCCCAGATGTTCCTGGACTGCAACTCCCAGAAACCCCTTCCAGCACAGCGAGTGGTGGAGGCTTCTGGGAGTTGCAGTACAGGAAGAACTGGGGACCGACAGGTTGAGAACCCACGGGTCTGCTGTAGTTTTCTCTTGTTCCCCTCCCAACATCCCTCTTTGAAATGATTTTCTGTAAAAAAAGTGTTTTTAAAGTAAAAAGCCCCACTATGGCCTCTAGTTGCCAAAGTTTTTATTTCAAAACCAAGGAGTCTACGAAATACCATGCAAAGTCTGCCCAGCCACATACATCGGACAGACAAACAGGAGAATAATCGCACGCATCGCAGAACACAAGAACGCAGTCAAAAAAGAAGAAAAATCTTCCTCTCTCTTCCAGCACATAAAAACAACAGGTCATGAAATTGAAGTTAAAATCCAAACTCATCTCCAAAACTGAACACTTCAACAGTCGAATAATCAAGGAAGCCATTGAAATAGAGAAACACCCAAACAACATGAATAAATAGGATGACCACCTCCCGCTTGCCTGACATCTGGACCGCAACTAGCCCTGGTCAAGCAGACGAGCCAGTGTCACAAAACTGACACCAGGGTCCAAAAGGACACAAGATGCCACCACCTGGACATCCACACCAAACACAAACCCAGACCCTTCCTACAGATGAAACGAAACCACCATCCAATAACAGAAACCACGACTGCACCATCTACCGCTACTGGGAACTCCAGCCACCACATGGAGCACACTTACACACGCCAAAAAAACATTGGGAGGCCACAGACACGCAGCCAGACCAAAATGAATTCACAAGACACAGGACCCCACTCCACCAAAGCCCAGGATGCTGCCAGAACACCCATCACCAAGGTCGTTAAGAAACAAAAGGCTAATAGACACACATCCAGCACCTCACCCACCTCTAAAACAGCCATCTAACCCACCAGTAGTTAAGCCCTTAACGATCGCCTCAGCCACACAGCAGATCACAAAAGAACAAACGAACCTGTCAGCAACAGAGCAAGCAAACCACACACCCCCAGCAGTATTTTATAGAAGGACTTCAAACTGAGATCACGCTTTGCTTCAAGAAGAAAGAAGCCAGAGCACCAGCCTGAAGATGACGCCTCAAACGTCGCCAAAACAACCAGATTTCTACACGGGAAGAAACCCGAATCCACCCTAACATATATATATGCCAAAGTTTTATATATATAAATAACGTAATTATGATATATATATATATATATATATATATATATATATATATATATATATATATATATATATATATATATATATATATATATATATATATATATATATTATATATATATATATAATGTAAAAGTGCCAGGGTTTTTTTTTAAACTTAAAAAGTCAAAGGTTCCTTGTCTGACGTAAGTAACACCAGGAACCCAACTCCCCCCCCATGACTCAGACTTGAATTGCAACTCAGAAACCACCCATTCTCCCCTTTTGGGGGGGGGGGGGGTAGGAACTCAGACTTGGAACCAGGACTTGGTGCCCAAGACTTGGACTTGGGGTCGGGCACAGAGACTTGGACTTGGAGTCGGACACAAAGATTCTTCAACGTCCCTGTTCCAGGTTCACTGCTCTTGAAGAAATGGGCATTTTTTGGGGAGAGGGGGAGTATGCCTTGCTGCGGTGTGGTGGCTCAGCGGGCTAGAGCACTGAAAACAGTCAGCTGCAAAGTCGGCAACTCAGCGGTTCGAATCCCAGGTGCCATGCAGCGGAGTGAGCTCCCGCTGATACCCCCCCCCCAGCTTCTGCCAACCTAGCAGTTCAAAAGCAGGTCAATTCAAGCAGATTAATAGGTACCGCCGTAAAAAGCGGGAAGGTAAAAACAGTGTTTCCTTGCAGCCAGGATGGCCACATGGCCATGGACTTGGACAACACTGGCTCTTCGGTTTGAATACGGAGATGAGCACCTCCCCTAGAGTCGGACACGACTAGCACGCATGTGCTTGGGGAACCTTTACTTTTACCTTATGCCTTCCTTGCTGAACTTAAGTGGAGCTCACTCTGAGAAACTATGCCTCAGATTCCACCCCCCTGCATCTCCCACAAAACCTCCTCTTATCTCTCGTTGCTGCCCGGTTCTTGGTTTCTGTAAGATGGCAGAGAAAACAAACGCCACCAAGCATGTCCAAACATTGGCCCTCCAGATGTTTTGGGCCCCAACCCCCACAGTCCTTTGCCATTGAAAATACAGGCTTAGAATTCCGGGAATTGTGGTCCAAAACATCAGGAGGACCGAAGTATGGCCATGTTATACCTCCTTACCCTTAGACGTTCTTCTTTCCACTCCAGGCTTCTGGATATAGTCTCTTCCTACGGCAAGGGCTATGCGGTCTGGCAGGAAGTTTTTGATAACGGAGTGAAGGTGAGGCTGTCTAGTGGGATAAAATGCAGAAGTAAGAGACTTCAAGATCTCAAAAGGTGGCAAGATTGAGGCGGGGGAGTGGGAGGAAGGACTGTGTCCACCATTTACCTCCATGTCTGGAAGTTGAGTCATGGCTACTGGACTTCTTTTTTGAGAGATAGAAACGTTTCGCTGCTCATCTGATGAAGCTGTTTGGATGAGCAGCGAAATGTTTCTATCTCTCAAAAAAGAAGTCCAGTAGCCATGACTCAACTTCCAGATAAACTCACCTGGATGACTGAGAATCTTCACAGACATATTTACTTCCATGAGGTGGGTGGGTGGGGAACCATGGAAACCAGTCATCAACTATACCTGTATCACGGTTTGACCCATTATGTATATTTAAAACCTGCCCACCCACATATATTTGTATGTATACATACAGCTGTTGGCCAACTGGAAGGAAACCCATCCAAACGGTAGGATCCCAAGTGGACTGCAGCCATAACCATGATTGCCTCCAGTAATGGGACGGTCATCTGTTATCAAACACTGCCATGCCTTAAAAGCAGGCCCTTCCTATAGACGCCAATCCAATCTCCTGTTCATTTTTCTCTTCTGGATCAGCTGAAACCGGAGACTATCGTTCACGTGTGGAAAGAGAATGCCGGGAGTTACCAAGACGAAACGGCCCGCGTGACCAAATCCGGCTACCGGGCCTTGCTCTCCGCTCCGTGGTATCTCAACCATATCTCTTACGGGCAGGATTGGATGGCAATTTATCAGGTGGAACCGCTGGCTTTTGAAGGTGTGTCTGTTGCCTGGGTTTGCCTCCCCCTCCTCCTAGAACAGGCATGCCCAAACTTTCGGCCCTCCAGATGTTTTGGCCCGCAACTCCCACAGTCCTTTGCCATTGGCAATCTAAGCTTAGAATTCTGGGAGTTGCGGTCCAAAACATCAGGAGGGCCGAAGTTTGGACATGCCTGTTCTAGAACCTTCAGCGTTGGGAGGTTGCAGGTTTGGAATTAACTGTTGCTCATCATTTTGCTGGGATTAACGAGTGGCCTTATTAAAAGCGGGCCTGTCTGTGTGTCTGTGTGTGTGTGTGTGTGTGTGTGTGTGTGTGTGTGTGTGTGTGTGTGTGTGTGTGTGTGTGGAGGGTTAGTGTTTATGTCAGGGCTGGTCCAAACTTTGGGCCGACAGATGTTTTGGACCACAACTCCCAGAATTCCAAAACTGCGTTGCCAATGACAAAGGACTGTGGGAGCTGTGGTCCACAACACCCGGAGGGCTGACATTTGGACGACACTGGTGTATGTCACATTACAAAAGCCTAGAATCATAGATCCCTACCCCAAGGTGCCCCAAGGTGCTTACAGCCTTGCAATAGGAAAAACAGTGAAACAACACTAGCAGTAAAAGAGAAGAATATTCACCTGTTTCTTTTGCAGATACTGAGAAGACTATACTGTTCCTTTTGCAGATACTGAGGCTTAGGAGGCTTGACCTTAGTACTTTCCAGGTGTTTTGGACAACAGCACCCAGCGTGCTTGACTGTCGGCCGTGGGGGCCAGGTCTCATGTTTGCTGAAGTTCAAAAGACAGTGATACCTTGTATAAAGGAATTAATTCGTTCCAAATGCAATTATGTCAAGCAAAATTTCCTTTATACAAATTTCTCATAGGAATGCATTGAAAACGGAGTAATCCCTAATCGCAACCATTTTTATGTTGTACGGATTCGCCCCATAGGCAAATTTCCCCTCTCTCCGGCATTTTTTATGTTGTACAGATTTTATGTTATACAAACCCTTTGTTATACGAGGGTTCACTGCAGAGAGTCCTGGAGGCATAACACTTGGGGGGGTCCACAGGGCTGGTCCATTTTCCTAGTTGGAAGGGGCAACAATGTACCCACCTTAAATGCCATTTTTAGTCTGATTCCCCGAAGGAGTCACACTTGTTAAGTTATTTTGGGACCTACACTTACGTCCTGGCTTTGTCTTTTTCTATACTTCGTTGTGATGTGTATGTAGAACTCAGGAGAAAAATTAATCAAGCCTTAGGTCAGGCATGTCCAAATCCCCCCCCCGATGTTTTGGACCGCAACTCCCACAGTCCTTTGCCATTGGCAATCTAAGCTTAGAATTCTGGGAGTTGTGGTCCAAAACATCAGGAGGGTGGAATATTGGACATGCCTGTCTTAGGTGGACGGCTTGTCCAGTTCTGTTGACTGCAGTTTAAGGTTTCAATGTTGTATTGTTTCTCTCCATGTGGGTTCATAGCCCTAAGATTTCCTGTAGCCATAATGAAGGTGAATCCATTGCACGGCTTAGAAATGTTTCACTCTTAGACCAGAAAGCTCACCCAACTCAGTGGGAAAGTCATAGTTGCTTCCAGAAAAAAAGTTAACGTTTTCAAGTAACGAATGCCCAAATATTTCGCAGTGCGTGTATTAATTAAATTCCTACTGCCTGCAAGCATCTTGGTTATTCCCCCGCCCCCGATTTTGGGGTGACGATTTGTCAAGCTTCTGGTAGCTGCAGGAATAAAAGAGATCTTGTATGAACCTCATTGGTTAAACTGTGCATTTTTTTTTCTGGCAGGCAGCCCGGAGCAGAAAGAGCTGGTGATTGGTGGGGAGGCCTGTATGTGGGGTGAATATGTGGATGTGACAAACTTGACGCCAAGACTCTGGTAAGTTTGCTGGTTGCTTTGCCAAACCAGAAGGTCCTTGATGTGAAAAAACAGGTCTTAAGCCCCTTAAGAACCTAAGAAGAGCCATGCCGGATCAGGCCAAAGGCCCATCTAGTCCAGCTTCCTGTATCTCACAGTGGCCCCACCAAATGCCTCTGGGAGTGCACAAGACTAGATCTCTGTCTCCTGAGACCACTCCCCTGCATCTGGCCCTTGAAGTACCTTGCTTTTAAGCCTGGAGATGACACCTTTCCATCATGGTTTGTAACCTGGGGTGGACTTTTCCTCCAGGAATCTGTCCAATCCCCTTTTGAAGGCATCCAGGCCAGATGCCATCACCACATCCTGTGGCAGGGAGTTCCACAGACTAACAACGCACTGGGTGAAAAAATATTTTCTTTTGTCTGTTCTCACTCTTCCAACCCTCAATTTGAGTAGATGTCCCCTAGTTCTGGTATTTTCTGAGAGGGAGAAGAGCATCCCTCTATCCACTTTACTCATGCCCTGCATTATTTTGTACCTCTCAATCATATCCCCCCTCAGGCACCATTTGTCCAGATTAAAGAGCCCCAAATGTTTTAACCTGTCCTCTTATTACTTATAAGTATGTACTTGGATCCTTATGTTCATTGTTGTATCGTAGTGCAAGAGGAGCTTTGCATCATGAGATCTTCTACGTCTGTTTTAGATAGTTTTAAATCTATGTTGTGGGAAGCCTTTGGTGCGTGGATGCTAGTGGTTTCGAAGCGTTCAAATCGGGTGCACACACTCAGAGTTACCATCTTTTTGTTTGTCATACTTGAAGGAGCAGCAGCCTCTTGTCTTCATAGATGCTTAAATGACTTGGCTGAAATTTCCTTCAGGCCCAGAGCCGGAGCGGTCGCCGAACGATTATGGAGCAATCAAACGGTGAGGAGCCTGCAAGATGCGTACGCGAGACTGGCAGACTTCCGATGCCTCCTGCTCAGGTAATCCTCCCCGGTTTGTGTGTCCCTCTCAGTCACTGCCTTTTTAGATACATATACCGAACAGACATAGGCTGTTCGGTTTATAGCAGCAGTGCCCTCTCTGGCTAGAGGAGTGGCTCCCAACCTTCCCAATGCAGACTTCCCTTTAACACAGACTTCCTCATGTTGTAGTGACCCCCTTGCCCTGCTTGGAAGAGGCCACAAGCCCCCTTTGGCAGGCCACTGCCCCAGGTGCCATAGAGAACTTCCCTCTACAGGCACCTTCAGCCAATCACAGCCTCCGGTGCCATTGACTGACATCCCCTCCAACCTATCATGCTGTAACTCACTCTCTCCCCCCCTTCTTCCCCTGCTCCTCCAGGCCCAAGCCATTTGTGCCTTTTTCTTCACTGGTTCATGGCGACCCCTGTGAAATGGTCCTTCGACCCACCCCAAAGGCTCCCAACCCCCAGGTTGAGAACCGTTGGGCTAGAGTCTGTGAGATTCCTTAAAAGCCAACACCCGCCACTGCTCTTTGCCCTGTGTTAGCAAATCCCGAATCGTCATCCTCTGATAGCAAGACTGTTTGGGCTTTCAGCGACTCCTTTGAGGGTTTTCCAGGTAGAGAAACGCTCAGAAATGGCTGACCATTCCCTTCTTCTGAGACTCGGCAGCTGGCCCAAGGTCACATAGGCTGGCTGCGCTTATAGGACGCAGAATGGGGAATCAGACTCCCAGCCCTTGGCTCCAAAGCACCGAGAGATGGAAATAATTCAGAGCATTGGGCTGCATTGTGCTTTAAAGTGCTGAGACAGCTGTTTAATATCTAAGCAGAACTTTTTTTAAAAAAAATTCATGGAATAGAATCTTCTACTTGAGCTTTCATTTGCTTCTTCTCTGTTGCAGGCGTGGAGTCCAGGCAGAACCGCTTTTTACAGGATATTGTGATGATGAATACGGCACATTTTGATTTTTGTAAACTGCCTCCTTTTCTGTTTTGCTGGCTGCGAGGGGGTGGGTGGGCTCCGTTTGGAAGGTCTGAAGGGCATGTGCAATGAAGGGGCTGCATTTGGATCAGTTTTATTTTTAAAAGCATTCCAAAGGGCTTCGTTTCATCTCTCTTATTTCAACGACGACTCAGCAAGGGAGCCTATTCCATAGGCCGCAATGGGGCTGATTCTTTTTTGTACGCGTCCTGTCACTTTGCTGCCATCGTCCCACCATCTTCTCCTGCCAGACTGGAGGACTTGTTTTCTACAAAACCATTACTGATTCTAGGGGTTCCCAGTGTGGTGTTAGTGGATAGAGGAGCGGACTAGAACTTTAGAGAACAGAGTTCGAATCCCCAGTTGCCACTGAAAAATTACTAGGGGAGTGGAACTGGTAAAGCCACTCCTAAAATAATTCACTTACCTTGTAATCCCTACTAGGGTCGCTATAAGTCAGTTCTGACTTGTGGCACGCCACACACACACTTCTAGCATTGCCACAAAGGGCTTGTGTGTTGACCATAAATCCAGCAGATGGCAGCATAACTCCAAGGGTGATACGCCCGCTCCTTCTGCAGATCAGAATTTTAATGTTCGTAGTCAAACGACGTTTTGGTTTGAGCAGAATGGTGGTGTAGAAATTGTCTCCCAACAGGTTGGGTTTCTAAGGAAGGAGGAAAATCAATTGTCCCGTTTCCCTATTCTGAAGTTATTGATCAGACTCCTATGATGTATATGTGTGTGTGTGTGTTGTGTCGTTACAGTCGTGACCGACCCTTTGTGACTCCACGTCCATGGAGTTTTCTTGTCAGTGGTTTGCCAGTTCCTACTCCAGGCACCTACAGCACCTGGTATTCCCTGGTGGTCTCCCATCCAAGTACTAACCAGGGCCGACCCTGCTTAGCTTCCGAAATCAGGCGAGACTGGATGTGCTTAGGGCATCTAGGCAGCTACACTGGGGCAAGTGTCCTTGTGTAAATCATAACAATGAATTGACCGCAATTAACTCAGGTGCCCAAAATGCCAGTGGTGCAAGTTCGCCCATAGCTAGGAATGCCATCAGAAACTCCCGAGTTAGTGGCAGTTCACTGTTGTAGTTTATGAATTTATATCCCCATAAATTCACAATAGTATTTTCCTCTGTTCTCCCCCTTTTGTAAATGTTCCCTTTCCTGAAGAGCTTGGTACAGCCATGTGTGTGTGTGTGTGTGTTGTGTCATTATAGTCATGACTAACTCTTTGTGACCCCATGTCCATGGAGTTTTCTTGGCAGGAATACTGGAGTGGTTTGCCAGTTCCTACTCCAGGCGCCTACAGCACCTGCTATTCCCTGGTGGTCTCCCATCCAAGTACTAACCTGCTGAGCTTCCGAAATCAGGCGAGATCGGATGTGCTGCCATACCCCCCCCCCCAAAAAACCAACTATACTACAACTTCCAGAATCTACCAGCCACCCTATCTATTCTGGGAGCTGCAGCCCAACCCCAAGTATAATAAAGTCAGGGTCTGACTTCTAGTTTATATGGTCTTATTTGAGGCAGAGCTACGAGCAGCAAGCAGTGGTTCTTTCTACGTACCCATATACACATCTGTTGCAATCCGGACGTCTAGAGCAGGTTTTATTAGTTGGCATAGAATAATGTCCATTGGAGTCCTACACATGGACTGGGAACCCCTCTCTCCCTCAACCTGTGACCGAAACTAGGGGTCAGCAGGAGACCAGAATTATCTGCCAGGCCCGTGACAGGAACATCAACTCTCAGCAAGTTTGGAAGATCAAATCTCGCAGTATGAACCAGCTCAGGTCGCTAAGATCATCAGGGGAGGCCTTTCTCTCCCTCCCGCCACCTCCGCGAGTGTGCCTCAAAAGAACACATGAAAGGGCCTTCTCTGTTGCTGCTCCCAGACTTTGGAACTCCCTCCCACTGGAGGCCAGGCTGGGCCCCGTCTCTGCTGTCTTTCCGGAAGCAGGCAAAGACCTTCCTCTTCAGGCAAGCTTTCCTTGAATGAAGGACTTCCAACTCTGTAACTTTATAAGGATTACTGTACTTGATTGCATGGACTGATTTCCTAAGAACACCACTGTTTCCTATGGTACTTTCCACCCCTCCTAATGGATTTTTCTTTTCTTTTTGCGTCCTCTTTGTAGCTCTACTGTTACCTCTGAATGTGGTAAGATGCTTCTTCTAATGCCCTGTTCTTAACTTGAATACAGTATGTCTCAAATGTTCTGGGCTGTATATTGCCCTTCATTATTGTAAGCCACCTTGGGTCACCTTCCAAGGAGAAAGGTGCGGTAAAAAATATTCAAAATAAATAAATAAATAAATAAATAAATAAATAAATAAATAAATAAATAAATTTAACTTTCCAAACCTCTTTAGACCCTATAGCGGTGTCATTTCCACCTGTGTCTCAAGAATAAAAAAAAAAAAAAATCCATGATAACCATACTTTGCCCCCCCTTCTTCTTCTTTGCAGTGGGAACTCCAATTGACAATCTGTCAACACATAACTCTAAGGCAGTGGTCCACAATGTGGCTCCCCGGCCATTCTTGTAGCGCAGGGGTTCAATGCCTGTACAGCAGCTGAAACTGTGCTCACAACCTGAGGTTCAATCCCAGATAGCAGGCTCATGGTTGACTCAGCCTTCTATCCTTCCGAGTTGAGTAAAATAAGTATCCAGCTTGCTGGGGGCGGGGGGGGGGGCGGCGGCAATGTGTAGCCTACACCATTAAAATTGTGAAACGCCCAGAGAGTGCTTGAAGCGCTATGGGTCAGTATATAAGCAGAACACTTTGCTTTTTTGCTTTTCTTGATCTGCATCTCCCAAAGGTCTTCTCAACACTAGCTGTGAAGGCTGGAGTTCCTGGGAGCTGCAGTCCAAGAGTGTCGAGGGAACCAAGATTAGGAACCAATGCCAAACTTCGGCCCTCCAGATGTTTTGGACCGCAACCCCCACAGTCCTTTGTCACTGGCAATACAGGCTTGGAATTCTGGGAGCTGTGGTCCAAAACATCTGGAAGGCCAAAGTTTGGCCACCACTGCTATAGAGAATCCTACTGCCAGACAGTTTCCACACCCTTGTCTTGGTTCTCCTGTACCGATCATTCATTATCCAGCAGGTAGAGATGAGAACCTTTCCTTCCTAGGTGGGGCATCTGCATTTCTTCGCTGCAGTGGAGCAGAGGGAGGGGGCTTCCGGTCCCCTATCCTACCTGGGTGGCAGATCTCTCAGTGTTGCCATGAGCTCATCCACATAGGCTGTTTGGAGCTGGTACCTGAGAACCAGCCACTGAGTGGAGGCAGGAGAAGGTCAAGATGGTTTCTTAGCAACTGTTTGCCCATTGGATGGGCAAGGACTCTCCTGGTTGCTAGGATGGAGTTGCTGGGATACAGCTATCACAGGGCAGGAAATAAGCGGAAGAAGAAAAAAGAAAGAAATTACGGGAGAGAACAGGATAGGCTGTTACAGGTGGTGCATCTAAGCTCCACTTCCAACCACCGGTTGCTATGGCCACACCGCAGGCTTACTCTATGTTTGCATTGCAACTCAGTTTCTGGGGGAAAGGATTTAGAATTAGGGAGAGGTATCTTGTAGAAGACAAGATCTTCTCTGCCCATTAGGTAAACATTATAGAGGGACCCCCGTGGGATTAAGGGAGGTTACATTTTAGCCTAGAAAAGACACCCGATTGGATTTTAGCCCTCGAGAGAACTGTAAAGGACCACACAGAAGGAAGTGGAGATTAATATTTATTTGATATCTACATCACCCATCTCTGAGCGGCTTACAAGCATAAACACAAAATGTGGAGCACCCAAAACCTCGCCCATCTATAAATACAGTAATATGAAAAATGGTTTCAGACACGTTTACTCCCTCTCAGTCTGACATGTATTTTCCGGCTGGAACCAAGAAGCCATATAATTTTTTTTCCTCTTTTGCAATGGGGGCGAACCTTCAGCCCTCCAGATGTTTTGGACCACAACTCCTAGAATTCTGAGCCTGCATTGCCAATGACAAAGGACTGGGGGAGTTGTGGTCCAAAACATCTGGAGGGCCGAAGGTTCACCACCACTGCAAGGCATCCAGGAAACACTCCAGTGTGCTATCGCTTTAGTAGGAATCCAAGGACAGGCTAGGTTTCAGAACACACTAATTGATTTTTTTTTTTTATCCAAGGGAGCAGCTCAGACGGCTTTCAATTAGAACTCTAATTATCCTCCGTTTTCTCTCCCCGAACCTTTCTGCTTTGGCCATCTCAAGCAGCTAGAGAAGATGCTTTTGTCAATAATAAATATCAGATATATTGATGCCTGAATCGGTGGGTTCATCTCCTGGGCTGCTTTCCCAGCCATTTGAATCCAGAGATGTTTCATACACAGAGAGGTCTTTTAAAAAATCATTCTCGTTATTTTGTTTTGTCCTTTGCAAGGCTGCTCCTTGGTTGCGACTCGTGCGATCGCAGCTGCTTTGTGACCCCCATGGAAAAACGCCGATGATTCTTCTCTCTCTTTTAAGCCTTCCCCTTCTCCCCACCCCCCACCCCCCATTTCTGCACCTATTTCTCATATTACTCGATAGTAAAAAGGTTGAAGGATCTGGGATAAAAGTGGCATTGCCTTGCAGTGGTCAGCGAGCGATGCATCACGTGAAGAAATATATTCTTTTGTCTGGATTGAGTCGGTCACCTCTGAGTTTTAATGGCCAACTCTGAATCCCAATGTGTGTTAAGACAGAGACCAGAGGGGGAATTATCTCTGCCTTCATGCCCTGCTCAGACATGTTAAAGCGCCTTAGTTCATGCACGTATTTCAGAACGTGGCAAGCTTACTGGGACCCAGTATCCGTTCAGCTGTGGAAATTTACTGAGGGGTTGCAAAAGTAACGTAAAGGTAAAGGTTGCCTAGATGCCCTAAGCACATCTGATCTCGCCTGATTTCGGAAGCTAAGCAGGGTCGGCCCTGGTTAATACTTGGATGGGAGACCACCAGGGAATACCAGGTGCTGTAGGCGCCTGGAGTAGGAACTGGCAAGCCACTCCAGTATTCCTGCCAAGAAAGCTCCATGGACATGGGGTCACGAAGAGTCGGTCACGACTGTAACGACACAACACACACACACACACACACACACACACACACACACACACACACACAAAAGGTCGCCCCTGCACATGCGTGCTAGTCATGTGCGATTCTAGGGGCGTCGCTCATCTCCGTTTTCAAGCCAAAGAGCCAGTGTTGTGCAAGTCTGTGGCCACGTGGCCAACATGGCTGCACGGAAAAACTGTTTTACCTTCCTGCTTTTTCCAGCGGTACCTATTTTTCTACTTGCATTGACATGCTTTCAAACTGCTAGGTTGGCAGGAGCTGGGATTAACAGCGGGAGCTCGCTCTGCTGCGTAGCAGCCAGGATTCGAACCACCGAGCTGCTGGCTTGCCAACCGTTTCAGCGCTCTAGTCCGCTGAGCCACCACGCCATGGGATGTGTAAGGAGCAAACCCACTCCTTACATATCCCATATGTCCCTTGGGAACTATGAAGTCTGCCGTAAGTCAGAATTAGCTCAGCGGAACGTAGGGCACAACCCTCTTACAGTGGTGTCCAAACTTCGGCCCTCCAGATGTTTTGGACCACAACTCCCACAGTCCTTTGTCCTTGACAGTCTAGGTTTGGAATTCTGGAAGTTGGGGGTCTGAAACATCTGGAAGGCCAAAGTTTGGACACCCCTTGTTCTCTCCCCCTTACACTGTTGTGGGCCCCTGGTATCCTGGGCCTCAATCCTCCACCTGGTGGCCTCCAAAGACATGCAATTCCCAATCCCATCCCTGCCACGTCTTGCTAAGATTAAATGAGCAGTAGGTTTTAATGAAGTTGGACAGGCCTGTAATGAAGGATGGAGGGATAACAGGTGCAAAGAGGAAATGGAGGATCGATACCCACAATCCTATTCATTAGCTGGCTATTTAAAGAGACACAAGCAACCTGTCAATACCCTTGTACTCATCCAAAGCCCATTAACTCTCAACTGATGGTCTTTTGGCGGATTTTGACAGGCAGAAATTGGATTTATGTGACCCTGGTTTAAATGTGTCTTCCCAATGAGGGTGGGGTGGGGGTACTAAGGTGGAAGACTTACCACCTTGGAAGCTGTCGCAAGGAACAGAACTACAATCATAGCAACAAAAATCTTCTGCCCTCCAAGTGCGTTTATGGGTGGGGGAGGACTGGTAATATTTGATAATGGTTCATTTGCCTTTCCCCATCTTAAAACAGAAGAGAAATTCAACTAGGGTGGGTTGGTTTTGGAAGTACATTGGTACTTTCTACTTACAAGTGGCTCGACTTAAGAGCAGTTTGACTTGAGAGCGAAAAACAGTTGGTGTTTTAACTGCTGCCTTACAAATTTTAGATGCCGTCTGCTCTATTTACAATTCCCCCCCCCCCATTTATTTAATTATTTATTTGATTTTTTTAGATAGGCCTGCTCGACTTAAGAGTTGTTCAACTTCAGAGCATGCATTCGGAACGGATTAAACTCGTCAGCAGAGGTACCACCCTACGTTATTCATCAGAGGCAGGACGTTGAAGCAGAAACTGGAAAAAGTCTGAGCGTTTGGGATCTTTCAAGAATGATTACGATTATACTGTAGTAGAGAAAGATCCTAGTGCAGGGGTGGCAAACCTTTGGCATCCAGATTTTTTGGACCACAACTCCCACAGTCCTTTGTCATTGGCAATACAGGCCTGGAATTCTGGGAGTTATGGTCTGAAACATCTGGAGTGCCGAAGGTTTGCCACCACTCCACTGTCCTAGTGCTAGTTGTTGTTGCTGCTGCTGCTGTAAGGAAACTGGTATTTTTCTGCTTGAGGCAATTTAAAGCCAGCTGAAGGGTTGTTTAATCTGCATCTTGTTTAAACATGTGCATGTTCTGTGCCATCAAGTCAGATCCAAATTACAGTAATCCTGTTAGGGCTGTCAAGGTACGTAAGATGTTGGAAATGCTGGATAGCTCGGTGATTTAGGTCTCTGGTTGCAGATCCAGAGGTTGGAGGAGTTCAATTCCCCGCTGGGCCTCCTTGAGAGGGGATGGAGTCAGTGATCCATAAGACCCCTTCCAGTTCTGCAGGTCCAAGAAGGCGGTGGGGAGGTCACCCACTCCCCCAGTGAGTGTCTGCGGCTCAGCGAGGGTTCAGACCCTCTTCTCTGGAATCCTAGTCCGCCGCTTTATCTTTGATACCACACTGGGTTAAGGAGTAAATGGAGCTGGGTTAAGGAGTAGAGGTGATATATGACCCATGTTCCTTTGTTTGAAGAACGGGGGTGTGACTTAAGAAGCAGCTTTTTACAACTGCCCATATTGCCTCCAACAAGACTCTAGCCCTGGCTGCAACATCACCTAGCCATGGATTTTAAGAACATCATCTAACTAAGGACTTTAAAAGTAACCTCCTGGTGAAGAACATCTTTCACTATGTCTGAACTTCTGGGACCTGCTTTGAAGAAGGGTGATTGACTGCACTCGAAAGCTTGCAATGTTCCTTTTTTATTTTTTATTTTTAATAGTGGCCTATAAAGGTATCACCTGTAACCTATTTTTGCAATTGTTTAAATATAAAGCTCCATGAAAAGTCAAGAAGAGAGTGGGAATCCTTGAAATTAATTGCCCGGCAACAATTAGCACTTGAGCTGCTTTTACACGACCCCTAAAATCTGAGGCAAAGGGCTCCCAAATGCGGCACTTAAAATTATTTTCCCACCAGCTGTGGACTTTAAACAAAATAAAGTACGACCACGCCCACCTAAGCGCGCCCCAGCACACTTTAGAAGTACCTGGTCTCTGGAGGTAAAAAATCTTCCGATGCAGATTGTAAAGCTGTGGACGCCGGGCTCTCCTTGCCTTCTGTTTGTTTTTTTGTCCCCGCTGCCCCTTTAAGAGACAGGAAGCCCTACGGGGCTGCTCTGACAGCCAACGGAGGTGAGCCTGCATTTTTCTCTCTCTTTTTTTCTCCCTCCCCTCGCCGCAAACAGGAGCAATGGAGTGCGGAAGGGTGGGAACACAGGAAGAGGAACAACACCCCACGATCTCTGGTCCGAATTTAATTTGCCAGTGGATTTTAGAGGTTGTGTAAAAGCACCCTTGGAGAGCAGACCTGAGCAGGCACATAGCAACATCTCCCAAACTCCTTCTTCCATCTAGATGCATTCTATTTTTATTTAAATTGCAGCAATTATTTCTCAACCTGCACCTCTACTGACTTGCTTCCCTCCATTTCTGTGCCTGATATATTCCCTCTTTGCACACTAACCTCAGGAGGTGACATGTGGGACTGCGTGGGAGAGATAGCAAAGAGACTAATAGATTGGCAATAAAAAAACAGGTTGGGATTTGACACATGGGCTGGGGATCCTTTGATTTTGAGGAGTGCTGATGACCAATATAGGGCAAATCAATTTGCAGCAAGAGCTCACTTCAAAACAAAGAAACCCACATGCTTCAAATGCAACATGAGAAGAGAAGTTAAGCCCAGGTTTTTGAAAATTTAATTTTGCAAATTACTTGCCCTTCGAGTTCCAGCCTCTCCAACTGTAGTTAATCACGGTTACATTTGCCATTTTTAAAAGGAACATCCTACGCTCTAGCCCTTAAACCTCTCTCTGGGAGGTTTACAGTGTAATTATGCAGGCTACATATTAGACTCACAGCCAGCTGGGTGCTCAACTGACCGACCTCAGGAGGCTGGAAGACTGAGTGAACCTTGAGTCATCTACATGGGACTGAATTTTATTTTTATTTATTTACTTTTGAGTATTTTTACTCCACCTTACTCCTTGGAAAAGGACCCATTACATTCAGTTTGAGAAACAAATCTTACACAATTAGAAGGCAACATTAAAACTAACAATTGATTACATAGTGTCAATGCAATCACACAAGAAGATATATAAACACAAAATTATAAGTGGTTATATAAACACAAAGCCTGTGGTGCCATGCATGGTAGATTCATATAAAGACACAGTAGGTAGTCCATCTTTCAGGGAAAGCTTGTCTGAAGATAAAGGTCTTTGCCTGTTTCCGGAAAGACAGCAGAGACGGGGCAGTCCAGGCCTCCAGTGGGAGGAAGTTCCAAAGTCTGGGTGCAACAGCCGATAAGGCCCTTTCATGGATTCCCACGAGACGTACCTATGAGGGTGGCGGGATGGAGAGAAGGGCCTCTCCTGATGACCTTAACACCTGAGCCAGTTCATTCTGTGGGATTCTATCTTTGAGGTAGCTAGGACCCAGGCCGTACAGTGCTTTGTAGGTTAAGGTCAGCGCTTTGAATTGTGCCCGATAGCTGATTGGCAGCCAGGGGAGCAAGAGCACAGTTTTGGTTGCATTACAGCAGCTTAACCACTGTGCTATGAGGTGTGTGTGTGTGTGTGTGTGTGTGTGTGTGTGTGTGTGTGTGTGTGTGTGTGTGTGTGTGTGTGTGTTGTGTCGTTACAGTCGTGACCGACTCTTTGTCACCCCATGTCCATGGAGTTTTCTTGGCAGGAATATAGGAGTGGCTTGCCAGTTCCTACTCCAGGCGCCTACAGCACCTGGTATTCCTTGGTGGTCGCCCATCCAAGTACTAACCAGGGCCGACCCTGCTTAGCTTCCGAAATCAGGCGAGATTGGATGTGCTTAGGGCATCTAGGCCGGCTTGTACATTATCTATAAATGGGTGCCTTCTTTTGCTACAGATGATTCCCTCCTCTTTTCCTTTCCTTTCTGACAACGTGCAAGTGCTGCTGTCTCCGGCCACGCTGTTTCCTTGGCTCCTCGTGCTTGCCCGCTGTCGCTCTTGTATTTCTGCAGCTCTCCGCACATGTCATTGGGCCGAGCCCATCTGAGCTGCACAAATACCTTGGCTCCTTTCCTTTCTCCTGCCGTGTAGAGCTTGGCTTCCCGACTGGCAGCCGGTGAGTCATTTTGACTCTTAAAAAAAATGCCTTTCTGCATTGCACCTCCTTTTGGAGGCAGATGGATGTCTGGACTGCACAGAGGAGAAGGCTTGTCTTAAGGGACTAGGAGGAGATGTAGACAGATGGAGAGCCATGACAAATGGCAAGAAATGGGGGTCCTTCCTAGTCTCTTAACTGTCCCCGCAGTAGGTATTTGGCAGCTCCTTCTTTTTTTTAAATTTGTTAAATATATTTTATTTTTCAAAAACAAAGTAAAAACAGATACATTGTTTCTCTCCTGCCATGTTACATATATCAGAAGTTTTTCCCAAATATATCAGCCTAGTTATTTCATGATTCTCTTCTCATTTTAAATGAGATTATTTTCATATTTTCATATTTACTAAATGTTTTTCCATTAATATTATTCTAAAGTTTTCCCATCAATATCATGTTTGTCTTTGTTCATTGAGTACAAAAAATACAAATAGTAGATTACAATATTGTATTAGGTAGTTTAGCCTTAGCAATATTCCCAATCCTAAAACTAAATTCTTCGTTTAATTAAACATCTTAGATTGTATTTGACTGATTCAGTATATAATAGGTATAGGCTTACATCTATTTTTGCCTAGTACAAGAAGTTACTATACAAAGTTAAGCCAGTCTGTCTAATCTACAACCTTAGATATATAATAGACATCATCAACTCATTATATTTTCTCTGTTCTTATAAGTTTTTCCAAATTTTCAAAACCTTATATGTCTAAGATTAATACTTAACGGGTTATTAAAGGGGGGGAAGCATTACATTTTGATCTCTCTGTTTCTTGTTGTATTAAAAGGAAAAATCCCTCTCTTGCTTTGCCTTTCTAGTCTCTTAACTGTCCTTGCAGTAGGTATTTGGCAGCTCCTTCTCCTTCTCGGTGTCAGTGTCAGACCTGGAGGCAAAGCTGAAGCCAACATAGGACCATGGACCCTCCCCCATCTGTACTGGTGACTTGCCCCTCCCCAGAATTTAAAATCCTTTAACAATGGTGTGTGTGTGTGTGTTGATATGTTCTATTTAAAGAAGCAAAGTTTGTTTCCCAAACAGGGACATTTCGGGGTGGTTGTTTTTCTAAAGCGCCTCCTCCAGGCCATGCAAGATAAGCAGAAAAGGAAAAAGAAAAACAGAAAAAACAGAAAAACAGATATCACCTAAGGACACCCATGTCTTTCCAACCGTGACTCAACCCTCTTGAGTCCCGTGGGCACAGTGGTTAAATGCCTGTCCTGCAGGTAAAACTGTGCTCGTGACCTGTGGTTCAATTCCAGGTAGCTGGCTCATGGCTGACTCAGCCTTCCATCCTTCCGAGGTTGGTAAAATGAGTACCCAGATTGCTGGGGGAGGGGGGGCAATGCGTAGCCTGCATTACTGTAATTAAAAAACTGTAAACTGCCCAGAGATGACTTGAAGTGGTACGGGGCGGTATAGAAGCAGAACACTTTGCTTTCAGTGCGCAAAACGGAGGCTTAAAAATCTCTCCTTGCTACAGCTGTGTGAAGCCAGCAGGGGTTAAAATAGGATAAATATGGAAACAGATGGCCTGCTTCTTTAGATGAAGGCTGTCCAGACCAGGGAACAACACCAGAACATCAAGTTGCAGTTGAAAAACAGTGTGTTAAGAAATTCCAAACACAAGAAATAAATAATGCGGGAACATGACCGTACATCAGCTTGTACTTCAGCCATACAAAACAGCTTCCAAAAACTTTGCAGTGTGACCCGAGTAGGGTGAATGCAAGCTATGTCCCTTTTGACCCTTACTACCCAGGTTTAGAGCTGCCTAGATGCCCTGAGCACATCTGATCTTGCCTGATTTTGGAAGCTAAGCAGGGTTGGCTCTGGTTGGTACTTGGATGGGAGACCACCAGGTAATACCAGGTGCTGTAGGTGCCTGGAGTAGGAACTGGCAAACCACTCCAGTATACCTGCCAAGAAAACTCCATGGACATGGGGTCACGAAGAGTCAGCCACAATAGTAATGATGCAACAACAACACCTGATGCTATAGCTGCCTGGATGCCCTAAGCACATCTGATCTCGCCTGATTTTGGAAGCTAAGCAGGGTCAGGCCTGGTTAGTACTTGGATGGGAGACCACCAGGGAATAAAAGGTGCTGTAGGCGCCTGGAGTCGGAATGGGCAAACCACTCCAGTATTCCTGCCAAGAAATCTCCATGGACATGGAGTCACAAAGAGTCTATCACGACTGTAATGACACAACAAACACACATACACACCCAGGTTTAAGGAGTCAATGATTCATTCCATCTCTGCTGCTTCCTCCTGGAGATGAGTGTTTGCTTCTTCATCCAAATCATCCATGCCTCAACAGATTCTGCTTTGGGATCAGTGCTCAGAAGACTGACCAGACAACCGAGATCTTCCTTTGGAGAACAGCCTTTGGAGAACCCAAGAAAAGCCAGCGTGGTGTAGTGGGCTGAGCGTCAGACTCTGAGCTTGGAGACTTGGGTTCAAATCCCCACTTCTGCCATGGTGATGGAAAGGAGGTGGCAATAGGAGGCCCCTCCTTGAACCTCTCACATGCCTTAAACCCCCTGTTGAAGTCATCATTGGTCACAAGTGACTTTGTGACATGTAACCAAGCCCTCCAAGGAAAGGCAGAAAGTACTGGTCCTGTTGAGCCTTGAGAAAAAGAGGATTGAGGGGTGGTAGGATGGCAGATTTCAAATACTTGAATGGGAGTCATACAGGGGGTCAAGAGTTGTTCTCAGTCCCGAAAGTGCAGGAGACGTAATACTGGGTTCAAGCTACAGGAAACCAGATTTAGGCTGGAAATCAGGAAAAACTTCTTAACTGTTGGAGCAGTAAGACAATGGAACGAATGATGCTGGAGGCATTCAAGAGAGATTCCGACGAAGACCTGGCAGATATCTGCTTTGATTTATAGTCCTGCCTTGAGTAGTATGCTCTGCCCTTCCTCCCTGGACGCAGGCCCAACATTACTCATTTGTGAAAATCTATGAAGACAGAGATTTGTTATGGAACCGTTAATTGAATGGCCATGTTCTGTTGTTTAAGGCAAAACACAAGAATGACTGGGACTGGGATTCAGCACTTGTCATAGCAGAGTGCATCTTCTGGACTACATCTCCCAGAGTCCTTCTGACAGGTTGGAACCTGGGGAGCTGCAGTGCCTACAAATTGGCTTTCCAGACTCTAAAACTAGCAGGAGGTTCATTGAAGGGCCAGGCAGGGGAGGTGGGACAGCTCCTAGCCCCGTGGTGACAAACCTTTGGCCCTCCAGATGTTTTGGACCACAACTCCCACTGTCCTTTGCCGTTGGCAATCTAAGCTTAGAATTCTGGGAGTTGCAGTCCAAAACATCAGGAGGGCTGAAGTTTGGACATGCCTGCCTTAGAGGCTCCTTCCAAACCAATTACAGTATTTTCCTATTCAGCTCCCGGCAGCTCCTGGATGTTGTGGGATTGATCCGAAGTCGACCAAAGAGAGGTAGACTACAAATCCAAGGGGCTGTGAAGGAAAAACAATCAGAGGAGGGATGCAGGACAGGGCACAATTGTTTCCTCTGGTTCTTCCTCTGTGCCCAGGCCTTTCTTAAGCTCTGCACGGCCATTAAGCTAACAAGGGCAAATTCTCCCGCTGTTGACCTTTAAGACTGCCGTAATTTATCTGATGTTTACCCATCGTGACATGCGATCCCTGCTGGGGATTTAATTATTAACCCAAATGGCTCCCATAAAGCGGCAGGGTGGCAATTACTAGGTGGTATTTATGATCAGGTATAAACCTCTCTCCGGTCCCATTTGTTTAGCGTCTTCTATTCTCCCGACGTGGCCCCGGTTGTCCTCCTCGCTTCTCCAGGGCCAAACGGACAGGTGCAAGTTGAACTTGGGAGCACCTCCTTTTGGGGACAGCGGGCCCACAAATCAAAGCTTGCCTAGGTAGGACATACTGCTGGGAGCTGCCAACTGATCATAAGTGGCTTCAGAGCCAGAGGCTCTGAGTTCTATTCCCTGCTCTGCCTTCGTGACAGAAGCTGGACTTCGAAGATCCTTTGGGGCCCCTTCCCGTCTGCTTTTGCACAGAGTGGGCTTTGCTTGCCTTCTTGAAGCTCATATCCTGTCTTGCTGGCCCTTGCTGCCACTCCCTAGGTGCCTTGGGCTACGGCAGTGGTGTTGAACAGATATTTTACACCACAACTCCCAGAATTCCCAGCCTAGATTGCCAACGGCAAAGGACGGTGGGAGTTGTGGTCTAAAACATCTGGAGGGCCAAAGATTTGTCACCACGGGGCTAGGAGCTGTCCCACTTCCCCTGCCTGGCCCTTCAATGTACCTCCTGCTAGTTTTCGAGCCTGAAAAACGAATTTGCAGACACTGCAGCTCCCCATGTTCAACCTGTCAGAAGGACTCTGGGAGATGTAGTCCAGAAAACGTACTCTGCTATGACGAGTGCTGAATTCCAGTCCCAGTCATTCGTGTGCTTTGCCTTTAACAGAACATGGCCATTCAATTAACTGTTCCATAATAAATCTCTGTCTTCTTAGATTTACACAAATGAGCAATTATGGGCCTGCATCCAGGGAGGAAGGGCAGAGCATAAAAATGCAATGATGCTCCATGCGTCTGAGCATCCAAGGAGGTCAAAAAGCTCTTCGTAGGTGCTTTCAATCCTTCTCAAACTACCATTTCCAGCATTGCTCAATATTGGCAAGCGTGCGGGTCAACAGAACAAGATGCAATGAAACAAGAGAGCCACTTACTCTCCGACAACCCATATAATTCGGGCAGAGCATTTAATTACGGCCACGATCTGGAACATCATTTCTTGTGCAGCAAACACAGGCTCCATCCAGGCTTTTGGCAGGAGAGATAAGGTCTCCAGCTCTTTCAGAGCTTCTGAAACCTGTGGCAGACGGCATCTCCTATAAACAGCATGCTAGATTTTGCTCGTGATAAATAGGACATCTTGAAATCTGTAGGCTGCTTGGATTTCAGACCAAAAAAAGCATTAACCATTAGAGATAGGCACGAATCGAAAAAATGATGTTTCATTTTGTTTCGTTGGTCTGGTTCGTTTCATTTTTCATGAATTTTATGAAAAAATTCATTTTGTTGGTTTGTTAATTTGTTATTCGTTATTACCCATTTTCCCCCCAACGCCCACCAGGTAAGAGACATCTCTGCCCCCCGTTAATGAAATGAACCTAACCGAACCAATTTTTCTCGGTTCGTTTCATTTCATGTTAAATTTGCCCCTAGGGTCGTTATTCATTATGTTACGTAACGAACCGAATAACGAACAATGAAAGAAAAAAATTCATTTCGTGCCCATCTCTATTAACCATAGTAGGTGTAAAGCCAGCTGGGCAGCTCAATGAGTTAGGTTTCTGGCTATGGAGCCAGAGTTTGCAAGTTTGATTCCTCGCTGTGCTTCCTTGCCAGGCCCTGGCCTCCATGATCCAAATGGTCCCTTCCAGATTTGCAATTCTATTATTTTAGCAATGGATAGTATTTTTTTTCTGTATATAATTTTTCACCTTTGAGAGGTATTGGAAAAGCTGGCTGTTTTCACTCATTGCCACTAGTTGTTTGTGTGTGTTTAATGCGAAAAAAAAGAGATGGTAATGTGGCATCTGTGATTAACAAAGGATGCTATTTTTATAGTTTTCTGTTACAGCTTAAGTGTTGAACGTATTCATTCTCCGTATTGTTCTTGTGTCAGCATTCGTGCTCATATATCTAGACCTGGAAACTATTGTCTGTTGAGGTTTTTTTCTGGAACCGATGTAGGATAAGATTTTCCAAATGCATCCTCCCCACCTCCCCACCCTTGCGCAATCCTTGGCTTTTAAGATCAAGGTTTGCGCCACCAGTTCTACGAGCGTGCCCCATTTACCTCCCCGCCCCGCCGACAGTGGGAGAGATAGGAAATAAAGCAAGCAACGCCGCAACAATGCAATGTTGTGTTAAAAAAAAGAGGGGGGGGGATGAGGCAGCTGGGCCAAGAACAATGAAGAAAGAGGAGCTGAAGTTTTCGTTTTGCTTAATGTATTCTGCCCCAAAATACACCCCATGTGTTTACATTCCGCGCCCTCTTTGTTCAGAAGAGCTCTTTCAAACAATCCGGCCTTATGTTTCTCAGCACTTTCGCCTCCAAAGGATTGTTCAATGGATCAACATGAATAGGAACAGGGCGAGGCTGTCTCCCTTTGAGCACCGCTTGTTTAGCACCAGAAGCTGCTGGTAACGAGGAGCGCTGCCAGTGTGCTGTTGCAGCAAATCCCGATAACCTGTTTTCTTTCCTAGCAAAAGCTCTCATTTGTAAGCAGCAAAGGGGGGAAGCTCCCAATTTAAAAAAAAAATCAAAAATGGGTTATCTTACTGGGAACATCTATCTATCTATCTATCTATCTATCTATCTATCTATCTATCTATCTAGCTTGTATGCCGCCCACTACCCAAAGGTCTCTGGGTGGCTCACAATCAAAACAAACAATCAAAACATCAAAATTACAATAAAATTGAAACAATAAAGAACATATAAATCCGATAAATACAACACATTAAAACACAACACTAAAATTGCCATCAAGACCCACAATCGTCAGTTAAAAAACTTCTGGAACAGGAAGGTTTTTTACCTGGCACCGAAATGTTATCAACATATCCTTTGCCTTTTTGGAAAATGTTTTTATAAGGAACGGAATCGCAAGACGGAGGAAATTCCTTGTGGGACTACAACTCCCAGCATGCCCTAGGCAAAACGGTGACCACTAGTTGCAAGTATTCTCCAAGCAGTAATCTTAAGAAGGGGCATTTTGTCCACCCCTGGCAGGAACTCTGCCATGCAGCCACAAGCATGCAGGCAAATCTTGAAGGGCAAGCCTTCGTTTGACAGCACCCCAAATCATGGCCCCTTCCCTAAATTTTGTCAGCTGAATTGGCCCCTGCTATCAAGCTAGGCCAGTGTGGGTGAAGCGATGGCATGGGTGCCCAAGGTGGCACTTGAAGCCCTTTCTGTGGGCACCCAACATCGCTCCTTCACAGCCACCTGCATGCAGGTTAAATTGCTGTATTGTCACTTGGCGAAAAATGAGTGGGGTTTGAGTCGCAATGTTCCATTGTTTGGGGGCTATGACTTCTCCAATCTGGTTGGAGATCCTGGGTCTTGTAGCCTCCCAGATCTTCTTCTCTCTGATGTAGAGGAAGGTAACCCAAAAGTCTTATGGGTTGATGGGGAGAGAGCGAGAGAGAGAGAGCACAATTTTCTTCCTTGTTCTGGGCTGGCAAGATTCCCTCCTCTACTCCTGGAGAATTCTTGCTCAGCCCCCCGCCCCCTTGCCCCTAGGCCAGACCTGCCCAAAACACGACATTCCACCAAGTCTAGCAGGCAGGGATCGCTCCGCTCCATCTGCGACAACTTGCCCACCTCGGAGAAGGAGCTGTGCATGCTCCAGATGGCTTCTGCTGAACATGCACGCCATCAACGCTGCATCAGTCAGCCTGTTGCTGTGCTGTTTGGCTTGTCAACTTCCCCTGTGTGTGTGTGTGTGTGTGTGTGTGTGTGTGTGTGTGTGTGTAGCCCCTCCCTACCAACCCCTCCCTGCTCTGCTGTCTCCAACCTTGCCACATTGTTGGCCTCCTTCAAGGCTGCCTATTTTTTAAATTTGTATTTCTCGTGTCGGGCTTGTCTGGATAATGGGCGAACATCCCGCCGGTGAATCACCCAGGGCCCAGGTGCTTAAAAATAGACGAGGCTTCATTAAGGAACATCTGATGCTTAATGTGCAACGTGGAACACGCAGCCTATTCAGGAGTAATTATGCCCTTCCTCTCCTCCACGACAGGTTCTTTCTCCCTCGTCGGGAAGAGGCATCTGCTTACGCAGGCTGGGTCTGGAGACAAGGGGTGGGTGGGTGGGGGTATTAGCAAAGGCTGGCTCTATGGGACCAGTCAGGCCTTAGGACAGGCATGTCCAAAGTCTGGCCCGGGGGCCAAAGGCAGCCCAATTTAAAATTCTGAGTGGCCCTCAGGTTCTTCTCCCTGCCGGCTCAGCCTGTCGCTCATCCCCACCGGCCGGCCCTTTCCTGTGCTGGCTCAAGACATCAGCTTGCAGCTTTATGGTTTGCTTGCCCTCCCTGCCTCTGTCCATCCCCTCAGCCACCCGCCCTGCCTACCTGCTCCTGGCTCCGTTGCTGCAACGTCTTCCCCAGTCCTTTGCAAGGGAGGACAGCATCTGAGAGCAATGGTGCGTCTTGAGTGTGCATGGGACGCTTCCCGGGCCCTCCAACAGCCGCCGGGCCCTTGGGTGCCTTGAAACCAGAGCATTTGCAGCTGTTGCAGATGCGCACTGACCACGCCCTTTCTGCCCACTTCAGTCTGAATGGTCGGCCCCCACACATTTTCATCTCACCAAATCTGGCCCTCCTTGCAAAAAGTTTGGATACCCCTGCCTTAGGGTTCACTCATAGAATCATGAAATAACTGAGTTGGAAGGAGCTGGTAAGGCTATGGCTTGATAGTAGATAAATGCTAGTTCCCGACTATGCCTCCTTGATAGGGGCTCGATTTGATGATCCTGAGGTTCCCTAACAGCTCTGTACTGTCCTAAAAGCGGTTATTCTAGTTATTGCTAATCTTCATGCGGAATTTGGACTGAACAAGCAGGGGGATTCCTTTGAGACCCTTGAGACCACCGACTGTGGCTCTCACGTCCAGTGCCACCTAATGTGGTTCAGTCTCGAGTTTGATGTTCCTCGTTCTGCTGCGCCATCTTGCCGATGTGTTTGAAGAACAAATGAGGGAGACCGGCTGGAGCAGGGGTGGCAAACCTTCAGCAATCCAGATGTTTTGGACCACAACTCCCAGAGTCCTTTGTCATTGGCAGTCTAGGCTCGGAATCCTGGGAGTTGTGGTCCAAAACATCTGGAGGACCAAAGGTTCGCCACCACTGGGCTGGAGGGTTAATTCCTTAAGAGTTGGTCATTCTCAGTAAAAGAGGTAGACCTCAAGGGTTAAATGTTCCACCTTGGGGTGGTTCTCCCTCAAATGCTGGAGGTTAAGTGGACCTTTTAAAATTTGCATCTTCTTATTGATTAGTTGTGCAAGGTAATCTGCAAGTCTGATTATTGAGGTGCACGCATAACTCTTAAGACAGAGTGATGTGGGAAGTGCCTCGATTGTAGGGAATATACATTCCTCTTTTAAAAATCTAGTGGGATGAGAGTATGGGGATGCTTCACAAAAACAAATCACAAGGACTCTGGGTGCTGTCCAGGGTCCTGAAAAGCCTGCTTCGGCCAGGTTCTGGCTGTTCACGCGTGTCCTATCGGAGTTTGCACAAGTTCCATTTCTGGACTTTAACTGCCAGTCTCTCCAGGACCAAAAAGACTTTGAAAAATGGGAGCTTCACGGAAATGAAACTTGTTGGGTGTCACCAAACATACATGCTTTTGATGTTCTGGAGGAGAAGGAGGAGGAGGAGGAGGAGGAGGAGGAGGAGGAGGAGGAGGAGGAGGAGAAGAAGAAGAAGAAGAAGAAGAAGAAGAAGAAGAAGAAGAAGAAGAAGAAGAAGAAGAAGAAGAAGAAGAAGAAGAAGAAGAAGAAGAAGAAGAAGAAGAAGAAGAAGAAGAAGAAGAAGAAGAAGAAGAAGAAGAAAGAAGAAGAAGAAGAAGAAGAAGAAGAAGAAGAAGAATGATGTTGTGGAACCTTAAAGACCAACTGCTATATTTCAATGTGAGTTTGTATGGACAGGTCCATTTTTTCAGACCTGGGATTTATATGGTTATGCCTGGCCCCAAAGCAAAGAGGCTGGCTGTTTCTTGGGTACAAGTGGTGTTTTTTTTTTTAAAGTCATTGTCCTAATAATTTTTTGCTTTTTGGACCAGTTAAGAAATCAGTGCAAAGGGAGAGAGGAAGGAGAAAGAAAGACCGCAGAGTTCCAAGGACCCTTCTGCTTAAGACAAAACAAAGCCCTTCCTCTCTTGTTCTGGAAGCCTTATTTCAGCTTATTGGCTGCGATGAGATGACGCAGCTTCCCTCCCCTCCCAGTCCCTTTGCTTGGTGATTTGCTGTCAACAGTAGGAGGCCCTGTGGTTTGTTCCACAGGCATAAAACAGCGAAAAGATTCCAGTTATCCAATTGCCCCATCGGGGGTTGTAGTCTAAGCGAACAGAAACGATGCTTAATAAGACTGTGCAGCGCTCCTTGTTTATAGCCCTTAACAGGCCCCTGGGAAGGCGAATCCATATCTTTGTAACCCTGGCATAAAATCCATAACCATACATCAGTTTAAAGTGCCCCTTTTCTGCTCCACTAATGCATTTATTAATTATCAGCCAGGGTTCTTCTCCCCACTGCCTCGCAACCCACGAATCAGGAACGGAACCTGATCTGGCCTCCTTCTCCTCGAACCGGCTTTCCGGCTCTCTCCGTGGAGTGAAGCAGGAGACAGATTTCAACAAGCATGCCTAAGTTCAGAGGTCAGGTTGGGGAGCCCTGCATGGTTGCTTTGTAGCCTGGATCACAAGATGGCACTGTTACCCTGTTGGTATGGAGAAACTCACCCATTGTCTTAGCAAATATATTTGGCATGGTCCGTGATTATGATGCTCCTGGTTATTATTTGTTATCGGGGAAGACAGGTGGAGAAAGCGAGAGAGCTGGCTGACTTAACGCCAGGCTTGTGGTGGGTGCTCTTTGGGAAACCTGTCCAGGTGGCCCAAAACATGGCCTCAAACCAGGACTGAGCATGCTCGGTGGGAGGGGAACGATGACTGGCTAGAGGTGTGTGTGTGTGTGTGTGTGTGTGTGTGTGTGTGTGTGTGTGTGTGTGATGGAATGGAGTATGTTACAAAGAAGAAGATAGGCAAGGGAAGTGGCCTAAAACGATGAACAGGAGCGTTTCATGCTGAGACATGTTCATTGCACCATGTGTAGCCTGCACAATTAAATTGTAAACTGCCCAGAAGTTTGCGGCCAACGAGGCAAAAAAAATGTATGCAAACAGGGGTGTTGGCCTGCAAGAACCATTACTTTCCCAAGGACTCTTAGATGGGAAGTTTGTCATTAATTGGAAGTACCTATTTGTAAACCTGGTTGACTTCCTTTCCCCCAATATATCCAGTGTATGAGAAACGTAATAACACACATATATAAACAAGCTGTACAAATGCTTGTTTATGGGAAAGAAAAAAGAGAAGAAAAAAAGAACTAAGCAATGGTTTTCTCTGAGAGAGGCCTCTGAAAAAGTTTATAACTGCCGAGTTTAGCCCATGTCAAGCCGGTGAGCTTTTAGCAGTGAGGGTTCTTCTCACACTCCACGTTGCTGCTTTGCTGTGGGTTTGGCATGGGTTTTCTATTTAAAAATGTCCTGAGATAAATGATGCTCACCTTATCTCACTTTGAACCATCCCTTTCCCTTGTGTGTGTGTGTGTGTGTGTGTGTGTGTGTGTGTGTGTGTGTGTGTGTGTGTGTGTGTGTGTGTGTGTGTGCGTGCGTGTGTGTGTGTGTTGTGTCGTTACAGTCATGACCGACTCTCCATGACCCCATATCCATGGAGTTTTCTTGACAGGAATATCCTTGCGCTTCTTTATGCTTTGTACTAAGGATAAACCTTAGCGCTATGACACTTCCCAAGCACTGGTTCTCAGTGACCACATATAAAGAACCAATGACACAGCACAGGGAATACCACAGAGACAATGGGCATTTGCTGGGTGTTGGCCAACACATACAGAGTGCTGAAGCAAGCAAGTAATGTAGCACTAAATTGGCATGCATCAAGATGGGATTTGTAGTAAATCTCAAGGTCTTCCCTAACAAAGTAAAAGAAAATGAAGTGGAAGAAGGAGGAACAAGTAGCAAAAGCCTGGAATAGGACGTAGACCAAACAGTAAATTAGAGTAGCTCTGGTACACTCATACCTCTCAATAGGAGGCAGAAGCCTCATCATCAGAAACACCATTTAAGTCTTAAGCCAGAGCTTATGAAAATCATTTTTGGACTACAAATCCCAAACTCACCCATCCACCCCAATCAACATGTTTCAATTTTTTATTATTTTTGACTTATTGAAACTGGTTACAATTCATAACAAGTGACACAGAAAGCCAAATCCTGTTGTGCAACTTTGCACCCATTGTAACCCAGATCCGGCACTAGAAAGATTTAATTTACAATAACTAGAATGTCCTATCTCCCTGTTTTACATCCTGGGGATTCGTGGGAACGTGGTGGTAGCGGGAACACAGCAGCTCTGCTTCGTCCCCTCTGAGCTGCCGACAAGGTCGGTGCAGGCGCATAGAAGCAGGCTGGACTCTTTGGCCCCTGTGGGTTGGAACAGCGGGTCCTTCCTGAGGCAGCCATTAGACAGCGGCTTTGGCCTCCACTGCTGCTGGTTCTAAGTCTGAGCGGTCCTTAAACAGGCAGGTTGTTAAGCGAGGAGCACCTGCAGTGCAAATTAAATGTTTCCAGTGCCTGCTCCTGGTTACACCAGGAGACTTTGCACAGCAGACTTTGCCCACGATTGTTTTGGCCCACATGCAATACGAGGAGCCCCGTGGCGCAGTGGTTAAAATGCCTGTCCTGCCAGTAAAACTGTGCTCACCACCTGGGGCTCAGTCCTGGGTAGCAGGCTCATGGGTGATTCAGCCTTCCATCCTTCCGAGGTCAGTAAAATGAATACCCAGCTTGCTTGGGGGAGGGGGGAATGTGTAGCCTGCATACTGTAATTAAAACTGTAAACCACCCAGAGATGACTTGAAGTGGTATGGGGCGGTATATATAAGCAGAACACTTTTTTGCTTTACAAGCTATCAGGGGCTGCAGAATTATTTTTTGGTCTTTGCAATAGGACCTACATAGGTTCCGCCATTCTCCATGTATGGCTGCAGCCTGAAGGGCTACCCTTGACAGCAGAACTCCGAAATAAAGAGAAAATGGTCCCTGCCAGACAAATGGAAGAGATTCCTGTGTATAAGAGGGATGGAGAGCCAGAGCATGCTAGCTGTTCCGCGAGCAGTGCTACAGGTGGTGGCCCGAAAGTGCTGGGATGCTGCAGGGAGAAGGGCTCTCATTGGTGGTTGCCATAGCGATATGCAACTGGTGCCCTGCTCCTGTTGCTGCGCATGGCATCTTAGGTTTGCATGTGCTGCTTCCAGGAGGGCTTGAGATGAAGCAAAGTCCTTGCTAACTCCGCACCCCACCCCACCACCCCCGGCGGGATTCCAGAAACCTAACAAGATTGCATCAAAGGGAGCTGGACAGCCTTCTCACCTGGACAACAAAAATATGTTTTGTTTGCATGCACACACCTGACATTCTCGCACACCTTACTCTTCTCTCCCCTTTCTGTCACCACTTTTATCCTTGACCTTTTCTTTCCTTATTTTTACATGGGCCCCCCTCTTTTTGAAATGCGTCAGTACAGGTATAGGATCTAATGCATTTAAAATGCATCTACAGTGGACCCTCGTATAAGGGTCTAGTGTGGATGCATTTCTTCTTCTTCTTCTTCTTCTTCTTCTTCCTCCTCCTCCTCCTCCTCCTCCTCCACCACCACCACCACCTTCTTCTTCTTCCTCCTCCTCCTCCTCCTCCTCCTCTTCCTCCTCCTCCTCCTCCTCCTCCAGAACATCAACACAGAGGCACCATGGGATCCAGAAGATGGCAGTTTTGGCAAGTGCCCCTCTCTGGGAACCTTCATGGCTAGGCCCCACAACAGCCTCCTACGTTGGCAGGCCCTTCCCTTCTCAGGAGGGTTCCTTGATTCCTTCTGATGCTATTGCAAAACGTTCTCTAAAGGTTTGGAGCCCCCAGTGCATTCCTTCTGTCTCGGGAACTTCCCAGCTGTGGAGAAAGGTCAGGCTGTGCGGAAGCCACTCATCGTCCACCTCTGTGCTTGGATGATTTAAAAAATGACCTTTTTAAAGGCAGCAGATTTGGATGGGCTTGGCCGTCCAATGAGGCGTGGACAAAGACATTTGAGTTACCAGTAAAATTCCAGCCTGGCAGGATTATGGAGCGTGGGGTTTGGCAGAGGGCTGGGGCGATGGATTGTACCAAGAGACTTGAACGCCGTTCCTGCCCAGTGACTGCGGCTCCCGTTCCTTTACACCAGGGGTGACCAGCAAACCGTAAAAGACAGCCATGTTGGCCCAGGGTGCCTGCAAGGAAGGAATCTGAGCACAGGGCGGTAGGGTGGAGGGTTGGGAAGGAGACCTATTGGAGAAAATCACTCTCAGGATCCACCAGCTAGCATGGTGACTAAGGATAGTTTTCTTCTTCAGTCCTCCAAACACCCCCCCCCCCAAAAAAAAACAGCATTTTCCCCATGCATAAGACTATATTTTTGTCTGAAATTAATAATAATAATAATAATAATAATAATAATAATAATAATAATAATAATAATAATAATAATAATAATAATAAACAACTTTATTTTTATGCCACCTTTCTCCCCAAAGGGACCCAGCATATTGTTAGACTAAAAATTGAGGCTCGTCTTATACACGGACGTAAGCCAAGGACAGATCCACGCAGCTGTGAAACTGTAATTTTGGGTTGGGTTTTAGTTGGGTTTTTCCATTTATAGATGGAAAAATATAGAAGCTCTAGAAGGCTCTAGAACAGGCATGTCCAAACTTCAGCCCTGTGCATGTTTTGGACCACAAGTCCCACAGTCCTTTGCCACTGGGAATCGAAGCTTGGAATTCTGGGAGTTGTGGTCCAAAACGACAGGAGGGCCGAAGTTTGGACATGTCTGCTCTAGAAAGAACTGTGATCCAGAATTATCACGAAGTATTGTCCCACTTTTCCAGAACTTGCCATCTTGACCCTATCATCCTTCTTTCCTGGACCAACCCATGTTCCCCTTTCTTTTCAATAACGATGGCATTTAACTGGAGAGATTTCAATGCCTTAGAACTTAGAAGGCATGTGTTTAAAGGTTATTAGTTAGAAATATACCCCCAAGGCCCCTAAAAGTAGTTCATTGTCACCATAGTGGTGCCTTTCTTAATAGTTGTATGTGTGTTTTCTGGAGTCAGATTTCTTTTCCTTTATGTGGGCAATAGCACCACCAAAGACGATGCCTCAAAAATGGCTCCTTTCCTTTCCTGCTTTCTGAAAAGCAACTAAGGCCCTTTGTACATGACCCCTAAACTCCGCCGCAAATGGCTCCCAGCTCCGGAGCTTAAAATTGTTTCCCCACCAGCTCCGGAGTTTACAGATAATTCAGTGCGACCACGCCCACCTAAGCGCGTCCCAGCGCACTTTTCAGGTACCTGCTCTCTGGAGGTGAAAATTCCTGATGCGGATATAACGTAGTGACTGCCCGGCTCTCCTTGCTTCTGTTTGTTCTTTTTTTGCCCCCGCCCCTTTAAGAGATCTGAATGCAGTGCCGGGATGGCAGAACGGAGGTGAGCGGCATTCTTTTCTTCCTTTTTTTCTCCCTCCCCTCACACAGCCAGCAGCCAGGAGTGTGGAGGGGATGGGAACGCAGGAACAGAGACAAACCCCTAAGATCTCTGGTCCAAATTTAAGTGGCCAGCGGATCTTAGGGGTTGTGTGAAAAGGCCCTGAGTTAGTGATTTGTCATTACTATCACTTAAATCAAGATGCCAGAAGTCTGTGATACAAAACAGATACAATCCAATTTTATCTTCTTTTCATCTGCTCTCTCATTTAATCCTGTTCTTCACTGCTGGACTGATTAACCATGGATGCATTTTTTTCCCCTGTCGAGAGTGTCTGGTTGAAAGATCTATGACAACAACCTGTAGATGTGTCCCAGGAACCACAACCAGGAAAATTTTATTGAAGCAGAAGCCCAACATGTTTCAGCTTAAGAAGCCTTCTTCCTGGAGTAGGAACTGGCAAAACCACTCTAGTATTCCTGCCAAGAAAACTCCATGGACATGGGGTCACGAAGAGTCAGTCATGACTGTAACAATGCAATACATTGTTTTAACATTATGAAGTACCTCAGGTCTCCTCAGCAGAGGAATGGCAGCCAGGCAAACAGACAGACAAACAAACAAACACAAACAAACAAACAAACAAACAAAGCCTGTGCTCCGATGTATTCTCAAAGGTTTTCACGGCCAGGATCTGATAGCTGTTGTGAGTTTTTTAGGCTGTTTGGCCGTGTTCTGGAACAAGAGCAACCTGTACTTTGACATTAAGGAGAGCCACCAGACACATGAGTAGCCCTGTTTATTTATCAGAAGGTGGAAGGGAGAACGTGTGCATTGTAGATGTGCAAGAGTTCGACATACACAGAATTTTGCTCAAGGCATCGAGGAAGCTATTTCCTTTCCTCGCCCTCTTCACCACGTCCAAAAGACTTCGGCAAAGCGGCTCAGCCACGTGTATGCGTCCTCTCTGGGTTGCCAGGCCAGGACGAACTGACGGGATACGGACAAATGGAAATTAATTGATGACAGCTTGAAGCTTCATTTCATGCACAATGAGACCCAAAGGTGACATGTGCGTGTCTTTTTTTTATCATTTTAACCTGAGCGGGGAGTTATTGATTCCGGCTGTTCCGCGCACAAAGAAATACATTTGTCCTTCATTCCACACTTAGGTGATTACATTTTTAATCTCATTTTTGAGATCTGGTGCAAACCTGACCATCAATCCTTCCCCCACCCCCTCACCACCAAGCACTAACACTTCCTACTACTTGCTTCCTTGGATTTATTTGAGACTTTACTCTATCCCCTCCATCCCCCCCCCGGATCAAATATTTGTCACCATCAAAGACCAGGTACAAGAAAACTGCTGTTTGCCAGGGCTTGCAAAAGGGTGCAGGCTTCCAGGGGACGTCGCACTTAAATTGTCTGCAAAGTCCGGAGCTGGTGGGTAAACATTTTTCCCTCCTTGCTGTCCCACTTGGGACCTTGCAGCCAAAAAAAACTTGCTTCGGATCTTAGGGCAAAAAGTCGTGTATAAACCCCAGCCTGGGAACAGAGTATGACAAGCCGTACCTGCCCCTGGGCTGGGGAATTCTCTTGTCACGGTTTGTTCCCAGTTCCTGTTCCGAGACAAAGGACCATGTGGTAACAACTGTCACGCAACAACCAGTGTCCACCTAGTGGTCAGCGGCTGAAGCGGCATTCAACATTAGCTTCCCTATGGGAAACACCATGCAGTGCAAATGTTTATTAAAGAAAGTACTGAAAATCCTGTAGCATTGACGTGTAACTCCCGGAAGACCAGTAAATCGAAATATCGAATAAGTTTTATTTACAATATTTTACAAAAGGGTTAAGAAAGCAAGACAAATTCAGAATTTGTCATGGAACAAGACCATGAAGTAACAGTTGTCACGAGACAAATAATCACGCCCATGAGTAAACGGAAACAGGGACTGAACAGGGACAAAACCACATGACCGCAAACAACGCTGTCATGGTACAAACATAATTGCGGAACAAGGTAGGACGTGAAGTAACTGCCTAGAATGAACAACTACGTTGCTCTTGAAAGCTTTGGAAGGACATTCTGGACACCCGTGGCAGAGATCATAGAGCCTGAAATGAACTCTGCTGAGCAAAGTCTATGAGAGGCTGACTGGCCTCCACCCCGCCATCCTGCCTGGTTTTGCAGAAACGCTAACTGCAGCGTTAGGAAAAGACAGAAACGAAACCTGGTGGCTGTCTCAGAAGAGCAAAAGGATGCATCTGGCCATTTAAGAAGAGACTTCTGCCAATTCCTCGGGGTCCGTCGTGACTTGGCCGGGGAAGGGAAAGGAGAGCTCCATCTGCTCAGTTGGCCGGTTGGCTTTGAAGATGCGCTCCAACCAACGGTCCCTTGACTTGAGCACTTGGCACTGGATGTGCCTGGCACAGATCCCCAGTACGGTCCCATGGACTGTAATTAAGTGGGATAAATATGTTACCTTGCACAACGCTTTCCAGAAAACGAGGCTCTGCTCTTCTCAGAAGGTGTGCACCTGGCGAGCCAGACTTCTGTCTCTTCCTGAGACCCACAAGACGCCTTTGAAGTTGGGCAAAAGACAAAGGGAGTTCTGCCACGTTGGCACCATTGGGGTCCTGAAACTGGCTTTGAAGCAAATGGATACTCCCTCGAGTTTGTACTTCCTAACAAGAAATGTTGATAAAGTATATATCTCTCTCCTAAATCTAGCAACCTTGTCCAACTCTCCTGGTGTTGAAAGACAAGGCAACAGTCATTTTAAAAGGCAAAGAACTCCATATTGGAAGCTTTTAATATAGGCATAAGTAAGTGTGGACGTTTCATCTTGCTGGACATCTCCTTCTTGTGACCCTCTCGGAACATGCCCGTGCATAGTGGGATCGTGTGTGTGTGTGTGTGTGTGTGTGTGTGTGTGTGTGTGTGTGTGTGTGTGTGGTTACAGGACATGAGTAAAGAGGATAGAGGGACGCTCTTCTCCCTCTCACAAAATGCCACTAGAACTAGGGGACATCCACTCAAACTGGGGATTGGGAGAGTGAGAACAGAGAAAAGAAAATGTTGTTTTACCCAGCATGTTGTTAGTCTGTGGAACTCCCTGCTATGGGATGTGGCGATGGCATCTGGCCTGGATGCCTTCCAAAGGGGATTCGACAGATTCCTGGAGGAAAAGTCCATCACAGGTTACAAACCATGATGGAGATGTGTCATCTCCAGGCTTAAAACTGGGGTACTTCAAGGACTACATGCAGGGGAGGGGTATCAGGAGACAGAGATCTAGTCTCATGCGCTCCCAAACGCATCTGGTGGAGCCACTGTGAGATACAGGAAGTTGGACTAGATGGGCCTTTGGCCTGATCCAGCATGGCTCTTCTTATGTTCTTATGTTCTTATGTTACAGTCGTGGCTAACTCTTTGTGACTCATATGTGAAGTATCATACCTCACGTTTCTAGTTCTGGAGAGGAACTCAGGATCAGTGCTGGCACGTCCATTAAGGCGAAATAGGCAGTTGCCTAGGGTGCCAAAATGGAGAGGGGGCGCTGGCCAGCCAGCTGCCCCCCGCCCCCCCCCAAGCTGGCCACCGCCATCCATCCCCCCGCCACCCATCGCCATCCGCCCGCCGCCCCCTGCGCCCATCGCCACCCCTGTGCCTGTCGCCATCCGCCCCCACGCCCTTCGCCGTCCCCTGTCATCCACTGCCCTCTGCCACCCCACCTCCCACCACCGCCCACCGCCCCCTGCAGCCCACCCACCCGCCCGCCCCTCGCCTAGGGCGCAAAAAAACCTAGTGCCAGCCCTGCTCAGGATGTATCACACAAGACAAAAGGCCCCAGAAAAACCATGGTGGATTCATACTGAACTCAGTCTGGATTCCAGCAAGATTCTTTCCAGGAGACAATTTAAAATGATTTGTTTTCTTAGCTCCTGGTTCCTCTTTTGAAGTGTGAGAACATAACCTGTGCCTCCATCAGTGCCTCTCTCACCTATGATTCATGCCCAGATCAGCTGCAAGCTACAAATCTAGAGGTGCCATGAAACAAACAGCAGATTGTTCCGACAATTTCCATATTGACCTCTGGCGTCCATGAAATATTACCCAGGTTGCCACTGGCCGCACCACTTTCAGAAAGATACAAGTTTGGAAGCTTCTTTAATACAAATGTAAGCACCTGCATTGAGTTCAGCTGGATAGTTTCACCTAGGCACCAGATCCTTTCCAGTCAGAGGGTAAAACATTGGCCTGAATCCAACTAGGTATCTACACTGGCTTAAATGTAAAGGCAAAATTCAGAAAAGAGAATTGCTGCTAACGAATGAGTCCCTGAATGAATTTCTTGAGCCTCGTGGCGCAGTGGTTAAATGCCTGTACTGCAGGTAAAACTGTGCTCACGACCTGGGTTCAATCCCCGGTAGCAGGCTCAAGGTTCACTCAGCCTTCCATCCTTCCGAGGTCGGTAAAATGAGTACCCAGCTTGCTGGGGGGGCAATGTGTAGCCTGCACACTGTAATCAAAATTGTAAACCGCCCAGAGACTACTTGTAGTGGTATGGGGCGGTATATAAGCAGAACACTTCTTTCTGCAGACTGATTCAAGCAACTGGCACACACCTAAAAATTTAATCAGGAACTCTTTAATTAGTGGCTACCGTCTGCTTCCTTTTACACCATCGCACTTACTGTGCATATTCGGTCAGATTCTCTCCATCAAGTTTTGTATAGGGATTTACCAGTGGCAAAAAGACTGCTGTGAAATCCTGATGTTAGTACAGGAAGCTGCCCTCTAAAGGGTTCTGGAAGAAATCCATCTGGCACCCTTGCCAGGGAATCAGAGTTTCTATTTTCTATTTTTTTTTTTAAAAAAATGGGAACTAATTGCTTCACTGTCATTGTTATTTAAAGTGAGAACACAACAAGCCGCGAATCCTTCGATTCCTTCCACAACGAACGTGAAAATTCAGATCGGCAACAATACAGAATAAGGGCCGACGTTGGCAGCAAATCGGTCTTTCCGATCCAAAGAGGCCCCATTGTTCCATAAATCTATTTTCAATCATATGATTATCTCTAGCTCATTGGAAGACAACATCATTATGGCCACATCTTAGATTCTTAAAAGGAAAAAGGGGAAAGCGAAAAAAAAAGCCCACACAAACAAAACTGTTTTATAAAGGGGGAGAAATGTCTTTTCTTCCAGACGGGAAGGAATAGATAATCCTGCAGCTGTTGGCCGCTGCTGCCTGATGAATTCTAAAATCTATATTTTTGTAGGAGTTTAACACTGCGGAACAGAACCAGATTTCCTCCCGAGAAAGCGGCAGCGCTGCGTTGGGTCCATCCGCCCGGTCTCTTTCCAAAGAAGCCAGCTATTTCTGGAGGGCCTGGTTTTTTTCATAATTAAATTCCTAATTATCTGTTTGCTTGTTAATTAGGATTGTACAGAAAACTGGCAAAAAGAGGCTGCTAAAGAGGCAATTACCTATGAAGGCGAGCGCTCGCCATGGTGGTTCGCTTGTTAGAGAGAGTTTGCAAGGAAATTTCTATCTGCCAGGAGACCTCACTCTGCCTTCCCTTGCTTCTCTTTTGGCTGATGCTGGCGCTTTAAGCTTTTTTCCAGCAAAGACCTGTGGTTTTGGCCTTTTTCTTTAGGCCAAAGCCCTTGGTTGCAGCCCCAGAGAATAGTATGTATGTATGTATGTATGTATGTATGTATGTATGTATGTATGTATGTATGTATGTATGTATGTATGTGTGTGTGTGTGTGTGTGTGTGTGTGTGTGTGTGTGTGTGTGTGTGTGTGTGAAAATGGGAAGCTGTTATTTTCACATTTCACAATGTACTCTGAGCTTAAACAGAGTACTAAATGCTTGATGCAAAGACAAGAAATTTTCATGCTAAAAATAATGGACCTAAGACATCCTGAAAGAAATCAACCCCGAATGTTCACTGGAAGGGCAGGTTTTGAAGCTGAGGCTCCAATACTTTGGCCACCTCATGAGGAGAGAGGACTCCTCGGAAAAGTCCCTGATGCTGGGAAAGATTGAAGGCAAAAGGAAAAGAGGACGGCAGAGAATGAGATGGTTGGACGGTGTCATCGATGTAACCAATATGGATTTGACCAAACTCCAGGAGGCAGTGGAAGATAGGAAGGCCTGGCGAGCTCTGGTCCATGGGGTCACGAAGCGTCGGACACGACTGAATGACTGAACAACAACAACAACAAAGCTGGCTTAGCCTCGTGGTGCAGTGGTTAAATGCCTGTAGTGCAGGTAAAACTGTCCTCACCACCTGGGGTTCAATCCCAGGTAGCAGGCTCAGGGTTCACTCAGCCTTCCATCCTTCCGAGTTGGGTAAAATGAGCACCCAGCTTGCTGGGGGTTGGCGGCAGCAATGTGTAGCCTGCATACTGGTCCTGTTAACCGCCCAGAGACTACTAGAAGTGGTACGGGGCAGTATATAAGCAGAATACAGCTTGCCCAAGGCCACCCAGGCTGGCTCTTCATCTCCCAGGTGACACGGTGGGGGATTTAAACTCCCAACCTCTGGTTTGACAGCCAGAGACCTATGCCAATGAGCTCTCCAGACAGCTAGCATGTTCAGGATTATGCAGCCCCCAAAACACCTGAGACCACTCCACAGGCACTGCAGCTATATGGCAGCATCGTTGCCGGGCAACGGATACCTAGCCAGTGCTTTGGAAGCCCCCTTCTGTATAGTTCAGCTGTCGACCTCCATGCAAGAAAGTGGAAGATCCTTCTAGAGTCAGGGTGATGACCGGACGTCCAACCCACAGGATCCTCCTCCTTTTGTGGGAAGAAACACTGTCCTGTTGGGTAAAGGGCCACCTCTCTCTCTCTCTCTCACACACACACACATGCACCACCTGTCACCTTTGAGGGACAAGCAAATAAAATGGCTGATCTCTTCTTGGCCTCTGTTTATGCAACAACAGCCTGCATCCAGTCAGGTAGAGTAGACCACTTGACTCGCTATGGCAGTGGTGGCCAAACTTTGGCCCCCCAGATGTTTTGGACCAGAATTCTAAGCCTGTACTGCCAATGACAAAGGACTGTGGGAGTTGTGGTTCAAAACATCTGGAGGGCCAAAGTTTGGCCACCACTGCTGTATGGTATACATGAGCACTGATGTGTAGAAAGCGGTTTAGAAGTTTAAAACATGTACAGTGGTACCACCCCCGACTTAAGACCAGCTTGACTTAAGAGCAATTCGACTTAAGAGCTGGAAAATGTTGGCATTTTAACTGCTACCTTACAAATCTTAC
The DNA here is from genome assembly GCA_037367245.1 of Phrynocephalus guinanensis. Lineage (NCBI taxonomy): Eukaryota > Metazoa > Chordata > Lepidosauria > Squamata > Agamidae > Phrynocephalus > Phrynocephalus guinanensis. The sequence continues at coordinate 19,446,072 of CM074749.1, forward strand.
ATATGGTCTGTTCGACTTACAATTTTTTTTTACTATTTTTAATTTTTATCTTATTTTTCAATTTTCTAGATAGGTACGCCAACTTAAGAGTAGTTCGACTTAAGAGTATGCATTTGGAACGGATTAAATTCATAAGCCGAGGTGTCGCTGTACATAATATAATATAATATAATATAATATAATATAATATAATATAATATAATATAATATAATATAATTACTGTATATTGTATAGAAAACGCAGAAAAATGCTTCAGTAATATCAATAAGATTGTTGCAGCTGATCATTCAAAACAAGATAATAGGAAGCAGGAGGGGTGCCTGTTTCATACTGGAAGACGGAGGAGGAGGAGGAGGAGGAAGAGGAGAAAAAGCAAATGATTGTTATATCATGTGGTTAAAGCCACATGGGAAGATATAGTGAGAGGGGCTGATTGCTATCATAAAAGGTCTTCTGGCAGGGAGGGGGATGGCTGTGGGAATTCCATCAGACGTTGGAGAATGTAGTCCATGTGTTTCACAAACTCCACCTTTAAAATATGGCTGAACTTGGTGTGCAACCAACCATCTCTGCACTCTGCTGGTCATCTCAGAGGAAGCTAACAGAGAGCACATGGGGTCTAGTTAGACGAATAAGGCTATACAAAGAAGACGATACCAAGTGTAGAAGACATTTGCCCCTCCAGATACCTTTGGCCTAAAGCATTGGTGGTGAACCTTGGGCAACTCCACATGTTTTGGACCACCACTCCCAGAATCCCAAGCCTGTATTGCCAATGACAAAGGACTGTGGGAATTGTGGTCCATTTTTTTACCCAGTGTGTTGTTAGTCTGTGGAACTCCCTGCCACAAGGTGTGGTGATGGCATCTAGCCTGGATGCCTAAAAGGGGATTGGACAGATTCCTGGAAGAGAAGTCCATCCCAGGTGACAAACCATGAAGGGGATGTGTAATCTCCAGTCTGAAAACTGGGGTACTTCAAGGGCCAGATGCAGAGGAGTGGTATCAAGAGACAAATATCTAGTTGCGTGCGCTCCCAGAGGCATTTGGTGGGGCCCCTGTGAGATACAGGAAGCTGGACTAGATGGGCCTTTGGCCTGATCCAGCGTGGCTCTTCTTATGTTCTTATGTTCTTATGTTCTTAACATCTGGAGTGCTCAAGGTTCACCACCGCTGGCCTAAAGCTTCCACCAGAATCACCCAGCATGGCCAGTGAACATCGATGATGGGCGCGGTAGTCCAGCACCTTTTGAGGATCATGGGTCCCCTACCCTGATAGAAGAACTGGGCACATCGGTAGACGGATGAAGGAGTGGATGGAGGAAGGAGTAGAAGGAAGAGACAGAATGACTGTTGATCTCGCAAGGCCGCTTGTGAAATAGGGCAGCAGGGAGAAGAGAACGAGCATGCCTATTTCTTAAGAACCTATATCCATTATTTTTTAATTCCCTTCCAATTAAGCTTTATTAAACTTTAACTTGTTAAATATTTCATCCTCTATTACAGTAATAAACCGTTGCTGACTCTTGTAATATTTGCCCGTGTTTAATATCCTGTATAACAGTCTCTGATTGTTGGCCAAAAAAATATGATAATAATAAAAAAGAGAGTAAAACTGAGTTCCGTTCTTCAGCCCCAACCATAGAACATCTGTCCAGCTGCTGTTCTTGTCTTGAAAGTTCATCCCTCTGATTCTGGCCCGTCTTGCAGATCTGGAGGGCTTGGAGGGATCTGGTGAGGTTTAATTCAGCTTCCCAAATGGAACAGAGAAAGCGTCGTGCTGGAAGGCAAGGGAGAATTCTCAAGGGGAAAAGTTCACTAATGAGGAGGAGATGAACTCCTCATCTCAGTGTTTATGGCAGGGGTGTCCAAACATTTTGCAAGGAGGGCCATATCTGATGAGGTGAAAATGTGTGGGGGCTGATCATTCAAACACATTTGGCCCTCGGGCTGGACTTTGGACAAGCCTCTAGGACAGTGATGGTGAACCTATGGCACAGGCGCCAAAGGTGGCACTCGGAGCCCTTTCTGTGGGCATCTGACATTGCCCCTTCATAACCACCTGTATAGAGGTTAAATTACTGTATTGGCACTTTGCAAAAAAATTAGTGGGTTTTGAATTGCAATTTGGGCACTCGGTCTCTAAAAGATTCGCCATCACTGTTCTAGGACATGCAAGGAGGTGGGGAGGATGCTGCAGCAACAGAGCTCTGGGTGGGTAGGCCGGGCAGGTGTGCAGGTGTGTGTGTGGGGGGGGGTGGACGGAGGCAGGGAGGGCAGGCAAACTGTAAAACTGCAAGCTGACTTCTCCATCCAGTGTGAGGAGGGGCCAGCTGGCAGGGATGCATGACAGGCTGAGCCAGCGGGGAGAAGAGGCTGCAGGCCGCTCGAAATTTTAAAACGAGCCACATTTGGCCCCTGGACCTGACTTTGGACATGCTTGGTTTATGGATCTGGGGGAAAGGAAACCCTGGAGTTTGGCTAATTGTTGTGATCTTTCTCATGTCATTTTATTTTTATTGATTTGTCCGTCTGTAGACTTGTTTCCTATGTTCCTCTAAGACAGCAGTTCCCAACTCTGAGTAAGACAGATGTTCTTGGACCGCCCCTTCCATAAACTACGGGCAGTGTGGCAGGGTGGTGAAGGTTTCTGGGAACTGCCGTCCCAGAACACTTGGGTAACCCAAGATTGGGGACCCCTGCTCTAAGAAGCCCAACGTGGTCTGTTGCCACCTCCTCATCTGCTGTTACCATCATAGCAGCTTGAGGAGCACCATCAGTGCTGCCTATCCCCACTCACAAAGCTCTCGAGAGTGATGCCACATGAGTTCAATTTTCCCACTGTGGTTCCTTGACAAGGGATGGGCTCAGCAAAGGATCCACAAAGTCCTTCTTGAAGTTCTAAGGTGGTGGTGGTGGTGGCGGTGGCGGCGGCGGCGGCGGCAGCGCACATCTTCTCTCTGTTGGGGGCATTGAGAACATTGGATGACCAGGAGAACATTGGATGACCAGGAGAACATTAGATGGCCTGGAGAATTAGTTTCCTCCTTCAAAACACCAAGATTCACATTACCTAATAACAAAGGACTCCTCTCCTAGGTGCCCTAGGCCAGGAAAGTCCATGGCTTCCAACACTCGGCTGAGGGCTAGCATGGACTTTAAAGAGCAACGTCATGCCTATCTTTAGGGTCATTCTCTAGGACACGGGGGTAAGGGTACTTTCTAATATCTAAAGCACTGCCATACAGAAAATGGGACATAGCGTTCTCTGTGATCCAGGAGAACTACAACAGATTGGGTGGGAAACACAGGTTAGAATATATCAGCTAAACGTCAGCAGAAATGTCCTAGTGTCAACCATCAATGGGGAAACTTACTTCCCAGAGGACCCTGTTCATACCACTTTCCATGATGCAAGCTAAATTCAAAAAAGAAAGCTCCCCCCCCCCCGCCCGCCCATGTTGGTTCTGTTGAGCAAGTGACTCAAACTGCACAATACAGTCAGCATGTCATTAGAATCAGAGCTCCTGAAAGAGGTAGATGACATGGATTTGTTCCAGCACAATCAGCATGACTTGGCTTTGCGACAGGTCACTGGGAGGGCAGAGGCAGCCTTTGTGTGCAGGTTTGCTTCTGAAGCAGTTCCGTTCATGGGAGGCAAACATGCAGTTGACCTCTAATGGTGGCATCTCATCTTTGCTGTCCTTTCACAAAATGCTTTAGAGCAGTGGTTCCCAACCCTGTGTCCCAAGATGTTCTTGGACCAAAACTCCCAGAAGCCTTCACCACTAGCTGTGCTGGCCAGGTTTCTGGGAGTTATAGTCCAAGAACATCTGGGGACCCAAGATTGGGAGCCATTGATCTAGTAGGCAACAAAATGGGTTCAAGAGAACCAGATATTCATTCTCAGTTGAAGCTTCTCCCTGACTGAGAATGGCCATGTAACCAATTTCAGAACGTGAACAAAAGTTCTGCCATCGTATATATGCACTGCTTTATGAATACCTCTGCTCAAAGGATTAAAAAGAGTCAACTCTGAGCAGCTGCTGAGGGCTCTAGCCAAGTTTAATGGGCTCAATGTTCTGTGTAGGAACATTAAATTCTAAGCCAACCATGCATGGGGCACTTCATGGATGTTTGCAGAGGTTGAGCATCTGATAAACGAACATGTCCCTTGCCCAGCAAACCTGAGGAATGGTGGAAATCAGGAGAAGCTGGCCGTCGTGTAGATTATTTGGGAGCCTACGTGACACTGGTAGGGGTCATATCAGGATAAGAGCAAGCATCTCACAGTGAGCATCAGATCCTCTACCGACGAGTTCTGCTCCACAGGGTGATGGACAAAACCAGACGGGGCCTGGCCGTCAGACGATGGTGACCTCTTGACTTTGAGAAGGAACGTTGCCTTGTCATCTCAATGCCATTTCAGTTAAAGGAACCCTTGCCGGGGAACTGGCCATTTTAATTGACACTTGTCAAAGCCTTGAGGATCCCACTGATTCCTTAAGAGAGGTGCAGTGACCGTTCCTTGCTGCTTTTCACCGCTGCTTTTGTGTACCCAAGGGATCCAGTGATACATGAAATGTCTATACCAGTAGAATGGTCACCACCTTGGATAAAGCCAGTCCTGGGTCCCAAGGAAATAGGGAGAAGAGGGGGGGGGTCCAGCCTACACTCCAACCACACCAACTCTGGGCTTCCTTATAACAGCACCAAGGTTCCAGGCTCTGGGTGAGTTGCTTAGAATCATAGAATCATAGAGTTGGAAGAGACCTCAAGGGCCATCTAGTCCAACCCAAGCAGTTAGGAGTGGAGTGGAGTTAGCTGGCAGTACAATTGTAGAGACCTCAAGGGCCATCTAGTCCAACCCAAGCAGTAAGGAGTGGAGTCGAGTTAGCTGGCAGTAGGATTGTAGAGACCTCAAGGGCCATCTAGTCCAACCCAAGCAGTTAGGAGTGGAGTGCAGTTAGCTGGCAGTAGGAGTGGAGTTAGCTGGCAGTAGGATTGACTACACATTGACACATTGTTGGGTTCCATCAGGCTGAGTCCCATGCAGCAGCTCCTACTGCTAGCCTGGGCTCAAGGGTTTTTATTAGTTCCAATAACCAAGCATCACAAGGGGTGGAGACAGGGCCTACGTGCCAGGAGGTCAGGTAAGCTGGTGAATTCCTGGGAAGCCTTATCTAGAGTGGCAGGATCTTGGGCTGGTCACATAGCTGGGGTAGAGAAGCCTTATCACAGGCAGCTGTATCCTGCAACTCCCTCTCACAGGCTTCCTGGCTGATCTGGGTGGAGAGATACAGACCAAGCTGGCTTCCTGAGTATATGGGCTATGGAATTCATTTCCTTCCATCCGGGGCCTCCCCACTCAGAGAGAGAGAGAGAGTTGAATGATTCCCAAAGGCCTCAACCCATGCAGCCTGCTGGGGTACTGTCTTCTGCCCCAAGGGGACATCTCTATAGCTGGCGTCATATTCCTTATCACTTAAGACCAACAAAGATCTATAAAATACAGTGCATTTTAAAAAAACAAAAACCAACCAACATATTTGGTCACATATAATTTTAAAAAAGGCAGTAGTTGCAGATAAAAATGACGTCAACAATTTAAAAGCAAACTTACAACAACACTCAACATATAATCAACATCCTGCTCTAAGGAGCCCTATCTCTTCCTTGGTTCTTGGGACCCAAGTGGGAATAGCAAAGGCAACCCACTGTTGACCTGCCATCAGGCGGTCAAAAAGGAAAAACATGCCAGGATGGAGCTTTCTAGAGGTTACTCCTGGATTACAGTTCCCATCATCCTGTAACTAGTGATGATGGATTTTGCAGTTCAATGGTGCCCATAGGACCGTTGCCCGTGTTGAATGGAGAAATTAATGGGTCTCCTTCCATGTTTTGTGAGCCACCCTATCCCTAGCTCGGTCAGAGGTACTCCCCAGGGCAGTTTATTGTGTCCTTGGGGTCAAGAAACATCCCTTGATTCTTGGAAATAATCCTGAAGTTGATTCTTCTTGAAAGCAGCATGGTATTTCCAGTGCTCTGGATGGAGACCTAAACAAGAAGCTTCCCTGGTGTTACGTATCCCAGGGCATGACCAAAGCTTGACAGGGTGTCAATTCTCTCCTCGCCTGCTATGGACAAATCCCTCGGCATCACTCCTGGGTCAGCTTAGAACTCTCCGATTGAATTATTGATGGCCTGGATTCACTTAATGAGCTCACTGGCTTTGCTGGAGGCAAAAGCTTGCGCTGCTCCTCTCCCCTCTATCGAGGGCACGGCGCACGTATTTGCCTATTTCTTCCCCATGAGGTCGCACTAAATGTATCCCAATAAGAGGGAAAAGAGAGAAAGATGAACTCGTTGTGTCTGCTGGTTGCCCACGACGGAAGTCACTTTGGCTATTGCCAGGTGCCGGACAGAACCATTGACTCATGGAGATCATTTGTTTGGCCACACAGACAAGAGTTGGGTGGCGGTTTTGGGGGTCTGAGGAGAGGATCCAGGAGACCCTATTGTCGATCTCGCCATTCATCTGTGGTCATGGCACGTAAGGAATCGGATGCCTTTCTGACAAGCGCCGGAGAAGCCCTCATTAGATTAGGAATAAGAACAGAACAGCATAAGAATAGCAGCAGCAACAATAGGAGCTAGTGGTAATAGTGGTGGCGGAGGAAAATTCATGAGCTGTAGAAGTAGCACCTTTAATCATCATCATCATCATCTGCTGTCAAGTCAAGCCTAATTTACGGCAATCCCTTTTTGGGGTCCTTCAGGCAGAGAATACTTAGAAATGGTTTGCCATTAACTTCCTTTTGGGGCACCCTGGGGATGTGTGCTTTGGACAAGGTCATTCAAGCTGCCTGTTCTTCAGGGAGGCACCAACGCCCAGCTTCCAGCTCGACCCCCACCTGACTAAACCCCTGTGCTCTCCAGTGGTTCTATAGGGAATCTCCAACCCTGTGTGTCTGTCTCTCTCTCTGTGGGTTCACCTCCCAAATCTGGAAAATATGAGGGTTGTTGAGGGGGCGGGAGAATTCAAAAATACCAGGCACAACAAATCGAAATTATAAAAATATGGACTGTTTCTTACTGTAATGCATAACAGATGCAAGTTCTAACCAAAAAAGCTGTTAAATATCGACATAGTACAGTGGTACCCCAACTTAAGAGCAGCAGAACTTAAGAGCAATTTGACTTAAGAGCGGAAAACTGTTGGTGTTTTAACTGCTGCCTTACAAGTTTTAGATACGGTCTGCTCGACTTACAAATATTGTTTTCAGTTTTTTAAATTTTTAATTTAATTATAGTTTCGATTTTTTAGATAGGTACCCCAACTTAACAGTAGCTCGACTTAAGAGCATGCATTCAGAACGGATTAAATTCATAAGTTGAGGTACCACCGTATAAATGCTGTTCCTAATACTACTGTTTTTGTAGCTTTGTTGATGTTATTTCTGGAGTTTGCAATGGCTTATAATGCCGTGTGACATTTCTTGATCTTGTTCCCAAAGCCCCGATGACAAGTAGCCCTGTTGTTGTTGTTGTTGTTGTTGTTGTTGTTGTTGTTGTTGCTGCTGCTGCTGCTGCTGCTGCTGCTGCTGCTGCTGCTGCTGCTGCAACTCTGCAGTCCTAATCCTTTGACCTCACTCAAAACTCCACTAACCCACTCACTCCAGCAGTCCATCAGGCTTCCCCCCCCTCCTCTCTTTTTCATTATGCTAATAAAAAAAACTGTCAAAAGACCAGAGTAGAGTAATTATGATGTCTTTTATTAGACTTGCCAAAGAAGATGAAGATTGTAGAACCCTGGAGACCTCCCGCAAGTACTTTGTAGCTGGGAAATCTCCTGTGCATTTTTCCCCTTTCTTTCGGACTAATACGAGATGTCATGATTTCCTGTGTTCCCCTTCCTTTTACAAGACAGCTGCATCTTGTGTCCATGAGAAAATGGGAGTTTGACACAGTGGCTTTGGTCTCTTCCTGCCTGCTGCCCCAGATTCTATTGGACTACAACTCTCCTCGTCCCTCACTTTTAGTTATGTTGGCTCAGTCCGGTGGGAGTTTCTGTTCCACAACAGCCCACCCTGGTGTAACAACTAGTAGAATCGCAGAAGCCTTTGGTCCTCCAGACTGTTGGACTCCAACACCCAACATCCTGGCCCTTTGCCCACATTGACTAGGACATCGAGCATCTGTCCTAGCAATAAGATGGGGAAAAGGTTCATCTCCCTCTACAACCACCGCTATTCCTTCCAAAACCTGCACCCCAAAATGACCTTTCTCTTTGAGTGATGGACTGCCATGCCCAATTTTTCTCAAACCTTACATTTGCTATGAGTTATTGACCTGCAGGATTAACAGCGCTGCATTTGGGGAACCAGTTGTGACAGTAGCAACACAGTGCAGCTACATTGGTGCCCAGGAGTATTCTAGCCTGGGTCATTATGGAATGCCATGTTTGTTGAGAATGACCTAATCAAGCCTGACCATTCACACAGAATGGGCCCCTGCAAATGGTCAGGCTTGATTAGATTGTTTTTAGATATTTTTAGATTGTTCTAATCAAGGCCACACATTCTAAAGTCAAGACGGTGAAGTGGCGTAATGAGCAAGCCACTTCCAAATACTGGCAAATTAGTTTTCTTTTACTGGTTGGGTGGTTGGGCATCCATGAGCTTGTACGCACACACACGCATTTCTGTTGGTGTACCTGTGTGACCTGATTTTTCTGCCAGTAGCTTTCCTGGCTTATGACTGTTGCATTTCCCTCCACTAGGATCCGTTGCAAACCTGCGATCGGAGGATTCCCACTAAATCAGGTCACGGCACAATCCCTCACTCACAAGTTTGCTCTGGTGTTTGCTATTCATGGAATCTGTATTTATAGAGGCGTGGGTGGATGCGTGTCAGCTTGAATGGGTGCGAGTGCTCTTGGGATGACAGGAACAGCAGTGATTCTGCTGGCATAGAAATAACAAGCTGGTCATCAGAGGACTTGCTTCTTCACACAGAGTTAGGAGCAGAGCTTGGAAAAGATTCATTGTGGATAATAGGTCCCAACATTAACTAGCCAAAATGACTTTAATTCTGCCCCTCTGTTCTGACTCTCTGGCACAGTTCCTATCTGAAGGTCGGACCTGATCATTGCTACCTGTGTTTCTGTCTTGGCATCGCAACATAGACACCACTAGAATAATTTATGCTATGAGATAAATAAAATGGCAGCTTCACAATTAGAAGCAGAGTTTTCTTCAGAAGTAAAGGAAGTTGAGTTAACCTTGTAAGAGGGAAGTTTAAACAGCCCTGCATGTTCTTGGTTAGTGTGCATTTAATGACTGCTGAGTGCTGATATACTTCATTTCTGAGTTGATGGTCCAGATGTCTTAGGAATGCCAACATTTTCTCACCTTCTAATTGCAAGCTGACTTCTCATATGGTTCGGTTGATTCCCAGTGATGGTTCTTCCCTGTCCCAAGCACTATAAACCTTCTTAGCTGTAATGAAGAGTCCAAGAATGTAGCTGAAAGGGAGCTTGTCCATGTAGTGCAATATGCACACACAATGTGAAGAGGCATATAAATATCAATAATGTGGCAATGTTAATTTTGGAATATGGTATACAGGATCCTTGGTACACTGCCTGGGTGATTCTAAGAGCAATGGTTCTTGGCAGCAGTGGAGGACCTTTTCTAAGCCCCGTGGGTATCTGTGGAATTATGCAAGATGGCAAATTCCAAAACAGAATAGCAGACTCTTTAACTTGAAGTCAAATCAGACTGGTCACCTGAAGGTACAAACATATTAAGTTAAATTTGGGTTGCCTACTTAGTTATAATATTATTTTGTTTAAATATCCCAGTGATGTGTATTTCATTTTAAGTCAGGTTGGAAGGATGTTGAATACAGGTGATGACCCTTTCAAACCAGCTTCAAATGGGCCTTGAAAGTTGCTCTTGCCAGCATTTTTTGGCTCCACACCTTGCAATAGCAGCTGATTCTTTATTATTTCCAAGGGCCACCCCATGTAGCTTGCATTGCAGTTGTCTAAATGGGAAGTTACCAGTGAATGCTCCATGTTGGTCAGGTTACATTTCCCTTCATCTGGTCCCATCTCTTTTCAGGGCAGAATATGCACACAAAAAGTGTGGATTATTGACCATCTCAGATTATGCATGTCCCCCCCCCCCCCAATGTTGGGGTGAATGCCCTCTTGGTTTAAGAAGGCACCATCTTCAATTTTGCGTTCCCTGAGTTTCTAAATGTTTCTCTCTTGCACTCAGGTCATCCTGGTATATTTTATCCAGTCTGACACATATTTTAAGAAAATCTTTGCATGAAAATGAGGATACACTTGGCTGGGCATTTCCTTTAATATGTGCAATTTTAGCCTAATATATCCATTTTTGGAAGTATGTTTCCTGATGGAGCAAACTTTAATGAGATTTTCACCTAGAAACTTATCCTGGTATATGCTTCCCTCAAAGCTCAGAAATGATTTATTTCAGACTACAAGTCCTTTACCCACCCCCAGTAAGTTTTCCTGACTAGAGGATGCTGGGAGTTATAGTAAATAACAACAAAATTTTGTAAAGTGTAAACAGTGGTCGATTCCAGAAGAGAGCTAAATTTCACTTTCCATTTGGGTCCGGAATGCACAGACTGTAAAATCATAACGATTGTGTACCATCCAGTTAATTCTGATTGACAGCAAAACTTTCCAAGTTTTGCCAGGGGGAGAATCCTCAGAAATGGTTTTTCTACTCCATCATTTGCAGGTGCCCTGGAATTGTGTTACTTGCCCAGAGCCACCCAGGCTGGCTGTTCTTGTCGAAGGTGCATTGGGGAACCAGATTCCCAAACTCTGGATCTGCCTAGATGCCCTAAGCACATCCAATCTCGTCTGATTTTGGAAGCTAAGCAGGGTCGGCCCTGGTTAGTACTTGGATGGGAGACCACCAGGGAATACTAGGTGCTGTAGGCGCCTGGAGAAACTGGCAAGCCACTCCAGTATTCCTGCCAAGAAAACTCCATGGACATGGGGTCACAAAGAGTCGGTCACGACTGTAATAATGACACAACACACACACCTCAAGCATTGAGCCCTCCAGCCAACAGCAAACTGTGAAAAAGGTTGTTTGAATCAGAATCAAAGCACCTCATGAAAGCGTAGTCAGGACCCTGGATAGCTCCATGCGTGTACAGTACCATCAGACGTTTGGAAGTGCTCCTAAACTAGGAATCAGGATAGAACCTTTGACCCTCTCTACTCTAGCCATTTCAGTCTCCTACTTTCATAGTCCCTGATTTTTGGCCCTGGTAGCATGTCACCAGCACCCAACCACCATTCTTCTGAATGAGGATTTGAACTCACCTCCCTGGAGCCCTGGTGCAGCTGTCTATCCAGAGGTGAAGCTAAATCTTCTCTAAATCCAGATGGGGCAATCAGAACCCTCCAGATGTCTTTGAACGGCAACTCCCAGTATTCCTAGTCCCTATGGTCAAGAGTCTATGGCAGGCATGTCCAAACTTTGGCCCTCCAGATGTTTTGGACCACAACTCCCACAGTCCTTTGCCATTGGAAACACAGGCTTGGAATTCTGGGAGTTGTGGTCCAAAACATGGGGGGGGCGAAGTTTGGTCATGCCTGGTCTATGGGAAGCTTTTTTAAAAAGGGAAGGAGGGGGTTGAAACTCCTCTCTGCCCACGGGGTGAGCTGGAAGGCGTCGGGGGGGGGGAAATCCTCCTTGGGACAGCTGCTTCCAAGAAGCAACTGTCAACTGTCTGGCGAGTGGCCCGCTGGGAGGAATTGTTGTTTTATCATTATTGTTGTAAACCGCCCTGAGTCCTTTTTATGGGAAATAGAGCGGTATATAAGTGTAAATAATAAACAAACAAATAAATAAATAAATAAATAAATCCCTCCAGCCCCCACCTCCACTACCGCCCTTCCCCACCTTGCAAAACAAGGTGGGGGAGGCCACTATCCTCAACCCCCAAAGTTCCCAGTGGAGGCGCCCCCCTCCCCCGGGTGGCTCCCCATTCCGGGGTGCGAAGCCTGCCCTGGTGGAAGGTGAGTGGGCTCCCCATTGATCGGGCGGGGCTCTCCTTAGGGCAGGCATCCCCAAACTTCGGCCCTCCTGATGTTTTGGACCACAACTCCCAGAATTCTAAGCTTAGATTGCCAATGGCAAAGGACGGTGGGCGTGGCGGTCCAAAAAACATCTGGAGGGCCGAAGTTTGGACATGCCTGCCTTACGGCCCTTGGGGAGAGAGGTGTGGGTGGGGGTCTCTTCTCTCTTCCGGGCCCATCCGCGCTCCAGCTACCGAGCGGCTCTGGCTCTCGTCGCCCCGCCCCCTTTCCCTTTCCTCCCGCCCCGATTGGCCGAGGCTTCCCCACTTATGCTAATGTATGCCAAGCGGCGAGGGCCAGTCCGCTGACGTCAGTGCCCCCCCCACTGGGCAGCCACCAGGCAGGGAGGGCGCGCCAAGAGGGGGCCAAGCCAAGCCTAGGAGAGGCAGGAGGCGGGGAGGGGTGGGTGGGTGGGAAGGAGTTCCCGCGGGTCTCAGCAGCAGCAGCAGCAGCAGCAGCAGCAGGGAGTGGGGTGGGGGTGGGTGGGGGGAAAGGCCAGGCTGGGCCACCCCATCCATTGCTCCCTCCCCCTCCCTCCTCCCCCTTGCCTGCTAAGCCAAGCCAAGCCAAGCCAAGCCAAGCCAAGCCAAGCCAGGCCAGCCGGAGCCGGGGCGGGGTGGCCGGGGCGGGGCCGAGCCGGCTGGGAACATCATGGCTACTCTGGCCAACGGGCTAGCGCTGCCGCCGCCGCCGCCGCCTCCCCCCGGGCCCCCGCCCCCGCCCCCGCCGCCTCCCCTGCCGCCGCCGCCGCCGCAGGCGGAGAGCGCGGCGTTCAGCACCACGGACAGCTCCGGGAGGATGAACGGCTTGGCGCCGCCGGCCGTCGCGGCAGCAGCAGCAGCAGCGGCGGCGGCGGCGGCGGCGGCAGCGCCCACGACGGCGGCGGCGGCGGCAACGCACGGCCAAGGGTCCAGCCTGAGCGCCGCCGCCGCCGCCGCCGCTGCTGCTGCTGCTGCCGCCGCCGCCGCCGCCGCCATCGCCATGAAGGACCACGATGCCATCAAGCTCTTCGTGGGCCAGATCCCGCGCAACCTGGAGGAGAGCGACCTGAAGCCCCTCTTCGAGGAGTTCGGCAAGATCTACGAGCTCACCGTCCTCAAGGACCGCTTCACCGGCATGCACAAAGGTAAGGCGCCTGGCCCGGCCTGCCTGCCTGCCTGCTCGCCAGCCCACGAGCCCGCTAGCCAGCCAGCCTCGCGGTGTGTGTGTGGGCGGGGGGGGGGGGGGTTTCCCCACGGCTTCTCTCCCGCGCCGGGCTGCTCCGGATCCCGCCACGCCTGGGATTCCAAAGGGCCAAGAAAAGCAGCTGGACTCGCTCGGCCCGGGGGCTGCCGGACGCCTCCTGTCCTCGCTGCCGCCTTACGCGTGTGTGTATATGTGTGTGGGTCTTTGTGTGTGTGTGTTTGAGAGAGAGAGAGAGAGAGAGAGAGAGAGAGAGAGAGAGAGAGAGAGAGAGAGAGAGAGAGAGGAGGGTGGGAGATCGGAGGAGGAGAGCTGCGCAGGAGCGGCTGCAGCCCGATCCGAAGCAGGCTGACTTGCAAGGAGCCCCCCCCCCCCGCAACACTTACGCCCGTCCAAGCGCCGCCTCGCTCCGCCACCCTAGTCCTAAACCGATGTTGATCCAGAAGTAAGTCCCGCGAACGTCCCGGGAGGCTTGTTTTTCTGTTGTCAACGTGCAGGGAGGATTGCTGCGGGCGGGCGGGCAGGCGACGGGCGCTTTCTGTATGAGTGGGTGCGGGGTGCAACTGATCCATAAACACAGGGAGAATGCACACACGTCCTGGATAAGGTGGGCAACCCCCTTCTTCCGCTGCCCCCTTTTGCCCCCAGCCCTTGAGTTCAACACCTGCATGGAGAGGAGAAGGAATTCAGTGCACGAAGTTGAGGGTGCAGCTGGGCAGAGAGTGGCAGGATCCTAAGACGCATGCAAGGGGAGGGGTGCGAGAGAGGAATCAGCTTTAAATAACATCCTCTCGCCCACCCGATAGACATATAGTTTGCATTTTGAGCGCCGTGCCTTCCACTCTCCCCCGTGCTTAAGTCATGGTGTGGGGGGGGGGGGGGGCGGACGGACGGACGGACTTTATTTCTGAAGGATCACACTACATGGAAGAAGCTGCACTTGATGACAGGCATGTGTCCATGCAAGCATGGGGAAGGAAACGCGAAAGATGAGCGAGCGGGAAAAAAACTAACACAGACCCACTGAAATCAATGGGACGTGCAAAATGTTTCGGAAGCCCCTGATTTCCAGGGAGTCTACTCTTAGCACATCCAGGACGAGACCTGCCTGAGGAGACACGGATCAGAAACAGACCTTTCTGAATGGGGAAGTGGGACTGATCCTGCCTCCCTGCAGGAAAGTTTGCTGCGCTGCATTTGTGGGACAGTCAAGAGGAGGGAGACGGGCGTAGAATTATGAATGAGTGGATGCGTGAAGGGAGGGGCTGTCAAAGGACTAGGGAGTGGATTTCGGAAGGGGTGGGTCTGGATCCCTTAGCATGGCTACCAAGGGGGAGGAACTGAACTTCCCCCCATATGTCTGGGGGTGGAATTTTAGGAACCACCAAATCCCACCATTTCAGCCAGGGAAAAGTCCCACTGAATTATGGGACTAGGGCATTCATAAATTCCAGTGGAGGGGGGGAAATCACCCCTATTAGTGTCCGAAGTAGAACAAAATGGATTGAAGGAAACGTGTGCGGTTGGTCACTGACTCAACTGTTTAGTTTCCTTCTTTTTTTTGTGGTGGTAGTGGTGGTGGGAACTACTTATTCCAGAATCCTTCAGCTGCTGTACTTCTGGGATTTGTAGTCCCAAACTCAAATGTTTCTCAAATCTGGAGAGCTCGGGGGTTTAGGTATCTGGTGTCCGATCCCCGATTTGTGCCTCAAGGGAGAAAAACCACCCTGGACAGCCCCTGGGCAAATTGCACAGTCCCAGGATACCCGCCCCACCCCAGAAGAAAGGATTGATCAACCACATTTGTGTATTCTCTACTTCCAAAAGCATTGCCATAAGTCAGAACTGACTTGACGGCACACACACACTGCCTGCTTTCAAATGACCCCTAAGATCTGCTGGTAGCTTAAATTCAGATCCCCCCCAGCCAGATATCATGTGGGTTTTGGTCCTCTTCCTGTGTTCCCACCCTTCCGCACTCTGTTGCTTCTGTCTGCAGTGAGGGGAGGGAGAGAAAAAAAGGAGGAAAAAATGAAGGCTCACCTCTGCTCACCTCTGCCTGCTGTCGGAGCAGCTCCGTAGGGATTCCTGTCTGTTAAAGGGGCTGCGGGGACAACACAAACAAACAGAAGGCGAGGAGAGCCTAGCATCCACAGCTTTACAATCCACATTGGAAATTTTTTTACCTCCAGAGACCAGGTACTTGTAAAGTGTGCTGGGGCGAGCTTAAGTGGGCCTGAGCATACTTTTTTTTTTAAAAGTCCGCTGCTGGTGGGAAAACAATTTTATGCTCCGGATCTGCAAGTGTTTTGCAGTGGATTTTAGGGGTCGTGTAAAAGGGAACACTAATGGGGAACCCTCCTTCTCACAACTGAACTGACAAGAAGGGTTGTTGTGAGCCTACACGTAAGGGTATCTTACAACCCATACCGGCTTCTGCAATTCCTGATCCCTGCAAAAAAATGGGCAACACAATTCTTTTCCAAATCACAGCTGGAAAGGCAAATAAAATTGCTTATAAAGCATCTAGATGTTTACCCTAGTAAAAGAGAGACTCCCCCTATTGTCAAGGAACAAGTTTATTTGTTTATTTGTTTTGTCTATATGTTGTTTTTCCTCCACACCTTGGACCTGTTGTTCGACCTGTACCTGTCTGTACATTCAAATAATAGTTCAGTAATCAGAACGTGCAAAAAAATAATAATGAATGGCTAATTTGGGACAACCCAGCTCTGGGTTGATCTTTTCTTGAAATGGTGGCTGAAATCTAATAATATGTCACAACTCACAACTGAAGGAGGCCCATTTAGTCAATGGAATTTACAAAGTTGACTCACTTAATCCCCACTAGAGACGGGCATGAGCTGCTGGTTCATGCCAGTTCATTTGTAGTCCAAACAGGTGTTGGGCACTTCAAAGCCCCGCCTCCTTTGGCAGGCGGACCACTCAGAGGCACCGCCTGGAGGAGGCGGGACAGGAAAGCCTGAGTGCTGCCTCTGAGTGGGCAACCACTGGTTGAGGTGGGGCTTTGAAGCAGCTCGAATCACTGACCTGGGCAGCTTGGGCCCATCTCTAGTTGCCACTGATTGAATGAAGCTACTCTGTGCATGGTGGCTGAGCGGGATAGAGCACTGAAACTGTCGGCTGCAGAGTTGGCAGCTCAGCAGTTCGAATCCCAGATGCTCTCACTGTTCACCCCAGCTCCTGCCAACCTAGCAGTTGGCATGTAAATGTAAGTAGATAAATAGGTACCAGCATAAAAAGTGGGGAGGTAAAACAGTGTTTCCTTGCAGCCATGCCATGTGAAGAAAGATGTTCAACCATGCTGGCTGCATGGCCATGGACTTGCACAACACTGGCTCTTTGACTTGGAAACAGAGATGAGCACCGCCCCTAGGATCGGACATGACTAGCACGCATGTGCAGGGGGAACCTTTACCTTTACCTTACTCTGGCTGCAACTGGCTACTGTGTTTCTGCCTGTACCTTGATGCGTTCCATCGTAGATGTTAATGCCTTGTCCTTTGAAAGCAATGTGTTCCATAAGCTGAGAGACACAATATTCGCTCCATGCATAGTAATATTCTACCCCCCCCCCAAAAAAATTGAGGGCAAACTCTTATGCACCCCTGGCTCTGGACAAGCCCCACTGATACTTCATACTGCGTAAACATGCCTTGGTGCTCACTCTTAAGTATTTGTGCTCAAACGCTTGGATTTCATACCTTGGTTTCCTTGGAACCGAGGGATAATTTCCGCCAGATTTACTTTCATTTGAGGGTGGAGTTGTGTGTGTCACATAGGAGGCAAGTCTATAACATCTGTAAGCACCGGAGGGAGAGCCACTGTAATGACACAACACACACACACACACACACACACACACACACACACACACACACACACACACACACACACACACACACACACACACACACACACACCATGAATCAAAACTGGGAAGGCTTTCCTCTGTTCTACAAGCTAAGCGAGCCAGCCACTTTATCTCTGTGGCTTAATAGCAATGGAACAGATGAGGTTTTGTCAATACCATCAATAAATATGACCATCATGTTCCTCCGAATAATAGATCCTGGCAATCACTGCAGAAGGCTGGCGTGATCGCCAAAGTTTAAAAACCAAAGCAAAGTGTTCTGCTTATATAGCGCCCCATAGTGCTTTCAGCACTCTCTAGGTGGTTTACAATTTAATTCTGCAGGCTACACCTTGTCGTCTGCCATCCAGCAAGCTGGGTACTCATTTTACTGACCTCGGAAGGATGGAAGGCTGAGTCAACCTTGAGCCTGCTACCTGGGATTGAACCTCAGGTCATGAGCACAGTTTTACTTGCAGTACAGGCCTTTAACCTCTGCACCATGAGGCTCCTGCAAAGAAAACCCAAGCTTTGGAGAGGCTTCAGAGCTGGGCCGATGGCTAGTTGCCTTTTCTCCACACACCCCACACCCCCATCTGACTCTACATGTAAGGACAGGACGGAGTGTCATTGTCCCCATCCTGAGGTTTGGGAAGTCCACATATATCCTGAAACCCACTGCAAACACCCGTAATCCTAAAGGCCAGAAGGACAATTCAGTTCCTTTCTCCTATTAGATATGTTGCTTGATCAATCCAATTAAACAGCATCATTTATCTAATTAAGATGCTGCCTAATTTTCTTCGGTCTAGCCAAAGGAGGGGGGGTGCTTTGTTTCAGGCGTGTAGGTCCCCCTTTGCAGGCAGGTGGAATGGACGTTGAAGAATGGTTTTGAACCAACGCAAGCTCCTGCAGCCAAAAGCAATGGCCGGGCTGCGCAATGGTCTGTCTGTCTGTCTGTCCGCATTCTCCCAGCTGTAGGAGGACTTCTTTCCCCCGTCGCCTCCGTTCTTTCTATTTGCAGGCAAGATCAGTGCACTTATTAAGAGCTATTAATACTTAATCAGCTGGCAGATTTAATTGTGCCAATATTAAAAATGCATCAATGTCAAATTTCATTCATTAAATATTTACATTTTTGAAGGAAACTGTTTTGCTGCTGTTTTAATATCATTTTAGAAAGCTTTATATGGGATCTAATTAAAGAGAGGGGGGATTGGATTTTTTTTTAAAACTGCCGGTGCAAAGGATGGCATGCAGTGAAACTTCCATCACTGCTGTTGCTCCAGTTATATTAAGAGGCCCATAATACCGATATTCATGTTTATTCCCCTAACAAAAAAGGGGGGTTTAGGAATTTTTTTCTGCCTGGGATCCAGTTTTCTTAGCAGGTGTCTTGCACAGATGTAGCAAGAATGAGGGGACTGGAACCATCACCGACGCTGCCACCACCCTAACCCTAACCCTAGCTCTAATCCTAATCCTAATCCTAATACTAATCGTAACCCTAACCCTAACCCTAACCCCGGCCCTCGTTCTTCTCCTCCACTTTGGTCCATCTCTCAGAATCTCCCAGCCAGCAGTTTTTTGGGGGGTGGGGGTGGGGGTGGGATTCATCCTCCACAAATCCTTCTAAAAATTCCAGGAGCTGTCAAGTACACAGGGTGCAATAAGACTGAGTGGTTGCTAGTGGGATGCGCGGTGGGATGGGAGTGGGGGTGGGCAAGGGAGACTCAGTCAGTTTCATTGTGCACATATTGTACATTGATAATAAAGGTATTATTATTATTATTATTATTATTATTATTATTATTATTATTATTATTATTATTATTATTATTATTATTATTATTCCAAAGAGGAAAGGCTCCCGAGCTCAGCACGAATGACATGGCCAATGGGTACTGTTGGCATAAAGTATCAAGAGCTTTATGCATGATGGTGCAGACCTTCATGGGAAGGATGTTCCCTGTGTGGAGGAACGCACGAGAGAGTGAATCAGTGCTGAGCTGCCTCCCCCGAATCACCTTTTGATTCATTGCTCACAGAAGGGAAGAGGCAGGGGGTCCCAGTATGTCACTCACTCAGCTTTGCTGGGTCAAGGAGACTCATCAGAACTGCTCATCAGGTCAGGGGCTGCTCTGGTGGCATGGTTGTGGTTAGAGAGTTGCCCTGGAGCCTGGGAGATCCAGGTTCAAGTCCTTATGGAGAACGGAAGCTCCTGGTGGTGATGGTGGTGATGGATTTGAGCCCACCACTCTCTCATCTTGGCTCGCCTCCCTGGAGCTCACAAAATCAAAGGAAAACCAAACTGTTCTGCTTATATACCACCCCATACCACTTCAAGTAGTCTCTGGGTGGTTTACAGTTTTTTAATTACAGTGTGCAGGCTACATATTGCCCACCCCCAGCAAGCTGGGTACTCATTTTACCAACCTTGGAAGGATAGAAGGCTGAGTCAACCTTGAGCCGGCTACCTGGGATTGAAACTTCAGGTCGTGAGCACAGTTTTAACTGCAGGACAGGCATTGAACCATTGCGCCACGGGGCTCATCACAGAGACAAAAGCGAGCTATAAGTGGGACTAGCTGGATTGCTCCATGGTTTAGGTATCTCGCTGCAGAGTCAGAGGTTAGGTGTTTGAGTCTCCGCTAGTGCCTCCGGAGAAGAGGGAGGGTTTTGGACAAGCTGTTCTTCCCCAAGGCCAAAGAGAGATAAAAAAAAACCCCCAAACCTGCAAGGGCCAGAGAAAGCCAAGGGCTCCTTGAGTCAGATTCCAGTAGTCGTCCATTGTGTGTCCCTGCTTGTAAGATACAGAAGAGTTTGGAGGCGTTACCTCCTTGGACTTGAAGTGCCAGAATATTGGTAGCCATGAAAGCAGGGGGATTCTGGGAGATGGCCAAAATTAAGCCTCTTTTGAACGCTGTAGTGGAGCAGTTCTACCTTCAGGCATTCTTGGACTAAACCTCCCAGAAGCCTTTGCCACTAGCTGTGCTGGCCAGGATTTCTGGGTGTTGTAGTCCAAGAACGTATCGGGACCCGAGGTTGGGAAGCATGGCTTTAGCACTTAACCTCTAACACCGAGGATTGCAGATTCCACATGTTTCGCTCATATTTATATATATTCTATATTTCGCTCTCAATAATTTTTGAGGCACGAAAACACCCTTCAAGCAAATCTTTTTCTGGACTGCCTGTTAGGGTGACTAACTAAACATAAATGTTTAAACCATCACGACAAGATGTTTTGGCTTTGCTTTCTTTTGTTTCTCTGAATAAGTGTGTTGTCAGAATCCTACACACGTATGGATAATATAGCATGTTTTTATTCTGAGCCACTCGAGAAGGTGGAAGCTGAAAAGATGTGTAATTATTTTAAAACATTTCTTACTTCCTAGTCACTCTTCTGTGCGTCTCCGGTAGATGTGTACATACATCTATACCTTTCGTGTCATACCATATTGTGTCATCTATTTCTGCCATTTTCCTTTGTTATATATATATTTAGAGAGGTGGATACATCACGGCCCTCCAGCTGTTGTTGAAAGGCATCTCCCATTGCTCTTAGGCAAAAGGAGAAGGAACACTAGGAGCCAGAATGTGACATGCACAACCGAAAGGCATGGTTCTCAAAGAGATAGACTGTAATGATGTGATAAGATCCCTCTGGTCACCGCATCTCAAAAATGACATAGTAGAACTGGAAAGGGTGCAGAAGAGAGCGACTAAAATGATTACTGGGCTGGGGCACCTCCCTTATGAGGAAAAGCTAAAACATTTGGGGCTCTTTAGTCTGGAAAAAAGGTGCCTGAGGGGGGGATATGATTGAGACGTACAAAATAATGCAGGGCATGAGTCAAGTGGATAGAGGGAAGCTCTTCTCCCTCTCACAAAATACCAGAACTAGGGGACATCCACTCAAACTGAGGACTGGGAGAGTGAGAACAGACAAAAGATTTTTTTAACCCAGTGCATTGTTAGTCTGTGAAACTCCCTGCCTCAGGATGTGGTGATGGCATCTGGCCTGGATGCCTTCAAAAGGGAATTGGACAGATTCCTGGAGGACAAGTCCATCACAGGCTACAAACCATGATGGAGATGTGTAATCTCCAGGATTAAAACCGGGGTACTTCGGGGACGAGATGCAGGGGAGTGGTATTAGGAGACAGAGATCTAGTCTCGTGCACTCAGGGACGCATCTGGTGGGGCCACTGTGAAATACAGGAAACTGGACTAGATGAGTCCTTGGCCTGATCCAGCATGGCTCTGGAGGATAGAGCTTGAGGTTTCACTGGGATGTTAAGATGGCGTCCCTGCTTAAAAATTGCCCTGATTTATCTTGCCCGAAGCAGGATGTTGCAAAAGGGTTTGATAAAGACTTAGGG
Source organism: Phrynocephalus guinanensis (assembly GCA_037367245.1). Classification (NCBI taxonomy): domain Eukaryota; kingdom Metazoa; phylum Chordata; class Lepidosauria; order Squamata; family Agamidae; genus Phrynocephalus; species Phrynocephalus guinanensis. The sequence goes on from CM074749.1 coordinate 19,467,649, forward strand.
ATGTCATGAATTTGCACAGGGTAGCTGGGTCAGCCTGTTGCAGCCAAATAATGAAAAGTTGTGTGGCATTTTAAAGTCTAGCCAATTGATTGAGGGGGTGGGTGTGTCTAAGGCATACAAAAGCAGAGGAGAGGGGCTGCATGCCTTGTGCAAATGTGTGCTCTAATAGACCAGTGGGTCTCCAAGGTTTTATGCAACTCTTTGATTTTGCAGGGAGTTTCCACAGCCTGCCATCAGGAAATGCAACCCCCAACCCAAATAAGCATGCTGTGGAGCAGGGGTTCTCAACCCTGGGTGATCCAGGTGTTCTTGGACTGCCACTCCCAGACACTCCGGTCAGCACAGCTGGTGGCGAAGGCTTCTGGGAACTGAAGTCAAAGAACACCCTGGCTACTGAAAGGAGAGTGTGCCCAACTCCACAGCCCCAGAGGCTGCACCAAGTGAGGCCAGGATGTAGCAGCCTTAGGTGATTCCAAGCATCCCTCAGCTGGGAAGGGTCTGTAATTCATTGCAGCTGGCTTGGTGTTGGCTGAGCTAGGGTTTGCCTTGCATGGTTAAAGCAGGGCTTCTGGGTCTGGTCATCATTTGTGCCTCGGATCTCCGTCATGCTATACCATAGCCTAGAAATACCTTCCTTCCCTGTAGCCAAGCCTGAGTAAGTATAACTGGAACATTGATGTTTTGTTCCCTTGCTTAGTCATGTTTTTTTTTTTTTGTCCTCCTCTCCCTTTGTCACTTCACCCGACAAATTTGACACCGGAAACTTTTTGGAGGCAGAGACACCCCCCCCACACACACACACACAGTTTTCTTGCCTTCTTAGAAGCCAGTGCTGGGCATCTTTTCAATTCTACTAACACCTGCAGGGACAGTGGACTGCTTCGTTTGACCTGACCTTGAATCTAGATGGCTTCCAGCCTGTCCCAGAAGATTTTATTTTATTTTATTTTTAAATGGCCTTTGGCCAGATGTCCTGCTGAATCCTTAGTCAGCCTCTGGGATAGGAAATTTTGTTTTATCTACAAACAAAATAACTCCCAAGCAACTGTTCTTGTTTACACCTTGTGGCGCTCAAGGTTTTCTTATGGTGAAGGTGATAGGACAATGGTTGAAGTGCAGGAAGAGAATAACTTGAGTGTTAGAACACAGCTGCTCTCAAACCCGCCCCCCCTCAAGTCAACATCACTGTCTATTCTGTCATAGGAGCCCCGTGGCGCAGTGGTTAAATGCCTGTCCTGCAGGTAAAACTGTGCTCACGACCTGGGGTTCAATCCCTGGTAGCAGGCTCAAGGTTCACTCAGCCTTCCATCCTTCCGAGGTCGGTAAAATGAGTACCCAGCTTGCTGGGGGGGGGGGCAATGTGTAGCCTGCACACTGTAATTAAAATTGTAAACCGCCCAGAGACTACTTGTAGTGGTATGGGGCGGTATATAAGCAGAACACTTTGCTTTGCTTTTTTTGTTATGCCACTGAGTCAGATCTGACTTAACGGCATCCCTAATGCTATTTTCAAGGTGAAAGAGATGTTTAAGGGGTGGTTTTACCAGTTCCACTCCCCCAGCGAGCTCCCATGGCTGAGCAGTGATTCGAACTCAGGCCTTCAGAGAGTCCTAGTTTGTCCCTCTAACACAGGCACGTCCAAACTTCAGCCCTCCTGCTGTTTTGGAACACAACTCCCAGAATTCCAAGCTTAGATTGCCAATGGCAAAGGACTGTGGGAGTTGAAGTCCAAAACATATGGAGGACCAAAGTTTGGATACACCTGCCAGTGGTTCTCAACCGGTGGGTCCCCAGATGTTCCTGGACTGCAACTCCCAGAAACCCATTCCAGCACAGCCAGCGGTGGAGGCTTCTGGGAGTTGCAGTCCAGGAACATCTGGGGACCCACAGGTGGAGAACCACTGCTCCAACCACTACACCACCCTGGGAATGCACAGGACTACACACTCCAAATTCTACTGCAGAAATGCCCCCCCGCATAGATATCTTGATGCTCAGAAATGAGGTAACAATAATTATTGATTCACTGGGCGTGCCGAACCATTAGATCCCAGATGGTGGAGGGATCTGAAGCTAAGATGGACTGCAGCCATTGTTAGGGTTGTTCACCGTAACCACAGAGAAAACTCAAAAGACTCTCCCCGTGCTTCAGCTGTGTAGATGCCAGGTTCGAGAGTCAATATATGGGCGACTGAGGACAGTGAGGGATTTCCCCTTCCTTGGAAGATGTAGGACATGGTGCTGGGTGAGGCTTATCCTGTGGTTTACACAGAAGAATTCTGTTCTATATGCATGCACTGGCTCCACACTTGTGGGCCGGGCTCTGTAGCTGTCTCCACCAATTTCAGGACTTGGTGCCTGCCCTGTACAGATCAAAACCCACTTGTGCTGCTCAAGTCAAGAGAGTTGACCTGGAAGTTGAGTCATGGCAACCAGGCCTCTTTTTCTTGAGAGACTAAATCATTTCTCTGCTCATCCAAGCAGCTCTGTCAGTCTAGGGAAGGTGAGTGGCGAGTCCTCCATTTTAGAATTCAAATCTTTTTTATTTTTTGAGTGGAGGCGCAAGTTTGGGACCTGGAAGCTGCTGCACTGAAGGCGTCGAGGCGATTGCAAGATGTAGTCTGGAGAACACCAGAAACAAGCGCCCGGCTGCCCATTGAGCGTCGCTCAATAAAGATCTGATGTGGTAATCCGGAGGGCTTTTGCACTAATCCCAGTGTGTTTGCCTCTGCCGGCTGAGTCCAATTAACCGGGCCCTGCTAATCTCTACCAACTGTCTTAAATCGAATGCCGGGGAGGGCGCGATCCTGACCTGATGCCAAATGATGCCCACATCGCTTTGACATTCATCCCCACGGCTGCTCCCCCCCCCCCCCCAAAGTGGCATCCAGTTGTTTTGAGGAGCTGAACAGAACAGGATTGCAGCTTCACACTCTCTCAGTGCTCTCTTGGCTCTCTGCTTCTGGATGCAGCCCCCTTGCTGGCTGGATGTGACTGTTTGCATGCAACTAAAAGCTGACGGGCACCTCTTTGCCTCTTTAACACTCCCTTCCCCAATTTCCGCTCTCTCTCCCTAGGCTGTGCCTTCCTCACCTACTGTGCGCGTGATTCCGCCCTCAAGGCCCAGAGCGCGCTGCATGAGCAGAAGACGTTGCCTGGGGTAAGTGAAGCTGGCGTTTCTTCTCCAGCGGGACTGAAATCCTCACTTCCTTTGTTCTTCTTGAGCTCTGATAAGGAGTTCGGCTGGCTGGCTGCAAACCAAAACAACTGGGGAACCTTGAAGATAGAAACTCAGATTGTGGGCATCATTTAGACTTGTGCTTAGGGCTATTCAAGCAAAGGTTTGTGTTGGCGTAAGGTCTTAGGGAGTAGAAAAGGGCCAGACCCCCTGCCGAGGCAAAGGGAGGGACCAGGCTCGGGCAGCAGGTTTACAAGGGAAGCAGAGTGGTACCTTGTATAAAAGAATCAATTTGTTCCAAATGGAATTATGTTAAGCACATTTTCCTATATACAAATTTCCCATAGGAATGCATTGAAAACAGAGTAATCCCTAATCACGACCATTTTTATGTTGTACGGATTTGCCCCATAGGCCAGTGGTGTCCAAACTTCGGCCCTCCAGCTGTTTGGGACCACAACTCCCACAGTCTTTTGTCATTGACAATACAGGTTTGGAATTCTGGGAGTTTGGGGGGGTCCAAAACATCTGGAGGGCCGAAGTTTGGACAGCCCTGCCATAGGCCTTTCTGTTAAGCAAATTTCCCCTATCTCTGGAATTTTTTATGTTTTACAGATTTTATGTTATACAAACCGTTTGTTATACGAGGGTCCGCTGTACAGTGTTATTTCAACTCATTATCATTGGAGGGTTTTTTTTTTTTTTACTGCCAGGAAATTTGCATTGTTGTTGCTGTTGGAGGTGGTGGTGGTAAGAAGCGGTTTTGGGTTGTGCCTCATGTGTGAAAGAACATTGCTGGCCTGGGAAACATGAATTTTGATGGAGGGTGTGATTTGTGGCTCTGCCTCAGGTGCCACGATGTCTTGGACAAGCCCTGGACTGGAATCGTACCATGTTGTGTTTGATACAAGGTTTGAGATTCGTGTTTTAAGTTACCGCCAGATTTCTTTGCTGAGCCTTGCATCTGGCAGAGCTCAAGAATAATTGTAACAAAAACTGTATTGTTTTTTTAACAAACAAACAAACACGAAAACCTGGCTGTTTCAGATGGTTTTTTTCATAGCTTCAAACATCTGTCTTCAGGATTATTCAGAACCTCTTTTTCATGCATTGCATTTTCCTTCTCTAGAATAAATCCTGTTGGTCCAGGTTCTTGGTCAGTTCCTTCCATGTAACCTCAGTGAGCAGAACTGTACATTGGTGGTAGATGTGTTTATTTTTTTTTTTTAATTAAGTAATTTTATTGGTTTTTTGGGGGGGGGACAAGGGGGGAGGGGTATGGGGGGAAAGGAGTACAGTTTAAAAATTACATTGAATATATCAAGCCAAAAATAACGATTTAACATATTAACAAATCACCAAATAATATCACAATGCTAATAGGTTTGTTACTTCTTGCCATCTTTTCCGAGAAATCTCATCGTAGTCTCCCTTTAGAAAACCGGAGAGTCTGTCGATTTCAATGCATTCTCTTATATTTTCATGGAAATTTCTCTCTGTTGGCACATCTGGTTGTTTCCAGGATTTCGCATACAATATCCTTGCAGCAACAATTACATGGTGAAGTACATATCTCTGGTCATAGGAAATATTAATATCTACTATATTTAATAGAAAAAATTCTGGTCTAAGCTCTAACTTAATCTTCAAATATCTTTCCAAAAATAATTTCAGCATTATCCAATATGCCCTTGCCTCTTTACATGTCCAGGTGGTAGATGTGTTTATTTGACGTTGAGGTGAAATTATTGCTCTGGATGGTGCTTTTGAAGTATCATCTTTCATAGCAGACCTCTGCTCTCATGCACCAGTGTACAGTTGTGCTTATTTTTTTATGGTTCTTATAGATGTAGGCTGCTCATGTCACATAGGTATGACTTCCTTTCTGCAATGAACATCCCCATGTCGTGCATTCAAAACGCACCTCTCATACTCATCAGACCTCCCAGTACATGCTGAGATTACCGTGGTTCCCTCTTCTTTGCTCACCTTGCAAATGTGGGGTCCGTGGGTACTTCCTAGAGGGGAAGAAAGACACAAAAAGAAATGTTGGCAAATGATTTCTCCATAACAGTGCTCGCCTGCAGGGGTGGTCAAGGCCTGATACTCCAGATCAGTGGGTCTCGACCGGTGGGTCACCAGATGTTCCTGCAACTAACAAATATCCTGGCCAGCTCAGCTAGTGATGAAGGCTTCTGGGATTTGCAGTCCAGAAACATCTGGGGACCCACAGGTTGAGAACCACTGCTCCAGATGTTGGTGGGCTGCAATCTCCCTGCAGTCTTCACCATTGACTTGGCTGGCTCCAACCGACAAGACCTGCAGACCAGCAGCATCTAGAGCAGTGGTTCTCCACCTGTGGGTCCCAAGTCCATCCCTAGACTGCAGCTCCCAGAAGTCTCCACCACTTGCTGTGCTGGAAGGGATTTCTGGGAGTTGCAGTCCAGGAACATCTGGGGACCCACAGGTGAAGAACCACTGATCTAGAGTGATTTGCTTTGCCCACCCCTGCTATCTTGTGTGCTTTGGCTATTGAGAGAAAGGAGAGCACGCTCCTCCTGGACAGACACGTCCTTAGGAATAGATGACATTGGACCAAGAAAAACTTAGCGTATTCATAATTGGCCATCTCATTGTGCTTGTTTGTTCTGGAAGCACATGAAAAAAGGGGGGATTTGTCTAGACCGTGGTGCAGGAGCAGGTTGATTCAGACAAATGTCTGGGACATCCTGTTCTCAGTTCCTGCAGCCCGGAGAATTCAAGTACGGTCCAGATTCGGGTGGGTGGGTGGAGGAGAGAGTTTCTGGGCGCAAACTCTTCTCTGTTGGATGAATCCCTCGGTTTTTGTTACGGTTGTTTTCTGGATGTCTCTCATGGCTTGCTGTGAAGCAGAGATGGGCAGCCCCCTTGCCACGCGCTGGCCCCTTGAACCTGCTGGCGGTCCAAGCCATGGCCCGATCCTGCCTCTGAATTTCAGGGCCAAGCTTGGGTTTCCATCTGCTGCTGTATGAGGCATGTCTTAAAAAGTCCAGTCCTGTTCTTTACTTCAGCCCTTTTCATTACCAGGAGGTACAACTTCTGTGCAGAATTAAATCACGGGGGTGTGTGTGTGTTAAGGTGGCAGGTAAGACAGTTGGCACAAAACCAAGTGGGAGGGTGAGACGCCAACCAACTGTGCCCACCGCTGTTATAAAGGTAAAGAGAGCTGCACTTCATCATACTGCTGTCCCTCCCAACAGATTGCTCAAGATGTGGCTGGAAAGGAAAGGTGAAGTTTTCTAACTGTGAGCCCTTTTACACAACCCCTAAAATCTGCTGCAAAACACTTGCAGATCCTCCTGAGCATAAAATTGTTTTCCCACCAGCAGCGGACTTTAAAAAAAAATAAAGTATGCCCACACCTACTTAAGCGCACCCCAGCGCACTTTACAAGTACCTGGTCTCTGGAGGTAAAAAAATTTCCAATGCGGATTGTAAAGCTGTGGACGCTGGGCTCTCCTCGCCTTCTGTTTGTTTTTGTTGTCCCTGCCGCCGCTTTAACAGACAGGAATCCCTACGGGGCTGCTCCCACGGCAGACGGAGGTGAGCAGAGGTGAGCCTGCATTTTTTTCTCCCTCTTTTTCTCCCTCCCCTCACTGCAGACAGAAGCAACAGAGTCCTGAAGGGTGGGAACACAGGATGAGGAACAAAACCCACATGATATCTGGCTCGGAGGATCCGGTTTTAAGCTACCAGCGGATCTTAGGGGTCGTGTAAAAGGGCTCTAAGATGGCTTGAATGAGACTGCGACTGTTGCAGAGTTTTCCATTTTTGTTTAAATTCCTCTAGCATTGCATGGATTCACTGAGCAGAGGCTCACTGAGCAGAATAGCCTCAACGTCTCCTGATCCATCCACCCCTTTTCTCATTTACTGTCACTTATGGTCCCAATAATTCACTCTGAGATATTTGTAGGAGAAAGAATAAAAGGTTCTACTACTTACAGTTAAATCGATCAAACGTCCAGTGAAGCAACATGACTTCTTCAGCAACAGACTTAAACAGACTTGAGAGAGGTTTAAAAAAAAGAAGCAGAAGGGCTGGGACTCTCTTTGAACTTCAGAGGCAAAAGGGAACTCTTGGTTAGTGCTGGATAGACTGACAGTCAGCCCAAGCCAGGAAGGTCCCTTCCAGGCACACCTACGAGAGAGAGGCAGCATGCCAGTTTGCAAAAGCTCCAACAGTTATGTAACACAGTCTTGCCGTCTGACAAAATCCATGCATCTATATTTGATTGAAATAAGCTTGGAAGCTTGCTGAATATCCACACAGGAGAGAAGCGGAAATTCTCGTGCTCTATCCGTGTGTGCCTATAGAAATATCCAGCCTTTTTTTTTCTTGGCACACGTTTCTGACCGATGTGGTAAATAATCACCGTCTCCCAAACTCGAGCAGTCTCCCTCGCATGGCAGTTTTCCAGTTCCATGCTATCGGCAGTATTGCTGCTGCATATCAATGTTCCCGAAGCAGGCATCCGGATTCATTAGTTTTGAAATAATACAGAAGTGTGACTTTAGAAGACACCCAAGGCCAGCCGAGTGGAGATTTGTGTCAGTACCCAGGACCCAGGTGTGTCCCCCCCCCCCCCCCCCCCGGATCCGTAAAGGGCGCTTTTACACAACCCCTAAAATCCGAGGCAAAGGGCTCCCAGATGCGGAGCTTAAAATTGTTTTTCCACCAGCTCTGGAGTTTTAAAAAAAATTAAGTATGACCACGCCCACCTAAGCGCGTCCCAGCACATTTTCCAAGTACCTGGTCTCCGAAGGTGAAAAATTTCTGATGCGGATTGCAAAGCAGTGAGTGCCAGGCTGTCCTCGCCTTCTGGTTTTTTTGGGGGGGGGTTGCCCCCCGCCCCTTTAAGAGACTGCTTCCCGGAGCAGATGCGGCTGGCCCTGCTTTCCTGCTGCATGTCCGTTCTTCTTCTTGTTGTTGTTGTTGTTGTTGTTGTTGTTGTTGTTGTTGTTGTTGTTGTTGTTGTTGTTGTTGTTGTTGTTGCTTATGGATAAGCGGCCACCCTACCTCTCCTCTTCTTGGTGTATGGCTCCTGCAAAAAACAACTTTAGGGGGCCCTGGGCCCGGTGGTTTAGGCTGCCTGAAGGGGTTACCTCTCTGCCTCAACAGAGGTTACCCAGAAAGCTGTTGACCTCGCTGTTCTAATTGCCCGACATTCTGTTTAGTAAACCCTAATTACTGGAGGCAGGAGTTAAATGGGAGGCTGTTAAACGAGGATGGACAGCTGTGGCAGTGGATCTAATTACAGGCATTCCTTATGCAGAGAGCAGGGCCTGGGCTGCCTCTGTTGCCGTGGAAACGCAGAGGCACGTCATGCGCAAAGAGCGGAGCCCTGGGCATCAGCATCCTCCACAGCCCGCAGGCTCATGCGACGCTCGGGGGGGGGGGGTTGGCAAAGGAACCCAGGGGTGAAGAACTGGGAACTGGGGTCACACAGCAAAATCCGAGGTGCACAAACACAAGCCAGAAGAATCAGGTGGAGATGATGATGGTTCGCCCATGACATCACTTCGTATTTGGTAATAAATGCCTTGTGATGATGGGAGTTTTGGGAGCTTCCACATGGGGACCTGAGGTAGGTAGTAGTAGTAGTAGTAGTAGTAGTAGTAGTAGTAGTAGTAGTAGTAGTAGTAGTAATAGTAGTAGTAGTAGTAGTAAAAAGTATACAAGCAAGAAAACAAAGTTTGAAATCATCGATGTGGCAATATCAGGAGATGCGAGATTCAGCGATAAAGGGCTAGAAAAGACAACCAAATATCGGGATTTAGAAATAGAAATAGAAAAGCTATGGAATAAGAAAACAAGAACAACACCAATAATAATAGGTACTTTGGGCCATCCACAAATGGCAGCATTATTAGGAACAGCATATATTCTGTGAAGATATCTCCAGGTATCCTGGGCCAGTGGTGGTGAACCTTTGGCACTCCAGATGTTTTGGACCACAACTCCCACAGTCCTCTGTCCTTGGTAATCTAGGCTTGGAATTCTGGGAGTTGTGGTCCAAAACATCTGGCGTGCCAAAGGTTCGCCACCAATGTTAGGCTCTTGGAAAGAGCTCAATCATTGGAGAAGGCCAACTCCATCTTAGCTCCTGGCAGCTGTGTTTGCCAGATTGCTGCTGCTGCTGATTTTATTTTATTTTATTTTATTTATTTTAGAACATTTTTACTCATCTTTCTCCTTGGAAAAGGACCCAAGGCAGCTTACAGTAATGAGGGACAATTTACAGTCCAGTACAATTAAGACATGTTCAAGTATTGAGAACAGGGAATTGAGGGACCTCTGACAGCATTAAAGGACAACATGACCTTAAAGCTACAAGAGAACATGGGCAGTTAAATAGAGAGTAAAAATTCCATGTAAAAGTTATGAGGGATGGAAACTAACATTGAAAACACTGTGTCAACGCAATCACACAAGGCTATAAGTGATTATAAACACAAAGTCTACGTGATCATATAGGTAGGTTCATATCAAAGACACATAATAAGTAGTCCATCATTCAGGGGAAGCTTGCCTGAAGAGAAAGGTCTTTGCCTGTTTCCGGAAAGACATCAGAGATGATGACGCAGATCTAACCAGTAACACCATCAGAGGTACCAAAAAAAAGGGCAGTATTAGGAACAACATAGATATTTAACTGATACTTAGGTGTCTGGTTAGTACTTGCACCTGTTATACAAAATACCAGTCAATGTTTTATAATATTGATTGACGGTGCCTGGTATTCTGGAGTCATCATTGAGCCTTTTCACACGACCCCTAAACTCCGCGACAAATGGCTCCCAGCTCCGGAGCTTAAAATTGTTTCCCCACCAGCTCCGGAGTTTACAGAAAATTAAGTGCGACCATGCCCACCTAAGCGCGTCCCAGAGCACTTTTCAGGTACCTGCTCTCCGGGGGTGAAAATCCCTGATGCAGATGTAATGTAGTGAGTGCCGGGCTCTCCTCGCTTCTGTTTGTTTTGTTTGTTTTTTTTGCCCCCACCCCCACCCCTTTAAGAGAACTGAATGCTGCCGGGAACAGAGCGAGACCGGCAGAACGGAGGTAAGCCGGCATTCTTTTCTTTCTTTTTTTCTCCCTCCCCTCACGCAGCCAGCAGCCAGGAGTGCGGAGGGGGTGGGAACACAGAAACAGCGACAAACCCCCAAGATCTCTGGTCCGAATTTAAGTGGCCAGCGGATCTTAGGGGTCGTGTGAAAAGGCCCATTATTACCACCCTCCGGTCTCTGTCAGGGAGGCAAGTAGGCAATCAAAACTTCCAAACTCTGGCTCCGCCATCGGATATCTCATCCAGTGAGCTTGCTGGTCGTGTTTTGTAGCAGTGGTTTTCAGCTCTTGTTGGACCTAGCTCTCTGCTGGAATAGCTGCGGGTAGGAAAAGCGAGTTGTTTTCCTTCCTACTTAGCAAGGACGATCTCAGGGGAGCCATTATAGCATGGGAGACAGAAAATCAGAATTCTTTGCCGGTGGGAAGAAGGGATGGGGGAATGAACACTAATCTACCAGCCGAATATATTTTTCCTTTCTAAAGAGTGACAGGCAGGACTCCCAAAGTACGGTTCAGTTGCCGTGATAACCTGGAGGTTAACCATATTGCATTAATTAATATATTGTAATAATTAATACAAATCATCTAAATGCAGGTAGAACAAAAGGAGTGCGATGAGGAAACGGATGGGAGAGGTGCCTCAAAGGTGGATAGGTTAGACTTGGATGGAGGACCAGCAGATGGGGAGTGACTCAGCACAAGGGAGGGGCAATGAGAGAGAGAGAGAGAGAGAGAGAGAGAGAGAGAGAGAGAGAGAGAGAGAGAGAGAGAGAGAGAGAGAGAGCGCTTTTAGATTTGCTTTGTGGCTGCCCCATGTAGAGAATCTCTCTGGTTTAGATCAGGGGTTCTTCTCAACTTTTTTTTGTATCTTCCATCTCAGGGATCACTTTATTGAAGAATGCAAACAACCTAAAAGATCAACTTCCCCCGTAACAGTAAGATAATTTTGTGGGTTTATTTATTTATTGCTTAAGATGACCGCCCCAGCCCACCCACCCACCCACCCACCCAAAAAAAATTAATCTCGAAAAGTCTCCTGGATTGGTTTAGGAAAAGCCAATTAAAAAGACCATTCTTGCCTGCCGGTTTATATCTTAAAAGACTCATCACGAAAGGAAAGGGGACGTAGAGGGTAGAGGAAAGAAGCGCCCTTGGCCATAACATTCTTAGCTCCAAGGTTCAGCAGGGCATGGAGATGGTTCTGAGCATAGTGGAAAGGCTGTGATTCTTCCTTTTTGATGGCCTCGGGAGTGACAGGCCTTAGGTGGAGGGAGAAGAGCGCGGGTTGAGCCGTCTTTAGGCAGGAGAGAGGTTGCTGCCTCCTCACTGCTGCTTCGGCCTCTCGTTGCTCCCATGAGGGGTTGGGAAGGTTTTCAACCCTCTTCCCCTCCTGTGTGTCGACCCGCTCTTTGGTTCTTCACAAGGACCCTGCAGTGTAGATTAGGATGTTTTTGGAAAAAGCTTATTGGGTGGCTGTGTATTTGAACCCACACCATTGTCCCGTTCCTTGGCCTCCCTTCATCACACTGCTTGCTGTGTTGGATGAGGGAAGTGTCTGCCTTCCTGAACGCATCCTTCATGTCTTGCGAGAACATTCAATCCTATTTTCAGTTGAGCATCTGTGCCATGGCGTTTTTCCCCCCGCCTTGTTTGCACTTTTCCTGAGATCTGAGGTTCCAGTGTGTTGGGAAGGGGGGGGGGTTTCAGCGACACGCTCCCGTTGAAATGTGGGTGGGTGCCGTGTGAGCATGTGCAAAGTCAAGAGGATGATGGTTCGGGGTGGGGTTGTGCGGTGGCACAGCAAGCCTGATGGCCAGTCCGGGGTCAAAAGAGATGCAGAAGGAAAGGTAGGGCAAAGAGATGGGGGGCTGCATGGTTCAGGAGGGAGGAGACAGCTTGGAACACCCCCCCTCCTTTCTTTGCCATAGCCGAGGTGGAGGCTGAGCTCAAAGCAGAGACGGCAGATTTTATTCAGTGCCTCCAGTTCAAGCACGCTTCTTGCCCTGGCTGTTGACGAGTGACATTCATGCTTTAGAAATTCTGGTTCTCTCTCCCCCCCCTTTCTGTCTCGGCGAGGCTCGGCTGTTTGTTTGATTAAATTTCCCCTCTGATTGAGGCGGCCGGAAATTGGTTCGGCCGACGAGAGATACCTCTCTCGGATCAGCGTGTACTCCTTGCCTTTCTTTCACACGTGCCCCCTTTGAGTGTCCCTCTTCAGAGGGCAGGGAAGACAAAGGCTTGATGGTGGTGGTGCAGTAAGTTCTTAAGAACATAAGAAGAGCCATGCTGGATCAGGCCAAAGGCCCATCTAGTCCAGCTTCTTGTATCTCACAGCGGCCCCACCAAATGCCTCTGGGAGCGCATGAGACTAGATCTCTGTCTCCCGATACTACTCCCATTTGGCCCTTGAAGTACCCTGGTTTTAAGCCTGGAAATTACAGATCTCCATCATGGTTTGTAACTTGTGATGGACTTCTCCTCCAGGAATTCCTACATGCCCATGGGACCACTGGTTGCTCCTGCCTGTTTCTCCCTGCCAGGAATCCAAGGGAGCTGTCCGTTTCAGCACCGCGGCCTGAGCCTTTGGCTGGGCCCTTCCAAGTGTGGCTAGATCGACCACCCCCTGCCGTGGCTCAGAAGGGGAAAACCGTCTGCTGCTTAATGGCTGGGGGTCCTTATGCTTGTGCATGGGTGCAATCCGGCCTTGCTGGAGAGGATGGAGAAAATGGAAGGGAAAGACCCTTGTCCCCAAATGCCAGGACATGGAACCTGCGGTTGAGCTTCAGAGAGGAGAGCTTTGCTGAAGGCCTGGATGGCAGGACATGAGTCTTCCCAACAGGAGGCTGGCAGAGCCCACCAAGCTCTCTTCCAAATGCAATCTACATGACAGCTTATTCGCAGCACCAGGTGAAAAACCAGCACCTCTCTTTCGGCTTAGCTTGCCTTGGTTGGTGAGACCAAGGCGGCTTCTGTTACTTTGACCTAGAACTTGGGGCAGGGTTGTAGACCTCCAGGCACCTGGAGTTTTGTAAGGAAGAAGCTGCACTTGGCAAGTGACTGGGTTGGACAGGGACTCCCAGAATCCCCCTTGGCAACTGTGTCTGGTGCCAGCTTGGAGCATTCTGGGATCTGTAGTTTTTCAAGCTCTCAGGAAGAAGTGGGAAGAGAACAAATATCCTCCGAAGTGGGCAGGAGACTTGCCTTGGCTAACTCTCTCTCTCTCTCTCTCTCTCTCTCTCTCTCTCTCTCTCTCACTCTCACACACACACACACACACACACACACACACACACACACACACACACACATTTGAGGGTGGCAATTATAGTATAGAAACAGTGATTCCCCCCCACACACACACCTGCTCGGAGTAGGTCTAAGAGTTGGGGGAAGGTACATGATCTTGGGAAATTTTCCCCCAGGGGATAACAGAGCTTCACACCAGCAGGAATGTGGAGGGCACATCTTTCTGAGAGACAGATTTAAGCAGCAAATGTTTTATTGCGGCTGTTTGCTGGTTTGTTTATTTTATTTAAACCTATTTATTTAAAACATTTAGATAAGGACCCATGGCGGCTAATGTGGCATTCCTTCCTTCCTTCCTTCCTTCCTTCCTTCCTTCCTTCCTTTCCTTCCTTCCTTCCTTCCTAAACATAAGCTGCTTTCTTTTGAATCTCTCCCTCCTCTGCTCAAATAAGAAGATTCAAAACACAGAACAGTCACTCTTTCACACTCAAAGCAAAGGGCACCCCGACGCAGCCTTCTTGCACCTTGACTTCCACTCCGAATAACCAATAGAGATCTATCCTACGTGCCACCCACCTCCCTATATACTAGCATATCATTTAGTCATGTGAAAGGACTGATACAAAACTCAGGTTGTGTGAGCAGCTACCAGCAGCAGATTTGCAGTACAATCTTGCTCAGCGTTACATAATCTTCACTAGTCGTGTCCAAGTGATCTGTATTTGGAGGAAAGCAATCTCATTGGGCTTGATTAGCTTAGTCCTGGATAAGTAGAGCCCTTCCTCTGCTCTTAGAAATCCAAAAGCAGAACTCGTCTCTTGTATATAGAAGTTAAGCTATACGAAGGGTACCTCAATCTGCCCATGTTTTGATTATATTCAGTCTCTAGTCTGAATTTCCTTATTCTGTAGGGTATGTATTTAAACTTTTTCTTGACATCTTTGGCTTCAAAGGGAGAGTTGGTTTCTATTTTATTATTATTATTATTATTATTATTATTATTATTATTATTATTATTATTATTATTATTATTTGCCTTGTGGCCCACAAGGGCTTTCAAAGCGATGCCGACAAAGGAACAGGCAAGAGCACTTTGTAGATGCTGGTAAATGACTGTTTGAAACCATTTTTTAAAAAAATTAACTTTATTTTTAAAAATAGATGAACAGTTTTACATGCTCAAAACCTGCTGCCAGCTCACTGGGGTAGAAATAGCTGGATTACCCCAGGGAGTAGGTTCCTTAAACAAAATGCTTCCATGGAAAAATCCCTCCCTCTCTCTCTCTTTCACACACACACACACACACACACACACACACACACACACACACACACACACACACACACACACACACACACACACACACACACACACACACGTATAGACCAGCTGAGCTTCTCAGGGTGGTGGGGCATGGAAAATAACTTGGCTGGAGATCTGAAATGCTATGCTTATGTGCTATATTGTGGGCTTCCCAAAAGTATATTTCCAGGACTCAGTGGTGGCAAACCTTGGGCACTCCAGATGTTTTGGACCACAAATCCCAGAATTCCAAGCCTGTATTGTCAATGACAAAGGACTGTGGGAATTGTGGTCCAAAACATCTGGAGTGCCCAAGGTTCACCATGACTGTTAGGTGCTGTTGGGAAGATGTTACAGGACAAGATGGTCCCTTGGTTTGCCGTCTCATGGTTCTTCTCAGGAGAGAAGAGAAGAACCTAAAGGAGCCTGGATAGTGAACTTCAATTCTTGCTGTGACATTTATTTGCTCAGCTATCCTTCTTTACTCCAAAAACATGGAACAAAGACACCTCATGGCAAGATTAAAAAACAAAAAAAAGCCAACCTATGGAAGCTATGATGCACCCTATAATGCCAACATGCAATTAATTCCTAGTATTAAAACTCAGTTGAAGTTGCTGCAAATAAATAGTGCAGTGGTAAAAGCTTTCAGGACCACATTGGCCCCTGCATGAAAAGGCCCTTACTGAACATCTAGTCCCTTTCTTGTAACAATTGCTAATTCATAGGTTGGGTTGAAAGGGACCTAGGAGGCATCACATTGGTTCTTCTGACTTACGGTGAGCCTTTCCAATATTTTCTTGTTCTAGAGCACTCCAAAGGGACTCATCATTCTCTTCTTTTGAGAGGTGAGCTTTTGGGACTGTGCAGTTTGCCCACGGGAAGGTACAGTGGGGAGCCATATTCCCAACCTCTGCAGAGATCTCCTTTGCAGGGGAAGAGCCGTGGCTTGGTTTCTGAACGCCTGGATTGCCGATAAAAAGGTCACGGGTTCAACCCCCAGCAAGTCCAGTTGTTAGAACAACCTCAAGGATCTAGACTCTGTATTGCTGCCACTGGCCAGAACGGGCAGTGTGATGGAAGAGGTTCACACATTTCTAGCTGTGTTGACCCAGGAGGTAGATTGGAGCAGGGATGCTTACTGGTTGGTCAGAATCATCATGACTAGAGATGGGCACGACTCAAAAAAATGGTGTTTCGTTTGTCGTTTAGGGGGTCCGTTTTGGTTCGTTTTCATTTTTTGTGAATTTTTTGCAACAAAAAAAAATCGTTTTCGTTTTGTTACATAATGAAATGAAAAAACAAAAACGAATTGCTGTTTCGTTAGCATTCATTGCAGTTCAATGTATTTGTCGCAATGAAAACGACAAAATGCACGACAAAATTTCTGTTGTTTTGGTTCATTTCGTTTCATTTTGGAGACAAAATTCGTTTTTCATTTTGTTACGTAACGAAACGAAAAAATGAAAACGAAAACGAAAAATTGCTTGTTTTGTGCCCATCTCTAATCATGATTCATAGAGCTAAGTCACAGCAAGTCTTGTCAGCACCTTGGACAGAGCCTGGAGGGAGGGGGAGGTACCTACCTATGCTAGCCTTCTGTTTCCAAAGCCGACAATAATGTGACTGTTCTCGGAGGTGCCACTATGTGGAAGCCTTCGGAAGGCTAACAGACAATCCAAATGCTGTTGTGAGATCCATCTCCTTCTAAAGAATTGCCTGACCTTTTAAATCAGAGACGGGTGATCTCCAGAGGACTGTGCCATTCTTGAAGGAATGCATCCATCATCTCCATCTCACCCATCATCATTTTTGTTCCTTACAAACATTGTTTAAAAATGATATTTTGTTTTTTAAAAAATGAACAATTCATGTTGCACCTCACACAGAGAAAGAACAAGGGAGGGAAAAGAGAAGAAACGAATGAACTTTTATTTTTTATTTTTTTTTAAAAGTGGAGATAACAGTGGGTCTCAAGGGTGCTGAGGAACCCTCAAAAATTGAAAAACTTGCCCTCCCCCCTCATTTCCCCTAAAAAGTTGACATTTTGAACCAACTTGGTGGTTGCACTTGGATTCAAGCAGAGTTACGGGTTGGCCACCTCTGCTTTAAAACAGAGTCAGAAATAAACAGAAGGGTTGACTCCACAGGTGTAGGTCTTTGAAGTCTAAGGAGTCCCACATGGCTTTGGAATCTCAGAATGGGAGAGGGTTGGGGTGGGTCCTCTCTAAGCCAGATGGCCTTGGAGCTTCAGAGAGAGAAAAACGTGCTGAGGCAGGGTGTGTGCATGTGAGGTCTGGAGTTGGAAAATGCAGTTACAAGTAGGTGTAACTCGACTCTCTATGGCAGTGTTTTTCAACCACTGTTCCGCGGCACACTAGTGTGCCGCGAGATGTTGCCTGGTGTGCCATTGGAAAAGCTGAAGAATATCAGCTTTGTGTTCAGCCAAACAGGCCCAGGTTGCGCACTGAATAAAGTATTTTATAATTTTTCATATTTCTGTCTACTTACTATTTCATAATAAAGTAATTATAAAATACTTTCTTTGTGTTTATTTGATTCCTATTCAAGAGAATTACTTTATATATAGTCAATATAGGCACAGAGTTAAATTTTTTAACATTTTCTAATGGTGGTGTGCCTCGTGATTTTTTTCATGAAACAAGTGTGCCTTTCCCCAAAAAAGGTTGAAAAACACTGCTCTATGGTCATCACGGCAGCTGTACAGCACTACAAAGCACAAAGAAATTCAGCATATTTAATGAACTTCTGGGCAATTCTTCAGCAAAAAGCAGGATAATGGGACTCCCCAATCTTTTAATGGCTCTGGGAAGCCAGAAGCTCAACCGGTGGAGCTCCCCTGGCCCCCTTCCTTACAGCTCATGGCTTAAAGGCACAGGAGCTCTGCTCTGGCATGCCTCTGGCCAGATTTCTGCTCAGCCTCATTTGGTTTTTAGCAAATCCATAGCTTTCCTGAAAGAAATCAACCCCGAATGTTCACTGGAAGGACAGATGTTGAAGCTGAGGCTCCAGTACTTTGGCCACCTCACAAGGAGAGAGGAGTCCTTGGAAAAGTCCCTGAGGCTGGGAAAGATGGAAGGCAAAAGGAAAAGAGGACGGCAGAGAATGAGAGGGTTGGACGGGGTCATCGATGCAACCAATATGGATTTGACCAAACTCCGGGAGGCAGTAGAAGATAGGAAGGCCTGGCAAGCTTTGGTCCGTGGGGTCACGAAGAGTCGGACACAACTGAACGACTGAACAAGAAAAACAAGCTTTCAAATGCCAGATGGCATTAAAATAACATAAGGCTTCGGCCACGTCGCGGTCGAGGCTGCTGTTGCGTTTTCCATTTGATTGCTATTTTTGAAAACACGATCGTCATCTTTTTTTGTGATTGTTATTGACTGTTTATTTGATTTTTCACATATGAGCCATCACTGCCTGTCCACCCCCTGTCCCACCTTAGCATCACAGTTTATCTTTAGCGCATGGATGGGTGAATAGGAAGGAACGGCAGGAATCTTGAGCTATAGCTAGGAAATAAACCTACCTTGGATCATGGAGAACTGTTGCTGCCAGTCAGAGTTGACAGCATTGGACCAAGTGGATCACCTTCAGAATCAATATAAGCCAGCTTTAAAGTTCTTACACCTCTCTCCAACAGTCCTCAATTTTGCTGGAACGGACAAAGCACCATTTGCTTTATTCATCTGATCCAGGCTCATTCATCAACTAGATTTCCCATTGCTAAACACTTACCTGTCGGCATGCATCCATGCACGCACACACCCAAATAAAAAAGTATCAAGAAAGGGGGGGAAACTGGCCAAAGACTGACCTGGGTTACCTGCGTGCGGTTTGGATGCGGCAAAATATTCCCCAAGCCGCAAGCCATTGATCGGCGCTCGCTCGTGCGCTCTTCTGCTTTATACAGGCTTCGACCTCCCGAGCTTAACAAAGTGAAAATAAATATTTAATTATTCTCCTAAATCAAAATCAATACTGCTGCTGGTTGGCTAAGTAAATCGTGGGGGCCATAAACTTTTCCCCACATGCAATAGTGCAGATTTTCCATTTAGCGGCCGTATCAAAGGATGTTGCCCAGAAAAGAAGAATTAAAAAGTGGTTTCATGAAAACATAAGCACCTAAGAATTGCTGTGCTGGATCGGGCCAAGGGCCCCATCTAGTCCAGCATCCTGTATCTCACAGTGGCCCCAACAGATGCCTCTGGGAGCACAGGAGATGAGATCCCTGTCTCATACCACCCCTCTGCGTCTGGTGCTTTAAGGTACCCTCCTTATATAAGCCATGTATCCCCATCATAGCTTAACACCTGCGATGGATTTTTCCTCCAGAAATCAGCCCAATACCCTTTTAAAGGGATATGGGCTAGATGCCATCACTACATCCTGTGGCAGGGAGTTCCACAGACTAACAACATGCTGGGTAAAGACATTTCCTTTTGTACATTCAAATTGAGGCCCTAGCCCCATGCATGCATTTTCTCTGAGTCAAACACACGGAGGCTTGTTAAACATCAAATATGAGAGACTCATAAGAATATAAGAACATAAGAAGAGCCATGCTGGATCAGGCCAAAGGCCCGTCTAGTCCAGCTTCCTGTATCTCACAGTGGCCCCACCAGATGCGTCTGGGAGCACACAAGACTAGATCTCTGTCTCCTGATACCACTCCCCTGCATCTGGCCCTTGAAGTACCCTGGTTTTAAGCCTGGAGATGACACATTTCCATCATGGTTTGTAACTTGTGATGGACTTTTCCTCCAGGAATCTGTCCAATCCCCTTTTGAAGGCATCCAGGCAAGATGCCATCACCACATCCTGTGGCAGGGAGTTCCACAGACTAACAACACGCTGGGTGAAAAAATATGTTCTTTTGTCTGTTCTCACTCTCCCAGCTCTCAATTTGAGTGGATGTCCCCTAGTTCTGGTATTTTGTGAGAGGGAGAAGAGCGTCCCTCTATCCACTTTACTCAGGCCCTGCATTAGTTTGTACGTCTCAATCATATCCCCCCTCAGGCACCTTTTTTTCCAGACTAAAGAGCCCCGAATGTTTTAGCCTTTCCTCATAAGGGAGGTCCCCCAGCCCAGGAATCATTTTAGTCGCTCTCTTCTGCACCTTTTCCAGTTCCACCATGTCTTTTTTGAGATGCGGTGACCAGAATTGTAAACAATACTCCAGGTGCGGACCAGAATTGTACACAATACTCCAGGTGCGGCCTTACTCACCAGCTGAACACAAATAGATAAGGAATGCAACCAGAATACAGTATCTGGCTATCTCAGGAACTGTTTTCTGAAACTACACAGATGTATACCTGGGATATATGAATGTCCACATTTGAACTATGTACCTCCACATTTGAAATGTGGACATACAGACAAATTCTGAAGATACCTTGGACAGCCAGAGTCACTAATGTGGCTGCATTACAGTGTATGAATAGAAAAATTCTCAATACCATAAAGAGAAGAAAATTGCAGTATTTCGGTCACATAATATTTATTTATTTATTATTTATTTTTATATTTGTATACCGCAACCGATTTTCCCAAAGGGAACTCTGGGCAATTAACATAAGACAACACATGAAATAAACCAAAGAAATGTAAAGAAAACAACAAAAACACACAAACCCCGTACTACGGAGAAGCAAACAAATACCCGCCAAGAGGCACAGAACAACTAATAACAAACAACATCAAACATGGGGAGAATAGCAAATGCCATCTGCTGCAGGTTGTCCTTCAGGGGGAAATAGATGGGCTGTGACATAGACAAACATTCTGGCTTCAGAATTTAAACCAGTGGGTTGCAGTGGCAAAGCTTCTCTATTTAGAATATCTTTAGATTTAAAAATCCAGATTGTGCTACTGATTGCCAACATTCTACGAGCACATGGCACTTGAAGAAAAAATGAAGAAGAAGATATATGGACATCTAGACCTCAATAGAGTTTCCCCTCTCCATCTTCCCTTTTCAAAAGTAGGGATGGTTAAGTGGTTGGATGTCTTCATAAGGTAGGTGCCTGGCTGTGGCACCAGACATTGGATGGACATTCAGTTCTAAACTGGGCCTCCTGGAAAGAAGGACCAGCCTGGGTTGCCTTGGACAAACTGCACAGTCCCACAGCACCCTCACCCAGAAGAAGGGAATGTCAAGCCGTCTCTGAATAGTCCATGCCAAGGAAACCCTAGACAGGGTCAACTTATGTCAGAGTCACCTCGATGAAACATAATTGTTCTTGTTGTTCAGTCGTTCACTTGTGTCCAACTCTTCGTGACCCCATGGACCAGAGCTCGCCAGGCCCTCCTGTCTTCCAGTGCCTCCCGGAGGTTGGTCAAATCCATGTTGGTTGCATCGATGACACCGTCCAACCATCTCATTCTCTGCCGTCCCCGTTTCCTTTTGCCTTCCATCTTTCCCAACCTCAGGGACTTTTCCCAGGAGTCCTCTCTCCTCATGAGGTGGCCAAAGTACTGGAGCCTCAGCTTCAAAATCTCTCATTCCAGTGAATATTCGGGGTTTATTTCTTTCAGGATGGATAGCTTTGATCTCCTTGCAGTCCAGGGGACTCTCAAGAGTCTCCTCCAGCACCACAGCTCAAAAGCGTCGATTCTGCGGCGATCAGCCTTCTTTAAAGTCCAGGTCTCTCTTCCATTCAGCAGTAAAGGCTCGTTGCTATTGCTGCAGTAGATACATCTCATCTGATATATGAGATGTTTAGCAAGTCTTTTACCATCCTACAAGCTTTCTCACAAGCCCTACCATAAGGTTGTGCCTGCCATAAACTGTCCACATCTCATAAGCTAGCTCCTTTATTTGCGACTGGCTACCTGGTTGCAGGCACATTGCTTAGACATGGAGCTTTGAAGGAAATACAAATTGGGGTGTGCATTTTTAATTGATTTTTTTTTCAAATTGATGTGCTATCTGTATCACACCATTTCACCTTCAGAAACAGCCATATTTTGATCTTTCACTTCATTCTCCGGAGACTCCAGCCATTGTCTTTGTCATCCATGTGTATCCCAATGAATTCTGACTTTTCTGGAAGATATGATTTGTGACCTACTGTATATTCCCACCTGCTTAAAATGCCACTGTCAATCAGCTTGTCCATTGCAGATCGGCAAAGTGCTACTGAAGCTTTGTTCCTTGCCAGGAAAAGTTGCTTCTACCCTTGTAATTAATTGCTTCCTGTTCACTTGCACAGAACCATGGCATTCTGAATAGCTTCATAATTAGTCTGTTCCTATTCCCTGGAAGAGGAAATCGGAACTTTAAATATAGAGTTCCTCTTTATGGCCGTAGCAATTAATTATTGTAGTTCAATGTTCCTCGCACAACTGCAAAACTGTG
Source organism: Phrynocephalus guinanensis (assembly GCA_037367245.1). Classification (NCBI taxonomy): domain Eukaryota; kingdom Metazoa; phylum Chordata; class Lepidosauria; order Squamata; family Agamidae; genus Phrynocephalus; species Phrynocephalus guinanensis. Next base: position 19,489,867 of record CM074749.1, read on the forward strand.
GCAAAATAGAATGCAGAATTTGCTGGGGCATGTTGGGGGCGAGGGGTGGAAGGCAGCCATTGTCTCAGATTTAAGGACATTTTATTTTTGTACTCAGCACGCAACAATAATACAATGTGGATGCAAAGCTTGGATCGTGGGATGGGTGTGTGTGTGTAGAATTCAACCTGAGAATTGCCCTATTCTCCCTGACTCAAAAATCCAGGTTTTTGTGAACTTGCCAAATTTTAATTTTCAACCACAATGTGTATTTTATATCCTCTGAGTACACTCAGCCCTGGAAATGTGGCTGTTTCAATATATGGAAGTCTGAAATGGCAAACGTGCTTGCTTCCCTAATATTATTATTTTATAATCATTATCATTATTTTGTTTCATTAGAGGTTTTAACCTGCTGCCGCTCTTTTCTACATACACACAAGCGCACGCCTGAACACATCCATTTGAGGGAGGCTGAAGGTTGTTTGGCCTGTGTTTGAATGAGAACCGTCCCGAATTTCACCTTCAGCGCTAATGTACAAACAGACTATAATTATCCTTCCGATTAGGTAGCTTTTGGCTTTTTAAAAAGGGTCAGTATGCATATAAAATACGTATTTTAGCAGAAGCTGTCCCGAATCCAACTGGAGGAAACTGCATATTTAAAGGGAAACACTGCAAGCAGTTTTTATACTTTTCTGACTGGCTGTTGTGTGTTCAGGTGAGTATGTGTGACCTTTGAGGGTCTGATCCTGTGATAGGCAGAGCCCTCATGTACAGGACTAAAACTGGAAGGGGGCTGGCACAAGGGGAACATGTTCCCTTGGTGCCACACTTGGGACCCCACCACCACCAAAATGTATTTGTACTATTCTGTACCGCCTCTCTATCTGTGTGTGTGTATAATCCATGCTTGCCCTGGGTGATACAGACCCTAGTTGATATCATCAAGGGCCAGATGCAGGGGAGTGGTATCAGGAAACAGATATCTAGTCTCCTGCGCTCCCAGATGCATTTGATGGGGCCACTGTGAGATACAGGAAGCTGGACTAGATGGGCCTTTGGCCTGATCCAGCATGGCTCTTCCTTCCTTCCTTCCTTCCTTCCTTCCTTCCTTCCTTCCTTCCTTCCTTCCTTCCTTCCTTCCTTCTTGCTCTCTTCTGAGCAACAACTCTGGTGGGCGGCCCACCTCTGTCCGGTAACCTGATGCACAGATGAGATGGCCACTGGGCAGATGGCAGCTGAAGGGAGATGAAACGTTTGTACCACAGAAGCCAAACAGGGTCAACAGCTCTTTGAGATTCATGGCATGCTGCCATCTGATGTCCAGTAGCCCTGAGCAGCAGCAGCAGCACCTTAAATGCCCCTTACCGCATTGCTCAGTCTTTGGAAAACACCGCTTCTCCTTGGTATGATTTTCATGAGCAGTGCTCACCTTCCTCTTAGGCGGTTCACTTCCACCTTTCTCTACTCCCCAGCATGGAAAGGAGCCCAGCATGATGACTTTGGGCGTTTATACACGACCCCTAAGCTCCGCCGCAAATGGCTGCAAGGTCCGGACCTTAAAAATGTTTACCCACCAGCTCTGGACTTTGCAGATAATTAAGTGCGACCCCGCCCACTTTAGCAAGACCAAACAGCAGTTTTCTTGTACCTGCTTTTTGGATGTGACAAATATTTGATCCGGTGTAAGGATAGTGAGTGCGGGGCTCTCCTGGCTTCCGTTTGTTCTTTTTTTGCGCCCCGCCCCTTTAAGAGATCTGAATGCTGCCGGGAACAAAACAGAGGTAAACCGGCATGCTTTTCTTTCTTTTTTCTCCCTCCCTCAGGCAGCCAGCAACTAGGAAGTGCCGAGGGGGGTGGGGACAGAGGAAGAGCGACGAACCCCTAAGATCTCTGGTCCGAATTTAAGTGGCCAGCGGATCTTAGGGGTCGTGTAAAAAGGCCTTTTTTCACATATCTGTATTTAAACCCACGGAGTTAACGTTTTAACCCACGGAGTGTTCACGTTTATCCCCGAGGGCTAGAAACTTGCCGAGTTTATTTTAACTTAGGTTCTCAAATACCAGAATACCTCTAACAAATTCCATGGATTGCCTCTCCTTCCTAGCCTGGTTTGGGCTTGGAAGGTGGCCAGTCATCTTACCAGCGATTGTGAGTATTCATTACCGCATTGTGATTATATCAGTGGTGGATGCAAGGCGGGAGATCTCAGAGGACATACGCTCAAACTGAGGCCTGGGAGAGTAAGAACAGACAAAGGAAAATATTTTTTCACCCAGCATGTTGTTAGTCTGTGGAACTCCCTGCCACAGGACGCGGTGATGGCACTTTGCCTGGATGCCTTCCAAAGGGGTTTGGACAAATTCCTGGAGGAAAAGTCCATCACAGGTGACAAACCATGATGGAGATGTGTCATCTCCAGGCTTAAAACCGGGGTACTTCAAGGGCCAGATGCAGGGGAGTGGTCTCAGGAGACAGAGATTTAGTCTAGTGCGCTCCCAGACGCATCTGGTGGCGCCACTGTGAGATACAGGAAGCTGGACTAGATGGGCCTTTGGCCTGATCCAGCATGCAGGTGAGCCTGCATTTTTTTCTCCTTTTTTTCCTCCCTTCCCTCACCACAGACAGGAGCAATGGAGTGCAGAAGGGTGGGAACAGAGGAAGCAGAATAAAACCCCATGATCTCTGGTCCAAATTTAATTTGCCAGTGGATTTTAGAGGTTGTGTAAAAGCGCCCACAGTGCACCTGCCTTGGACTGGGACTCACCTGTGATGCGCCGAGAGGTGGTGCATCTCCGGCTGTAGCTCCAACAAGGCAAAAGACCTTACAGCCTGACTTATCATCCCACCACCCGAGCCTCCTCCCTCCTTCCCTCCCTCTCTCCCTCCCTCCCTCTTCCCAGTCCTGTTTCCGCTGCATCGGAGCCTTCATTTTAGGGATTCCGCCCACATGCCCATCTGCCATGTAAACCCTTGGGGTTCTGATAATGTGGTGCATTTTTACATCCCATTTGTGTCAGTTTATGTAAATTTGACATTTGTATCAAAGAGGCTACCTAAGCCTCTCGGATCCGCGGAGCCAAACGGGAGCAGCTCAGTGTGTCAAACAGCAGAGAATCGAGGGGCAGCTAAGGCAGCGTAATTTTTTTTTTTAAAAAACTCTCTTCCTTCCCTGGGCTGTTGATGCTGATGCTCTTTCCTCCAGCTGATCGCCAGCAGAGTTGAGAGAAGTAAAACAATCGGCATTCTGAATCTCTGATCTGTAAGGGACTTGGTGATTCTCAGCCAATGAGGTTGAGGGTTTCAGGAGAGACACTTCGCCTTTGGGGGAGAGAGAAAAAATTCAGCATTATTATTACTACAGTGGTACCTTGTATCAAGGAATCAATTCGTTCCAGATGAAATTCTGTTGAGCAAAATTTTCCTTGATACAAATCTCCCATAGGAATGCATTGAAAACGGAGTAATCCCTAACCGCGACCATTTCTATGTTGTACGGATTCACCCCATAGACGATTCTGTTAAGCAAATCTCCCCTATCTCCGGAATTGTTTATGTCATGCAGATTTTATGTTATACAAACCATTTGTTATACGAGGGTCCACTGCGTTTGGAGAACAGGAAGTGATCCATTATAATGAGTGTCATCTAAATAGATAGACGGTTACATTATTCTATAATCACAGAATCATAGATTAATTGAGTTGGAAGGAGCCTTTAAGGCCGCCGAGAGTCCTACCACCTGGCCAATGCCGAGACCGGAAGCAAAGCAGATTCGACAGATGGTTGTCCAATTTTCTCTCGAATGCCTCCAGCATTGGCACACTCTCTGCCTGGCGAGCTAATTGGTTTTATTGTCTAACAGTTAAGATGTTGCAGGTCAGTGTGCCTATCATGAACTGCTGGGTCCTCTGTATTAGATTTGTTCCAGTTGACCTTTACATGAGTGACCAGGAACCATACTGTATGGTACAGAAACTGCAGTCGACGTCACAATAGTACCCCAGAGATGTGATTCCGGAAGACTATCACATCTGAGAAATAAGACTTGCAAATGAAGCTTGTGTTTATATGCCGAACCAACCATGGGCTGTATGACACTTCCATATGGAGCAATAGGGCTCCATCTGATGAATTGCCCATCAACCTTTGTTGGAAGGAGGAAGAAGAAGAAGAAGAAGAAGAAGAAGAAGAAGAAGAAGAAGAAGAAGAAGAAAGAAGAAGACCACCACCACCACCACCACCAGCACCACCACCAGCAGCAGCAGCAGCAGCAGCAGCAACAACAACAACAACAACAACAACAACAACAACAACAACAACAACAGATCTGTGCCCAATCTTGATTCACTTTGTGCTCCAGGCCCAAACGAGCCTGTAACATCACTTCCCTCCCCTCCAAAACTCAATCTCACCATTCTGCTTTGATCTGGACCACATACAATTGGGACCAAATCAGGACAAATCCATTAATAACCTAGGATTTGTCCGTTACCTGGTGCACAAGCCTGCAAAAACCTAACTTTCCTATATTCTGGCTACAGTACCCCAAAGTGCCTTCTTGTGCCCAAATTTGCAAAGATCGGGCTTTCTTTTGAAGGGAAGTGGCCGAATGGATTTTGCAGGGCTTGTTTGTTTAATTGAACCCTAAGTTTCTCAGCCCGTGCATTATTTCTAGTGATCATGAATCTGTCTTTTTTTTTTTTTAGCGGCAGGGGGGAGGGGAAAAGGTTCAAAAATATTTGTTAATCCAATGTTCTTTTCGACAACCTAATGAATTGTTATAACCGTACACTAAGATATGGGCTACCATTAATTGATAAAATAATGAATCAACTGCCATTAAGTGGACTCTGACTTAATGGCAACGCCTCCTAGCCTTTTCTAGATATAAGGTATCAGAAATGATTGGCCCCTCCCTTCTTCTGGGGCCATCCTGGGACTCTGCCCCCTGCCCAAGGCTAACCAGGCTTGCTCCCCCCCCCTTGGGAATTTTCCTTATAGCTCAGGTGCTCCCATTGGCTGACCTACCTATCGAGCAGGAAAGATAGACCTAAATAAAGAAAAATGGCCAATGCAAAAATAGCCATGTAAGGAAGTGTGGGTTTTGCATGCAATTTCATCGGTTGCTGCAGAAACGCGTCCCCTCTTCAAACCCAGAGGCTGGGTGTGATACTAGCTTAGAAGTGGGGGCTGCACAGGACGTATATATCAAAGTAATCCTCTTTGCTTACTGGATCCTCTTTCCCATAAGCAGCCATGCGGATCCCTCTATAGTAAAACACAGAAAATCTGTGCAGAACTGATGGAAGGATTTGTTGCTGGGTGGGGGTGGGGATGGAGGAAATGTGGGGTAACTGCCACGTCCCTGAATTAAGGGATAAGGAGTAAGGGATAAGGCAGGGAGTAGGCAAGTTACACCAGCATGAAGGATGCTTAAAATATGCCAAGGATCTATACACTCATGTTGGGATCTTTTGGTGGGGCGTGGTGGCTCAGTGGACTAAGGCTTCTGAAAACTGTCAGCTGCAAAGTCGGCAGGTCGGCAGTTCGAATCCCGGATGCCACACAGCGGAGCGAGCTCCCACTGATCACCCCAGTTCCTGCCATCCTAGCAGTTTGGAAGCATGTAAAATGCAAGTAGATAAATAGGTACCACCGTAGAAAGCGGGAAGGTAAAGCAGTGTTCCCTTGCGGCCATGCCGGCCACGTGGCCACGGACTTGCACAACACTGGCTCTTCAGCTTGAATACGGAGATGAGCACCACCCCCAGAGTCAGACACAGCTAGCACTCATGTGCAGGGGGAACCTTTACCTATACCTTTTTTACACACGATAGATCCGAATAATATAATGCTTATTGAGTCTTCTGGGGTGCTGTTGATGGCCGGCTGGATTGCTCAGTGGTTTAGGTAGTTGGCTGTGGTGCCATGTCTTCTGATTTCCCAGTGTGCCTCCTGGGAGAAGAGCCAGTCAATGTGGCCTTGGGCATTTGGCACAGTCCCAGGACGCCCTCTGAAGATGGGAATGGGAAACCGCTTCGGAGTCATCCCTACCTGGGAAAACCCTGAGGTGGTCGCCATAAAATCAGAAATCAGAATTGATGATTATTTTAGGGTGCAGCACAATATGATGATGATTATTTTAGGGCTGCAGTCCAGCAAAATCGAATTCTTTGCACTGGCCAGGTCGCCAGGCCTTCCTGCATTCCCCCTCCCAGAGAAGGGTTCAGAGGCTGCATCGATGACACGACCTTTGTCCTGTTGTTCAGTTTCCCAACATCAGTTTTCAGGAGTCGTGTCCAAAGTACTGACTCTTCAAAATCTGCCCTTCCATGCGCTAAAGACCCCTATCATGGACAGGCACGATGGCTCATAGCTCGCAATAACAGGCGATCTTCCTATCTTCCACTGCCCTCCCAGAGTTTGGTCAAATCCATATTTGAAAGCTTGTTGTTGCATCAAGGACCCCACCATCCAACCTTCTATCTCATTCTCTGCCATCCCCTTTTCCTTTTCTCTGCCATCCCTTCCATCTTTTTCCCAACATCAGGGACTTTTCCAAGGACTCCTTCTCTCCTCATGAGGTGGCCAAAGTACTGGAGCCTCAGCTTCAAAATCTGTCCTTCCAGTGAACATTTGGGGTTGATTTCTTTCAGGGTGGATAGGTTTGATCTCCTTGCAGTCCAGGGGACTCTCAAGAGTCTCCTCCAGCACCACAGCTCAAAAGCATTGATTCTGCGGGATCAGCCTTATTTATTGCCCAGCTCTCACTTCCATACATCACTACTGGAAAACTAGTCCCATCTAGTTTAGCCCAAAATAGGTCTGGAGCAGTCCTCACCCCAATGATGCTCACAGCCATACAAACACTTCCTTCCCTTTGGAGAGGCAGCTCAGCCTGTGTAGAATGATGGACTTCAGGGTTCAGCACCACGGACAGCAGCTCCAAGTACCTGCCACAATGATGCCTGAAAACACCGATCTTTCTGCAAAGAACAGCGACAACAGGCTGGGAAGGAAACAAGTACATGTGTATTTTTGCAAGCTCACAAGGGACGGGATGGGTAAGATCTGTGCGTACAGAGAATGGCTTAAATAACAAATTTAACTTGCTGTTCTTTCTGAATGAAGCTCAAAGCTGCTCGTAGGCGATGTGCTGAAACTCACAGTAAAGGAAGCCATGGCCCATCATGTACACATTCCAGGATTCAGTCCTTGGCATCTGCAAGTAGAGATGGAACTATATCTCCTGCCTGTTAATATACAACCAGTGCTCCCCAATCCATGATGGGGATACATGTTGACTCAAGGATTTAAAAGGAAGGCACCTCAAAGTACAAGACAAAGGGGAGTGGTATGAAGAGACAGGGATCTAGTTGTCTCATGGGCTCCCAGAGGCATCTGCTGGGGCCACTGTGAGATACAGGAGAGGCATCTGCTGGGGCCACTGTGAGATACAGGAAGCTGGACTACATGGGCCCTTGGTCTGATCCAGCAGGGCACTTCTTATGTTCTTATGTTCTTAACCTTGGGTCCTCAGGTGTTCTCGGACTGAAACTCCCAGAACCCTTTACCACCACTGTGCCAGCCTGGATTTCTGGGAGTTGTAGTCCAAGAACACTTGGAGACCCAAGGCTGGGAACCGCTGACCTAGATGGACGCATGGCCTTTCAACCCTCTTTTGAGTTTCCTCGAGATCCTCCTGCAACATTAAAATAAGTTGTTAAATCCTCGTTGTGAGCCACCCTCTTCGAGAGAGTGACAACAGAGAAATGAAACACCCAAATGAATAAAAACAAATAAACCAATCTGCTGCTGCAATTCAGTAACCAACTACTACATCTGCTAAATCCTCTGGCAGATGGGAGAAAGAAAAATTAAGCTATTAGGATTCTTGCATGTTTCGGTAGAGAGTGCTTATTTGCAGGGGACACTTTTGCATCTATTGACAAATTTTTTAAAAAAAAAGATATTGGAAGTGAAACCCAGTTCAGCCAAACCCCTTTCCCCTAAGATAACACATTATTCAGGAGTGGAGCCCTTAAGCAGTTTGTCAGCCTGAATTAAGTTTCTTGGCTCTGCAGAGGTTGCCAATCCAAGTGTGGGCTTGATCCTGGAACTAGGATCCTGAAACTGATCACGGACATTTCCCCTCTCTCATCAGACCAGTAGCACCTTCTTGATGGGTGGTTGCTCTTGTTGCTGTCGTTGGATGTTGAAACACAATTGACCTGTTCAAATCCTGGCCGCAGATGCAAGGTGTTCCGAAATGGATAAGTATCCTACTTAAAGACTACTGTGTCTTTTTAGGAATCTACCATCCATGGCTGCACAGACTTTGCATTTATAATCACTTATAACTTGGAGGTTCTGTCTCTCCTTGTGTGATTGTATTGGTACTATGTTATCAATCGTTAGTTTTAATGTTGCCTTCTAATGCTGTAAGATACCCCCTCTCAATTCCCCGTTTCTCAAACTGAATACGTCTGAAGTGTAATGGAATCTCCATCCATTAATGCAAACAAAGGAAGGGGAGAAAAAATTAAAAGGGATCCTGGGAAATTTAAATTGGTTGGTAGTAGAGAGTTTGAAAAGGAGAGATAACCAAAGATTTCAAAATGCAATAGCAGATGAAGACAAGCGATGGGAATTATTATACTGTACAAGAAAGATGTCGAGAAAAAGATGGGAGCAGGAGTTATTGCTACTAAATGGCCTGACGGGCCGGATTTGGTTAGTTTAGAGAGGATCAGACTGAAAATATAATTAAAATTTTGTGGGAAGATGAGATGGGTTTAGATAAAGAAAAGACAGTAGCTATGTTAAAAGGGGTAAACGAAGTGTGTAATGGACTGTATATTGTCTCTCCTTACTGTAAGCTGCCTTGGGTCCTTTTCCAAGGAGAAAGGCGTGAGAAAAAAATTCATAAATAAATAAATAAATAAATAAATAAATAAATAAATAAATAAATAAATAAATAAATAAATAAATATTGGATATGTTTCCCAAATGCTCATCATGAGTTACATGCATGAGTTACACGCATGAGGCTGGTCTCCAGACCAGCCTCATGCCATCTGCTGTGGTTTTGAAGGCAAGCGTTATGGGATGAAAACATGCCAGATCATATGCATACATTGTCCTATTGGGTGGGGCCTGCGTGGCTTCACCCAGAGACAGACTGAGTGCTTTCCAGAGAGATTGGACTACAACCCCCTATAAGCCCTAGTGGCCAGGGAGATGTAGTCCAAACCATCTAGAAGGCAACAGATTGCACCCTCCTCCTTTCACCATTGGTTTTTCCAGCCAGCTATCCCGCACCACCGCTCATGTCTTTTTCCTGGTATCCATCTTTTGCCATGCTAAAACCTATGGTACTGCTCTGATGAAGGAGTTTTGCTCCTGAAATATTAGCAATGCTTTGTTGTTTTTATAGTAAGATAAAGGTAAAGGTCCCCCCCGCATATGCAGGCTAGTCGTGTCCGACTCTAGGGGTGGTGCTCATCTCCGTATTCAGGCCGGAAGAGCCAGTGCTGTGCAAGTCCATGGCCACGTGGCCGGCATGGCTGCAAGGAAACACTGTTTTACCTTCCCTCTTTTTTTGGCGGTACCTATTTATCTACTTGCATTTACATGCTTTCGAACTGCTATGTTGGCAGGAGCTGGGGTTATCAGCGGGAGCTCGCTCTGCTGTGTGGCACCCGGGATTCGAACCGCCGAGCTGCTGACTTTGCAGTCTACAGTTTCGGTGCCTTAGTCCACTGAGCCACATTGTTTCACTTTCTTTTGTGATGGCTACACAGATCCTCAACGTGTTTTGCTTCCTGGCATCAAGAGATACCAGTTGTTCACCACCGGTTGCCCACCAAACCAGGCACCTTCTCAGGAATGGAGGCTTTGTTCTTTATTATTTACTCAGTTCCCTGATACAGGAGATTGCCGGCCAAGGTGGAAGGAACTGACATTCTCCCTCTCTCCCTCCCCTCCTCCCTCCCTCCCTCCCTCCCTTGTGTGGAAAGCAAGACAGCAGATAAAGATGCTCCATCCAGCTTCAGCGAGGATTCACAGATCTAATAACTAAGCCTCCACCTGAGTGCCTTCCTGTCACCCATGTCAACATCATAGGCAAATGTTATTAAAGGGAAGGTCGGAGCAATCGGCTCTTCAGTTGTGCACTTCGTCGGGAGAGTGGGGAGGCGAGAGGCAGAGGCAGCCAGAACTACATGTGGTGTATTCGCTCTTCAGGGTATGGCCAGACACGGTGAAACACTGCCAGCAGCCGACAGAGGTTTGTTATGATTCTCCAGATCTGGGTGCTGCAGTTTTAGAAGGCTCTTGCAAACACATAATAAGAGGCTGACTGAGTTGTTCTGGGATATGGAAAATGAAAGAAGGAAGGGAGAATGTATGACTTACATTATTTTGCTTTAGTCCACAAACTATGGCAAATTAATTAGCAAAAGTCTGTGAAGATTCTCCGTCATCCAGGTGAAGTTATCTGGAAGTTGAGTCATGGTATTATTTTAATGGTAATAATTTTATTAGAGCATAATAAATAAACCCTGACCTCCGATCGCACTGTCTGGAGGCAAGAGATACAGCATGGTCTACATAAATTTGAAGAGGCATCACAGGAAAAGAGGCAGGCACGGAAAGAACGAAACTCGAGGACTGGGCAAGAAACAGATTATATCTGTCCCCAGTGTGGTAGAGACTGCCATTCCCGAATTAGTCTGTTTAGTCACACTAGGTGTTGTTCTTAGGATCTCTACTCCAGGCATGATACCATAGTCTTTAAAGACTGAAGGATGCCAATGAATGAATGAATGAATGAATGTAATCAAGTCAATTTTGACTGATGATGACCCTATTGAGGGGTTTCCAGGTACAAAATACAGTACTCAGAAGTGTTCACCTCTGGAAGCTGAGTCATGGCAACTGGACTTTTTCTTTTTCTTCAGTTGCCATGACTCAACTTCTGGATGACTGAGAATCTTCACAGACATATTTCACTATCTCCCCTTTTCCAGGGGTGCCCTGGGGCTGTGCAGCTTGCCCACGGCCACCCAGCCTGGCTCCACTCGTAGGAGTTACAGTGGGGAATCGAACTCCTGACCTATGTCTCAGCAACCAGGTATCTAAACCATGGAGCTGTCGTTTTAATAAAGAATAAGAATAAATAATAGTTGGAGTAGAATCTCGTTCTGCTAAGAGAGCCTGCCGGTGCAGGACCATGGCCAGGCTGGCTTTGATGGCTCCTCTCTGTCTCGGCACTCTGACGCAAAATACTAGATGAGATTTTCCAACCCGACTGCTGTTGTCAAAAAATGGGCTCTGCAGCTCCTTTTTGCCACCGAAAGAAAAAAGTCAATGGATTTTTCAGGTTCATACTGAGAGCAAATCTCGGCCGACCTGTTCAATCACAGCTTGTAGTTTCATTGCGGCATTTTGCTTGCTTAGGAGAGCTTGCCGTGCCTGTCCAAAATTTTTCCATCGACACCTGCCCTCGGTCCATCTCATCATGTTACCAAGGAAGCATGCAGTAACCAGCGGGGCTTGTGATGGCAGGAAGGTCACGGAACACTGTCGGGGCAGCACAAAATCCCAACCTAAAATGGATCCGTTGCTTTTACAAGGAAACAACTACAATCAACCCTAATGAATCCTGTGGTACCTTAAAGATGGCCACATTTATTATACCTTCATGTTGTGTAGCCTGCCTCATGCATGAAATATTTTTTCCAGATGAATGAATACTTCCCCCCCCCCCCAGAACTTCTCTAGATATTCCCTGTATTCTATAAACTAATCCATTGTTTCTATAGGATTCTGAGGTCAGAGATGGTTAGATTCAGAGCTTGGAAAACATCCTTTTTGAATTGTATCATACAGAATCTCCCAACTTACATGGTCATTGGCCACGGAAGCCAGAGGATTCTTGGCACTGAAATCCTAAAACCCTAACTTTCTCCAAATTGCTACTGGACCTCAACAATCATTTGTATTGTGTCTATACCTGGACTTCTGGCGACATGTGATGCATCTGATCAAGCGATTTAAAGGCTATGAAGTTCCATCCTATGTTGCATACATCTTATGTTGCATACAGCCCCATGGCACAGTGGTTAAATGCCTGTCCTGCAGGTACAACTGTGCTCGCGACCTGGGGTTCAATCCCAGGTAGCCGGCTCATGGTTGACTCAGCCGTCCATCCTTCCGAGGACGGTAAAATGAGTACCCAGCTTGCTGGGGTGGGGGTGGGGCAATGTGTAGCCTGCATACTGTAATTGAACTGTAAACCACCCAGAGACTACTTGAACTGAGGTTGGGAACCACTAATTTGAAAATGTCTAAGGTTCCATTGTTTTGCTATAGAAGACTAAAGATTGCCCAAACCTTCAATTGATGGAAACCTGGCTTGGAGTACTTCTATGGGCGCTTTTACACGACCCCCTAAGATCCGCTGGCAATTTAAATTCGGACCAGAGATCTTGGGGGTTTGTTGCTCTTCCTGTGTTCCCACCCCTCCGCACCACCTGGCTCCTGTCTGCATGAGGGGAGGGAGAAAAAAAGGAGAGAGAAAATGCAGTCTCACCTCCGCTCTGCCGTAGCGAGCTGCCCCAGGAAGCATTCCAATCTCTTCCAGTCTCTTAAAGGGGTGGGGGGGGGAAAAAAACCAACAAAAAAAACCCCACAAGGCGAGGAGAGCCCGGCACTTACTGCTTTACATCCACATCAGAAATTTTTCACCCTCGGAGACCAGGTACTTGGAAAATGTGCTGGGACGCGCTTAGGTGGGCGTGGGTGTACTTAATGTTTTTAAAATCCGGAGCTGGTGGGAAAACAATTTTAAGCTCTGTATCTGGGAGCATTTTGCCTCTGATTTTAGGGGTCGTGTAAAAGCGTCCCCAAGTTTCCTTTGGGCCCGTTACGGTTTGATGTGACTGGTAGCAACTTTCCAAGATTGTGACCTTGTGGAATAATTCTGTATAACTGCAGAGGCTGCAACCATGTCCTTCTGTATAAGAATCGCCTTCTTATAGCCAAAGTGACTCCAGCCTGTCGTTTTCTTAGACTTCCAAAGCTTTTGTTGGAAGAAAAATAGTAGGGGTGTTCTTTTCCATTACGTAAGTTGGCCAAGTTGAACTGTTGTGTTTTTTATGTTATATTTTATGGGATTTTTATGTAATTAATACCCGTTCCCTCATGAAAGGTGCGCACAGCCTTGTTCAAACAATAGAGAGAACCTGTAGAAAGCCAGGAATAAATCAAATATTACCAAATGTTCTTTCGATATCCCCATCTGTATTTACCAACCCATATTTGCTGCCACACAATTCTTTCAAAAGGTAAACAGGAGCCAGATGCTAAATTGTGTGTGTGTGTGTGAGGGGGGGGGGGGGAGGGGGGAAGGAGGGAAGGAGAGAGAGAGAGAGAGAGAGAGAGAGAGAGAGAGAGAGAGAGAGAGAGAGAGAGTCTTTTCCCAAAACTCTGGAGCAGAAGAGCTACATGCCTTATCTTTTTTATTTTCCTTCCCCGAGCTCAAACGCCCTCTATGACCCCCTCCACAGCTTCTCCCACTGTGCAGTTAGTGGAAGATTTTACAGCCTCGCCCGATGTTATTAGTCTGAGGCCACCCTGCTGGCAGGCACTTCTGTTGCTTGTTAGCGTGAGCTCAGCTAATGAAGGAAGGGGGGGGAGTTGGTAAGTCGGAGTTAACACTGCTTCCTGATAGACCACGTGGATCACGACCAAGCGTGAAAAAATAATAATCAGCTGTCCCTTGCACAGATCCTTCCTTCCCTCCTTCCTGGGGTGTGAGAATGGGCGCTTTTACACAAACCCTAAAATCCAAGGCAAAGGGCTCCCAGATCCGGAGCTTAAAAATGTTTTCCCACCAGCTTTTAAAAAAAATTAAGTATGACCATGCCCACCTAAGCGCATCCCAGTGCGCTTTTCAAGTACCTGGCCTCCAGGAGGTAAAAAATCTTCGGATGCAGATTATAAAGCTGTGAATGCTGGGCTCCCTCACCTTCTGTTTGTTTTTGTTTTTTTTTTGTCCCTGCCGCCCCTTTAAGAGACAGGAATCACTACGGGGCTGCTCCGGGCTGCTTCAACCACTGGCAGATGGAGTGCGGAGGGTTGGAAACACAGGAAGAGCAACAAACCCCCACAATCTCTGGTCCCAATTTAAGTTGCCACCGGATTTTAGAGTCGTGTAAAAGTGCCCATTGTAGGGTTTGAGTGAACAGTTGGGCGTCATGGTGACTTCCCAGGATGTACCTTGTTACTTTGGCCACAAGCCTGTGTTTGAGAGCACTCCAAATCAAGAATCCAGGACCGTCCCATTTACGGGTCGGTGGATTTTGGAAGGGCAACGGTTTGGCCATCTCTGAGGGCCTTTTTACACGACCCCTAAGATCCACTGACCCCTTAAATTTGGACCAGAGATCTTAGGGGTTTGTCGCTCTTCGTGCATCTCCACCCCTCCGTACTTCCTGGTGGAGCCCCGGTCACTTTCTGGTTCCTCTTAAAGGGGTGGGAGGCAAGGGCAATCCGCATTTTTTTCATCTCTGAGACAACACAAGAAAAGCCACTCTAAAGTCTGCAAACTCCGAGGTATTGCCTAAACGCCCTGAGATGAAACAGTGCCTGCTGCAGAATCCGAAGGCTATTTAATCATCATGATCTTAGAACTGGAGCTGGCTAGAAGCCCTGAGCACACCCGATCTTGCCTGATTTCGGAAGCTAAGCAGGGTCGGCCCTGGTTAGCACTTGGATGGGGGACCACCAGGGAATACCAAGTGCTGTGGGTGCATGGAGTAGGAACTGGCAAAGCCACTCCAGTATTCCTGCCAAGAAAACTCCATGGACACGGGGTCATGAAGAGTCGGACACAACTGTAACGACACAACACACACACATCTTAGAACTGGAGAACCGGGAAGACCCTAAAAAGAGGGCAATGAAGATATATACAGATTCCACACATCCTGGACGTAATCTGTTTCAATTGTTACCCTCAGTGCGACGTTTTAGGGCATTGCATACTAGGACAACTAGATATAAAGATAGTTTCTTTCCAAGTGCTATCAAACTGTTGAATAATTAATTTTTTTCTTCTTTTCTTCCTTTTTTAATAATAGGTTATATTGTGTTGTACTGCATTTTTATTGTTGAATATATGATTCTTATATTCCCTTCTTATATATGGAGAACAGTTTTTTACCAAAACAAATTCTGGGTGTGTCCAACCACACTTGGCCAATAAAAAGGATTCTGATTCTGATTCTATGTGTTTCCATACTCTGTTCACGAGCCTTCTCTCCCCCTAATCCTCCCCGTGTGCTACTATCCTCCAGATGTGACCCCTGGCATGGTTTCCAGTTCTCCTCCATCCCTGCCTCTGATCACCATTGTTAGCACGTCTGTTCTCTCCTGGAGAGAATCGAAGAATCTCTGACTTGTATCTGAGTCATGCGGCTGCATTAAAAATCATGTCCCGGAGCTTAAAAACAAACAAACACCTAATGCGATCTTAGTCTGCGTTAACAAGAACATAGTGTCCAGATCATAAGGAATCATGTTTTTTCCCCTCTCTCCTGTATTCTGTTCTGGCCAGGTTGTATATGGACCTGGGTGGGTTCTGGGTTTTTTGGAACTGCTGTGATGAACTGGAACAGATCTAGAGAAGGAGAAGGTTGAGACAGGAGGTTAGTTCTGCAAGGAGCTGTTGAAAATCTAGATGGGAAGAGAAGGTTAAGTGAAGGTATCTTGAAATATCCGAAGGCGTTCAAATGTCTGGAGGTTGACAGGCAGAAGACAGAACAGACTTGTGTGTTTCTGCAGAAGGCAGGGCTAGAAAAATGGGTAAAAATGGCAGAACAGGAGATTTCAGATAAGCCTGCGAAAGTTTCTAAGAGGAAAAGTCATCTGACAGCAGCACCAACTGCCTCAAGAGATGGTGGGCTTTCCTTCGCTGGAAATTTCCAAGCAAAGCCAAGTCCCCATCTGTCAAAAGAGCTTTCATCACATCTTATTGTATAGATCGCAAAATGAGCTGAGATTTGGGTTAGATAACATCTGAAGTCACTTGCAACTTTATCCATCTTGAGCTACTCCGATTTGTGGGTCTAAATACCATTTTACTGCTACCTAGAGAAGCCCCTGTGAAATCAAGAGAGCTTATGTTAGTGTCGATGGACTCACTGTATTTCAGCAAGTCTCTTCTAGTTGGTTCACCTTAATCCAATGGAGCACAGCGATCACCAGCAGAAGCGGAGTAGTGCATGGCATGTTTTCATTGATCATTTCTTCTTTTAATTTCAGTATCTGGAAGTTGAGTCATGGCTACTGGACTTCTTTTTTGAGAGATAGAAACGTTTCGCTGCTCATCCAAACAGCTTCATCAGTCTGAATACAGCTAGTGCGAGTCCTCCATCTTAGAGTTAGTCAGCTTTGACCTCTTGTCACCCTGGTCTGAATTAGGTTTATAAAATGAACAATGGCCTGAGTAGGCTCGTTAGGGAGACAATAGTATCCATGGCCTTAAGGTGAACAATGGCCTAAGGTGCTGAAACCTATCAAGAATGGGTCGTTAGCTATAGCCTTAGTGGTGAAGGCTTTTTTATTTGTCTTGGTACTTTGGAAAGCACAGCCTGATAAGTAGCAGATAGACTATGCCGGAGCCCACCACCTCTGTTGAGGGAGGGGTTTTCGATGCTCACATGAATGGCCTCCCTTACTCCTCTTTCAAACCACCTCTCTTCTTTGCCTAATATGTGTACATCCTCATCTTTGAAAGAGTGCCCTTTGTCCTTCAAATGGAGGTGTACTGCTGATTCTAATGACCCATTCTTGATAGGTTTCAGCACCGTAGGCCAGCTCAGCCTGTCATGCATCCCTGCCAGCTGGCCTCTCCCCATACCGGATGGAGTCCTCAGCTTGCAGTTTTACGGATTGCCTGCCCTCCCTGCCTCTGTCCACCCTGACCAGCCACCTGCTCAACCTACCCACCCCCGGCTCCGTTGCTGCAGCATCCTCCCTGCCTCCTTGCATGTTATAGTGACCTGTCCAAAGTCTGGCCAGGGGGCCCAAATGCGGCTGCATGGTCGGCCCCCATACATTTTTCACCTCGACAAATCTGGCCCTCCTTGCAAAAAATTTGGACACCCCTGCCCTAAAAAAAACAAATTAAGCCAGTAGCGGCAGGAGGGTAACTCCAGGAAAGTAGCTGAGTTGCCGTGTGTGTGTGTGTGTGTGTGTGTGTGTGTGTGTGTGTGTTACAGTCGTGACCGACTCTACGTGACTCCATGTCCATGGAGTTTTCTTGGCAGGAGTACTGGAGTGGCTTGCCAGTTCCTACTCCATACATGGTACCAAAACCCTCACATGGATTTTGTGTGTGTGTGTGTGTGTGTGTGTGATTCTGAGGGTTAAAGTCCACAAAAAGTAACTTCTCCAAACGTTGCGTCCCACTGCCATCACCACCCGGCACTTGTAGTTCCAGCAGCAGCTTAAAACTCCAGGGGCCTTACATAAGCACTCGCCGGGCTGTCCCCACAGATCATTTCTGCACTCCTGCACATGTGGTGGACATTTGCCTTGAGCGCCGAGCTGCGCCTTCCCGCGCTCCAGCGCCAAATGCATGCATCGCTGTGTTGTACAAGGAATTGTGCTGCGGCTCTGCCCCATTGTCTCTGGCTTTCGGCCAGGCCATGTCTCTATTGGCTGTCCAACCCACCCACCCCCACACACCGTGCCTTGCAAGAGCACAGAAAATGTAATTGTGGCACGCTGTTCATCACTATGTTATCTCCATGCTCACATATAACTGTGACATGTTAACAGGGGGCGCTTTTACACAACCTCTAAAATCTGGTGGCAACTTAAATTCGGACCAGAGATCATGGGGATTTGTCACTCTTCCTGTGTTCCCACCCCTCCATACTCCATTGTTCCTGTCTGCGTGGAGGGAGGGAGAAAAAAAGGGAGGGGGGAAAAATGCAGGCTCACCTCCATCTGCCGGTCGAAGCAGCCCTGAGCAGCCCGGTAGTGATTACTGTCTCTTAAAGGGGTGGCGGGGAGAAAAAAACAAACAGAAGGCGAGGGAACCCAGCATTCACAGCTTTATAATCCGCATCAGAAGATTTTTTTTACCTCCTGGAGGCCAGGTACTTGAAAAGTGCGCTGGAACGCGCTTAGGTGGGTGTGGTCGTACTCAATTTTTTTTAAAATCTGGAGCTGATGGGAAAACATTTTTAAGCTCCGGATCTGGGAGCCCTTTGCCTCGGATTTTAGGGGTTGTGTAAAAGCGCCCAGGATATATCGGGCAGGAGAACTCTGCCTGCTAACAAATTAAAATTGCTGGCAGATAGAAATGGCTTTTTAAGCTGATATCCACACACCCTGCCTCATTTGCAAAGAAAAGGTTAGCCCTGCCTAGTCAAAAAGAGGCTCAGAGATTGTTCCAGGTGTTAGAAGGCCTCTTCTGGTGGACCATCTTGTAGAGTTTTGAAATGGCGGCTAAATTCCTTTTGTTATGGGGCAGAAGTGCAGGGGGTTCACAGAGCAGAGTAGCTTCAAGTTCCCCAGAGTGGTCCACCCTTTTCTCACTCACTGGCACTTACGGTCCCAATAACTCACTTAGACATTAGTAGCAGAAAGGTTTTTTTTCTTTTTAAAAAAAGTTTCATTGCTTACAGTTGAACAGATCAAACAGCAAACCGGCAAATATGAATGCTTTCAGCCACAGACTTCAACAGACTCAAGAGAGGGAACAGTGCACCGAAGCAGAGGGACGGGGTTCCCTCTGAATTCAGAGGCAGGAGGGAATGATTGGTTAGAGCTGAATAGATTGACAGTCACACTATGCCAGAAAGGTCCCTCCCAGTCTACTAAAGGCAGCATGCAAGGTTGTAAATACTTACAGCAGATGGTTCCATATAGCTTGTACATCATGCACTTGTGTTCTAGAGCTGCTCCCCCCCCCCAAATGGGAACCCTCTGGATGGACTGCACTACAATTCCATTACCTCCTAGTGATGAATGTAGCGAAGGCCAAACATTACCCAGCTTTGCTGTGAGGGACCTTCTTCCAACCTGGGGCACTTCCCGCTTTGTTTTGCTTGTCCAGCCACTCCCATCATCCGTGGTTTTTGCACGTTTCCAGAATTATCTCCCCAGCTTTTGACAGAGCTGCCCTAGATGCTCCCTCACCCACCATGTGCGAGAGAATCGGGTACATTGCGTATTCACTCTCTCTCACACACACACACACACACACATACACACAATTGGTGGAGGAGGGAAGGAAGATGGAGAATACTTGACTAAGCCAACCAGGCTGCTTCTAAAATAAAAAAACTAGAGTTAATTCACACACACACACACACACACACACACACACAATTGGTGGAGGAGGGAAGGAAGATGGAGAATACTGGACTAAGCCAACCAGGCTGCTTCTAACATAAAAACTAGAGTTAATTCACACACACACACACACACACACACACACACCAGTCTCCTTGGAAACCAAGAATATGCATAATCACTCCCTTCATCAAACGCCAGATTAGTCATTATTTTAAGGAGGCTTAGGCGTAAACCTCAACTGAGCCGGAATCTGGGTGAGAATGGTCTACTCTCTTCTTGTTTAGACGCTCAGGTCCCGAGATGCAAACTGGATCCTACAAGAGAAAACAAAAGAGGGTATCCCTTTGTGTGCCTTTCGGCTCGGTTTCCGTATATGAAGGGAAGTTTTAAAATATACAAGAAGGTCCCTGAAAAGAACAGCAACCATCGCTAGGCTGGGGGAGACCTCAGGAGTAACACGTCACGTGGGAGACCCAGTGATGGGCCAGAGTTCGAATCCCTTCTGGGGCACGGACTCTCGCTGGGGAAGTGGCAGTGGGAAAGCTGAAGCAACACACTGCGTGAATGATCCTTTTCAAATGCAGAAGGGGCCACGGCGCGTGAGTTCTGTGGAACTCATCTCCAACTCCATCACCAGGATGCTGGGAGGTGTGATGGTAATGAGAGAATTTCCCAGGCTCTCCCTTTAACTGGTTGACTGGTTTCAGAGGAAGGAAGGAAGGAAGGAAGGAATTCTGCAGCAAATCACAACCTGAGGAGTACTATTAAATCACTACAACTCCAAAAGGGGTTGATTCACCAGATCCCCAATGATTAAGTGTGTTTAGTCTAGTTATGATTCATTATTAATGGATTTCAGGCAATAAAGAAATTCTTTATTCCAATAAATATATATATCCATGGATTCTGCATGCATGCACACATACATGCACACACACAGAGAGAGAGAAAGCAATAATACACATAGCATTTTATCATCTTGCCTCCCCCTTTCCCGAGCACCATGTCCGGGACACATGCCCGGCTTGCCCCCCCACCCCCCCACCACCACCAACAACAAGGGCATTCACACATGCCAAAAGGATTCAAAATAATTTTATACCCAAGTTAAAATAAACAACCCACAGGCAGAAGCGTATACCTGGCTTCCAATCGGAATAACAGGGTTCCCTGTCAAAACAATCCCTGCTTCCATGTGTGTCCATTTAAAACATGCTCAGCTCAATTCAAATATTCCCCCCCCCACGCTCTCGTAATCACACCCACCGTCTGTCAGCCTCGTGGTGTCGTCACCAGTGTCAAGCGAAGAGAAGGAAAAGAGTCGTGTGTTTTGCGGTTTTGAAAGAGATCGATGCGCAGTCCTCTAAGGCCAGAAACAGTCATTGGGCCTGTGGCCTTGAGGATCAGAGAAGCACCGCATGGCATTATTTTATTTCTCAGATTATGCAGATTAGATTGCTTGGTTTGGGGACTGGTCTTCAGGATTTAAGGAGGGTATTCCTTTGAGGTTTTCAGTGGCTTCAGTTCTCATTCGGGGATTTGGGGAATGTTGTGTCATGGCTTCGTTTGTAGTTTCCAGAATAAAACACCAGTGTCACACGATGAGCAGGGATGGAGCCCAGAGTCATGGATGCGCAGACCAGTCGGACTTAAATTGCACCAGGTGATTCAACTCGAGTTTGACTCAGCATTTTTTAAAACAATGACTCAGACTCCATGATGTTGATGATGGAGTAAACAGTAACACACTCACCTTAATGCTTTTGATGCTTGGTTTGACAGCTGTGGCGTATAGAATCTAAGGGCGTTTATACACGACCCCTAAACTCCGGGGCAAATGGCTCCCAGCTCCGGAGCTTAAAAATGTTTACCCACCAGCTCCGGAGTTAACAAGAAAATAAGTGCGACCCCACCCACTTTAGCGCGTCCCAGCGCACTTTTCTTGTACCTGCTCTGGGACAGTGAAAATTATTTGATCCGGTGTAAGGATAGTGAGTGCGGGGCTCTCCTTGCTTCTGTTTGTTGTTTTTTGGCTCCCACCCCTTTAAGAGCTACTTTTACAGAGACCAGAGGCAGAACGAGGTGAGCGGCATGCTTTTCTTTCTCTTTTTCTCCCTCCCCTCACGCAGCCAGCCACCCGGAAGTACGGAGGGGGTGGGAACGCCCGAAGAGCGACGAACCCCTAAGATCTCTGGTCCGAATTTAAGTGGCCAGCGGATCTTAGGGGTTGTGTAAAAAGGCCCTAAGATACTGAGATACCCAAAGGTGAGTGTGGTTTTAGGATATCTTCATGAATCTTGTCTGGCTGCTTGATGGGCTTTTCTAATTTGCCTTCGCCCCACCCACTCCATGTGTCCCCAGCAAGCTTCATTATTTATGTTCCTGATATTTATCTTTTCTTGTAAGAAATATTCAATTTTATATCACCAATGAGTACTTTGCTGAAATTGGCTATCATGATGGATGCCTAAGGACAACCTCTGGGTTGTAGAGAGAGGCAGGATATCTCTCAATGCCATCTATGGGGAATCTTAAGCAGGTGAAGACATCTGCTTAGGAATACCCTGAAGCAAATGATGAGCCACTGTGTGAGACAGAGTGCTGGACTGGATAGGCTGTGACCTGTTCCAGCAAGGCTGTTCTTATGTTCTTAACATGTTCAGTTCTATTGTGTCTGCACCTTTCTTTTATCTGTTTATATAAGATTAAGTATGTTTTTTGGGGGGGACATATGCTCTTTAAGGTGTTTTGAGGTCGCTAAAATAGAAGTCCTTGAGTGTTTTCTGTCCTAGATCTTAAGTTACGCCATACATTACATCACTGCTGATTTTCAAAAGGTATACACAGCTTGCCTTCAGATCTTTGAATGAAATCGTCCCTGGACTGACGTGGTCAAAGCAGAAAGCAGCCACACAAATTAAATCTTGATTGCATTTCACGGTGACATCTGAGAGTCGACGCCAGGAACCAGAATTACTAAAAGCATTCTTCACTAGAAACATTTGTTTAGGAAAAAAAGAAGATGAACTTGAAATTGTTTCAAGAGGAAACACAGACAGAAACACAAACGCAAATGAAATGAAATGAAACATTGCGGCACCTTAAAGAATAACTGCTGTATTTTGATGTAAGCTTTCATGGAACAGGTCTATCAGAACATGTCTATAAGAGTTAGAATGGAGGGGCTATCATCATCATCATCATCATCATCATCATCCTCTTACAACTGCAAAGTTGAAGGGAGCCCTGGGGATCATGGAGTTGAGTCCCTCTTGAAGAGCTCCAGTGGGGAATCAAATTCTACCACTGAGTTCTGCAGCCAAATGCCAGCAGTTCTGATCCCAACCATGCTGTGCCTGTGACCTGCCTCACCCCTATTCTCCTGCGGGCTAGTCACTTGGGCAGTGGTCAAGAAGGGAGCCGGGCGCTCTTGAGAAGCCCAGAAAGCATCCATTAGCCACATGCATCCTGCAGGTGGCCCCTCTGCATCCTCAACCTTTAGTAGTCTGGAGACAGCCATGAGGGCACAACACAAACAGATCCTGTTATTCTCATGGCATCGGTGGGATCCATTTGGTGCAGTCGTGCAGCTCAGCAGCTGGCGTGTTGGTCTGTCACAACACACAACACACACACACACAGAGAGAGAGAGAGAGAGCAATACAGCTACTTCAGGTGTCTTATCTCCCTACGATCAGAGTTGGCCCGACCAACCCGATCCTCCATGGCTCTCTCGCTTCGGGTGGCCACACCTAGAGAGGCCGGTAAGGTAGTAACCCGCAAACCGGCCTTCTCGGTGGCCGGCCCAGAGTTGTGGAACAAACTTCCCAGCGAGATACGCCAGGCTCCCTCACTGGCAGCCTTCAAGAAAGCCCTTAAAACTTGGCTGTTCAGGTATGCCTTTGGCAATTGCTAGGGTTGCACCAAGGTGTTTCTTTCTTTCTTTCTTTCTTTCTTTCTTCTTTTAATTGTCAAGTTGTATGCCTCTTGCCTAATACCTCCTATATATTTTTTAATGATGTTCTTGTTTTTAACTTTTTGTGTGAACAGCCCAGAGTTCCCATCGCAAATTTCCCCTATCTACGGAATTTTTTGTGTGTTGTACAGATTTTATGTCATACAAACCGTTTGTTATACAAGGGTCCACTATAAAAGCCTGCCTGCCTGCCTGCCTACCTGCCTATCTATCTATCTATCTATCTATCTATCTATCTATCTATCTATCTATCTATCTATCTATCTATCTATCTATCTATCTATCCCTTTCCTTTCCTTTCCTTTCCTTTCCTTCCTTCCTTCCTTCCTTCCTTCCTTCCTTCCTATCTATCTATCTATCTATCTATCTATCTATCTATCTATCTATCTATCTATCCCTTTCCTTCCTTTTCTTTCCTTTCCTTCCTTCCTTCCTTCTTTCCTATCTATCTATCTATCTATCTATCTATCTATCTATCTATCTATCTATCTATCTATCTATCTATCTATCTATCTATCTATCTATCTATCTATCTATCTATCCCTTTCCTTCCTTTTCTTTCCTTTCC
Source organism: Phrynocephalus guinanensis (assembly GCA_037367245.1). Lineage (NCBI taxonomy): Eukaryota > Metazoa > Chordata > Lepidosauria > Squamata > Agamidae > Phrynocephalus > Phrynocephalus guinanensis. The sequence goes on from CM074749.1 coordinate 19,513,773, forward strand.
TTCCTTCCTTCCTTCCTTCCTTCCTTCCTTCCTTCCTTCCTTCCTTCCTTCCTTCCTATCTATCTATCTATCTATCTATCTATCTATCTATCTATCTATCTATCTATCTATCATCTATCTATCTATCTATCTATCTATCTATCTATCTATCTATCTATCTATCTATCTATCTATCCCTTTCCTTCCTTTCCTTTCCTTTCCTTTCCTTCCCTTCCCTTCCCTTCCCTTCCTTCCTTCTTTCCTATCTATCTATCTATCTATCTATCTATCTATCTATCTATCTATCTATCTATCTATCTATCTATATCTATATCTATATCTATATCTAAATCTAATCGTCTTTTACTTACATGCATATATGGTAATGCATGTTAAAATATTTTTTCTGGATTTTTGAAAAGTGAAATGGTCCATCCTCCTCTCCCACTTCCACAAGCTTTCTCTAACATTCCCCAAAATGCGCTGTTCTCAGTGCTAAATAAATACTCTCAGATTGAGGTGCTAAATCTATTTTACTCTCTTCTTTCTCCTCACTGGGCATTTAGACTGAAGAATTTCTTTGCCTGTTCCTTCCCCTTTTGACTTCTCAAGGGAAAAAAAAGCAACTAAAATAAGAGGAGGGAAAGGAATTTCCATTTCAAAGAACTTCCCAGCTATTTCTCCAGAGGAGCCTTGCATGACACCAGGGAGAGAGCTTTGGAATTTGTCCCAGTGGCAATAAAGTAATTTTTAAAAGGTCAACTCTCACTTGTCTTCCTTTTCACGCCTCTGCGAGGAAGGAAGTGCTGGAGTTTTCCGTCTTGTAGCATCCAGCTTGGCAATTATTGTTTTAAAATACATATATATTATTTTTACGCTGTTGTGACTTGATTGGGGGGTTAACCATTATTCTAGCTCTGATATACTGTACCATTTCTCTAGCCGATGATTTATCTGTGAAGTTGCACACATTGAGTGAGGCCAGTCTATGAGCTGAGAGAAAGCCCTCCACCCACTCACCACCGCTTCTGTTTTGGGCCAGGGACCTTCTCTTCCACCCATCAGGTGTTGACATTTTGTTTTTGTTGGGTTTTGGGGATGTTCACAGACGGGCCCCTTACCATCATGGGCATGAAGTCGATAATGCCACCAGAGACTCGTACGAACAACATAAAAATTGTCCCGATTAGGGATTACTCCATTTCCAATGCATTCCTATGGGAAATTTGTATCAAGGAAAATTTGCTGAACGGAATTTCATTTGGAATGAATGAATTCCTTTATACAAGGTGCCACTGTATAGCGTTGGAAGAGAGCTTTGCTGATTCCTAGGTTCACCTGAACGATACAGTAATTCCCCACCTATCGAGGGGGTTAGGGACCTGACCTGACCCGCAATAATTGAAAATCCGTCATATGGAGTTGCTCAGTCAGGTCAGGACTGGGGGTGGGTGGGGGTGGCACTGCCCTGAACGGGCCTCCAACAAGCTTCCTGGGCCCCAGAAGTGGTTTCTTACAATCCGGAAGTTGCTTCCGGTTTTTCGGAAGTCACTTCCAGTTTGACAGAAACCACTTCTGGGGCCTTTGACAGGCCTGGGAAACTTGTCAGAGGCCCATTTGGGGCAGCCTGTCAGGCCTGGGTTCAGCGCAGTAGGCCTCAAACAGGCCCAAGCACCTTACCCTTGCTTTTCATATACTGCGGTCCCACAATATACGGGGACCGCAGTATATGAATCGCGAAATGGCGGGGGACCACTGTAAGTGGCTCCTAGCTCAAACCAGAAGTGAAAGTGACAAAAGCTGAGGATTTGGGGAACATAATGGGAAGACAAGATTTAGTGGGAAAGACCGTCAAGTGGGAAGGAGTAAGAAAAGAGGAAGACCAAATCAAAGATGGGTCGACTCCATGAAAGAAGTCACGCCCACCAAGTTCCAAATGCTGAACAAGGGTTGTCAATGATACGACATTTCAACAGCTATTCATTCTCCATAAGCCAGAGCCGACAAACAGCAATGGTGTCGTGCATATTTCCAAAACAGGCCCAAAGAATGGACCTAAGCAAAGGTTCGTGAAGGAAGGACTTTCCTTTCATGATGGCCTGGTTGTTTCTTTTAGTCGGGGCTGAGGTTTTTTTTTTTACTTATTTATTTGTTTGTTTGTTTGTTTTGGAGGAAACGCTGGTTTGACTGGCAGGGCGAGTGACTCTCCCCGTCTGTAATTCATCTTTGATGGCCTCATATCTTTCTGTGTAACGGTTTGCCTGGTGATTTGTTCTTCATTTGAAAACCTCATTTTGAGGGGAAAAGATAAAATAAACTGAAATAAATGTACCATAATGGAGAAGGATGGGGAATGAAGCAGGCTGACAGCGTAAAGCTGAAATGTAAACGCCACGGGGTTTCATTCAAGAACCATTCCTGTCATGGTCTCTTTTCTTCATAGAAGCTACCGCTCTCTGGGTGTAAGTACTGTTGGATCCAGTGGGTCTGTACATAGGACCGTGTTGCCTTCCTCTTTCCTGTCATCCCATCTTTAAATTATCGGTAATGTCATTTCCTTGGGGCATGAAATCAATTTATTTCCTTGGTTTCAAAGCCACGGTAATGATCCAGTGGTATTAAGGAGACTTAGCCATGATTAAGGGAGATTGATGCATGAAACCAAGAACTGGGGAAAATGTCCACCTTTGGACATAACGCCCAGAATTCCCCCCCCCCCCCCCGCTAGTCTGGCTACCAAACGTGCTAGCTATTGGATTCTGGGAAATGTAAGCCCCACCTATTGGACATAAGGCCCAGAATCCCCCCCTACCTCTGGAAAGCAAATTTCCCCATACCTCTGGAATTTTTTATGTTGTACAGATTTTACGTTATACAAACCGTGTGTTAAACCAGGGTCCCCTTTAATTCATTTCAACCACAGCAGCACAGGGAAGCTTGGCCCGCGCAAGGTTTATGTTGGCCTTCTGACCGTGGATGTTGTTGAGTGTTGTCGTTGTTTTTAATGAAGGGGTTTGAATTCTGGGGTGGGGTGGGGCTAGCCTCGGTCGTTGGAGGCAGGTGACAAAAAGGCGAGGAGGGCACGGTCCCAACAAGTCCAGGCTTCTCCCCGTGAAGGTTTGCTCCATCACCGGCAACGTTGCATTGCTCTGGCTACCCAACGGACCTTTCTTGTAGGAGGCCATTGACGTCCCGGATGGGGCTCTCGGTGGATCGGTGGCTGGCAGAAAAGGGAGTGCAAAGCGGTGGCTATTTTTTTTGGGGGGGGGGGTTGTTGTTGTTGAAAGAGATGCGCTGGAGCGAGGGAGAAAGGGCTGCTCAGAGAGAGAATGAGAGAGAGAGAGAGAGATTCCTGTTCCAACCATCCCGCCAGCCAGCTGCACTTCCCTTGGCAAAGCTAGGAGCCGTTTCCCCACCCCCACCCCCACCCCACCCCCCCAACGCCCACCCCTCCCCCAGCCCTGCCAGTGGCTGACACTGTGATGCATTCAGCAGCCCCGGCGGCTCTGCCTATGTGGTGCGTGTGTGTGTTGTGTGGGATGCAGGCGTGCGCGCGTGTGCCAGCGAGGGTGCGCGTGTGTGCCGCCGATGTGCCTGTGCCTCCTCGAGAAGCAGCGGCGGCGGCGGCGGCGGCGGCACGGGCAGCGGAAGGGACCGCGGGGGGACCATGCAGCTGCCCCAGCTCGTGCCTCCCCCTGCCAGCCGGGCGCCCCTCCTCTGGATGCCAGCCGGCTCTAAGTTCCTCTGCATCGAGGTAGGAGGGAGCCTTCCTTTGCTTTTCGACCCCCCCCACCACCACCACCGGTTCTCCCTATCCGCGCCACCCTCCATCTCTCTTCTCCCCCCCCCACGCCGCCGCCGCCGACGCCTTTGCTCTGCCTTTGTCTGGCTGTTTTGTGGCCTTTGTCTGGGATCAAGCCGAGAGATGGGAACGAAAGGAAATGAGAGAGGGGGGGCGCCACCCCGCCCCACATCCTCTGGACCCCCCACCACCACCAGCAGCGCTGCCTTACCGCTGGCGTTCCGTGCCCCCCGCCCCCTTGCTCGGCCTGGCACCTGCCACGGCCGGAGGGGGCACCTCCCTCGCCCCCAAAGGTCCTTCTCCAAGGGTTGTGCCCACACGGGCATCTCTCAGGCACCACCAGGGATCCTGCCCGGGGTGAAGGGTGGGCGGGGGAGCGCGCTTACTGCGCCGAGGGGTGGGGTGGGGGTGGGGTGGGGGGACCGCGACTGGCATACCCAGGAACATCATTTGTGGGGAGGGTCCGGCGGCGGGGTGCTTGCGGGAGAATGGCTCTGGCACTTGATGGAGGTGGTTCTGGTCCCCCCCCCCAATCCCACTCCCCCCCCCCACACACACACCTGCAGGGACGGAGATGCTAGGCGGCAGGGTGGCTGCAGCTCGGGGTGGGGGTTGGGGGTTCTGGAGGGGCAGGGGGAGTCCCTCCAGACGCCCCTGGTGGGGTCCATCCAGCAGAGACGGCGCGCAGTGGTGTCGGATCGGATGCATGCGAGAAGATGCTCTGGGTACCATCTTCACCCTGGAGCGGGAGGGGGGGAGAGATGGAGGGGTTTCTGGCCCAGATGTGGCAATCCCTCCAGCTGGGGCTTTTGGAGGCGGGAGGAGGAGAGGGTGGCGAGGGACGGAGGCTGAGAGGATCGCTTCCTTCCCCTGGTGGGTGTGGGTGTGGCTGTTGCTAGTTATATCTTCTCAAGAGCCAAAATGGAGGGCAGGCGCTCTGTGATGCTCAAGAGAAGTGGGTCCTTTCAATCTCCCTCCAGGCAGGCTCCGGACTGTATCCCCCTCCATCACCCACACACAGAGAGAGAGAGGGTGGGAGTGGAAGATGGAAGTCCAGAGCGAAGGTGTGGCAGAGGATGGAGGACACTGGAAACCCTACTAACAGGAAATGAATGGGCTAATATAGGAAGTCCCTCCTCCCACACAGCCGCCCTCTGGCCCTGGGAAATGGGGTTGTGTGCCACAGGGATGGCCAACAAAAAGCCTCATCTTTGAGACAAGTGAGCGTTTGGAGGGATGAGCAGAGACACAGGCGGCTGCCTGCCCCAGACCCCCCCCCCATTCTTGTTCTAATTCTACTTCTCCATCCCAACCCATTCTGCCACCCCCCTTTCCTCCATAAATTCAGGGGGACTGGATCCGTCCGTTTTCTGGATTTAAACCTCCCCTGATTCTCTGAGTATAAAAAGCAAGCTCTAACCAAGAAAGGCAGTTTTGACTGTTCTGCGTGATGGTTTTCTTTTTTAAAAAAAAATGAATATAAATCAGTTTTTTATCCCCTTTTGTTTTGCTTTTAATGAACTCGTCTTAAACCATTCTAATCCTGGGGCTGATGTACTCCCAGAATACATGTGCAAAAGACATGTCGAAAGTTGGTTGGCACCGATGGTGATCTGCTGTTGCAAAACAACTCGGCTTGCTTGCCCAAATACTGCCCGGAAAATCAATTTGATGGACACACATCTCTGCTGAACAGAGTGCTGTCCGTAGCCCCTGTCATCTTGCAAAGTCTTCAGGCAGAGCCCGCTCCTTGTTTCTCCAAACAATTGCTCGGTTCCGCTTATCTTCCTGTCACACTTGGGATCTGTCTGCTGCTCCACCTTGATTAGGGCCTGCCAACTTTTATTGGCATGGATGCCAAACGAGAAGATGACAGCTCCTGCACGGCATTCTCCTCCACCTTTCATCACACCCTGAAACGGAAGCATTCTCTACTCTGTAGATCATCCGGAAAGGACCATTTCTTGGACTCTGTGTTGGATGATTGTTGGGTCTATGGATGGGGAGGAGACCCAGAAGCTGTCTTTTTTAAAGGGCCAGCAGAAACATAGCCCATGGCTTGGGAGCAGCTTATCTGACGGAGCGCATCGTCCCAAGATCTTCTTTGGTCCGGTCCACTAGATCAGTGATGGTGAACCTTTTAGAGACTGAGTGCCCAAACTGCTATTCAAAACCCACGAATTGTGCCATTACAGCAATTTAACCTGAATACAGGTGGCTGTGAAGGGGCGATGCCGGGTGTCCACAGAAAGGGCTCCGAGTGCCATCTTTGGCACCCGTGCCATAGGTTTGCCAACACTGCACTAGATCATCCCAGGTCCTCATGCTTAGAGTTGCTACCCCGCAGGAAGGTCATAAGACCTCTACACAGAACTGTGCCTTCTCTGTGGTGGGTCCCATTTGGTGGAACCAGCTCCCCAGTGATATTAGGACCGTGGAGCTCCTCTCAGCCTTTAGGAAGCGATTAAAAACTTGGCTCTTCCAGGATGCTTTTGGCGACTAATGGTGGTTTATCCTATTCTCTTTTCCCTTCTTTTTGCTGCCATTGTATATCCCATTTTTAAAAAATTGATTTTAATGTCTGTGAACCACCCCTAGGTCTGGGGATAAAGGCAAACAATATGAACACAAGTCCCCAGAATGGGTAGATATGGGAAATAAGGTCCACGGAGCAGAAACCACAGAGGCCTATTCTAGCCAGTCTTTTCTGTTCCCCATTTACTTCTGGAATTGCGCGTTTCCAGATCACAAGCTGAATGGAACTGATAAGCGCTCCATTCCTGTATCCTCTGAAAAACAGATCAGTTCTGGAGGCTGGTCAGCAGGATGAGATGTGCAAACAGTTGGAGACCCAGGCTATAAAAAGGCTTTTGGCATTTTAGGAGGCTACAAACAAAGCATTGAGTCAGCAGGGCACCGAGGTGGCTAAAAGGTCTAATGGACTCCCTGGATTCATCCACCAGATGATCATGTCCAGATCTTGAGATGTAAAATAGGTTGCTCTTCAGCCAGATCTAATTTCCAGTACCACGCTCAGTTCTGAGCACAAGTTTGATAAATACATTGGCAATTTGGAGCCTATCCAGAAGAGGGCAAGAAAGATGGTGCTGTATAAACAGAAATTGCAGGCATTGGCCTGCAGAAGCAGGTCTTTTGTAAAGCTAATGGGTCTGAACTGCACCTTGAAGACCAGGCTAGCTGAAAATACATCTCCTTAGAATATCGGGACTGTTGTGATGCAGAGAGATTGCAAAAGAGAACTCTGACTGCTTCAGGTATTAAAATAAAGCCCCGTCAGCCCCGGATGGGATGAAATTAAGGCTTAGGTCAGGCATGTCCAAACTTCGGCCCTCCAGATGTTTTGGACCACAACGCCCATAGTCCTTTGTCATTGGCAATCTAAGCTTAGAATTCTGGGAGTTGTGGCTCCAAACCTCTGGAGGGCTAAAATTTGGACATGACTGGCTTAGGTGGAATATGGGGCACCTCAAAAGTTTCTGCAGACACGATCAACCCTGCCAGAAATGTACAAAACCTTCCGAATGGCTGATGGAAAGTGCATCTCTCCAAGGTCTGGGAATGGGCAAAATGACTTCCGTGCACATGCAGGTCGCCCCCCCCTCTCCCCTTTCGACGGAGGCTGCTAGTTAGATACCTACAGATGCCTTTTAGGTTGTGACTGCATACCATTGGGTTAGATGGCGTCGGGCCGTTATTAGCCGGAGAGGAGCGTAGGAAGGACTGTATGGAGAAAACAAAAATAACTTCTCCTTCATGCTAGAGGAGGTGAGAAATCGCAACTTCAGCCTTTGAATTTGTTTCTCACTCCTTGGTTATTTCTGGGAGCCGAGACAACATCCAAGTCGTTAGACCCATGGTTGTTATGTGCGTCACTCCGTTGTGAGGATTGTCCAGTAATTAGTGGGTTGGCTTAAGGGTTTTTCCCGGTTTCCTAGATGAGCTGCAGATGGTTGGATGTAGTTCGGTGGTTTAGGTCTCTGGCTCGGGAGCCAAAGGTTGTGAGTTCAGTTCCCAGCAAGCACAAACAGCCTGTGTGACCTTGGGTGAGCTGCACAGTCCCAGGGCAACAAACCCCCCCCCCCAGAAGAAAGGAATAGAAAACCAGTTCTGAGCATTCGCCTAGAAAACTCTGAAAAGGATTGCCGGAAGTCCAAACTGACTTCTTGCTGTTATTAAAACAGCCGCCGATGCATTGGGTGTTCACGCAGATTTGTGTGAACACGTTATGTGGCACACGACCCTTTCATGCAGAAAAAAAAATTAGGACAATACGTCTTTTGCGATGTCACAGAAAGCATCATACCCTTAGTTGCTGAAGGAGTGTCTATGCCTCTGGAAGCCATTGGGTGCCCTGTGCCGACATTTGGCTTTTTAGATTTTGGTGTTTATGGGCACATGCTGAAAGCTACGTAATAGTATGGATTAGTTACCCGGTAATACATTTTCCCATCCTATTGTATTACACACCTATCATTAGAGGGGTTTAAAAATGGCAAAGAAATGAATTTCTCACCACAGCCGTTCAGTGCATGTTTCTGAGGGAAGCGTGGATTTTCGTATTTATTTATTTGAAATATTCCCTACCTCACCTTTCTCCTCCAAAGGACCCAAGGTAGCGTTTCAGCTAATATTGCAAACAGCTAGTGCCAATATTGTCTCTAAGAGACAATAGCAGTTCTCCGTGGAATGTGCAGCTGAAGTGTATAGGCAGGGTAAGGGAATCTTCAAAGGATCCCACAATTAAAAAAAATCATCATCCTTATTCATCATCATGCCTTCCTACAAGTTAAGATGTCAGACACAAAGTTTGAACACCAGTTCCCCTGTATAGATCAGGTCTCCTCCTCCTCCTCCTCCTCCTCCTCCTCCTCCTCCTCCTCCTCCTCCTCCTCCTCATCACCATCATCATCATCATCATCATCATCATCATCATCATCATCATGATGTGCCATGAAGTCAATTCTGACTTAAAGTGACCCTTTTCAGGGTTTTCTAGGCAGACAATATCCCATATATGATTTACCATCCCCTTCTGGTGATGTGCTGCAGGGGATGCTCTTGAACTGTGCAGCCGGCCCAAGGCTACCCAGGCTGGCTCTTCTCCCAGGAGGCCAGTGGGGAATCGAACTCCCAGCCTTTGGCTCCACAACCAGATAGCTAAACCACTAAGCTATCCTGGCAGCATAGGTTAGGTTTTTATTCCCATATAAGTATCTCTGTACGGACTGTGGGGAACGGTGCAGGTTGTCCTTGGCTTTTCATTTAGGCAAGCATTTATGGCAAGAAGACGCTTGAACAGTGATGTCTTCCATGGGTTTACTGTTTAAAAAAAATTAAAAAAAATAGAGGGTTCCCTCCTAGCCAATCAGACAATCTGCCTATCTAGCCTAATATTGTCTGCTCTGATTGGCAGCAGCTATGGACCTGCTCTTATGGAGATACTGGACCTATCTAGCCTAATATTGTCTGCTCTGGTTGGCAGCAGCTATGGACCTGCTCTTATGGAGATACTGGACCTATCTAGCCTAATATTGTCTGCTCTGGTTGGCAGCAGCTATGGACCTGCTCTTATGGAGATACTGGACCTATCTAGCCTAATATTGTCTGCTCTGGTTGGCAGCAGCTATGGACCTGCTCTTATGGAGATACTGGACCTATCTAGCCTAATATTGTCTGCTCTGGTTGGCAGCAGCTATGGACCTGCTCTTATGGAGATACTGTTTGTGGCTTCCCCCAAGGCTACTTGTCGGCCATGGTGAACTTGGGCATATAAGGGTCCCTCCGCCTTAGGTTTCACTGCATTCACGGGGGGGGGAGGGGTCACCCCAAGAGAGATGAACAGGGTTTCCACTGGGAATCAGACCTTCTTGGTGGTGGCCCCTCCACTTTGGAATGGTCTCCCATTGAAGATTCCGTAGGCTCCTTACAGGCTCCCAAGCAGGTGGTAAAAACTGAATTGTTGGAAGAAGCCTTGAAGTACCTTCGAATAGTGTTTTGCTCCGTGACTTAGTGTTTTTTTTTTAACCTCATGAGGTACTAATCACCATCATTTATCGCTCATTAGTTTTGAGTTTTTTTTGTGTTATTTGTTTGGATTCCTTTATTCTGTCTTTGTTTCATCAGGATGGGGCGGGTAGTGAGGGAGTGATTTCTGTTTGTTTGATCACAAGAGAGTAGCGACCTTGCCTAAGCAGGGTAGTATAAAAATGCTATATAAATAAATAAATATTTTCCCCCCAAGACATATCTTCAGCGTGTTCCTCTCTTTCTTCCATGTCATTTTGCAAGACACGAGAGAAGGCTGCCCGAACATTCTTTCACATTTTTATGTTGGCACCTTTCATGTGGTTTGCACATTTCTAAAGCTTACTTTTGTATGTTTTTGTTGACTGAGATTTTGATCTCGTGGCGGTGGGACAACAACCAGAACATCTCAGTCCTCAAAGAATGCACCGCTACCCTTATTCCAGCTAAAGCTAGTTGAGATGGGCACGAACTGCTGGTTCGGTGGTTCGGCCTGGTTCGTTTGCTAGCCTAACAGGTGTTCTGTGGTTTGGCTCCCCATCCTTTGGGGGGGGGCTCCTACTCAGAGGCAAGACCCTGGCTTCCCTGTCCCACCACCTCCAGGTGCTGCCTCTGCATGGGCACCCCCCCCCCAGAGTAGGCGGGGCTTGGAACAGCTGAACACTCCCACTCAGCTGTTAAACGAACTGGGATGAACCACCAAACTGCCCATCTCTAAACACTAGGAATGAATATTGCTTGAAATCACATTTATCTAGTATATGTTTCTGGCCCTTTGATGGGCAGAGGCTACAAGGAAGGGGAACAAGGGGAACAATCGATCGGGACCTTCATTAGCTGTGTAGGTTTGTGCTTTTGCACTGTAATTCCCCACATCCCCCAAGCAGAGTTCTTTGTTTTGGCCTGCAGTTTCCAGAATTCTGGGAACTACACCCCTGCCTTCATCTAATCCACTGAATGAGTTTTCACCTGCGTGAGCGCTAATCAATTTGATGGCATTGATTCTTCCTGACATGACACAGATTTCTTATCCCTTCTCCTTTGGGGAGGCTGAACTGGCAAGATGGCCAGTCAACCCCCTTACAGAGGGGAGTCCTCCCATCTCTGGGCAGGCAAGTGGTGGCCGTGAGATGGCTCTGACTCAGTGATGGAAGCCACAGCCTTCCATTGCTGTGCATTGCAGAGGACAACACACACCAGCTCTCTGAGAGGTGCTTGGATGACAGATCCCATCATCCTTGACCATAGATCCTGCTGGCTGGATTGGATGGCAGCTGGAGCCCAACAGTGCCTTGAGGACCACAACTCACTCATTCACTCACTCAATCAATCAATCAATCACTTACTCATTCACTCACTCACTCATTCACTCAATCAATCAATTACTTACTCACTCACTCACTCACTCACTCACGCACTCACTCACTCACTCACTCACTCTATCTATCTATCTATCTATCTATCTATCTATCTATCTATCTATCTATCTATCTATCTATCTATCTATCTATCTATCTATCACTTACTCACTCACTCACTCACTCAATCAATCAGTCAATCAGTCAGTCAGTCAGTCCCTCCCTCCCTCCCTCCCTCCCTCCCTCAATCAATCAATCAATCAATCAATCAATCAATCAATCAATCAATCAATCAATCACTCCATTCTGTTCAAAACTATCCTGGGACAATTGAAGGAAGGACTCCTTCATTTGGAGGACTTTATGGACCCATTTAAAACTTCAAAGGCCTGGGTTAACTGGAGATTTCCTACCCACCAAACAACCACCTGAGACAGCCAACAGAGCTGTCCATTTGGTGTGCGGGATTGTTTTCCCCTGTTGTAGCGACCACGGTTATTTTCTGTAATTTTGCACCTGTCCGCCTGGAGCATTGGCCGATGAAGTCTCCATCATTGTCATTGGTGCATCCTTTTTGGACACTGGATTAAGAGCTGCCCTGCGAGCCTCAGAGACAGGACCCGGGCTCGGATCATTCTTTCTCTCTCCCCCCCCCCCAACGCCGCATATTTTGTATTGCTGTTTTCTTAGGCTGGGAGAAAACAGGGCGCACTAACCCAAGGCGAAATGAGTCACTGAAACAAAAAGACCGCGTGTTGCCAGACCAACCGTTCATTTGGGATAAATGAGAACGGTTTCGGGGGGCCGGGCGCTGGCCTGGAAGCATCCCTTTGACATTGAGGCCGTTGCACTGGGAACAAAACCATTAGCTGTTCCTCTCTCCTGCCTTGCCTTGAGCGTTCTCATTCTCCATAGCAGAGGTCAAAGAAAAGAAAATAAGCAGCCCCGCTCAGTGAGTCCTGTCGCTCTCCTCCTTCCCTACAACTTTGAGGGTCCGCTTTTGGTGTCTTGTCTCCTTTCCCTCCACTGCCGTCGGGCACCCCTGATGGGCGACCACTGCCCCATCCACTACCACCCCGTGATGGAGCAAGGGGGTCTTCACCTCCCTCCCTCCCCCCTCCTCACTTCCCTCGATCTGGTCCCTGCTCCCCGCATGCAGAGCAGGCTATTAATAGAGCGAGTGGATTTATTGAAAGAGGCAAGCTGACTGGAGCCCTTCCCCGGTGAACGAGTGCCCCCCCCCCGCTCATGGCAGCGTCCCTAGGGCAGCAGCAGAGGGCAAGGGTGAAAGGAGGCAGGGGATTGATTGGTTCTCTGATTGGCTGACTTGGGCAGTTGACGGATGGATTGCTTTTATTAGGCAAAGGCGAAAAGTAAAGTGTTCTGCTTATATACTTTCTCATACAGTAGTACTTACAGTTTATATTTATTTATGGAGGTTACACATTGCCTCCCACAGCAAGCTGGATGCTCATTTTACTGACCTCGGGAGGATGGAAGGCTGAGTGAACCTTAAGCCTGCTCCCTGTGATTGAACCCCAGGTCATGAACACATGTCCTGTAGTCACTATTTGTATGAGTATAGATCAGTGATTCTCATCCTGTGGGTCCCCAGATGTTTCTGGACTGCAACTCCCAGAAGCCTCCATCATTCACTGTGCTGGAAGGGATTTCTGGGAATTGCAGTCCAGGGACATCTGGGGGACCCATATGTTGAGACCTACTGGTATAGATATTTATATAAGCTGCTTCTATGCCCTAAGCACATCCAGTCTCACCTGTTTTCAGAAGCTAAGCAAGGTTGGCCCTGGCTAGTACTTAGATGGGTGAGCACCAGGGAATACAAGGTCCTGTAGGCACCTGGAGTAGGAACTGGCAAACCACTCCAGTATTCCTGCCAAGAAAACTCCATGGACATGGGGCCATGAAGAACCAGTCACGACTGTAATGACACAACACACAAAGATATCTATATGGGATATATATGGAGATATACAATACAGTACATATGCATTAAGAGCTACAAAACATGCAAATACCTGCTTTTTTGGTGATATTTCTTGAGGGCGATTTCCTCTTTTCTAGCAAGTGGGAGACTCTGAGCTTGATGACCACACAGATTATAAATATTCCAGTTTTTCAACTACAGTTCCCAGAATCCCCAGCCAAGTTTTTTAAACCTCCCAGAATCCCACAACTGGTTTCCCTATTCTCAGGGAATCGACTCTGTCAAAGCGAGGCTTCTGCCCTTTGGTGCCAGCAAAGGTATCACTGAGTCTCTAGCAGATGTCCATCCGTCCTCGTGATGTCAATGCCCAGATGTTTGATCACAGATGGGATAGGGTCACCAGAATGGTGTGTTTGGAAACCGTGAAGGGGTGAAAACCGCCCAGTGGCAAATGTGCCTAAAGGTTCAATAGCACCCTTTTTAATGGCGTTGGAAGCATTTTTTAAAAATGAATTTGGATGCAAGCAATATTTTCCAGCAGGTCAGTGTGGCTCAGTGGGTTGGCGTTTCCGGCCGCAGAGCCAAGGGTTGGGTGTTTGCCTCCCCACTGTGTGCCCGAGGAGACAGGGCTCAAACATGTGTGGCAGATGGGATTATGTGTATCTGCCGCTCCGAGGTCTTGGGAAAGCTATGTGATCCCTGAGCCCCTCTGGAAGGAAGCACTGGGAGGTGGTTCTGAGAACAGGACCCCTCAAAAAACCTGGCGAGGGTGGGGCAGCTACAAATCTACAGCCAAACCATTATTTTTGGTTTAACTGGAGTCCAGTCTGTTCGTAAAAGAGAGGCAGCCAGCCATGGCGATGGGGATACCCAGTTGTTGTTGTTGTTGTTGTTGTTGTTGTTGTTGTTGTTGTTGTTGTTGTTGTTGTTGTTGTTGTTCAGTCGTTCAGTCGTGTCCAACTCTTTGTGACCCCATGGACCCGAGCTCGCCAGGCCTTCCTATCTTCCATTGCCTCCCAGAGTTTGTTCAAATCCATATTGGTTGCATCGATGACCCCGTCCAACCATCTCATTCTCTGCCGTCCTCTTTTCCTTTTGCCTTCCATCTTTCCCAACATCAGGGACTTTTCCAAGGAGTCCTCTCTCCTCATGAGGTGGCCAAAGTACTGGAGCCTCAGCTTCAAAATCTGTCCTTCCAGTGAACATTCAGGGTTGATTTCTTTCAGGATGGATAGGTTCGATCACCGAAGCTTTTGTCAATGAAGTGCAAAACGCCAGGCTATCTCCAGATATTGCTAATATAAAGCACCAGCCTAGAAGTTACGTTTGGCCACCATCTTGGAAAAATGAATGGTAGTCTTTGTGTATTGCTGTCCTCTTTTCCCCCGCCCGTGTGTCGATCCTAGCAAGTGGGCCTGGTAGTAGGAAGCGCCAATAACAATGAGACTCTGGTTGCTTTCAAGATGACCCACTTTTGTTTGGCACCGGTGTTTGCAGGACTGTGGCCTCCTCGCCATCAACAGAAGGGGCTGCCCTTTGCCAAGGCATGTGCCAGATACAACCTGGACATCTTTTGTGGTGCCATCAGGCAGGTTTTTTTGCTCCCTGGCTTGATAAGGAGGTCACTAATGAGGCAAAATGGAGATGGAAAAACAGGACAGAGTGAGGTTCTCCACCCCTCCCCCCAAGCCCCAGATTTACCTCAGAGAATTGAAAATTACAGGGTAGAGTAGTTTCTGAGATTATGAAATCAAGATCCTCTCTTTTTAAAACAGTGATGAGGATATCAGCCACCCACCCTGGGCTTCTCTGAGTTGTACTCCTCATAGTAAATGTGTAAGAGGGGTGGATATTCTTTTTTTTTGTCATGGCATGATATAGTTGTGAGTCATCTCTGTCACAGAGGAAAATATTTGACACTTTTAAAAAGCCTTTATAGCCTGCCCTCTGTCACAGGATCTTGGGGTCAGTTACAAAGCCATATGAAAGGATTTGAAAAACACCAGAAATTTGAAATGATATAGACCAGTGGTGGCGAACCTTTGGCACTCCAGATGTTTTGGACCACAAATCCTTTGTCATTGGTAATCTAGGCTCAGAATTCTGGGAGTTGTGGTCCAAAACATCTGGAGTGCCGAAGGTTCGCCAATTGCCACCACTGATATAGACTGTGATATTTAAGCATAATTTCCTAAATTTATTCCCTGATAGTCTTCTGCTCCAGTATTTTCTGTTTCATTTCTTTTCTCCCTGTTCCTCCCCCCACCCCCTTTTCTGTGCCAGATCTTCAGATTCAGAGCAGGATTTGGGTTCTGGGAGGGTCAATTTCCCCTTCCAAAAAAGGAGTTCTCCTAAGTTGTAGTATAAAATAGAAAACTGTGGTTGTCTAGGAAAGTGGATGGAATTACTTTGAGATTGCCAATCCCTTCATCTGAACCACGTTTAGCTTTGGAAGCTGTTGCTGTGTGCCAGGAGGTAGCTTTTGGTGTGTCAAGCCCCTGGTAGCTGTTGTGAGTTTTTTGGGCTGTTTGGCCATGTTCTGGAAGTTTTAAAAGTTTTGCCAGTCTCTGTGGCCGGCATCTTCAGAGGCCAAGGAGCTCACAGAAATAGGAGTTCTCTCTGTGCTCTGGGGTATAGAGCGAGTGAGACTGCGGGGTTTTTAAAATTGTGGGAAAGAGGAAACTTGTCCTATTCAGGAGAATAGGTGTTAGTCATTGTATTGTGATGTGGAGATATTAAGAAGTTTCACTGCCATCAGAAAGGGGGTGATCTTTCTCTGTGTTTGATGGGTGTCGTTAGCTGTTCTATTGTGTGAACTGGTCATAGGTGCCTGTGGCTTCCTTTATCAAATCAATCCATACATCTCGTGTTGCCCCCTTCCTCATCTCCTGCTTTCCTCACCCTTTCCCCAGCAGTTTCACACCAGTTTGGGATGCTCTCCTCTTAAGACAACCTAGACTAGGAGTAACAGTCATGGTGGCCTGTGAGCTTTATGGCCCCTAAGACAGGCATGTCCAAGTTCTGGCCCGGGGGTCAAATGCGGCCTGTTTTCAAATTTTGAGCAGCCCGCAGCCTCTTCCCCCCACCAGCTCAGCTGTCACGCATTCCTGCCAGCTGGCCTCTCCCCATTCTGGATAGAGATGTTAGCTTGCAGTTTTATGGTTTGCCTGCCCTCCCTGCCTCCATCCATCCCCCAATCCTACCTGCCACTGGCTCCATTGCTGCAGCATCTTCCCCACCTCCTTGCATGTCCTAGAGCAGTGGTGCCCAAACTTCAGCCCTCCAGATGTTTTGGACCACAACTCCCAGAATTCTAAGCCTGTACTGCCAATGGCAAAGGACTGTGGGAGTTGTGGTCCAAAACATCTGGAGGGCTGAAGTTTGGACATGTCCGTCCTAGAGGCTTGTCCAAAGTCCGGCCTGGGGGCCAAATGCAGCTGAATGGTCACCCCCCGCATATTTTCACCTCACCAAATCTGGCCCTTCTTGCAAAAAGTTTGGACACCCCTGCCCTAAAAATAAACAAATTGAGTCAGTGGGTTTCTTTGGTGCTCTCTGGCCATTATAGGGATTGAGGTCGCCCTGTGTGGCTCTCTGGGTCACAGGAGTGGCCTTCACACAAGAGTGTATCCACCTTTGAGAAAAGCAAACAGGAAAGGTTTCAGAGGAGGGCCGTGAGGATCAGCAACCATGTAGCACATAAATTCTGTGGGCCAGTCAGAAGTAATTGGGCATATTTACCCTGGAGAAGAAAGACGGGAGGAGGAAGATAATCCCTCGCATAGGCCTGATGATGGGTCACATGGCAGAACCGAGGCAGAGCAAGATATTTTGAGGCTGCTTCTCTTTTGTCGTGTTCTCTCGCAGGGGTGGGGTCTGCTTTTGGGATCCTGAAACACCACTTTGCATTCTCTTTTGATATAAGTATTATTACTTAGATATAATGATTACAGTACAATGGACCCTCGTATAACAAACGGTTTGTATAACATAAAATCTGTACAACATACAAAATTCCAGAGACAGAGGAAATTTGCTTAGCAGAATGGTCTATGGAGCGAATCCGTACAACATAAAAATGGTCACCATTAGGGATTACCCCGTTTTAATGCATTCCTATGGGACATTTGTACAAAGGAAAATGTGCTTAACATGATTTCATTTGGAACGAATTAATTCCTTTATACAAGGTACCACTGTACATTGAAAAGGTGTTTCAAAATACTTTTTAGTGGCATTTTGAGAGGGATTTTTTCCAGGTTTTACACCATTTTCTTATCCTGCTTATGTTGGCAAGAAAAGTGTTATTATTGGGTTTTGTCTTTCATTCTTTTATTTTTGCTTGGAGTACAGGCTTTTTATTTTGAAAACAAAGCAAGTAAAAACAGATACATTGCTTATTTCCTGCCGTGTTACATATATCAGACGTTTTTCCCCAATAGATCGGCCTAGTTGTTTCATGATTCTCTTCTCATCTTAAACAAAATTATTTCCATATTTCCATATTTACTAAATATTTTCCATTAATATTGTTCTAATGTTTTTTCATATTTTTAATAAACACCCATGTGATGGCGTGGTTAAAAGGCTGGGTTATGACTCTGGGTTCAAAAGATCTGGCTGTGGAACCTCACTGGGTGGTGGGTAGGTAAGGTGACCCATTCCATGAACATCCTGCAAACCTTGAAAACATTGGTAGGGTCCCTATAACTCACAACTGACTGCCAATGATAAACAAATGTTGATCAATAATTCCAGGGTGTAATGTCAAAATTGGCCACTAGGGGGAACCAGAGAGTACATCCTTGTTTCGTTTCCCCTCTGGTCTGTTGGTAATGGTAATGACAAATGGTTGTTACTGCAATGAAATGCAATTAATTGCAGTGCAGCAATAGTAATTAGTACAGCAACCATGCTACCATGAAATAAACAGTACAATACAACACAACAGGTTCCTGTTGTTGACGTCCTCTTTAAGGGGCCAAAAGCCTTCACCCACTGGCCACACGACAGAACCAAATGGTTGTTACCATAAACCTGGACCTAGAGGGAACCAGAAACAATTCTTAACAACGTTACACATAAATGCATCCTTGAAGCATGAAGGCCAGTTTGGTGAGATATTCATACCGAAGGCAGAGCTTTATTTATTTAGAAGCATCATCTGCTTTGACGTGGGGCGCGTGGGGAATTGAATCTAGACTCTGCCAAGAAATCAGGGAATGCTTTGTGATCAGAATATGTCATGTAAATGAACTCAGCCGAACATCAGCAAGACGAGTCAGTCTAGTCTTGAATCAACGCTGCCGAACTCATTGGAAAAGCTGTGTCTAGACAAAACCTTGCTTGGAGAAAGTGTCGGCGTGACCACGTGTGTCTCACTGACTGCCCAGGGCTGCTTCAGGTAACATTGATCTGGAAGTGCATCTTGTGCTAGAAGCCAGCATTAAGGTGCCCAGATGTGTCACCTGGGAACTGTGCCATGCAAATTTGCACATCTCAAGCCCGCAACGTGGCACGGAGCACTTTCGCTTTCCAGAACGTACGCAGGGCTAACCACAGTGGCTGCGAGTGAGGCAAGTCGCTTATCGCCTCTTCTGCCCATGTTAAGACGGACCTCTTTGGGAAACGGAGGGGTCTGCAGAGAAAGGACGGCAGAGAGGTAGCAGGACGAACGGGAGGTGGACGATTTGCAAAATCACAGCTTTGTGCTTTTGGACTTCGGGTTTTGTGATGCTCTTTCACCTTTCCCCAGCTTTTCTTCCTTTCTCAAAAAGAACAGTTGCCAACAGTGCCCTCTCTGTGTTACAAGGGCACAGCTTTGGGTGAGGGGCGGCAGCTTTAAAAAAAATGCCAATTTGGGGCCTTCTGAAATGCCCATTGGCCAGCACCAGAGCTGAGTGATCATTAGGGATCCATTGATTGAAATGCGTCCATCTGCCAGAGTGGCCAGAAGAGAAAGCTGGTTGCAAGTCCTCCAGCAGGGCCCGTGTGTGTGTGTGTGTGTGTGTGTGTGTGTGTGTGTGTGTGCTGCACCTACTGTAGGTATGACTCAAAGTTGCAGTGTGCTTGTACTGCAGTGGAGAAAACATCTCCAGGTGACCACAGCCTTGGCCTTTGGAGAGAAATCTTCATTTGCCTTGATGCAGTCAGCAGCCCAGGGGTGTGCCTGCAAGCTACAGGTAGGGGCCAGCCTGAATGCTGTGGGCTTAGCATTATCAATGGGATATCAATTGGTTATCTATGGGTGCTTTTACACGACCCCTAAGATCCGCTGGCAACTTAAATTCAGACCAGAGATCTTGGGGGTTTGTCACTCTTCCTGTGTTCCCACCCCTCCGCACTTCCTTGCTCCTGTCTGCATGAGGGGAGGGAGGAAAAAAAGGGAGAAAAGAATGCAGGTTCACCTCCGCTCTGGCATCCAGCTGCTCCCGGAACCATTCCAGTCTCTTCCAGTCTCTTAAAGGGGTAGGGGGCAAAAAAAATAACCAAACACAAGGCGAGGAGAGCCTGGCACTCACTGCTTTACATCCGCATCAGAAAATTTTCACCTTCGGAGACCAGGTACTTGGAAAATACGCTGGGACACGTTTAGGTGGGCGTGGTCATTCTTTATTTTGTTTAAAGTCCGGAGCTGGTGGGAAAACATTTTTAAGCTCCGGATCTGGGAGCCCTTTGCCCTGGATTTTAGGGGTCGTGTAAAAGCGCCCTATGCCACTCCGATTGACGTCAGTGGGATTCTACTCTGTAAGGACCAGCCAGGTCTATATTCCGGCATTGCAGTGAGAGTTCAACAAGGGTCTTCAGCAGCATCACCCATCGCTTGTTGGCACAGGATCAATTCTCTGGAGGGTCCATGAGACTTAAACCCCAGGGACGTGAACACAGGATTGGGCCCCTATGTATCCCACCTGGTGGGATGCAGCTTCCTCGGCCGCAACCAGAGATGGGCACAAACTTGTTTCGTGCCGACTTGTTTCTCCGTCAAACAGATGTTCGGCGCATCTCAACCCTGTGTCCTCTGCTGGGCACTGCCTTTGAGTGGGCGCCTACTGGAGGGGGCAGAGTTGGAAATGCCGAACAACTGCTTGGCCTAGAAACGAACCAGCATGAACCATTTGCTGGTGCCCATCTCAGGTCACAGCCTTCAGGTCTTGAAATTCCCCTGGAACCATTGATCAGCCATTGAGGAAACAATTGTACACCCTCCATCATATCTTGACTGAAATGGCCTTTCTTTCTTTCTTTCTTTCTTTCTTTCTTTCTTTCTTTCTTTCTTTCTTTCTTTCTTTCTTTCTTTCTTTCTTTCTTTCTTTCTTTCTTTCCTTCCTTCCTTCTTTCTTTCGTTGTTGGCTGACCTGCCCTCCTCTAGTCCCAAGCTGTGACTGAGTTGGGGAAGTTTGGTTCACAAAGAGGAGCGTGGCACAAACATTCACCCTCCTTGCTGCCTGCAAAGTATTTGAAGGTTTGGGAAGGAAGGTGCGTGGGGGGGGGGGGACAGGGAGGCACTGCAGTACCCACGTCTGTGATGGTGAGAAAAGAGAGGAGGGAAGGGCCCGACAGCTGGCGACCCAGTTGGTTACAAGGAGCCGGGCCATTTGTATTCAGAAGACGGTGCTACGAGAGAGGTGTCTGGCAACTTGGCGGTGGGCGTTGCAAGAACGGGAGAGGAAAATAGAGGAAATCTTGAGCAGCAGTCGGGGCAATGGCAGGAGACGCAGGTGGGACACTCAGCAGAGCGAGAACTGCCGGAGGTGGTGGTGAGGGAAATGGGGCAGCCCAAAGATAGATTTGCTGCCCAAGGTGGCACAACCAGTCAGGATAACTCAAAGGGTGGCCTTGTTATCCTTCTCTCCCTCTATGCCAGGCATGTCCAAAGTCAGGCCCGGGGGCCAAATGCAGCCCGTTTTCAAGTTTTGAGCGGCCCGTGGCTTCTTCTCCCCACCAGCTCAGCCTGCTATGCCTCCCCACCAGCTGGCCTCTTCCCATACTGGACGGAGGTGTCAGCCTGCAGTTTTACGGTTTGCCTGCCCTCCCTGCTTCTGTCTACCACCACCCCAAGTCACCTGCTGAGCCTACCCGCCCCTGGCTCCATTGATGCAGCATCCTCCCCACCTCCTTGCATTGTCCTAGAGGCTTGTTCAAAGTCCAGCCCAGGGCCCCAATCTGGCTGAATAGTCGCCCCCCCCCCACGTTTTGAAATCACCAAATATGGCCCTCCTTGCAAAAAGTTTGGACACCCCTGTTCTATGCAGACCAGAGTGGCATGTAAAGGGATCACCTTGCTTACCTACGTGAGAATCCTGCAAAGGGATGAACCCCAGAGCAGTAGGGATGGGACTTGTGAGTAGCAATATTACTCAGACTTAATATAGGGGGTTGGGGCAAAATTGGGCCCGACGCGCAACTCGGAACCATTTTTGGGGGGTTGTGACTCAAGTCCCTGAAGGGGGGAATCTGCCCCCTCCACTTCTGCGGCTGCCACCACCACCACCACCACCACCACCACCACCATCGTCCTGAGATGCAGCAGGCTTGGGTTCCTTTCCAGGAACTGGCTGCTGCCTCCCCCCCCCCCCCATGCATGTTCCTCCCATGCATGTTCCTGATTGGCCAGCACATGTGCAGAGGGATAGGAAAGTGACAGTCTCAGCCAGGTGGTGCATGCACAACCAAAGTCCCGAGTCTCGAGACGTGGGACTCAGGTCGCAGGGCTGAAGGCCTGGACTCAGACTTGGGACTTGTCTCCAAAAACTTTGCAACAACTCAAATCCAGAAATAAGAAGTCTGTGGCACTTGGAAAGACTTGTTGGCTTAAAATGTTTTAAAGACTCAGTCTTCCAGAACAGCTAGTGGCGGAGGCTTCTGGGAGTTGCAGTCCAGGAACATCTAGGGACCCATAGGTTGAGGACCACTGATTTAGGCAAACTGGAGGCTCTCTGTTGCCAATAGGCTGCTTCAATAAATCTTTTTTTTTTAAAGTCTTCAGAGGCTGCTGGAAGGAGAGCAGGATGGGTGTGATGCTGGTATTTTTAACAGCTGCCAGGGTCCCTACACCCCTGAAAGTGTCCCACTGTCCCACTGTTTATTTATTTATTTATTTATTTATTTATTTATTTATTTATTTATTTATTTATTTATCGGGCCATCTAGCTACAGGGCTACTCTGGGCGGTTTCCAGTACATGTCACCATACAAACGTAAACAATATGCAATTAAAAAAACTAAAATAGAAAAAGTAAACATAACTAACTTAACAATCATATCATGGAACCATCGTAAAACTATCCTTTGCCCTGCCCTCCCTCCCCCCCCCCACCTTGGGTTGCAGATATTGCAGCAAAGAGTAGAAAAATGTGTCGTAACTAATTCCTGACTTCACAAATAGTTATTGTAGTTAGCTTGCATGCTTATGTTCCCTTGGGGGAAACTTGGTCGCGGTATACAAATGCAAAAATAAATAAATAATATTATTTTCGCATCTGGTTCTCCACTCCCAGCCAGGCAACATCAGATGGCAATTCTGGGAATTATAGTCCAAAGCAATAACTTTTTCCAAGCCCTGAAGTGACCTGCAAGACAGCTAACGGAAAAACTGTTTTTACTGTAGAAAGTTACCTTGAAAAGGAAATAGTTGCAGGTAGGCCATCCAAGTACTTATCACTTTTGCAGTTGTGATTGTAAAAAACAGAAATAAAAATGCTACTTTCTTAACCTGAATATTTAAAGTTGTTACTTTTGGTTAGCTTTTTCAAAGCACGGCAGTGCTACTTGTTACTCATTTTTTGTTTGTCTTTTTGGAAACACACTGAAACCTTTTGTAACATGGGAAGTGACTCCACCATTTACAGTTACACTGCTAAAGAATGGGTGTTATTCCCAAACACAGTGTAGCCATAATGGAATGCAATTATGCTTTAGGGATTACAAAAAGTCTTAATTACAGGTAAACTATGAAAATTGATTTGTTTGAAAGATGATGTTGGGCGTAGAGCTTTGTGGATTGCTATGAAGACAAACAAGTAGCGGGAAGCAATCTTATTTTGTCCTTATTTTATTAAGAGGATTTCGTCTCAGGCAAACAGAGGCCTGTTCTGTTTAAACAATCGAAGAACGAACATCACCTCTTTGAATTTCTTGTTTTGGCTTAAGAATAAGAATAAGAATCAGCTAAGTCCTTTCTGACTGAGGACAACTGTATTCAGGGTTTTCTAGGTAGAGAGTACTCAGAAGTGGTTGGCCACATTTTGAGGAAAGAGTGTACAATAGGGCTCCCGTATCCACTGATTCATTAACCACTGGTTCAGTTATCCACGGTTGGCAGAGGGAAAAATTAAATAAATAATTCAGCAGCAGCAAAGCAGGCTGCTCTCACAAACAGCAGTTGTTAAGCAAGTTACTGTTGCAAAACAGCAGCCATAAAGCAAGCTACTGTCACAAAACAGCAGGGGTTTTTTGGGGGGGGTGTTCTCTCTTATCCACGGTTTTCATTATCCACGGGAAGGCCCCAGCGGATACCAGGGTCCTCCTGTAGTTGTTTCCAAACGTGTGGTTTGCAAGTAGATTACAAGCACAGAGGCAGATTCAGCCGCCCAGTTCTTCTTCCAGCATTCCTGCTGTTGGGCAAAACGGATTCCTTTGGCCTGAGGCCTTCTTCGTGTTTCTCATGTCTTTAAAAATCATTTTCATCCTGCTCTTCAGAAGCAAACGAAGATGACAGAAGCGGTGGTGGTGTGTGTGTGTGGGGGGGAAGGAGTGGAAATATCTTAGAGCTGCCCGCCGAGATCGATACTAGGACCAACCCCAAGGCATACAATTTAGAAGACATGACAGGAGGGGAGTGAGATTTCTGTCCTGGGAAGACAGAGCCATTCCAGGTTTCTCAAAGCCAGATCCTGCCCTGGCTGCCGTCCTTCTGTTCCAACGCCCGTTTGCTTCTTGCTGCCTGGACCATCGACTTTTCCTCCTCCGCCACCTTCCCCTTCATGGGTTTCCCTGAGAAAGTTGGGCATGTTAGACCCACAGAGCCCAGAAGGGACCCTCCTGATCCTCAAGTCCAGCGACCTTACTTATTTATTACATTTACGGCTAGAGCACTGAAAACTGTCAGCTACAAAGTCTGCAGCTGGGCGGTTCGAAGCCCAGGTGCCACGCAGCGGAGCGAGCTCCCGCTGATAGCCCCAGCTCCTGCCAACCTAGCAGCTCGAAAGTATGTCAATGCAAGTAGATAAATAGGTACCATCATAAAAAAAGGGAAGGTAAAACAGTGTTTCCTTGCAGCCACGCCAGCCACGTGGCCACGGACTTGCACAACACTGGCTCTTCGGCTTGAATACGGAGATGAGCACTGCCCCTAGAGTCGGACATGACTAGCACACACGTGTGTGAGGGGGAACCTTTACCTTTTACCTTTCCACCAAAAGACAGTGCTCCGGGTTTCTCCCAAACACGTACACAAATTTAGTGATGGTGTGCAATGCAAAGAGAGGGGACCACGAGGAGCTGGGGTTGGGTGGCTAGAGATTTCACAGGGATGGAGAATTTTAGGAACTAATGGTGAAGAAAGAGGCAAGGAAAAAGAACCTTGATTTCATGTTGACTCTCATCCTGCCCGACTTCAAATTACCCAGTAGTCCCTCCAGAAATTCAGATTTATCCCATCTTTGCTTGTTTGTTATTTGTTTGCTTGTGATTGTTGTTGGTTGTTGTTAATTTGCTTTTTTAAATGTCTACAATGCACTTGCTTCCCTTTCCCTCTGCAATGGAACATTGTGTCTCCCGATTGCCATTCTGTCTGTCTCTCAGCCGGGCTCTCCCTCTCACCATTTTGCACTTGCGGCCCCCTTGATGTGACATGTACACCTCTTCTGTGATGCCTGGCTATCAGGGTTGTCAGGTTTTTGTCCCTGGAGTCTCAAGACATGCGGCGTTGGTGACCTGAATTTAATAGCCACCCCTTTGTGCATCAGATAGGACCGTATGTGGGAGATGAGAGAGTCTTGCTGGACATCCCTCTTGCACCACCTATAAAATGGCAGGACTGGCAACAGCAGCCTCCCCTTCCACCACCCACCCTTCCAACCTGCCACGTTGCCTCCTCATCTCTCTGAGGTTACCCAGCCTCAAAGTTCAGCTTGCGCCAGATGGCTTGACATTTATAAACATCAGGCCGTGCTGGAGAATCAATAGAGTTTAATAACCAGCGAGCAAAGCCGAGCGACACCTCAAAATGACATTGGCCTGTTCGGTAAATGTTATTCTAAATCATACTCACTGGAGTTTTATTACATTAACTATCTAGCAAAAGGGCCGGGGAAATAGATTCCATCGGAGGCCATGTCACTCGTAAAGGTTGATTGGCAGCTCAGTGGCTGAGGAGGGAAGGCGCTCACCTCCACCGTTCCCTGCTTCTGGGTAACAACAACAACCATCAGATTGGCAGCCACCTCTTGAACAGATCTTCTCTGACGGGAAGGTTCTAGCAAGGGATGTGCGTGGGGATGTTGGTGCCTGGTGCTGCCATCCATCCATCCATCCATCCATCCATCCATCCATCCATCCATCCATCCATACATACATACATACATACATACATACATACATACATACATACCATCCATCCATCCATCCATACATACCATACATACGTACTACATACATACATACATACAAACAAACAGACAGACAGACAGACAGACAGACAGACAGACAGACAGACAGACAGACAGACAGACAGACAGACAAAAACACAGGAAAATCTGGTTTTGGATTGCAACTCTAAGAATTTGCCAGCTCCTGCATGGCAGTTACTAGGAGTTTCAATTTAGTTTCCCAAAAGTTTCTGTTTAATAATAGCAATATATTTAAACTGTAGCTTGCATTTTAATGGAGTCATGTTTCCTGCTTATTTTAACGGCTTGGTGGTGTGCTGTTTGCTGTCCATATATGTTGCCCAGAGTGGCCTTGCAGACAGACAGACAAACAGACAGACAGATTCTTCTTGCAAAGTTGTAGGGGCTTTGTGAGGTGGTCTAGTCCAACCCTCTCCAGGTGATACAGTGGGAACTGTAGGGTCAGAACAATCATTGGCTTGTAGAACAGGGCACGACACCAAGGACCACCAATCCTCTAGACAAGGTGGGCCGTGGGTGGGGACACCACTTACACTTCCTGAGGGCTTCCCATGGGGGTCTGCGCCTAGTGGTTTTAGGTGGTGGGTGGGAAGAGAGAGATAATAAAAGGGAAGGGTCCAATTCCATGTGCAATTTGCATGTGCTGGTTTGTACTTTGTACGGGCAAATCTAGAAACAAGAAATGCAGCTGCCATAAGAACTACGGCTCCTTCTTATTCTCAAGATTAAGGAAAACTTCCCGAGCAACCAGAATGTCTGTCTATTCAGTCCGTTGTTCCTGTTCTGAGCATCCATCAGCAGCTGCTAAGCTTTCCTCTCATCTTCGGGCCATTAAAGTTGGGGATGCTGGGAGCTGTAGTCCCAAAAAGCAATCTCCCAAGCAGTGTTCCTTTTATAGTTCTGATCTAACAAGCACCTTTTCCCTTCTGTATTCTCCTCTTTCAGTGTTCAGCCATTCCTTTCCTGACTGATCCATTTCCTCTCGCCCTTCACTTAAATGCTTTTGGGGTGCTTTTTTAAAAAACTCCCCATGATTCCCCACGTTTGCTTCTTGCAGGATGTCCTTGTAGGGTACCTGTTGTCCCCCCCCCCTGGGTGCTCGCAGGGACACGCACAACCCTCATACTTTTTTTGATTCCTTTTCTTAAAAAAGCACGCTGCTTAAAGGGATGAAAGGTGGTGCGGGAAAAGAACCCATTTGAAATAAAGAAGCAAATTTCCTGCTAGCATTTATCCACACTGCAGCTCCAGTCCTCAATCCCTTTCCTTGCAAGCGGGAACCTTTGAACGCAGCAGGGTGTCTGCTTGCAGAAACGCACCCACCGAGGGTGCTGTAGCAATCTCGGTGGTTTGCCAGCTGCCCGACGAGAGGTACCCGCATTGAGCCCAACCCAGCTTCCTGGGGGGGGGGGGGGGCGGCGGCTGCTGGAGTGGTACCTTCATTGTTCCGGAGGCTGCCAGGGTGATGTCATCATCTGAGAAAGAGACTCCGCCCAGAAGCCTGCACACACTCGACAGCCACATGGTCGTCAGTTCCATCCCCCCCCCCCTTGAGCTGCACTTTAGGTCTCCTGGGCTTGCTTAATTCAGATCTGCTTTGCATTTGGCTGTACGGTTGCCCCCCCCCTTCATCTCTGCTTGCTGGTGAGATGCTGCCACTGCTTTGGCTGTTTTTACCTTTTACATGTCACACCACCCCCGATGATGAGATGGTATGTTGCTAGGACAGTGCCAGGTTATGTCTCAAGCCTGCCATGCCCACACCGGTGCAGTGGATGCATGCATGCATGCACACTGACTGCTCTCTCTCTCTCTCTCTTTCTCCCTCTCTCTCCCTCTCCCTCCCTCCCTCCCCCCTCCCTCCCTCTCTCTCTCTCTCTCTCTCTCTCTCTCTCTCCCCCCCCCCCCCTCTCTCTCTTTCTCTCTGATATCAAAATACTCAGCATTCAAGATTTCTGGTTGAAATCGGACCGGGTTTACCTCTCTTTAAAGCTTAACCAGGTAGAAGAGAGTCCAAGCCAGCAACCCCAAATCTGACTGCCCTGGGTGGAGATAGTTATTGTATTCCAACACAAGATCTGCAAGACAGATCTTGGCTCCACCCCAAAACAAGTTAAGCTAGCCCCTGCCAAGTGCATCCTTCCTCTCTACCTAGTTGCCATAGTTACTCTTATCAAGCGGAGACACAGTCTCCAGGGCGATGCCAGGGAAGCATTGGCTGTTGCCCAGGCGACCAGTGTAATTGTCGTGCTCGGAGGAGGGGGGGAGGAGGGAGGGTGACACCATGGGAGGGGAGGATGGTGGGGGGAGGGCATCAAAGCATGAAATGGCTTCGTCGGTTCTGGCCGAGGGAACAGCGAAGCGGCCACGTTCCCTCTGTGCGCGTGCCAGCCACCGAAAGCATGGTGTTGTGTTGATGCGGACATGCATGCTGTGTGTGTGTGTGTGTGTGTGTGTGTGTGTGTGTGTGTGTGTGTGGGCACTGTGTCGATGCAAGCAGGCAAGCATTGTGTGCATCTGGCATGATGTAGATCCAGGCACGCAGGCCCCGTATGTGTGTGCATGCCTGTGTGTGTGTTGCATAGTGTGGGTGCAGGCAATGTAGACATGGCACATGTGTACATCTCCAGTAGCTGTTCATATTTTTGCGATACGAAAATATCCAAAAATATTTGCGAGAATATGTGAAATGTTTACGAAAATGTTTACGAAAATATGCGAAAATA
Organism: Phrynocephalus guinanensis; assembly: GCA_037367245.1. NCBI lineage: Eukaryota > Metazoa > Chordata > Lepidosauria > Squamata > Agamidae > Phrynocephalus > Phrynocephalus guinanensis. The sequence continues at coordinate 19,542,263 of CM074749.1, forward strand.
ACTGGTGTCCTTTTCTCTCGCTCCAAAGAAAAAGATGACCGTACAAGTGCAATGCAAGATGCGCACTCCAGTAATATCTTTACTAGAGTGAGACAGAATTTTAAAACATATTTTGTGTGTCTGTATGTATATATGTATCAGAAAACAGTTTGTGTGTGTGTGTGTGTGTGTGTGTGTGTGTGTGTGTGTGTGTGTGTGTGTGTGTGTGTGTGTGTTACAGGTTCTCTGCCGCCCACTACCCAAAGGTCTCTGGGCGGCTTACAATCATGACCGTGTTGTTCTTCTGAGCCATCAGGACCCCTAGGAGTGAGGGGACCTCCAAAACTCCCCCTCTTCAACTTCCCAGCTCAGCTCTTGCAGACGCTAGCCTGTGGCTTCCTTCAGGGAGTTAGCCTGTCTCATAGTTGGCCTCCCTCTTATGCTGCTGCCCCCTCCCCCCGACCTTTCCCAGCCTGGTCCTCTTCTTTGGGGAATCCGACCTTCCCATGAGTCCCCCAAAGTAGGGCAGCCTCATCTTCGACATATTGTCCCCCAGAGATAGTTCCGGCTTGGTCTGATCAGGGATCCACTTGCTGTATTCATCTCTCTGGCAGTCCCCTGGTGTTCACAAAGCCTTCCTCTAGCTTCATATGTCAAACTCATCATTATTTCCCTGCCAGCTTTCTTTACTGTCCCAATTTCACTCCTACATGCTGAATGGAAATACAAGAGTGTGGATGGTCTTTGACTCAGCTGCCAGTGATACATCCTTACACTTCATGGTCTTTTTAAATTCCTTCCTTGCTGCTTTTCCTCATCTCAGTCTTCTGATTCCTTGGCAGCCATCTCCCTTTAGGCTGATGAGTCAACCAAGCTGGATGAAATGTCTAAGATGGTTACTTCACGTCCTTCCTCGTTCCAAGATTACGTTCGTTTCGTGATAACGTTGTTCGCGGTCATGTGGTCTTATCCCGGTTCTGTCCCTGTTTCCGTTTACCCACGGGCGTGATTGATGGTATCGTGACGACTGTTACTTCACGTCCTTGTTTCGTGACAACATCTGTACTTCCCTACCTTCGTTTTCACTTTTTTTGGGGGGGGATTCGAGCTTCCATTTTTCGATATTTCGATTCTCTGTAACTTTGCCTTTCATGCATTAAGCAGCAAAGTTCGAGGTTTTATGCCTTCTTCCCTCTCTGCAATGCATTGTTTACACCATTGGGATTGTACTGGAGAGTGCAACTTCGCACTCCTGCCACTAGATGGAGAATGTGCACGTTGCGTGACGAGCCTTACTTCACAGGCACTTGTCTCGAAACAGGAACCGAGACGAGAGAATTTCCGAGGTCAGGGGGAGGTATGGCTCATCACACTTAAATCCCAGTTCAGGGGGCGTGGTCGGGATGAGATTCCGCTGTCACGCAATGGACTCGTACCGGTCCCAAGCAGGACCGCAAACCGCGATGAGAGGGACGTGAAGTAACCATCTAACTTTTCCTCCTCCTCCCCCCTATTCTCAAGGCTAAATTGTGCAGTTTTCCTGTAGTCATGATTTTAATGTGAGACTATCCACTTTCCTTTCCCTTCCCCATTTTTGTAGAACCCGGCTTGCTGAACACAACAGACGTCCACATTTTTGTGGTATCTCACGATATGATTACATTGGTGAAATACTTTGGAATCTGTAGGTGGAGGTGATTGAAATCAGTTTAAAGTCACGTGGCAGTCGTGTGGTTTTGAATCACGGTGTGCATCCCCCTTTGGGGCAGCATTTAATCTGGTGTTGTTCAGAAGTATTCTATCGATCTCAGAGACTACAGATGCACTTTAAACTACATTTATTTAAATCATTGAATTTTCAAGACACCCAAAGATCACAATTAGAGATGGTTATTTTTTTTTTTAAAAGAATCATTTCGTTAAACATTCGTCCATTCACATCTGTTGGGCCCAGAGACAAAAGCGATAAGAATTTCCCTGTTTCTATTTTGACTTTTAACAAATGCCACCATACCAGCTATGGGCAAACATGCTCCCACATTCTGGTGCTCCACTGTACTTGGCATAATGGATCATTTACTTTCATGTACCTCAATAATCATGGCTGATGGTGCTGCACCAGAACATGTGCAGCCTTATATCTGGGAATTACATAAAAACAAAACAAGTCAGACTGGTTTGTAAGAGAGAAATAAATACAGTGGTACCCCAACTTTAGAGCAGCTTGACTTAGCAATTCAACTTAAGAGCAGAAAACTGTTGGTGTTTTAACTGCTGCCTTACAAATTTTACAGTAGATATGGTCTGCTCAACTTACAATTTTTTTCAATATTTTGATTTTTTTAAACTTATTTTTTCAATTTTTTTAGATAGGTACCTTGGCTTAAGAATAGTTTGACTTAAGAGCATGCATTTGGAATGAATTAAACTTGTAAGTTGAGGCACCGCTGTACATCCATGGACCACTAACACCTTTATTTGTTGTTGTTGTGTCATTACAGTCATGAACAACTCTTCGTGACCCCATGTCCATGGAGTTTTCTTGGCAGGAATACTGGAGTAGTTTGCCAGTTCCTACTCCAGGTGCCTACAGCGCCTGGTATTCCCTGGTGGTCACCCATCCAGGTACTAACCAGGGCCGACCCTGCTTAGCTTCCGAAATCAGGCGAGATTGGATGTACTCAGGGCATCTAGGCACCTTTATTAGGATCACCCAAATATACACAGACCAGATCTCTTCCTTTGGAAAGAGGTTAGGTCAAGAAGTGAGGGAGGCATTCAGAGGTGGGGTGCGTGATCTACCACGAGGTCATGATGTCTGCAGGATAAGAAGCCAAATCCGAAGAACTACAGTAAATACCTAGAACTCCAGGGGCAGAAAGCTGGCCTTACAGCTTAAGGAAGTGTCTCACTGGTGAACGCTAGTGTTACAGGAAACCGATATAGCCTCAGTTTCCCCTAAGTAGTGCAGACTGCAGTGCAGGTGAACGGACAAATCTCTTTGTACTTGCATCGATAGATTCGCCTCTACTGACGTGGAGTTCTTTCCATTCCATTTTCGTTGCATTTTTAAAACAACAAGGGGGAAAAAAACCAGTGTTCTCATCCTTCCGAAATTCAGCAGCAGATTACGGTACAAGGTTCTGCTCTTCTTCTGCATGTAAGCACGTGTCTATTTTGGGATGTACTTTTAGCATTCTTGACACATCTCTCTTTCTCTCACACACTCTTTCTCTCTCGCATAAATGAGTCCAATGGCTTTTTGCCGATTAACCCCCAAAAAAAGTGCTTGTTGTATTTGCCAGAGAGATGCATATGCATGGGTGCAAATTTATGTGCATCTCGTTTTGACAAGGATCTGAAGCTGATGGTTCCTTTCCAGTGATGGGAAACCAAAAGATACGTGGTGGTTTTCGCTGATATTCCCACGGACAACAAATTAGCTAAATTCATTAGAAAGTGTGTTCATGCAAATTCCTTTGCCATCCCTATTCATGACTTCTCCTGAAAATGCCAGACTGGTAGGCTGAGTGCCCTGAAACGGGGAAATTGGAGAGTTCCCAACAGCTGGCTTCCTCAAGAAAGCTGGGTGTACGTAATCCTAGATAAATATGGTACCGATTCTCTGTATCTCGGGATCCAGGGAAGTCCCTTTCTTGTAGCACAGAGCACCTTCTGCTGAAATGAGTACAGGTAAATTAAAATTAAAGCTCCGCTCTGATATCCCAACTACCGAAACCTAGATTAACATGAGAAATGCTAGAGCAAGGCTCACGGATCTTACAAGTGTAAGACCATCAAAAGCCATGCTGGAAAGCTCAGGTTTTAACATCCTTCTAAAGGTCAAAAAGGGACCTTTAGACTCTCACTTTGGGTGGCCACGCCTAGGGAGGCAAGGAAAGCGGTAACCCGCAACCGAGCCTTCTCTGTGGCTGGCCCCTCGCTTTGGAACCATCTTCCCAGTGAGTTGTTCCTAGCACAGTCCCTGCCTGCCTTCAAAAAGGCCTTGGAGACTTGGCTTTTTTCATTAGGCATTTGGCGACTTTTAACTCTTTAATTCTTTTTTTTTTTTACTTTATCCTGCCATCTTGCGGAGTATTTTATTTTTATTTTGTTTATTACTAATACAGTGGTACCTCCGCGTAGGAATTTAATCTGTTCCGAATGCATGCTCTTAAGTCGAACTACTCTGAAGTCGGGGTACGTATCTAAGAAATTGAAAAAAAATCAGTTAAAAAATATAAAAAAATATGAAAAAGATAATATTTGTAAGTCGAGCAGACCATACCTAAAAATTGTAAGGCGGCACTTAAAATGCCAACAGTTTTCTGCTCTTAAGTCGAATTGCTCTTAAGTCGAGCTGCCCTTAAGTCGGGGCACCGCTGTAGTATAATTCTTTTATTTTATATACTTTTTGTTTTTTGTTTGTTATACTGTTGTATTCTTATTTGTTGTTCAATTGTGTTGGAGCTCCTTCGGAAGATGGGCGGTAAATAAATAAATAAATAAATAAATAAATAAATAAATAGTCTCGGCTGATTTGCAGGCCTAAAGCCTCCCCTACGGTTCCATGCACCTGTCTGGTGTTGTTATAAAAGCGCTGCCGGGCTACCTTGTCTCCCCGGGGGATCCTCTCTTGCTGCCAATGTAATCTCTGTCAACAGGATTTGGGAAATATCCCTCGGGGAATAGAAGAGCTGGAGAAACAAACACACAGAGAAATAATGATTACTGATTAACCATTAGCTGCATCTCTGCGTGGTGCATCTCTTGCCTACAGAATTGGGAGATCATTCCAGATTTGGGGGCGGGGGAGAGGGAGTCATCTTTGCCTACACTCACCAAACCCATTGCTTGGCTCTCTTCCCCCCACCCCACCCCACCCAGCTTCCGCTGCAGGGATCATCCCGTCTCTTTTGGTTCCATCCGTCAATGGCGTTAGGCGCCATGGAGCTGCTGTCGGCGCCGTTAGCTGTGCCCATTAGGCTGGATAGATGCACAAGCTATGCAGGCTACGGTTTAGGACAGGGGTAGGGAACACACACACACACACACACACACACACACACACACACACACACACACACACACACACACACACACACACACACACCAGTTTTGTATGATCTTCTTTGTTGTTCTAAATTCCAGTCAAAAATCAAAGAAACAAAAGAAAAGACAAGAAACGTTTGGCACCTTAAAGACTATTATATTTTAACGACAAATGCAAAAGTTGAACAGGTGATACCAGAACTAGGGGACATACACTCAAATTGAAGACTGGGAGAGTAAGAACTGACAAAAGAAAATATTTTTTCACCCAGCGCATTGAAAGTTTTTGGAACTCCCTGCCACAGGATGTGGTGATGGCATCTGGCCTGGATGCCTTCAAAAGGGGATTGGACAGATTCCTGGAGGAAAAGTCCATCACAGGTTACAAGCCATGATGGAGAAACCAGGGTACTTCAGGAGACGGGCAGATAAGCAGGGGAGTGAATAAATAAATTAAGCTGGAGTGGTATCAGGAGACAGAGATATCAGGAGACAGAGATCTAGTCTCATGTGCTCCCAAATGCATCTGGTGGGGCCGCTGTGAGATACAGGAAGCTGGACTAGATGGGCCTTTGGCCTGATCCAGCATGGCTCTTCTTATGTTCTTATGTTCTTATGATACCTTTAGGCTACTATAAAAATAACAAAACATTGCTAATATTTTAGGGGAAAAGCCCTCTTCCTCAGAGCGGTACCAATAGGTAATAACATGACAAAAGATGGATTTGCCAGGAATTATTTCTTAGGTGTAGAGTCCATGGCAAGATGGAAAAAAGCCAGGCAGTTTCCTTCAGGCACGGAGCTTGGATGTTCTTGGGCTGCCTCTGAAGTGAAGGGAGGGAGGTGTTTTTATTGTCCCAGTCCTTCGAAAGACATGTCACGGCTCTCATGTACACACATTCACACCTCTCCTCAATGTGACTTTTAACGTAAGCATTTGTGGATCAGGTCAGACCGACGAAGCGGTTTGGATGAGCAGTGAAACGTTTCGGACTCTCGAGAAAAGAAGTCCCGTTGTCATGAGTCGACTTCCTGATAAACTCACCTGGATTACTGAGAATCTTCACAGACATCAGGTCCGCTTCTTCGGACATCCAGTAGCCGAAGGAGATGTTCGATGTAATATACACAGTGCAGTACAGTATACGTTTCATACCAACAATTCATTGGCTGTTGGGTCTATGGTACATTTTCATGCAGTGTTTGGGCTCGTGGTGTTTTAGGGCTCTGTTGTAAAAATTCCTCAGGAGAATTTTTTTCCCCTTGGTGCTCTGGACCCTCCCTGGCCAAGGAACAGAACTGGCAGGAGACAGGCTGGAGCCCTCCCTCATAAAAACTCTCCTCGGTGTCAGTTTGACTAATTTGTTAGTCTTATCGCTGGCAGGATCCGGCGTGCCCATCATAGGCAGAGAGCCATAAAACTAATGTAGTGAGGAGACAGCCTGCAGAATGATAGATACGGCCTGCCGCTTGGAACAAGTATTAGCTTTATGAACCGGCGGTAATTGAAAGGAAATATTTGTCATTGGTCTCTGGCGGGCAAGAAGTTCACGTGGCAATCTTTGAGTCCACCAGGCGGCTGCTTGGGTGGCTGGTCTCCATGGGCGGAGAAGAGGGAGGGGTATGCCCCTGTAACGTTTGTAGGTTCTGTGGGGCCTTTTGTTTTCTTTTGCTGAATACGGCAAAAGCAATTTCACACACACACAAAGGTGTACCTCCCGATAACAGACAACACAAGCAATTGCAGTCCTGTATAGCAACAACCAAACACTTGCATCTGTGCCCCAAAGGCCTTGGTGGCAGCACCAACACAGAAATTGCTTGTGGAAATGGCAAATTTCGGGCGTCCCTTCGAATCAGGCACAAATCCAAGATGGCTTCCTGGCCGGGGTTGGGTATCCATAAAACTGGAGCCGAAACAGAACCCTTAAAATAAAATATCCATTGCAATTTGCATATGCTTCCTCCAATAACAAACACGCTGGCTGGTTAGTTCCGTGATTTAGATATCTGGCCGCAGGGCGAGAGCTAGGGTCCCTGTGCCCTGAAGCAAACGTGGATTCAGCACGCACACTCACACACACACACACACACACACACACACACACGGCAGGGGGCACACGGAATAGTGCAAAATACAGATGCTATTTTCACACACAGACACACACACACACACACACACACACACACACACACACACACACACACACACACACACACCAGGGTGGAACATATGAAATATGCCCCATCTGCTTGCCCCCTCACCCCGAGTTGCAGCCCTGTCTGGGAACCAGAGGTTTGGAGTTCAATTCCCCGCTGTGGCCTTGGGCAAGAATCACAGCCCCAGGGCACCCCCCCACCCCCCAAGAAGACAGGAAGAGTAAAGCACTTCTGAGTATTCACTACCTGGAAAACTTTAGAAAAGGATGCTATAGGTCAACATTGATTTGGTAGCACACAATTCTTATGATTATTAATTAAAAAAACTTAGTGAGCATCACCGGGATATATAACCACAAAATCTCCACAGGAGATATGGAGGTGCTTTGGGGAACCCTGAACCAGAGGCTGGGAGTTCGAATCTCGACTGGCCCTCCTTGAGAGGGACCAGACTCAATGATCCATAGGGTGCATTCCAGCCCTGCAGTTGTTGTTGTTGTTGTTGTTGTTGTTGTTGTTGTTGTTGTTGTTGTCGTCGTCGTCGTCATCGTCGTTGTTGTTTCTAGGCCACCAGATGGGACTGCAAGGGGAGTTGATAACATGAAACATGAACTGGGATGGGAACGAGACTCAAGAAGTGTTGTCAGCCTTTGTAGACCCATATGTTGGTTGATTCCATCAAAAGGGGTTATGATGAGATAATAAAGGGCTATGGAAGGGATTCTATAGACCGGTGGTTCTCAACCTGTGGGTCCCCAGATATTCCCGGACTGCAACTCCCAGATGCCTGCAGCACTCGCTGTGCTGGAATGGATTTTGGGGAGTTGCAGTCCAGGAACATCTGGGGACCCACAGGTTGAGAACCACTGGTCTAGAGCATCAGTTCCAACCACTGTCAGGGAGTCATCATGGGAATTGAACTCTCTGGCTCTGCAGCCAGAGACCCAAGCTACTATCTTGTTTTGCTTTGTGTTTCTAATACTTCAGAGCACTGAGAGAACTCCCGAGTTCTCTGAGCTCCTTGCCCTCTGAAGATGCCGACCCCAGAGTCTGGCGAAACGTCTGGAAGAAAAACGTCCAGAACACGGCCAAACAGCCCGGAAAAACTCACAACAGCTATCAGATCCTGGCCGTGAAAGCCTTCCTGTATACATTTCAGAAGCAGCTTAGTTATTGGTGTCGAGGGCTGCAAGCTAAAATTGGCTGGTTGTTTTGGCCACTCCCTCTTTTCTTTGACCACGCCCACGGATGGAAACTGGTTCCCATGCTTTTCTCTGAAACGGAATGTGGACTTTGGGCTGAAAGAGGGATACCCTCCCAACCCCCCCAACCCCCCAAATAATAGGGCATAGGTGCCCCCGTGACAGAATCCCTCACCGTTTGAGGGTGCTAAGCATGCAAGTCCTCACCCACTTTCAAATTCTGTGGCTTCTGGATGATCCACCGTTTCCAGGACCATCTTCTCCCTTGTTTGCGGGCAAAACCTGCATCGGACTGGGGAAATGCATAGGCGTCTGTGTGAGCATCCCAGGTGAGAGAAGAGTGTCTCAGGTGGGGAGCGTGTCCCTGCAAGATGCATTATTTGCATATCTGTCAGCCTGACGAGGTACAGCAGCTTTAATTGACGTTAATGGCCCGCAAACGGCATCAACAAGGTCCACTAATATGCAAGGCAATTAGCCAGGCTGAGTGGCAGGAATGGTCATGTGACTCAGGCAGGTGATGTGAACGCCGCTTGCGCCACATAACCTTGGCGTCTTTGTGAACCACGTTCGGTTGTCGTTGTTGTTGTAGTTTACGCGTATCCCAGGAGTTTGAATGCTTCCACCATGCCATTCCTTGTTTGGCGTCCCGAGTGGTGAGATGTTTCTCCTTTAAAAATAACCCAAAAGCTTTGCATTATTTCCGTTTTAAAAGCACGACCAAAAGCATGTCCACCTTTGACCCTAAGCCGCTGGCCCAGATCCTGTTGCTTAGCACTGTAAATTACACCAGAGTAGGCCCACTAAATCACTGGGGATTTGGGGAGTCAACGCTGCCATAAATGCTGTTGACTCCAATGAGCTCCTCCGTTTAAATCGATGGAACCTACGGAAGAGGTGACTCACCAAATCCTCATTGTTTGAATAGGCTTACTCTAGAATAGTGGTGGAAAACCTTTGGCACTCCAGATGTTTTGGACTGCAAATCCCAGAGCTCTGAGGCTAGATTGCTAATGGCAAGCGACTGTGGGAGTTGCGGTCCAAAACATCTGGAGTGATGAAGGTTCACCACCACTGAGCAGTGGTGGTGAATCTTCATCATTCCAGATGTTTTGGACTGCAACTCCCAGAATTCCAAGCTTGTATTGCCAGTGACAAAGGACTGTGGGAGTTGCGGTCCAAAACATCTGGAGTGCTGAAGGTTCACCACCAATGCTCTAGAGCAATTTACTGTTCTAAGCAACAGTATGAGCAAGGAGGGAAGGGTTGGCAGAGGGCAGATCACTGTAACCCTAATGCAATCCTGTATAAATTCAAGGAGTGGGCAGTGGTTTCCACTGGTATCACCGATGGTCTCTTATGCCTCCGCTGCCAGTTCCTCCCATCTATAGCATCAGGTGCCTTCTCTGAATTGCCTGATTTCTCGCCGTGCTTTTTTCTGAGCTACTCTGGGAAGTGCTGGGTGTGTCTAACTGATGGTACCCATCTTTTGTTTGACAGATGAATCGCCCTATCCAGGTGAAGCCAGCAGACAGCGAAGGCCGGGGAGGTAGGTGCCTCTTTGTGTTACATACCTGTGCTGTTTGCTTTCCCTGATGGTGCCTTTTCTACCGGCCTGTGGGGCTGTTTCTTTTGGGTTTAAATCCCCCATAGCAGTGTTAGCAGGGTGGATATTTGACAACAGGAGCAGTCGGAGCTTGGGAAAGGGATCCTCTTGGACTACAGGATCCAGAATCCACTAGCCATCATGACCATGTGGTCTTTGGGATGCCGGGGGTTACCTCTTTATTTATTACTTCTTTCTTTAAAACATTTACACCACCCGTTTGATCAATGGTCAGTCTGGACAGGGTAGAACAGTTAAAAAAAAAACATCTATAGAGCGTACCATTGAAACCACACAAGAAAGCTACAGTGAATTTAGCTTTGATAAAGTTACCATCTTGGAAAAACACATTTGCAGTTTCATCATGCTCGAAGAGCCGGGACCATAAAAGAGGGGCCAAGATTCTGCATGCCTCTTTGAGCTCTTGGGAAGAAAACAGAATATATAAATGCCAAGATTGGAGGCAGTGTTCTTTGTAGAACTAAGCTTGCAGAATCCACCCATGAACATGAACACTACAACACCCAGAATCCATCAGCACTTGCCATACCAGGCAGGTCAATCTGGGAGTTACATAACAGAACTGATCCGTGGGGTTCAGTTTTATCACTCCAGGGGTGCACCAAAGCCCCCCCCCCAAATGTCAAGAAATGGGGAGCAAAGTCAACCTTCCATTTCTGGACTTTTGGCTCTGGTTTATTTCGGAGAAGTTTGGAGGTAATTCTTGTAGCACATATTACGGTGGGGGGGGGGGGAGTCCTGCTGGACCTGCCACCACTTCCAAAGTTCTCCTAAAGAAACCAGAGCCAGAATTTATAGCAATAAAATGTGTGCAATGGCTCCCCCCCCAACCTCCTCTTCCTTTTTTAAAAAAAAATGTAATGGCAAGATTTGCATGAAGGACCTGGCCCTTGAAATGCTCTGAAAATGCAGAGGGGGGGTGGGGGGACACTCAATGGTGCCTAACCTTTTTCTAAACTAGGCAGTCTAGTTGATTCTGTACCAAATAGCTGCTGCTTTGGGAGTTTCTTTCTTTTTAATCCTAATTAATTAAGGAAAAAAGGGACCCGGCACGCTTTTGCTGCTGACAGGTAGCAGGAAAGAGCTGGGGAAAGCAGGCCACCAAAGAGGGAAGAATGAGATTAAATTAAACAACGGCAGAATCCCTTGTTAACAGCTGTCTTTAGAACGCTTGCCTTCCCACGCCAGCACAGGCCTGCTCTGAGCCTGCACGTGGCTTTTATGGCTGCCATGATCCAGACTAGGGAATGGGCACCGTACAAATTACAAAACGCTATTTTGTCATTTTGTAAGTTTACGAATCATTTTGTAAGCTTACGAAACGCCAGGCACCGTTTCCTAATTAAATGAAATGAAAAGGCTTTTCCCCCCTTCATTTTAAATGGAGCGTTTTGTTACTATGTAAAATGGCTCCAATGGGTCTACAATTTGGTGCCTCTAGGACCCAGGAGAGACTTTTTTAGAGTTACAAAACAGTTCATGTTTTGTTTTGTAATGATTTTTTTTTTTAAAAATCACTTGGAATGAAATGAAACGAAGGATTGTTTTGTGCCAATCCTTAATTCAGACTGGCGTTTTTTTTAAATAGATGGTGATGTGGTTCTTTCGCCAATGGGTTGTGAGTTTTTGGGTGCTGTTTCATTTCTCCTGATGCCCTTGCTTGAGCACATCCATTTCATTGCAACAGGAGCTGTCACAGGGCCAGGAAATTGGGCGTCGCAGCTTGGAAAAATCACTTGCTTGCCCGTGTTGGTGGGAGCATTTTTGAGACTTGTGGGGAGTGGCGCGTCTGGTCCCACATAGGAACTTTCCCAAGCGGTCAATCATCTCCCCTCTTGGGAGCATCATCAGCAACCCGTGCATTGTAGGACCTACTGGCTGTCTCTCCCTTACTTCTCCTGAAGACGGCTGTCACGGTCAAGCACAAGGAATGGAGATGTCGGCAAAAGCAGCTTGTTGGGAGAGGAGTTCTGGGGCGGGAGAGAGAGAGAGAAAATATAGGGCCTTTTCACACGACCCCTAAGATCCGCTGGCCACTTAAATTCGGACCAGAGATCTTAGGGGTTTGTTGCTCTTCCTACGTCCCCACCCCTCCGCACTTCCTTGCTCCTGTCTGCGTGAGGGGAGGGAGAAAAAAAAGAGAGGAAAATGCAGGCTCACCTCTGAAGCCGCCCGAAGCCCCGTCGTCCTCCTGATTCCTTCTCTTAAAGGGGCGGGAGGCAAAAAAACAACAACAAACAGAAGCGAGGAGAGCCCGGCACTCACTCCCTTAAATCCGCATCAGGGATTTTCACCCTCCGAGAGCAGGTACCTGAAAAGTGCGCTGGGACGCGCTTAGGTGGGCATGGTCGCACTTATTTTTCTCCTGATTTCAGAAGCTAAGCAGGGCCGGCCCTGGTTAGTACTTGGATGGGAGACTACCAGGGAATACCAGGTGCTGTAGGCGCCTGGAGTAGGAACTGGCAAGCCACTCCAGTATTCCTGCCAAGAAAACTCCATGGACATGGAGTCACGAAGAGTCGGTCACGACTCTAACGACACAACACACAGTGCTCCAGGGAAGCCCCCAGTCCCTTTCTTGTGACAACTGAAAAGAAACCAGACCAGTGTTATCCTACTCTGTGCCCTTATTCATGTTGATATTGTCATGCTGAATTTCCAGTGTCTGTCTCCATCTCTGTTGGGTGCCTATCTTCACCATGTAGACTGCATTTCATCCCCTGGGTGCCCAAGGATTGCTTCGGAGGTGTTTCAGAGCCTGCTGGTCTCTTAGGTAGCACTGTCAACACATAGCCTATTTTCTCAACAATACAAAGAAACCAAATGTTATAAATATTTTTCTTAGAACTGCAGCACGGAAGGGGCCCTATGGATCACCAAAGTCCAGCCCCTTTCAAGGAGATGGTGGGGGGGGGGAATTGAACTCCTAATCCAGGCCCTTCCTTAATCTCACCACCTCCTTCTGATCTGACCATCATTGTGAAGATGAACCATCCAGGGTTTACACTGCCTGTAGATAAAGCATAGCTATTTCCGCAGCCTCAAACCGTCGTAGAAACTGGGCCACAGCTAACGAGCACCCTCTAGGGGAATTACCAGGCCATTGTTTTTAAAATTTGATAGAATACAGTACCTTCCAGAGGCATGGTGGCTCAGGGGACTAAGGCGCCAAGACTGTCGGCTGCAATGTCGGCAACTCGGTGGTTCGAATCCCGGGTGCCATGCAGTGAAGTGAGCTCCTGCTGATAGCCCCAGCTCCCGCCAACCTAGCAATTCAAAAGCATGTAAAATGCAAAGTAGATAAATAGGTACCTACGTAAAAAGCAGGAAGGTAAAACAGTGTTTCCGTGCAGCCATGCCGGCCACATGGCCAAGGACCTGCACAACACTGGCTCTTCAGCTTGGAAACAGAGATGAGCGAGTCGGACACAACTAGCACGGATGTGCGGGGAAAACTTTAGAACAGTGGTTCTCAACCTGCGGGTCCACAGATGTTCCTGGACTGCACCTCCCAGAAGTCTTCATCACTAGCTGAGCTAGCCAGGATTTCTGGGAGTTGCAGTCCAGGAACATCTGGGGACCCACTGGTTGAGAACCACTGCTTTAGAATACCTTCCACTTGGAACTGTGCCTCTCTGGGTGGAAGGTAATGCATAGATACAGGTAGGAATTGAGAGGTAGAAAATATAGATAGAGGAAGCAAAGCTAAGAAACCCTCTGGCACTCATGATGTTGAAGGACTGCAAATCCCATCCTACCTCACCTCTGGAGATTCTGGTAACAGCTGGTAGAAACTGGAGACCTCCACCCAGGCATGGAAGGCATGGGAATGATCCTTTGAAAGTCTCCGCAGACTGGCCCAGGAATGGTCTCTAATTAAAAATAGGGGAGGCAGCAGTAGGAGACGGGAAATACCCCAGCTGATATTGCAGGTGGACCATGATTTGGAATCATTGCAAGCAACGATGTCTTGCAACCAGGAATAGAGATGGGCACAGCTTGAAAAGCCAATTGCAAAATTCTTCCAAAACCAATTATTCGTCAATTCGTATTTGTACAAATCGATATTCCCCAATGCATATGAATGAAGGAACCTTTCTTGATTTGTCAGTTGATCAGGTTATAAAATGGCGCTCCAGGCACCTAGAGAGATCAAAGTTGCAGAGAAGCGTCCCTCAATGCTCTGATACAATCCCTCCAAGTTTGGTGAAAGTTGGGTTTTGGACATCCAAGATCTATACTCATAAAGAGCCCCCACCCCACCCCGCCAGAACATTTCCCCCAGTTACCTAGAGACACTAAAATAACAGAGAGGCATCCCCTCACTCTCTTGTACAATCCCTCCAAGTTTTGCAAAGATTGGGTTTCCCTAAGTCATTTGCCAGAGGGAATTTTTCTTTTTGGGGGCACTTTATGGGTATATAACTCAGATGTCTGAATTGAAATCCATTCCTCACTTGGATGGTAGAGGAGAGCTGGGAGACACCGTCCTGAAATTTCAACATCTCTTAAGTGCCTGGGGACACTTATCTGGTGGACGTTCTTTGAAGGCACATCACTCAAACATCTGGAGCTCAAACATCACCAAATTCATAGGGCTTATAGAGAAGAATCAGGGAAAGTATCTCTTATTTTGGGTCTCTAGGTGTTTTGGAGGGAGGGCATTTTATAGGAGTTTAAAAGCAAAAAAGAAATCAACAAATCAGTTCATCAGGATAAAAAAAATCACAAATCCGTGATCTGTGATTTCTTGAGCTTGACGAATCGTGAATCAAAACAAATCTTCATTTTTTTTTTCTGGTTTGTGCCCATCTCTAACCAGGAGTCATGCAATCACACCCAAGGACTTTTTTTCTTAATAGGGACAATAATATCCCCGCCACCCTCCTTGCAATCCCCACCACCCTCTTTGGTCTCCCCTGGTCCGCACGTAGTTGCAGTCCCTGATATGACAACAGTAGGAAGTTACACCAATTCCCTGCTTAAGCTGGCAACTCTAAAAGGAAGGAGAGTTGGAAATGCATTTAGATGGAGGCCAGATTCTTACATACAGGGCCGGCGCTTCCATTAAGGAGAACTATTCAGTTGCCTAGGGCGCCAAAATGGAGAGAGGGCGCTGGCCAGCCTGCTGCCCCCCCCACCGCTGGCCCCCACCATCTGTCCCCTCCACCGCCCGCCAGCTGCCCGTTGCTGTCCGCCCATCGCTGCCCGTCGCTGTCCGCCCGCCGACCCTCACGCCCATCGACGCCCACCCCCCATGCCCGTCACCGTCCGCCCCCGCGTCCGTCGCTGTGCCCCGGCATCTGCCGCCTGCCGCCGCCCCCTGCCCCGCCTACCCGCCACCCACCCCACCCCACCCCCTCCTGCCTAGGGCGCAAAACCCCCTAGCACTGGCCCTGCCTAAATAGCAGGCCTGCAGGCCTCCGTCAACCATACAGGGACCCTCTGCAGGTCAGATTCAGGTTTAGGGCTTGACGACTCCTTACTTCACCTGGCTTTGGACCCAAGAAATGTATCAGTTGCTTCTCTTTGGTTCCCTTTGTTTTCTTCTGGCATGTCAGTGCAGTATATAAGTCAAACAAACAAACAAGCAAGCAAACAAACAAATAAATAAATAAATTCTGTTCTTCACATTCTCCCTCCGTTCGTAGTCAAAAGGTGTACAACAGGCATGCCTAAACTTCGGCCCTCCAGATGTTTTGGACCACAACTCCCACAGTCCTTTGCCATTGGCAATCTAAGCTTAGAATTCTGGGAGTTGTGGTCCAAAACATCAGGAGGGCCAAAGTTTGGACATGCTTGGTGTACAAGCTCCCACATGTTTAAGCGCAGTGAAATATTCGGAGGGTTTGGTGGCTTGAGCAGGGTAAATAACACAGCATTCGGAGAGAGACGTCAGTATTAAACATGACTCAGCTGGTGCCAGTGAAAGCTCCGTGCGTCCCAAAGGGAATGGGGAAATAAATTACCCACTTACAGAATGTAATTGGTGAGGGATTAAAAATCAATAGACAGGCAAGAACGAGCGAGCTGTCTCAGCTGGGCTCGGAGGAGGAGAAATCCCTTACTAAAAGGATGGTTTCCAATCTACTGACGCACATGACATGGTCTCCTACATCTTTGAACAGGTTGCTGGCTGGGAGACCTTTGTCCTGTGCAGTTCAAGAGATGTGATCTAGAAAGTGTCTTTTGCATTGTGGACCCACAAGTCAAGTGAAATAAAAAACTGCATTCCAACCCTACAGAACCATACAAAACAATAGTAAGGCCGCACCTGGAGCATTGTGTACAATTCTGGTCACCGCATCTCAAAAAAGACATAGTGGAGCTGGAAAAGGTGCAGAAGAGAGCGACTAAAATGATTACTGGGTTGGGGCACCTCCCTTATGAGGAAAGGCTTGAACATTTGGGGCTCTTTAGTCTGGAAAAAAGGTGCTGGGGGTGGGGGATATGATTGAGACATGCAAAATAATGCAGGGCATGAGTAAAGTGGATAGAGGGATGCTCTTTTCCCTCTCACAAAATACCAGAACTAGGGGACATCCACTCAAATTGAGGGCTGGGAGAGTGAGAACAGACAAAAGATTTTTTTTTTACCCAGCATGTTGTTAGTCTGTGGAACTCCTTGCCTCAGGATGTGGTGATGGCATCTGACCTGGATGCCTTCCAAAGGGGACTGGACAGATTCCTGGAGGAAATGTCCATCTCAGGTTACAAACCATGATGGAGATGTGTTATATCCAGGCTTAAAATCAGGGTACTTCAAGAGCCAGATACAGGGGAGTGGAATTAGGAGACCGATTATCTAGTCTTGTGCGCTCCCAGACGCATCTGGTAGGGCCACTGTGAGATACAGGAAGCTGGACTAGATGGGCCTTTGGCGTGACCCAGCATGGCTCTTCTTATGTTCATATGTTCTTATGTTAACCATCCCTATTCTGTTTTATGGTGAACTCTTTTCAGGGTTTACGCGGTAAAGAATACTTACTTAGAAGTGTTTTGACATTTCCTTCTTCCGGGGGGTAACCTGGGCTGTGCAGCTGGCCCAAGGCCACCCAGGCTGGCTTTTCCCCAAGGAGGTACCATGGGGAATCCAACTCCCAACCTCTGGACCTCTAGCCAGATACTTAACTCGATGAGCTATTCAACCAACGTAAAACTTGCTTAGCATTAAGAATGTCCCTAAGGAACCTGTACCATAGACTTGCAGGATCAAGTGGTATTTACAAACGCTTGCTCCCAGCCCTCCTGAATTAAATCAATCAAAATCCAAAAATGTTACTGGGAATCAAGAGTTTGCCAGTTCAGCTGACGATTGTTGCATGATTATATGCCTGCCTGGCTGCCAAGCAGTAAAGGGATGAAAGCCGCACCACAGATGGAGAAAGGAGAGGGCGTGCTTTGAAGTACACATACTCCCAAAGGTCTCAAAGCACGAAAATAATATTCTTAGACTGAGTTTCCCCATAATTCACCAGGGAAAATGGCTGTGCTGATTGGGCCACTTTGGAAGTTGCAATCCAGATGGTAACTTTTCGAATCGGTGCTTCCTGGAAGGTCTCCCCAAGGGGAAGGGACATCCTTTCTGAGAGTAGCTGAACATAAAGAACCTTACAAAGGAACAGCAGCAGTCTTGAAACTCCTGGACAGACCCAGTGGCCACCCAGTTACAATAGGACCCCTGTATCCACTGATTCATTAACCACTGATTCAGTTATCCACGGTTGGCAGAGAAAAAAAATTACATAAATAATCCAGCCGCCATAAAGCAAGCTACTGTCACCAAACAGCAGTTTGGAGATGGGTGGGCAGGCATACTCTCTTATCCACTGTTTTCATTATCCATGGGAAGGCCTGGAACCAATCCCCAGCGGATACCAGGGTACTACTGTACTGATCTTCTTCACTCTAGCTCTGTTATCACATGCATTTATGGGGAATGAATGAAGAGGCTAGATCCAGTCACTGGCCCCTCCTCTTGGGGTGTAACATAATTTCTATATTACTATATGGCTACTGGACTTCTTTTTGACGTTTCGCTGTTCATCCAAACAGCTTCATCGGTCTGAATACAGCTAGTGGAGACCTTCTTATAGTCAGCTTGACCTCTTGTCAAGAAGGTCTCTTGCACTAGCTGTATTCAGACCGATGAAGCTGTTTGGATGAACAGCGAAACGTTTCTATCTCTCAAAAAAGAAGTCCAGTATTTCAACTCCCAGATAAACGCACCTGGATGACTGAAATCTTCACAGCAAAGGTTCATTGGGGAGCTAAAAAAGGATGACATGCCAACATCTCGACTTCAAAGGAGGCTATTTTTGCATCAAATCTGCAGTCTGATTTGAGTGGAATGCCACCCGAATTAGACATTTAAATTAAATCAGTCTGATTTGAGTGGAAATGCGACGTTGCTCACCATATGGCGCAAGACTGTGACTAGATAAGCGCTTTGAGATGCCGCGATGAGAGACTGAAGGGATATACAGTAAATCAAATCAATCAATAAATACGGTGTAGACGTCGCTGAAATATTGTATGCCTTCTGTTTCGTTTCCTGCTGGTTACTGAAAATGAATATATAGAACAAGAAACTAGACATAAGTCAGTGGTGTAGCTTTGTTGAAATATCCAGCTAGGCAAGAATCAGTTATTTCAGAGGAATGGCCTGAACCGGACTGAGAGGGAGTAACTGGTTCAAGATGATAGAGTAGTGCACGCGGGTTGGATGCTGGATGTTCCTCATACATGACCCCTAAAATCCGTTGCAAAGTGCTTGCAGATGCGGAGCATAAAATTGTTTTCCCACCAGCAGCAGACTTTTTTTTAAAAAAAAAGTAGGACCACACCCACTTAAGCCACCCCAGCGCATTTTACAAGTACCTGGTCTGGAGGAGGTAAAATCCTTGTTGCTGTTTTAAAGCATTGCATGCCCGGCCCTCCTCCGCTTTTTGTTTGTTTTTGTTGGGTCCCCCACCCCCCTTTTAACAGACAGGAATCCTGACGGGCTGGAACAATTAGCTGCTGCCCACAGCAGGCGGAAGTGAGCCTGCATTTTTCTCTCTCTCCCCTCACCTCAGACAGAAGCAATAGAATCAAGAGTGCGGGAGGTAGGAACATAGGAAGCGGAACAAAAACCACGTTGGGGGGGATCTCTGCATTTAAGGGCCTTTTCACACAACCCCTAAGATCCGCTGGCCACTTAAATTCGGACCAGAGATCTTAGGGGCTTGTCGCTCTTCCTGTGTCCCCACCCTGGCTGCTGGCTGCGTGAGGGGAGGGAGAAAAAAAAGGAAGAAAAGTTCGTGGCTCACCTCCGTTCTGCCTCCATTCTTGCCGCGGCAACATTCCTGTCTCTGTAAAGTAGCTCTTAAAGGGGCGGGAGCCAAAAAAACAACAAACAGAAGCGAGGAGAGCCCCGCACTCACTATCGTTACACCGCATCAAGCAATTTTCACCCTGGAAGAGCAGGTACTTGAAAGGTGCGCTGGGACGCGCTAAAGTGGGCGTGGCCGCACTTAATTTCCTGTAAACTCCGGAGCTGGTGGGGAAACATTTTAAAGCTCCGGAGCTGGGAGCCATTTGCCCCGGAGTTTAGGGGTCGTGTATAAAAGCCCTAAGTTGCCAGTGGATTTTAGGGGTCGTGTAAAAGCAGCTATTGTCACCTCCCCAGCTGGGTCCTTAAATGTTGGGATACAAGGGACAGAATCCAGGACCATTGGCATAGTGGTCTGGGGGCATCTGGAGGCAGAAGTCCAGCCACATCTCAGAAACCCAAATGCTACATTGGAACTGCTACCACCTAACGGCACGGTGGCTGGACTGCTCAACGGGGGTTGGTTTGACTAAAAAGGGTCACTTCTCATCTCGTAGATGTCCAACATGCCGTTCAGTGTAAGCTTTACACTCAACAGACAGCAGAGATGGGGCAGTTCCAGGTTGGCCAAGTCAAACTCCTGCTGTGTTCAACAGCCCCTTGGTTCTGGCTGTCCGGTGCTGTTTCTAATAAGGAGTGGTTTGTTTTTAGAAGACAGGAAGCTCTTTGTGGGTATGCTGGGGAAGCAACAGAGTGAAGATGATGTGCGGAGGCTCTTCGAACCTTTCGGCCAAATCGAAGAATGCACCATCCTCAGAGGGCCTGACGGAGCCAGCAAAGGTGCGGAGAAGGTGGGGTAGGGCAGGTCTGAAGGGAGGGGGCACATCCTTTGCCAGAAAGGAACTATCAGCAGCTACTGATCGTTGATACCGATCATTTTGAGGGAGATGCAAAAAAAAAAGGGGGGGGATAAATTAGAAACACTTATTTGCAGTAAAGTTTAAAACAATCTGTTTTTTTGATTGTTCAAAGAGTAGAAGACCAGACTCCTGGCATTGCCCTTTTAAGAAGAGGTGAAGGCTGAGTTCTGCCCATTGCCCTTTTAAAGTTCTTCACTCACTCCCTTCCCAGAGGCTGCTATAGGAAGCTGATGGGAACTTTCTCCAGGTGACTGGGGGAAATGGGGAAAATAAAAGCAAAACAGAGCTCCCAACTCTACAGAACTTTTACTTGTGCCCTTCTGTTTGCTTGTACAGTAACTCCCAGTGAATGGCCTGATATTGCTCTTTGCATAACTATGTGGAAAAAGAAGGGTCATTGGGCTTCCATAGTCACCAACCCATCTTAGTGGGCAGTGGGAAGCTGCAGACCCACTCTTGACAGTTTTTCTTTATAGAGCCTGGCAACAGGAGCTTTCTTGCACCGTAGTTCCTCAGACTATTCCCATCTAACAAAGCCATGTTGGGTAGGGATATCCAAGGATTGTCATTTAAAGAAAGGGGGGACTCTTTTCTAAGGACCTTTGTGTTGACCATTGGCACCATCTTCTCCCGACAGGATGTGCCTTTGTCAAATACGGAAGCCATGCGGAGGCCCAAGCAGCAATCAGCAGCCTTCATGGCAGCCAGACCATGCCGGTAAGTACTGAGCAGAAACCAGGAGCCATCCTGGAGGTGACTTGAGGAACACCATCCATCTGAGCAAAGAGTCCCATTTAATGAAGGTTTGCTGTTCTGGCACCTTAAGTGGATAAAATGCTTCCTTCATCACTCTTTGCTGTGGCCTTGGTGGCCCTAGGTCCCTCCAGATGTGGTAGGCTGCACTTCCTCCCCATTGGCCAAGGCGTAGCTCAACACATTTGCTCAACACTTCCTTCCTTCCTTCCTTCCTTCCTTCCTTCCATCTATTCATCAACCCTTCTTTCTTTCCTTCCTTCCTTCCTTCCATTCATTGACCCTTCCTTCCTTCCTTCCTTCCTTCCTTCCTTCCTTCCATTCATTGACCCTTCCTTCCTTCCTTCTTTCTTTCCTTCCTTCCTTCAACACTAACCCATTCCATAGCACATATACTCCATTCTCACAAGGCAGCTGGGTGCGTTTTTTTCTCTCTCTCCCTTTTAATCCAATCACTAGCTCATCTATCCTCTCTTTGATTAGATCAGAATCCAGAGGATCAAATCTCTTTAAAAAAATAACTTGGGGGCCATCATTTATTCTGATCCGCAGTGGTGCTCTTTAAGACAGGTGTTAGGAGGTAATTCAATCACTGGGCACAAGAAGCCTCCCCCCCATTTAATTAACAAGGAAGGTCACTGTTCCAAGTGAGAGTGAGAGAAAGAAGGAAGGAACCCGGATGATTGTTGTAAAAGGGGACATCATTGATCCAAGGTTGGTCTGGGAGTCCCTTGGTGACCTTTTGATCTAGTGGCACCCGCTGGAATGCAAGCCACAAGGAGAGGAAGGGGGGGGGACGATTCTATGTGCTAATCACAATTACGGCAGCCCTTTGAAATGAAAAGGACAAGATCAATGCTCTATGAAGTTCAAGAAGATGTGGTGCATTTGTGCATCTCCTAAAACAATCAGGGTTAAAGAAACGTTGAGATCCAGACTCTTAGGCCAGTGCTTGCCAAAATATCACCCTCCAGAGGGTTGGGCCACGTAAGAACTTGCAGAATGGCTTTATAGAATGTCAAAGCATTGGATCAACCCAGGCTAGCATGGTCAGCACCGCCTGGCGGAATCTTTCCAGGGATTATTTTGGGATAAGGTGTCTCTCCCGGCAATACGGCACCCGGAAGCAATGGCCACCTTCTTCCCCACTCTCCTTGTTTCTGCTTGTCTCTTTCTGCCCTAGGGAGCGTCCTCCAGCCTGGTGGTGAAGTTTGCCGACACAGACAAGGAAAGGACCCTTCGGCGGATGCATCAGATGGCAGGACAGCTGGGGATGTTTAATCCAATGACGATCCAGTTTGGTGCCTATGGTGCATACACGCAAGCGGTAGGAGATGCTGCTGGTCCATTCTGCTGCCGTCACCGTACTGCAGGGGTGTCCAAACTTTTTGCAAGAAGGGCCAGGTTTGGCGAGGTGAAAAGGTGTGGGAGACAACCACCCAGCTGCATTTGGTTCCCGGACCAGACTTTGGACAAGTCTCTACGGCATGCAAGGATGTGGGGAGGATGTTGCAGCAACAGAGCCGGGGGCGGGTAGTCTAGGCAGGTGGCTGGGTGGTGGTGGACAGAGGCAGGGAGGGCAGGCACACTGTAAAACTGCAAGCTGACTTCTCCATTCGGTATGGGAAGGGGCCAGCTGGTGGGGATGCATGACAGGCTGAGCCAGTGGGGTGAAGAGGCTGCGGGCCGCTCGAAATTTGAAAACGGGCCGCATTTGGCCCTCGGGCCTGACTTTGGACATGCCTGACGTACTGTGAAGACATAAAACAAGCTAGAAGGAAGGAAGGAAGGAAGGAAGGAAGGAAGGAAGGAAGGAAGGAAGGAAGGAAGGAAGGAAGGAAGGAATGTTTATTTACGGTTATTAACCAAATCACACATAATACAAAAATTGTAATATAATAAAATATGATATAATAAAACAGTATAAAATATAGAAGGGATTATGATGACCCTGTCAAAACAAGGGCAGAATGGCAAAATAAGGAGGAAATGCCACAAAATCTTCAAAGTCATAATTTCGGTGCAGGTTTTTCTCATGCTCCTTAAGAATCTGGTGAACAACAATTTTCTTTTGTCACCTAAGACCTGCTGGAAATTCATCAGAGGCCGGAGCTCATGGGAAGTGCCAGCAGGGGGAAAAGGACCATGCAACTGAACTATCAAATAATATGACTTGTGGTCTTTACAATGGGAGGGCAGGTGCCTGGGATCTGAGATCCTTTTTGGATATAGGAACTCCCTTCCAAACCCTGCAAACTTCAACAGGAAGTGACTGAATTGAAGAGGGAGGGGACTTTTTTTTGTTACTTTGTGCAGAGGCTGGTGGAGGGAATTGAACTTCCAGTCTCTGGCTCCTCACCTGGAGACCTCAGCTACTGAGCTGTCCAACCAGCCTTTAAGATCTGGAAGTTGAGTCATGGCAACTGGACTTCTTTTTCTTGAGAGATTGAAACGTTTCGCTCATAGCTATCAAGAGTTCGCGACGGCTGCCCAGGACTGGGAGCTCCAGGGAGACGGGGCGCTGGCAGCTGGGCCCTTTGGCTAGGGGGTGGAGCCTCATTTGCACAGGGAGGAGTGCTCTCTGGCGGGCCACCTGGTGGCTGGCCACACAGCCACCCAGCAGCATCCCGGGAATGTGGGATATTTCAGGGGAAAATAATTTTTCGGGAAGACGGCAGGAAAGAGTGATTGATCCAGGAATCTCCCGCCAAAAATGTAACACTTGACAGGTCTGGTTTCGCTGCTCTTCCAAACAGCTTTGTTGGACTGACCAAGCAATGAATCTGTTTGGATGAGCAGCAAAACGTTTCATTCTCTGAAGAAAAAGAAGTCCAGTTGCCCATGACTCAACTTCCGGATAAACTCACCTGGATGACTGAGAATCTTCACAGACCAGCCTTTAAGATGCATCCGTGCATCCATATTTGGAAGGAAGCGCGTAGTTTGTTCTGTAGTTTGAATGCCATTACTTCTCAAAGTACATAACTTTTAAATATTTTTTTCAAAGTTATTCTTGCTTTAAAATCAAAGGGTTCCCCTACCTGTTTATCTGTGGATATGGATGTTCGAAAGTTGAGTCATGCCAATTGGATTTCTTTTCTAAAAGAAGTCCAGTTGCCATGACTCAACTTTTGAATAAACGCACTTGGATGGCTGAGAATCTTCACAGGTGTGGATATGGATGATACACCTGGACTACCCAGAGGGAATTTCTGAACAAAGCATAGACGAAAATCTGTGGCCTCTCCAAACTGATATTTGCTGTCACTGGTGCGATTCACATTGAAGAGAATGTGCAAGCATGGTCTGTGCTTTGTTTCCGTGTTACAACTTAAGCTGCACTCGTTGTTAGGCAATCTCTGATAACCAAAGCAAAGCTAATTAGCATCTCCTCCCTTTCTCCTTCCACCTTTCCTGATATCCTCCGGTGCCTTGGCTTTCCCCCTTTCCTCCTCGTCTTTCACCACCCTCCTGCTTGCTACTTCCCCCCCCTCCCCACTGCTTCCTTCCTTCCCCCCCATGTCTGTTTTTCTTCCATTAAGATAATACAGCAGCAGGCAGCCCTGATGGCTGCAGCACAAGGAACTTGCCTCAACCCAATGGCAGCCATTGCGGCCGCCCAGATGCAACAGATGGCCGCTTTTAACGTGAGCGGGTTGGTCGCGGCCCCCATGACGCCCTCATCAGGTATTGGTCATTCTGCAGTCTTTGGGAGCACTGGCGGTTATTGCAGGACAAGACGGGGCAAAATGTCAGCAATGTGCTCCTTCAACACCTGTAGGGGACCACGAGAAACCAAGTGGATGGATGGATGGATGGATGGATGGATGGATGGATGGATGGATGGGTGGGGGTGGGTTGGAAGGAAGGAAGAAAGGAAGGAGGGAGGGAGGGAGGAAGGAGGAAGGAAGGAAGGAAGGAAGGAAGGAAGGAAGGAAGGAAGGAAGGATGGATGGATGGATGGATGGATGGATGGATGGATGGATGGATGGATGGATGGATGGATGGATGGATGGATGGATGGATGGGAGAGAGGGAAAGAGGGAGGAAGGGTGGATCAATGGATCAATGGATTAAAGGATCGATGGATGGATCAATGAATTGATGAATCGATGAATCAATGGGTATATTTTTTAAGAAAACCATGATATTTAAAAAATCATCATTGGAAGTGTCAAGACAGCCATTTCTGATTTTGATTTGGGGATCAGGGCCCCCTGAATCTATTTAATTCCAAAACCTTAGTTCCCGGAGTGCTTCAGTCATGGGGAGGAAAGGGGACCCAACCAATCAATTCATAAGGGAGCCACAAAGTATTATCCTGGGGCCTGATTCAGCCCATGCTTTAGACGTCGTTTTTGGTGCTAAAACCGAAGAGTTCAACTGCGTGCACTTCCTTGGCTTTCAGATGCCTCCTGTCTCTTATATTCTCATCGTTGATTTTCAATCGAGGCTGGTTGAAAATAGTGAGGCTGTTTGGAGGTAGCAAGAGGAGGCTGGGCAGACAGCTCTGTGCGTGTCCCATTTGGCGCTCAAGCCGGAGCAGCTTCTACTGCTCTCTCTCTCAAGGCCCATATTCTTTGTTTGGCCCTTCTCTGCTCCGTCCAGGTACAAGCACACCTCCTGGGATCAGTACCGCTCCGGTCCCCAGCATAGCTACGCCGATCGGGCTCAATGGATTCAGCCCTCTCCCGCCCCAGACCAACGGACAGCCAGCGTCCGAAACAATTTACACCAATGGAATCCATCCATACCCAGGTAGGCTTTGGAAACATACTTGCAAGGTGCCTCCCTGGTTCAGTCTAATTAGTAAGGGGACTTATTGTGGTGTTGCTGTGCACAGGAAAGAGCTGCAGACACAACAGGAGCAGGGGACATCAGGACCAGTTTGGTGTCGATGGCTGGGTTGAGATGCCAGGAGAAACCACTTGACTAGCGGTCAGCTTTTTTTTGACAATCTGGCTAGAATATTTCACCCCACAAAAACTCTGCCTTCTGAAATATGGGAAGGCTTCCACACCAAACCAGGCAGTGTTGAAGGCTACAGATAAATCATGCTGCAAAAGGGCTGTAGAGTTCTTTCTTTCTTTCTTTCTTTCTTTCTTTCTTTCTTTCTTTCTTTCTTTCTTTCTTCCTTCCTTTCCTTCCTTCCTTCCTTCCTTCCTTCCTTCCTTTCTTTCTTTCTTTCTTTCTTTCTTTCTTCTCTTTTCTTTCTTTCTTTCTTTCTTTCTCTTCTTTCTTTCTTTCTTTCTATCTATCTTCCTCCTTCCTTCCTTCCTTCCTTCCTCTTCCTCTATCTATCTATCTATCTATCTATCTATCTATCTATCTATCTATCTATCTATCTATCTATCTATCTATCTATCTATCTATCTATCTATCTAAACTATTTGTATCTCCTTGTTCTCCTAAAAAAAGGACCCAAGGCTATTCACAGTATTAAAAAAGAAACAAAATCAAAAGTTAAAAGCAATAATTGATTACAAGTTACAACATTTAAAAAGAATATCATATTAATACTTGATTTTCTGTGTCTATGGCTTTGGCTCCCTGTATCTGGCTTTCGCAGCTGACCAGTGCTTAAGGAAAACACTTATGAAAAGAGAAGAGAAGAGACAAACAACAGATGGAGGAAGACAAGCCAGTGGTTCCTCCTTCTGTTGTGCTCGTGGTTTCTGGTCGCGCCAAGCTTTTCTGCCATTGATGGCAGAGAGGGGAGGCTTGAACATAAGTCACATAAAACTGGGTTCTAAGGAACATTGAGGAGGAATCAAGGAAGCATCTCAGGTGGTCCACTTCCCGCCAACAACATCTGGCTCTGTGACTCTGAAAGCGATTTGCCTCTGTTTGACTTTGATCACTCTCTTCTTCCTTCTTTTTCTCTTCCCAGCTCAAAGTCCAACTGTGGCAGACCCCCTCCAACAAGCCTACGCAGGCATGCAGCACTATGCAGGTCTCAAACATTGCTCAGCCTCTCCTGTTCCCCTCCTGTCTCTGTCCTTCCATCACCTTCACTTTCTCTCTCCACCTCTCCCCTGCTTCCTTGTGCCTTCCTCTGTTTCCATCGTCTCATGACATCTTTGTGATATGGTAAGGGTGTTGGTGCGTGTGCCAAATAGCTGGCCCATCTGTGAAGACGATACTACGGGGCAACGGTTCCGAAACTTGAAGCCCCAAATGTTTTTTTGGGACTACGACTCTCAGGAATCCTGGCCTGCACCACTAGAGGTGAAGGTCTCTGGGAGTTTCAGTCCAAAAACGATGAGGATTCAAGGTTGAGAACTGTTATTAAGGATCACTTTACTGGGTGTGATCCCTTGTCACGTAATACACAACAAGTCTCCATCACTCCAGAAAGAGAGTTGACCTGCTGCTGGAGCTTAAACTTCTAGATTGGGGGAGATTGACCATTTCCTGTGTGTCATGAAGTCTCCAGAAAATGACTTAGGCTGGACTGTACTACAGACAATCCAGAACACGAGCTATATTGCTATCTGATCACAGCCTTGCTTTTTTGGACTATGAAAAGATGATTCTGGGAGTTGTCAGCAGAACAAGACACAAGAGTAATTTCCCTGTCCTTTTGCAAAACACATGAAGAAAGAACTGGAGGGAGCTTGGAAATTTTACTTCTGTGAATGAAAAAGTTACTTTTTGAGACAACAGTAGCCCAGCTAACCTGGAGTATCCTGGAAGATATAATCCAATCACATATCCCCAAATTCAGCTTTTTGGGGGGAGCACGCACTGACTTGGAAGGAGAGGTGAAACCTAGAGCCTTTTCACACCATCGCTAAGATCCGCTGGCCACTTAAATTCGGACCAGAGATCTTAGGGGTTTGTCACTGTTCCTGCGTTCCCACCCCCTCCGCACTCCTGGCTGCTGGCTGCGTGAGGGGAGGGAGAGAAAACAGGAAGAAAAGAGACGTGGCTCACCTCCGTTCTGCCTTTCGCTCTTGCCGCGGCAACATTCCAGTCTCTTAAGAGCTCTTAAAGGGCGGGAAAAAAAACAACAAACAGAAGCGAGGAGAGAACCCCCGCACTCACTATCGTTACACCGCATCAAAGAATGTTCACCTCCAGAGAGCAGGTACTTGAAAGGTGCGCTGGGATGCGCTAAAGTGGGCGTGGTCGCACTTAATTTCCTGTAAACTCCAGAGCTGGTGGGGAAACATTTTTAAGCTCCGGAGCTGGGAGCCATTTGCCCCGGAGTTTATGGGTCGTGTATAAACGCCCCTAGTGAAGAACTCGGGACCCTGATGCTTTTATGAGTGACATCCGAACGCTTAATTTGCCAACCAGGAAGATGTTATTTGAGGTCCTAATTTGATATCTATTGGCTGGAACCCTTTTGCTTAGCTTCGTAAGTAGCCACTAGGGGGAGCCTGTTTGAATCAGTCAGTTTTCCAGAGACCTCCTTTAGTACAACTTAAATGGTTACTTCACGTCCCTCTCATCGCGGTTCGCCATCCCGCTTGGAACCGGTACGAAAAAATGTTACTGCACGTCCATTGTGTGACGGCAGGAGTCCGTCCCAACCATGCCCCCTGAACTGGGATTTAAGCGTGGTGAGCCATACCTCTCCCTGACCTCGGGAATTCTCTTGTCTCAGTTCCTGTTTCGAGACAAGTGCCCGTGAAGTAAGGCTCGTCACGCAACATTAGCGTTCTCCATCTAGTGGCAGGAGTGCGAAGTTGCATTCTCCAGAACAATCCCAATGGCGTAAACAATGCATCGCAGAGAGGGAAGAAGCAGAAAAAAACTCGAACTTTTCTGCTTAACACATGAAAGGCAAAGTTACGGAGAATCGAAATATTCGAAAAATGGAAGGTGGGACAAAAAAGGGGGGGAACGAAGGCAGGGAAGTACAGGTGTTGTCACGAAACAAGGACGTGAAGTAACAGTCGTCACGATACCATCAATCACACCCGTGGATAAACGGAAACAGGGACAGATCCGGGACAAGACCACGTGACCGTGAATGATGTTATCACAAAACAAACGTAATCTTGGAACGAGGAAGGACGTGAAGTAACCATCTTAATGAGCTCAGCAGTAGGATTTCAGCCACTATGCTTTGAAGCTCATCACTTCCTAGTGTCAGTATGGGGCAGCAGGGCCATCTCTGGGCGAGCTCTCTTGTTGATGATGCCTGGGTCTTGGGATTCCCTAGCGGGCCTCCCCCGTTCTCACTTGCCATCATAGCCATTCGGTTTTTCCCCTTACCGTGTCCCTTACGCAGAGCAGGTGACGGTGCCGTGACATGCCCTGACCGTTCTGCTTTTGTGTTCCAGCAGCATATCCAGCCGCCTATGCACCCATCAGCCAGGCCTTCCCTCAACAAGCACCCAACATCCTGCAGCAGCAGAGAGAAGGTGAGGTGGGGGGGGGCGGCAGGTAGGGGGTTGACCTAGCACGAGACTGTAGGGTGAAATGCCTGGCCAGGGCTGCTTTGGGCTGTTCCAAGCAATCACACATGTTGGTTGCAATCCTCAAATGGAGCAATCCTGCTTGCACAAATACAAAAACCATCGCTCTCGCCAGTGATTTTTTTTAAAAAAAGGTACAGATAGTGATGCAAAAGGGTTCGGATGATTTGCAATTACAGTGGACCCTCATAGAACAAGCGGTTTCTTTAACAGAAAATCCACTGAAAGTTGGGGGGGGATCTGGTGATAGATGGCAATCACTTAACACAGGGGTGTCCAAACTTTTTGCAAGGAGGGCCAGATTTGGTGAGGTGAAAATTGGGGGGGGGGGGCTGACCATTCAGCTGCATTTGCCATCCACCCCAGGCCGGACTTTGGAAAAGTCTCTATAACATGCAAGGAGGTGGGATGCAATGGAGCCAGGGCCAGGTAGGCTGGGCAGGTGGCTGGGGGTGGGGGAATGGACAGTGACAGGGAGGGCAGGCAAATCATAAAACTGCAAGCTGATATCTCTATCCAGGGGAGGAGACATTGGGGAGAAGAGGCCGCAGGCCGGTTGAAATTTGAAAATGGGCCACATTTGGGCCCAGGGCCTGACTTTGGACATGCCTGGCTTAACAGAATCGCCTGTGGGGCAAATCCATACAACAGAAAAATGGTTGCAATTAGGGATTAATCTGTTTTTAATGCATTCCTATGTGAAATTCATACAAAGGAAAATTTGCTTCACAGAATTTCATTTGGAACGAATTAATTCCTTTATACAAGGTGCCACTTTACTTGTGCATCATGTAGCCACTGGAAAATGACGTGCAGCTGACAGCACCGAAAGCAGTCTTAGCCATATGATATGTGTCTGTGTGATCTCACCTTTAGCGTACCAATCACTTGACAGAACCCATTGATGCGCAGCCCACGGAGGCTTCACCTATACTAGAATGGTAGAATTCTTCATTCCAGTGAGGGAATGAAGTTCTTATGAAGTCATAGTTAAACCTCCTGGGCAATTCTTGATTTTGGCCAGATTTAAAGGCTAAAAAATGGTATTCACGCTGTCCCTACCTGTGTTGTTCTCTCAGGTCCCGAAGGCTGTAATCTCTTCATTTATCACCTGCCCCAGGAGTTTGGAGATGCGGAACTTATGCAGATGTTTTTGCCATTTGGCAATGTCATCTCTGCCAAAGTTTTTGTTGACCGTGCCACTAACCAAAGTAAATGCTTTGGTAAGTATCTGGCCTACACGGCTTTCCCGACGAGAGCCTTCCTGGGCTTCGATCCAGAAACCCGTAGAGAGGACAGGTTGTTCTCCATCGAGCTCCGTCCTTCAGGGCTGGCGAGTAAATCTGTAGGGTTTGAGAAACAGACCGAGAGAGGAAAGTAATGATCCAAACTTTGGGAAACGTTGAACCACCACCAGGATCTTCCAGCCGATGCGGTCAGTAGCAGAGGACGCCAAGCAGTGTGTAAAACAGAAAGTTAGCTTTTCAAAGCCCTGTATTTGGTGTGATTTTTCTCCTTCATTCTGATCTGATTTTGATTTGACTCCGTTATGCTTATTCTATCTTATTGTATCACATCATTTTATTTATTGCATAGTGTTGACATTTATGGTTCGTATTTGAGCATTTGCCTAACTGCCCAGAGTGGCCTTGTTGCTAGATGGTGTGGTATATAAATGTAATAAACCTAATGAGTGTAAGGAATAAATAAATAAATAACCACCAAGCTCCAGGCAGTTAGGACATGCTTGCTGGTTCTGAATGGGAGAGAGGGCAAATTAGCAAAGTAGACCATGTTTAAAAAAATAAAATAATAAATAATAAATAATAAATAAAATAATTATAAATAATAATTAAAAATCATTAATATTAACTACTTCCCTGAGAGCTTTAATTGTAAGTGTTTTTGAAGGGGAACAAAGCTTGTGTGTTCTCTTCTTAACAGAATGCAGATGCTTCCTCTTTCCTCTTCATCCCCTCAAGAACATTTTTATTGTTATCTTTTGGTTAACATTCAAGCCGTAGAGGATGTAGTTATGCATAAGGCCAGAATTTCATGAATATATAAACCGGTCCAAAATTTGATAGTCCTTTTATATCCAAAACTATTTATTTAAGAATAGAAAAGAAGGAAATACTTCTCCCTGACCCCACCAAAAATCAGGAGTGGAAGTCAATAAAGGCAAAAAATAAGTCAGCGAACCACAATTGTTGTATGAGGTAAATAGTGACACAAGGTACAAGACTGACTGTTCTACCGGAATAATTAGTTTTAAGTTGTTGTGTTTTTTTTTAAAGCAAAACAAAAGCTCTCTTGTGAGAGAGGAAGGCAGTGAGTACATCTCTAAAGGCTGTTTATTTCATGTAAAGAAACATGCATTTTGTGAACAGAAGGAAATTAGAATTTGGCTGAAGGCTAATGACCCTTTTCCTCAGGTCATGCTGAGCTAAAGTGAGTGTGTTTATGTGGGAGGGTTAAAATATGTAAAAAGTCAAAGCTCAGCCAGGGTGCCAGAGGAAATTAGCCTTGCATTTATTAATGTAGAGCTCAGCAAAGAATGTCTGAGTAGAAAAGTAGAATGTCTGAGTAGAAATGCTGAGTAGAAAAGGAAGAGGTGGTGCCCCATGAGAAAATCATTTCTAAATGAGTCGGGAAGCCACTCCAAATTTGGGGACCTAACAGGGAAGAGCCTAAAGAAGGTACCCTGCAATTTTGGTGCCTCTAGGACTCCGGGGAGCCGTTAACGAATCATTTCATTTCATTTTGTTCTGAAAAATCTTTAGAAATTCATTAGTAACAAAATGAAACGAAACTCCTAAAGAAACAAAACAAAATACTACATTTTCATTTCCGTGCCCATCTCTAGCGGGGAGTCATGCACTGACTAACCGGTGTCCCTTCCCTTTCTTTTTCCCAAAATCCTTCCCCCCCCCACCACCACCACCTGTGGCCCACTTCCCTGCACGTCCATCTTAGGTTTCGTCAGTTTTGACAATCCAACTAGCGCTCAGGCAGCCATTCAGGCGATGAACGGCTTCCAGATCGGCATGAAGAGGCTAAAAGTCCAGCTAAAGCGGCCGAAAGATGCCAACAGACCCTACTGACGCCTGTTTACTCTGGCTCTGAAAACAGGTAAAGCAAAAAGTGTTCTGCTTATATACCGCCCCATACCACTACAAGTAGTCTCTGGGCGGTTTACAATTTTAATTTCAGTGTGCAGGCTACACATTCCCACCCCCCCACCCAGCAAGCTGGGTACTCATTTTACCCACCTCGGAAGGATGGAAGGCTGAGTGAACCTTGAGCCTGCTACCAGGGATTGAACCCCGGGTCGTGAGCACAGTTTTACCTGCAGGACAGGCATTTAACCACTGCGCCACAAGAATGCACAACTGAGCCAGTGAGACGGTTCTGGTTGCAAACGCAAGCAGGAGCATGCAGGGATCGTGTTTGCGGATTGCACAGATGCAGCAGCAGGTGAAGCCTTGGATTGCACCACAAAGAGATTAAACACATGGCAAGCTTGAGTGGGTGAAATCCACTTTCTTAGAGGACTCTCCCTTCGTGGATGGTGCTGGGGGGAGGGGGGAGAGAGACACGTCCAATTTGCTGATTTTTATCAAGCTGTCTGCACTTCATGGTGGGCGTGGTGGCTCGGCAGGCTAGAGCGCTGAAACTGTCAGCGGCAAAGACAGCAGCTCGCCGGTTCAAATCCCGGGTGCCGTGCAGCAGAGCGGGCTCCCGCTGTTAACTCCACCTCCTGCCAACTTAGCAGTTCGAAAGCATGTCAACGCAAGTAGATAGATAGGTACCGCTGTAAAAAGTGGGAAGGTTAAGCGTTCCATGCACCGAAATGCATTCAGCCATGCCGGCCACATGGCCACGGACTTGTACAACACTGGCTCTTCGGCTTAGAAATGATGAGCACCGTCCCTAAAGTCAGACATGACTAGCACACATGTGGGGGTGGGACCTTTACCTTTACCTGTTTTTCATGTTGGGCCAAGGGCGGACAGTCTGTCTCTTAAAGTCTCATTCCAAACAGAATGCAAGGGCTTTGGGGAGATTATTTTTATAAGACCCCAACCTCCAGAACCCCCGACTGGGGGATTCTAGGCGTTGTAGTAAAAAAAAGTACTTTTCAGAGCACGATTAGAGAAAGTTTGACTTACTCTGAGACTTTACCACGAGGCTGGATTGAAACTAGGAAATAGAATTGAGCAGAAAACCCCAAATGGTCTCAGAAACTTTGAGCTAAACCTTTACTTTGCAAGGAAGAAGTTCTAACTAGTTAAAACAAAATGAACGGTAAATCTTTATTTCTCCAAATAAAACATGTAGGGTGTGTTCTGACAAATAATGCCCATAATTGAAATTCCTAAAAATATCTTTCTTCCTCTATCTTTGGGCCCAGAAACTAACTCTGATCGAATGAAAACAAATTCTCCCCGAATTGTTGATATTGAGGAGCTTTGATTAAAATAATCTTAGACCGGCAGAGCTGGAAGGAACTTTATGGACCATCCAGTCAAACCCTTGTCAAGGAGTATCAGAAGGTAGATATCTAGTCTTGTGCGCTCCCAGACGCATCTGGTGGGGCCACTATGAGATACAGGATGCTAGGTTGGCAGGTGCTGATGTTAACTCCACTGCATGCCCCCCCCCCCCGATTCGAACTGCCGAGCTGCCGACTTTGCAGATGATCCTTTTAGCACTCTAGCCCGCTGAGCCACCAAGGGGGGATACGATGGAGACCTACACAATAATGCAGGGCATGAGTAAATTGGATAGAGGGACGCTCTTCTCCCTCTCACGAAATACCAGAATTAGGGGACATCCACTCAAACTGAGGGTTGGGAGAGTGAGAACAGACAAAAGAAAAATATATTTGTTTTAAACCCAGCGTGTGGTTAGTCTGTGGAACTCCCTGCCATAGGAGGTGGTGATGGCATCTGGCCTGGATGCCTTCAAAAGGGGATGGGACAGATTCCTGGAGGGGAAGTCCATCACAGGTGACAAACCATGATGGAGATGTGTCATCTCCAGGCTTAAAACCAGGGTACTTCAAGGACCAGATGCAGGGGAGTGGTATCAGGAGACAGATATCTAGTCTCGTGCGCTCCCAAGCGCATCTGGTGGGGCCACTGTGAGATACAGGAAGCTGGACTAGATGGACCTTTGACCTGATCCAGCAGGGCAATTCTTATGAGTCACAAGTGGAGAGACTGAGCTCCCAACATCTGGTCCCTCAGCCAGATACCTAAGCCACTGAGATATTGACTACCCAAAGCTAGCTTATTCCATTGGCTTCCACAGGACCTAAATGCCATTATCTTTGTCTGTTTTTCTCATCATCACAACTGATCGGAAAAGGCAGGCGTTCATGCAGTCATTTGCCAGTGGAGATGTGGGCTATGCATATTTAATTACATGCATGGGTTTGCCCATGCCTGCAAACTTCACATAGAAAAACATATGAGAGTATATGGATCAGACCTATAACCTATTTAAACTTGTTCTCACAATGATAAAGCCTAGTGGTTCTCTAAGATCTGAAAGCGCCCTGTAGAAGACTCAAGCAAGCATAGTGGTGCGTAGCGTAGCACTGCTAATTTCTGGATTCTGCGTCAGAAGAGTCACACAGTATTAATTTCCTACGATTCTATCACTTCTGAAGTCACGTGAGCAAGGCTGTATATTTTTAAAATGGGAAATTCAGTTTCCTTGTGAGTGTTATAGCTAAGCATCTCATGATTCTCATAAACATGCCATTGACTCATTCTGACTCCTCTTTTCATTTCTGGGTTCCATAGTCCAACATAAGGTTGGAGGGATTCAGAGGATAAGAAGGATGGCCTGTCTCAGTGGTTCTCAACCTGTGGGTCCCCAGAAGTTCCTGGACTGCAACTTCCAGAAATCCTGGCCAGGTCAGCTAGTTAATGAAGACTTCTGGGAACTGCAGTCCAGGAACATCTGAGGACCCACAGGTTGAGAACCACTGACACACTGATTATGGACTAGTCCGTAGCTTGGAAAAGTCCCTTTTTTGTATGCAAAGTCCCAGAATTCCCCACCAGGCATGATGGAGAAAGGAAGTATCATCCAAATAAATGACTTTTCCAGGCACTGAACATACCGGATTTGCTTGCTTGTAGCTAGTCTGTCAACCGCTGTATATTGCATTCATGGTGGTGTCTACACGGTTGATACAGGAAAACCCAGGGAAGTTATTATTATTATTTTTATTACAGTGCCCCATACCCCCCTACAACCCACCAAGTGTCCATCTGGTTAGAAGTTTAAGGGAGCTGTTTTTTTAAAAAAGGAACTTTTTCTTAGCTGTCTAAGGGCCTTTTCACACGACCCCTAAAATCCGCTGGCCACTTAAATTCAGACCAGAGATCTTGCGGGTTCGTTGCTCTTCCTACGTCCCCACCCCTCCGCACTTCCTTGCTCCTGTCTGCGTGAGGGGAGGAAGAAAAAAAGAGAGCAAAAAATGCAGGCTCACCTCCGAAGCCACCCGGAGCCCCGTCGTCATCCTGATTCCTTCTCTAAAAGGGGCGGGAGGCAAAAACAACAACAAACAGAAGCGAGGAGAGCCCGGCACTCACTAGGTTACATCCGCATCAGGGATTTTCACCCTCCGAGAGCAGGTACCTGAAAAGTGCACTGGGACGCGCTTAGGTGGGCGTGGTTGCACTTAATTTTCTGCAAACTCCGGAGCTGGTGGGGAAACAATTGTAAGCTCCGGAGCTGGGAGCCATTTGCGGCGGAGTTTAGGGGTCGTGTACAAAGGCTCTAAGTAGGTTTGTGTGGGATAGAAGAGATGCTCTGAGAGGACTTCCTGTTCCGTGGAGGAACGATTAAAAGAAGCAATGACAAAAGGGCCGGCTCCCTCATTGCACAACATGCGGGAGCTGCTCCAGGCCATCGACTCTGGGTATCATGAAAAGATTGGAACCTCTTTGTGGTTAATGTATAAATGCATTTCTAATAGCCAGAGATGGGGTGATTGCATTTTCGTTTCAGGTGCTTTAATAAGGTGACATGTCTTGGGTGCTCTGCCTTCTGGCATGGGTGGGGGGGGGTGTCTGCCAATTTCTGCCCTTCCTCAGGTGACAAAAACGTCTTGGGCAGGCCCTGACGAATGACCAAACTGGGAACGCCCTCAAACCAATTCATTTTCTTTTCTTTTTTTCCTTTATATATTTATTTTTGTTTTCCTCCTCCCACCCATCCACGACTATGTCTCTAAACAGACCAGGCCAATCATAGCTCCAAGGATGACCTCCACAGTTGCCTAGCAACCCTCTAGCTGTTATGGGAGGCCCAAACCAAAGTTCCCCCTCCCAAAATTGTCTGAAAACTGTAAGTGACTTCACTCATGTTGTCATCATCCTCTCCGATGACGCCATGTGGCCGGTTTTGTAATCTTGTTGCATGAACTTGACGTTAATCTTTCTATATCTACACTCTTGTGTGTTGTTTTTTTAAAAATATTTATTATTATTCTTTCCCCCTCACCATCCCAACCCCTTCTTCCTCTCTTTTGGCGATTGTGCAGTACCATATTGGTGCCTGTGGTGGATAGTTTTTGGAGTGCTGATTGGTCAGTCTTTTACTAGTTGTGGATTTTTTTGAAGCCCATAAACTCTACTTTGTATCTTCTTCTTTTCCTCTTTGTCGTGAGTGACGTGTGACCATGATGTACCTCTCTATTCACTGTACAGTCTTCAATGCTAACTAATATGGTGGGGTTTCCCTGTATTTATTTATTTATTTTTATATTTATGTCCCGCCAGATTTTCCCAAAGGAACTCAAGGCGGTTAACCGATACAAAAATTTCCATAGTGCAAAACTAACAAAAATCAAAATAATAATGCTAATAATAATACTAACGTATGATGGCGAAGAAAAAAGGGCGGACATCATAACTCAGATCCCTACTCAAGAATAAATCAACCCCCGTGCTCGCTGAATGCAGCTGTAAAGAGCCAAGTTTTTAATAGCTTATTGAACACTGGGAGGGATTCTGCAGTCCTAATATTGCTCGGAATATGGTTCCACAGAGTGGGACCAGGCACGAGAAGGCGCGGTTCCTGGTAGAAGTTTTGCGCGCCTCCAGGGGAGTGGCAATCCGAAGGGCAAAAGACTGAGATGTTCTAGTGCAGTGGTTCTCAACCTGTGGGTCCCCAGATGTTCCTGGACTGCAACTCCCAGAAGCCTCCACCACTCGCTGTGCTGGAAGGGGTTTCTGGGAGTTGCAGTTGAGGAACATCTGGGGACCCACAGGTCGAGAACCACTGCGCTAGAACATCCGGGGCTTCTGGGAGTTGCAGTCCAGGAACATCTGGAGACACATAGGTTGAGAACCACTGTTCTAGTGGGTCAGGCTGATGTTGATCTTTGGATGATATGCTCCGTCAGACTTGGCTAAGAGGTTGCAGGATTGACAGGCCCTGAATCTGGCACCTGCCTTCCGCTCAGACCAGCAAAGCCAGAGGTGAGGGATGATGGGGGATGTTGTTGAATAACATCTGGAGAGTCGTAGGCCATCCGGCTCAGTGCCGGCACCTATGTTTGCTTTTGGAGCGCATATGCAAGCATCTCCTCCCCCCAATGGATTGTGGCATATGCTTTTCTCAAAGAAACTGTCACCGTCAGTTTAGAACAGTGGTGGCTAAACTTCAGCACTCCAGATGTTTTGGACCTCAACTCCCACAGCCCTTTGTCATTGGCAATCTAGGCTTGGAATTCTGGGAGTTGTGGTCCAAAACATCTGGAGTGCCAAAGGTTCGCCACCAATGGTCTAGAGCAGTGGTTCTCAACCTGTGGGTCCCCAGATGTTCCTGGACTGCAACTCCCAGAAATCCCTTCCAACACAGCAAGTGATGGAGGCTCCTGGGAGTTGCAGTCCAGGAACATCTGGGGAGCCACAGGTTGAGAACCACTGCTCTAGAGTGTAAAGAGGGGTTTTTATCTGAGACCTTGAGGGAGCAGAGTCCAAGGGAGAAGAAACTTCAGCCCACAGAACTGAGCAGCCTCAACCCAGCCCAGGGTGGATTGAGGGTTTCCCATCCTACGTTCGTCACACTCTCAATTAGAAACAGAGCAAAGCGGGGGGGGGGGGGGGGACCTTGTCCACGACTACGACGCCATCGCTGGTGCAGCAGGTCATCCCTGTGAGACCAGGAGCCTAGCCTGGGAGGTAGGGAGGAGATCTGCCCCCAGCACCTCCCACTGGTTCCTCATCCATGCTTTAGACCAGTGGTCCCCAGATGGTTCTTGGACCACAATTCCCAGAAAGCCTGACCAGCACAGCTAGCGGCGAAGGCATCTGGGAGTTTTAGTCCAAGAACCACTGGGGACCCAACTGCTCAACCTTTGGTCCTCCAGATGTTTGGAGGCTTACGGTCAGAATTCTGGACTATTGGGCCCTCTGGCTAAGGTTTCTGGGAGCTGATGTTGGAAACCTCTGGAGGGCAGAAGGCTGAATACGACAGATCTAGACATATGACAGCATTCCCGTTTCCTTGGCACAGCATCTGGATATCATTCTGGTAGACCAGGCATGCCCAAACTTCGGCCCTCCTGATGTTTTAGACCACAACTCCCAGAATTCCAAGCCTGTGTTTCCAATGGCAAAGGACTGTGGGAATTGTGGTCCAAAACATCTGGAGGGCCGAAGTTTGGGCATGCCTGTGGTAGACACTGCCCTGGCTCTAGGTCTTCCTTTGTCTAGGTCTCTCCTGGTGCCTGTCCAGCCCTTCTTAATCTCCCCCCCCTTTGTGTTGCAGACTGGATGCCGTGCGGCATATGAAGAGCATTCCCCTTGTCCCGTGGGCCGTATCCAGACTTGTAACTCTCTTTCTTTGCAACATATCACGGAGGAGGAGGAAAAGCAGAAGGAGATGGAGGAGGAGGAGGAGGAGAGATGCGCGTGAAAAAGAGAGCCAGTTTGGTTGTACCCTTTCCCCTGCCCTTTCCTGCCTTCTATTTTTATTTTATTTTTAGTTTTTTAAAAGTTTCAAATGGGTTGCTGGTTTTTCTTTTAAAAAAAACCAAAACAAAAATCTCTTTCGAGGAAAGAAGGAAGTTGTGACAATATTGGACCAGAGGGGGAAAGGCGATGATGTTTGCCGATGCAAAGCTCCGCAAGGTGAAAAGAGGCCGCCGAAGAAGACTTTTTAAGAATAATAATAATAATAATAATAATAATAATAAAAGGAATTTTTTTAAAATAAAAAAAAATCCCTCGCAAGAGGGTTG
Organism: Phrynocephalus guinanensis; assembly: GCA_037367245.1. Taxonomy (NCBI): domain Eukaryota; kingdom Metazoa; phylum Chordata; class Lepidosauria; order Squamata; family Agamidae; genus Phrynocephalus; species Phrynocephalus guinanensis. The sequence continues at coordinate 19,581,968 of CM074749.1, forward strand.
GGATTTCGTAAGAGGAATGGTTGCAGGCACTGAGCCTGCTGGTGGGACCAGCCTCTCTCTAAAGCACTTGTCCAGCGCTTGAGATTCCGGAAGAGAGAGGTCAAACAGATCTAAACCAAAGTTGCTGGGTATGGACCAAGCCTGTACATTATACCTGAGTAACGCTTTTGTTTTTAAACGGGGGGAAAGAAAAAGAGAGAGAGAAAGAATGCTTTTTTTTTCTGTATCTCTTTGGGAAAAGAAAGAGAAAAATCTGTTGCTAAAAGGATGTTGAACTTAACAGAAGATATATATATATATATAAATATATAAATAGGTCTATATATCTATACTCATGGATCGGAGAGGTGGGATTTCTTTACCCCACCGAGTCAACCCATCCAGGGAGACTGAATTAACTTCTTTCAAAGTCATATCATTCCTTAGAGTTTAGGGACCAAAGGACTATCGCTTTTTTAATACATATATATGTATATATAAATATATATATATATATATGTAAGGAATTAATTTAAAAAAACAAAAGAAAAGAAAAAAAGAAACTCAAAAAGAAGCTTTAAAAAAAAAGCAAACAACAAGCAAAGCTTCGTGTCAACGCGGCAAAGTGGTCTCCGAGAGAAGCACGTGAAAGAAACGCAAACGAGCTGATCTTGCTTTGTGAGTAGCGTAGCAACTTCCGGTGGCCTCGCGGCCGTGCTGAATGCTGGAGGGTTTAAGTGAAAAGTGGAAGACGGGGTGGGGTTAGGGTTCTTGACAGCAGCTTACTCCTTCCCCTCCCCACACACAGAAGGCTGGCTTTGGGGGAATGGCGTGGCAGTTGGAGATGGAACGGTTAACGCCCGAACTACTTCTCGCATGCCTGGAAAGCTGGCGTCCGACCGCGTCAGATGAGACACGGAGCCATTGTCGCTGGGTGGGCGACGCTGCCAGACTTTGAGCCACACCATGAATCTTCCTAGCTCAGTGTGGTCTCCACGGACTGGCAGCAGCCTTCCACAGTTCAAGGCGGGGGGGGGGCTTTTTCCAAGAGCCACCTAGACCAGGCATGTCCAGACTTCAGCCCTCCTGATGTTTTGGACCACAACTCCCAGAATTCTAAGCTTAGATTACCAATGGCAAAGGACTTTGGGAGTTGCGGTCCAAAACACCTGGAGGGCCGAAGTTTGGACATGCCTGACCTAGACTGAAACCCGTGACCTCTGCATGCAAACTGTGCGCTTTGACTGCTAAGCTCAGATTCATCCCTGTAGGGCTGTTCTAGAAAGATTTAGCCCTAAGTAAATCTCAACAAGAGCCGTAAGGCTTGTGCCCAACTAGGCTTGGACACTGACCTTTAGGATCAAACTAGTCTTCTCTGGGAAACTTGTCCTAACAAGTAAACTGGGGCATAATCCTTTATGAGCAGTGACTGTGACCAACCCTAGTTTTAGGGAGAACTCAGAAAAGTTATTGCAACTTCTGCAGTCTTCGGGGCAGCATTTTCCCCAGTTCGCTGTTGGGTTGGGAGGCTCCAGAGATCTATACAGTAAGACCCCTGTATCCACTGATTCCTTATCCACTGATTCAGTGATCCGCTGTTGGCAGAGGAAAAAATTAAATAATTCAGCAGCCACAAAGCAAGCTGTTGTCACAAACAGCAGCGGTAAAGCAAGCAATTGTCACAAATAGCATCTGTAAAGCAAGCTACTGTCATACACAGTGGCCATAAAGCAAGCTACTGTCTCAAAACAGCAGTCATAAAGCAAGCTACTGTCAGGAAAGAGCAGTTTGGGGGTGGGTGGGCAGGTGTTCTCTCTTATCCACGGTTTTCATTATCCACGGGAAGGCCTGGAACCAATCCCCAGCGGATACCGGGGTCCTACTGTATTCCATTGAAACTTTACTAAGCCTAGACAAAAACTCTTGTTTTCTGGATAGCTTGCTTCTTGTGTATTTCATTGCACAACCTCTTTGTCACAGGGTCCTAAAGGATCACCGAAGAGAGTCTGAACATCACTGGGTCTCTGAAGTGCAGGAAGCAAGCTAACAAAGATCAGAGGTAGACAATAGGTGTCCCCACCGTTTTTCACCGCATGACCCCAGTCATCTCTGTCCTTGAAGGCTTCTGAAGTGTCCTCTAGGACACCACGACAAAGAATGGATTCTCCTACCTAGAACCTCCCCCCCCCACTGGAAAAAACCCAACAACAACCCCAAAGTCCACTTTTGGGGAAGATCTGGAGATTTTCCTCCTAAACTTCCTGCCCCTCTCAAAGAGTGATGGTCCGCGTCCACCCTGACAGCTGGTCTCAGCCTTGACCTAGCACCTGCCCATATAGTAAATATAACTTTGTAAACTTTCAAGCAAGGGCCTTCTATGTGTGTGTGTGGGTGGGGGGGAGCAGGTCTTCAGCCATAGCAAGTTATTTACCCCTCTCCCGCCAACCATCATGGCCTGTGACTCTGGAAGTTATAGTTGTAGTTTTTTTGTTCTTCTTCCAAGGTTCAGATTTCTCCCAGAAGTCATTGCCACTAGCTCTGTCAGCCAGGATTTCTGGGAGTTGCGGTCGAAGGGCATCTGGGGACCCAAGGCTGGGTGCCATTGCCCTAGAGCAGTTTTGGAGAATCTATGGCATGGGTGCCAAAGGTGGCACGTGGAGCTCTTTCTGTGGGCATGCAACATTCCTCCTTCACAGCCACGGCACTTCTCTCTCTGCTCAGAGCACGCCACTCTGCTCTGTGCAGAGAGCCGGGTGAAGGGGAGGCAGCAGATTGTGGGTTCCTTCGTAGCCCCAGTTTACTCTCCAGCCACGCCGCTTTTGGGATATCCAGAGCGGCGTGGGTGGAGAGTAAACGGGGGCTACGAAGGAGCCCACAAGCTGCCACCACTCCCCCCTGGCTCTCCGGATGGGCTGTTACTCTTTGGGAAACAGAAAATCAAAGAGCAAGGGCGCTGCACCCTTCGGGAAAGTGAGGATCGAAGAGCAGGTTTTTGAACTTTCTGCAGCCACAGCACCCTCACTGTGGCTGCAGGAAATTCGAAAGCCTGCTCTTCGATCCTCGCTTTTCCCAAAGGGTGCAGCACCCGAAGCATTTGCAACCCGGGGTACCACTGTATTCAGGTTAAATTGCTGTATTGGCGCTTTGCGAAAAATAAGTGGGTTTTGAACTGCAGTTTGGACACTCAGTCTCTAAAACAGGCATGTCCAAACTTCGGCCCTCCTGATGTTTTGAACCACAACTCCCAGAATTCTAAGCTTAGATTGTCAGTGACAAAGGACTGTGGGAGTTGTGGTCCAAAACATCTGGAGGGCCAAAGTTTGGACATGCCTGCTCTAAAAAGTTCGCCCTCACTGCCCTAGACTAGAGAATTACAAAAGGCTTCACTCAGATCCAGAACAAAGGCTTGACTGCACCTGTGTTGCTCCACAAGGAGCTCTCCGTGGTCCTGGACTGCAGGACCTCTTTTTCCCCTGTAGTTCTACATCAGCGTTAAACGGAGGGACACCTTTGCTCCTTTTATCTTTGACCATTCTTCTAGCACAGGCTTTGATGCAGATTTCTTGGAAAGAGGAAGGGACATGTGATCCCATCCCCCCCCCCAAAGTGTCTCTTTCTCTCGCGGTACACCAGTGTGACGTCAGCCAGATTTTATACGATGTTCAGAAATCCCATGGTGAGGGGGGAGTAGGAGGAAGAGGAGGGGGGGACGGGGTGAGGACAGGATGATGGAAGTGCCAAACAAGAGTGAAAGCAGTTCAAGCTGCATGAAGGGCCTGGCATCATCCTGTTCTTCATGGTTGCACATCCCCTAATGCAGTCCCTGGAGTGCTGATTTTCTTCTTCTCTTATCTTTCTTTGGTTTTCTGCCCTCCCACACACACACCCTTCCCTCTCTCTTTCTTTAATTCCTATGCTCCGTTGTTCCCTTTCTTAACGGTTTAGAACACAATGCTTTTTTTTTGTAGAGCAAAACTGGGGGTGGGGGAAGAGAAAAAGAGGGGGAAGACAATCAACATTAATGACCTTCTGCAAGGGGCATTTTAAAAAAAGAAAACAAGGAAGGTGAAGCAAAATGGAACGCTCACTCGTACACACCTAGATATGGATGACAGAGAGATCAAACTGGGATCGAGATGGCCGGCAATGGGTGAAGGAGGGGAAGTGGGTGTACTGGGGAAGAGGAGCAACAGGGGAACTTAGTCCAGCTTTGGACCATTGGAGTAGATGAGACCTCCATGTCTGGTTCAAAGCAATTGTGTTCTGCTTATATACTGCCGCATAGCGCTTAAAGCACTCTCTGGGTAGATTACAATTCAATTATGCAGGCTGCACATTGCTGCTCCCCCCCCCAGCAAGCTGGGTACTCATTTTATTGACCTCGGAAGGATGGAAGGCTGAGTGAACCTTGAGCCTCCTACCTGGGATTGAACCCCAGGTCGTGAGCACAGTTTTAGCTGTAGTACAGCTATTTAACCATCTGCATAAAGGGGGATGCTTTCCTACTCTCTCTTTTTTTAAAAACACACTCATTGCACAAAACCCAGTGAGGACAGTGTGCAGTAGAGGGTTCCAGAACGGGTGTGATTGTCGTGGCCTCGTCTTACCAGGCCAGGAGGCAACCCTGAGAAGCTGGGTGTTCTGCCTGGATCTGGAGTTAGCTGGTGCTGCAACTTTTTGTATGACCACAGCCTAAGATGTGGGCCCAACAGTAAGTTACAGAAAATAAGTGGAAGACATTCCGTAAGGGCCGACTGTGTTTGATTGTCACTGCAAGGACGTTCCTTCCTTCCTTCCTTCCTATAGCTGGGAGTTGCGTGCTTTGTTTTGTAACTTCTCTTCAGAACAGACTCCTGTTCCGTTGCCGTTCTAATGACCAGGTCACGTGTAATGTGTAGTTTGACCACTCAACAAGGAGACATTGGCGGGCCTTAGGCACTTTACCGTTCTTAGCGTAGTCCTGCCGCAAACGCGCGTCAGGTCCCCTTTTATCCGTACCTTGAAAGGGCTATGAAAGCTTTGGTGTGCAGAGGGGTCGGGAAGCTTTGGCCATCTAGATGTTTTATACTGCAGCTCCCTCAATCATGTCTCATAGGCCATGCTGGATGTGGCTGATAGGACCCCCCCCCCCAGAGGTTGGGGGAATCCTACCGCACTTTCTTGATAGGGGGTGGACTCTACCATCCATTCAGCCCCTTCCCTTTCTGCAATTCTAAGGCAGTCGTGATGGTCGTGAGAGGCCAAAGCATGGGGAAGCCAAAAATACTCTATACTCCTGCAGCTGTTGTAGAATAGGTGTCTGTGGAATGTCCTGAGAGGACCTAGAGCAGGGACCTGGCCTTATTCCTTTGCTTTGGAATGTGCAACCCGATAGACATTGTTCTGTGCACAGCTATCTGTGAAGCTGCAGCTCTGTGTGACGGGTGAGCAGAGATACAGGCCTGCCGTTAATCAAGAAAGAGGTCCGGGCCAATTCCTTGTCCTCCAGGTGAATATTCCGTAAATAGGGCATTGAGCGCCTGGCTCATGAAAGCAGCACAGAGTGTGACCCTATAGAACAAGATACGGTGACCCAGACTGGGGGAGGGGGGAGGTGGTTTTCGGTGTTCCCTGATGCTGTTTGGAATGTAGGGGACTTAACACTGATTATTGATTGGTCCATCTGGTCCTTGTTTGACTGCCATCATCCCTCCATGATCTTAAGCCTGGAGGACTTCCCCATCCCCTACTACTGCGGTCCCCAACGTTGGGTAAGCCAGGTGTTCTTGGACTGCAACTCCCAGATACCGCCGGCAGCACAGCTGATGGTGAAGACCTCTGGGAATTGCTGTCCAAGAACACCCGGGTGACCCAAGGTTGGGAACCCCTGCCCTACTAACTTGAGCTTTCTTTGACGGTTACTTCACGTCCATTCTCATCCCGGGAGGAAGTTCGTTGATGTCGGTCGCAGTCACATGGTCTTCTTCTGGTTCTGTCCCTGTTCCCATGCACGCACGGGCATGATGGATGATACCAGTATGACTGTTACTGCACGTCCTCATTCCGTGTTGAGATGTGGAACTCCATGTCTTTGTTCTCCTTTTTTTTTTTGCCCCGACCTTCCATTTTTCGATGTTTCGATTATCCGAAGCCTTGCCTTCAATGCATTACGGAGCTAAGTTTGAGGCATTTGTCTTTTAATCTCTCTGCACTGCATTGCTGACTCCATAGAGAACGTACTGGCGAATGGCACTTTGCACTCCTGCCACTAGATGGAGAATGGCATGTTGCGTGACGAGCCTTACCTCACGGGCACTCATCTCGGAATGAGAAGCGTGACAAGCAGATTCCCGAGGCCAGGGAGGGGAATCTTTCATCCCGCTTAAATCGCAGTTCAGGGAGCATAGTCGGGGCGAACTCCCCTTGTCCCGCAATGGACATGCGGTTAGATTTCTTCATACCGGTCCCAAGCGGGACCGCAAACAGCGATGAGATGGACGTGAGGTATCAGCCTTTGACGGCGGGTGCCAGGCACCCATCATGGAATGGCTCAGCCATTCACAGGACCATCCTCAGTTATTTTGCAGCCTGGGATGAAGGACAAATTAGCATCCCTCTCCCTTGCACTCTCTCTCTCTCTCTCTCTCCATTCCATGCACGGGAATTAATGAGAACACGAAGGACCCTTTTCTTGCTGGTCCTGGGATAGCATCTTTCTCTGCACCCGAGAGAAGCAGCCAATAATTAGTAAAGGCATTTTTAAAAAAAAAGCGGCTAGTACAGGATAATTCATATCTTCAGATATTCTGGGAATTTATGTCCAAATTATTTTTTAAAAAAGAAAGCAGTAGACGAAGAAGCAGGAGGCTGAGCCACAATTATTTGCACAGATCTTTAAAAGGCACTTGTATCTAATCAACAATTATTTGGGGTTTTTTTAAAAAAAATAACAAAATAGTGTTCCAGTTTTGGGGTGGGGGCTGGAAGCGCACAGGTCCAGTAAAATGTTACAAAAATGGAGCCAACTTTTGAGTTCTTCTTCATTCCATCAGCAAGAGGGTTTAAAAAAAATTCAGGGACAGGGAAGCAAGAAAATGCCAAAAATAACATCTTGCCAGGTGGGTTTCTCCTGGGTGTGGTTCTCTGCAAGACAGAGACTGTAGCTTCAGCAAATGCAGGTGTTTGCTCCTTGGGTTCACAATTAATGATGGAGGGAGGTGTTGTGGAGAGGTTAAAATGGAAGCGATACTCAGCTGTCATGGCAGGGAGGAGATAGAAGGTTAAGCACTAACACGAGGTCTTACCAGGACGCCAGCAGATTTGCTGATCTACAGCTTTCTTCCTTCTCATCAGCTCAGGTGGAAAGAACTTTTCAGAGGACTTTTAAAAACCTGAAAAAGATTTTTTTTCTCACCAAGTCCCCCCATTCCCATTCCCAGAGAAGGTGATTTGTTTCTGTAGTATGAAAGAGAACTAAAATTGTAGAATGACAGAGTTGGAAGAGACCTCAAGGGCCATCCAGTCCAACCCCCTGCCATGCAGGAACTTCCATCACAGTGCTCCCAACACATGGCCACCCAGCCTCTGCTTAAAAAACTCCAAAGAAGGAGACTCCATCACCCTCCTTTGTGGCAGCATATTCCATTGCCGAACAGCTGTAACTGTCATGAAATTCTTCCTTATGTTTAAATGGAATCTCTTTTCCTGTAGTTCGAGACCATTGCCCTGTGTCCTAGTCTCTGAAGCCATGGGGGGGGGGGGAACCAGTCCCTTCTTCAATGTGACATCCTTTCAAATATTTAAACATAGCTATCCTATCCCCTCTCAGTCTTCTTTTTGTAAGGCTAAACATTCCCAGCTCCCTAAGCCACTCCTCGGAAGACATTCCTTCCAGACTCTCAATCATTTTGGTAACCCTCCTCTGGACACCTTCAAGATTGTCAACTAATTTCACTCCAACTCGATTCGGCAGTGACATCAGCCCTGACACCTGATCTGTCTCTGTTTAATCTGCCCCTTAAAGGAATTACAATCTGGAAAATGTTGCCATGTGTGAGACAGAGGTCTTTTGTTTTTTGTCGTCGTTGTTCAGTCGTTCAGTCATGTCCGACTCTTTGTGACCCCATGGACCAGAGCTCGCCAGGCCTTCCTATCTTCCACTGCCTCCCGGAGTTTTGTCAAATCCATGTTGGCTGCATCGATGACGCCGTCCAACCATCTCATTCTCTGCTGTCCTCTTTTCCTTTTGCCTTCATTCTTTCCCAACATCAGGGACCAGAGCTCGCCAGGCCTTCCTATCTTCCACTGCCTCCTGGAGTTTTGTCAAATTCATATTGGCTGCATCGATGACACCGTCCAACCATCTCATTCTCTGCCGTCCTCTTTTCCTTTTGCCTTCAATCTTTCCCAACATCAGGGACTTTTCCAAGGAGTCCTTTCTCCTCCTCCTTTTTTTAGAAACCCCCAAATCAGGCAGCTCAAATGGTTTGAGATGCACCAAACCAGCTCTTGGGAAAGGAAATCCAATGGACATTAAGTCATGGGTTTCACGATTGCAAACTTGCAAGTGATCCCTCTGGGTTTGTGCGAAAATGTAATACTGGCAAAGGGCGGCGCTCTCTCGGGTTTGGCCCCCACCCTCTTCTGGATACAAGAATCCCTGGCGACTTCTTGGTGCCTTAGATCAGGACCAAGAGACCTATGGGTATGGAGGGTGGGAAGGAGAGGGGGTGGGCAAGAGAGTGATAGATAAAAGGGGGGGTAGGGGTGTCCAGAAGCAGAAAGGAAGTAGAAGAGCACATGCAAATGATTTGCTGGAACCTCTGCCCAATGTGATCTGCCTTAGCTTTGGGACGTGGCCAGGTGGGGAGGAAGAGGGAGGGAAGAAGGCTGGTCCTATCATTAGGGAGCATACACTGGGATACAAAATAGTAGAGCAGAGGTGGCCAAACTTCGGCCCTCCAGATGTTTCTGGGTCCACAACTCCCAGAATTCTAAGCCCGTACTGCCAATGACAAAGGACTGTGGGAGCTGTGGTCCAAAACATCTGGAGGGCTGAAGTTTGGCCACCACTGTAGTCGAGGACATGAGTGGGAGGTGCCAGCCAATGCTGCTGGCTTGGCTGGTATCCCACAAGCCAGCCAGAGGCCTTCAGGTATGGTAGAAGATGCTTTCCTAAGACCAGCATGGATGATTCAACTGCCAGTCCAGTGGTTTATATATTTTTTTTTGTACATGAAATGTGAGGGAGGGGAGGTACCCTCTTGGCCTTATCCTCAAGCTGCAAAACAAACAAACAAACATTGTGAGCCAAGAGACAGAGAGGGCAGACCACCTCCAACAGGTCCCCATCTACCTCCCACAAAGGATAAGTCGCCCTCCACAGAAACCCAGAAAAAGAACATCAAGTCCTTACCGATAACCAAGGGTAAGTGGATCAGAAATATCCGTGGCTTGGTTGTCATCTCTTGGCCTGCTCCGATGAAGGAATTGAGACTTAGCCTTAACAAAACTAAAATGCACAGGAAACGTTCTTTTTTTAGTAGGGAGTCTGGAGATGCCGGAAACCGAGGGCCATGCAGGATTAGAAGAAGGGGCTGAGTTGTCGAAGGTTCTCTGGCCTGCACTATACAACTATACGAGAGGGAACGTGTAAGATATCATAAAGGGGGGGGGGAATAGCATCGAAGCCCCATCCGCACCGGCCAGCATGGCCAGTAAGGAACGGTGGGAATTGGAAATAACCGGAAATAATTAAAAGAGGCCCCGATTTCTCCTCCTCGCGGTGTCGGTGTCGTCTCTTCCTTTCAGCCCTCGGGCCCCAAGACTGCAGTGGCTGCTGCTTGTCCTAGCAACCCCCGCCTCCCATAGAGCACAATCGGCTTCCCGAAGCGACTGCCATCTCTAAGGGCTACCTTTTTGCTACCATACTCTATTTGCTACCTTAGAAGGGACGCACAGGTTACAGACTGTAGGGGCGTTCTTCCCCCCCCCCCACCCCCGCAAAGCTACCTCTGATGTCCTTGTTGACCTGCTGCTCCGCCCTTCTCCCTTACCGCGCTCCGACCTTTGCTAGACATTTTGCCACCCGCGTGCTTCGCCGAAAGCAGAAAAAAAATCTTATGTCAAAGGGGGTTCCAAAGAAGAAACCGTGGGGCGAGGGGTGGGCCGCAGGGGTTGGTCTGTTTTCCGGCTCGTTCTTTTGTCGCGGGCAGGAGTCTTGGGTCTCTCCTGCGGGCGGACTGCCTAGTTTGTGGATGCAATGCTGATTGGGTTTTTAAGATGATTTGAATGAAAGGAACGGCGTGCCCATAGAAGATTGGTTTTGTACATTATCGGAGGGAGGGGGAGGGGGCCGATGTGTATATTGGGGGGGGGGGGATGGGGGGAAAATAGTATTTAATTTTATCCAGGGTTTGCTGGCATCCGACCTCATCTGAGTTGTTTGCCAAGGCAGCATTGGGCTCTTAAGACTTGAACATTGGGTCTGCTGAGACTGCTTCAGTCTATGCCTGTCGTCAGGAAGAGTACTACAGGAGCAACGAGTGCCTTGCCTTCACCACAGACTCCCTCCAGCGGTTGCCCTCATTTCTGGGGCTTAGGATCCAACCTTCTGGACCAAGAAACTGCAGCTCGGCAGTTGCTAACGCCTGATGCAGAAATGGACTGTGCCTATTTTTTGTTGTTGTTGTTGAAATTAAAGCCAATTCTACAGGCCCCCCCAAAAGCAACGCTAGAGATTGGGTTCTTCTGCTTGTGGGGTGGGGGTAGCCCAACCATTCCATCCTTTTATTTTGCAATGGCTGTTGTGAAATATTTTGAGGGATGACTCAGCGCTGCTGCGGGTTGGGGAGAGGATCCTTCCGAGCAAACAGCTACCAAGGTCCGAATGAGAGCAAATGCAGTTGATGGATGCCTTTCTAACCTCTTTCTTGACTGAGCCATCAGCTGTGTCGACATGGAGACCATCATAGGCAATCCATGGGTTGTTTTGATCTCCCTGCCGTTTCCTGAAGCTTCTGCTTGGTCAACTAGAGCCAAAAGGTGAGCACCACCACAGCCCCAGAAAAGTGACCCAGTTGAGAGCCTCCCTGGATGCTTACCTCCGTGGCTCTTACAATGGTCTCCATCCTGAACAAGAGGTTAAAACGTGGCCTCGAGTCTTTCTTGAGAGCCCAAATCCATGGTAGGTCTTCAGATGATGCACAAATGTGCACGCTGCAAACCGGTCAAGGACAACCCGAAACGGGCTGTCAACAGGGTGAGGCTGCCCGTGAGGGCACACAAAAGAATCCTGATAGAAACAGTGCCAACAACAGTTCCTGCTCATATGAGCTTGAAAGGTCTCCGATCGACACCTGTTACAAAGAGGGTGAGCTCTCCGCAGCAGGGTTTCAAAAGAGAAAATCTGTTTCCTGTCTTTCTTTTCCAACCACGACTTTCATTTTGAGAACTTCAGCCTGAGATGGGTCACCCAATTCTCCAAGCCGGCCAGGCATAAAAAGGACAAGGGATCGGACGAGCTGGAAGGTGGTGGAGTGGAACATCTCACCATGGTTTGAGAAGGTCTGGTGATAAGTGAGGTCCCAAACGTAGGGGCGGAGTCTGTTTTGCTGATATCCGATGGATGAATCTGCTGCCTGGTTGATGACCAATTCCAGATCTAAGCCCCAAAGGACTCTTTTGTTCCATTTAACCCATCCCGGCCAGGAGTGTACCTTGTTCATGTTAGGTTCTAAGTAGGACAACCACATCCCTACCGGATGGCTACTTGGAGGGAGGTCTCCTCATCCTGTCACTTGCCTTCCCCCCCACTCCCAAAGGAGCTTTCTGTTTTCGGTCATTCCAAAAAAATGAACACTGCCTCTTCCGGGGAAGAGAGGAGGCAGTTTTGGCATTCCAGTGGGTTATGATTATTTTAACTGATCCTTCTTATGATTTCTTGTAGTATAATAAAGAAAGACAAAAATGGACATTGTTATCTCTGTAGCTCTGTAGCTCTGTAGTTAATGATATTCTGCTTAGACTGAAATAAAGCACAGTCCAGTGGGAATTTGCCCAGATGGTCCCTGCCTGGATCTCTTTTATTAAAAGTCGCCTTCCTGTCGCCAGTCCCCTCTTGATGCAGTGGGACTGGAGAAGGGTGGATGTTTAGCTCATCATTTTGCTGGGCACAACAGTACTGGAAGCACACAACAGCCATGCGGGTACCTCTACTTGGTGGGCGGGACTTCCTCCGGGTACCTCTACTGTCTCAAAAAAAAGAGGGCACTGCCATCACATCCACCCATAAGCATCACGTCTGCGCCGACGCAGCAGCTCATAGCAATGGTTCCCAAACTTTTGTGATTCATGGCGTCCTAGACTTACTGGCCACAGTTTCCTAAATATGGTAACTTAGGCGTGGGGGAGAAGCTAGGGGAAAAGACCAGCCGGAAGATTCCATAGCACTGCTGGTTGGGTTTGGTGGCACCCCAGGTCACTACAGTTCATACAGCTTGGGAACCACCAGCTCTTAGGATCTACCAGCAAGTGTCCTTGTGTGGTTGTAAGTGACCCACTTGCTCTGCCACTAGTAGGGCTCACACGTGGAGAGACCGGATCAGCTCTTGAGATGGTGCAGGACCTCCTTGGCTTTGAAAAACAAACTGGTTGACTCCTGGAAATGGAATGACATCTTCTACCAAACAGAAGGAGCAGCCGGTTGTAGGGATAAGAACAGGAACTTCTGTCCTCATTGTAAGGCAGTGGCATCTGATGCCATGAGGCGGCTCATGGACTGAGTAACAGGGGCCACCCCCATCACTCTTCTGGATTGAGGTGGCCTTCCAGTTTGGTCCATGAACTGCCCATGGCATCGGACGCCACAGTTCGCTCTCTCATGCTACCTGCCTCACTCAAGTCTTGAACGGCTTGCATTGGGGACTACAGTGCCCAGCTTCCTTCAGCCAGCAACACCTTGGCCATTTTGTTGGCAAGACTCTGTGAGCTATAGCCCCTAAATGCAGCTTTTCTAAGCCCCGGGCTCCTAGGCCAGACCTTTAGATCAACCAGTGGTGCCCACCCTTGGTGTCCCCAACTTCTGAATTCATTTTTGACAGAGCAACGATCACTCTTTTCACTCTTGGCCATTTTCAAGCATCGTGGCATTACACAGGAACTGCCTCTTTGTCTCAAGAGAGCTGCTGGGCTTTTGTGCCAAGTGCATTAGGCTGTTGTCCCAGCCGAGGGAAAGACCAACCCCTCCCCCCTCCCCCCACCCCCATTGGGCTTTCTGGATGGCTCCACAAAAGAGGCCACCCAGGCAGGCCTCCTGCAGTGTCACCCCCGCTTCAACAGGGGACAGCAAAGAAAGAGCCAGCAGTGTCGCCAAAAGGCAGGGACTCAAGTCATGGGACTTGCTGTCGAGTCTCACGGTGACTCGATTCGGACTTGCCTTAGAGTTTGATTTTTTTAAATGACTCAGACTCAAGTCGCAACTTGGGACCTATCTACCACCACCCTCCCTTTCTTCCAGGGAAAAGAACTTGTTTTTACTAGGGACTTGGACTCAGACTTGTGGTCTGGGAGTTTACACCAAAGACTCCAAATTGGCATTTGCTACCAAAGACTTGGACGATTTTGAGGCTCGGGTCCAACATCCAAAAGGCCGAAGGGCCATCTGGCCTTCAACGATCACCAGAGACGTTTTGCTGCCAGACATGGAGCTGCCAACACCTCTCCCCAACGTTCGAGGTCCATACTATCCAAAGCCAGCCAAGTTATTTGGCACCTAATGCTGAATATTCCCCAAATATAAAGGGCTTGGGCTGGGTGGAAGGGGAATGAATTGGCTTGATCATGTTTCCAATTAGTTGTGTTATTCACGACCAGATCCAGAAATTTTCCTCTTCTGAGCAAAAGAAGACCAGCAAACCTAGCAAATTCAACAGGAATCAAGATCAGCTGAGATATTTTGGCATCTGGGGAAGAGATTCTCACTGAGGCTCCCCTACAGGTCCTGGCAATATCAATATAACTATAACAAATAGCTGTTTTTAATGCGTTCCAAATGAAATTCTCTTAAGCCAATTTTCCTTTGTACAAATTTCCCATAGAAATGCATTGAAAAAAGAATAATCCCTAATCGCGACCATTTTTATGTTGTACAGATTCGCTCCCTAGATGATCCAGTTAAGCAAATTTCCCCTATCTCCGGGATGTTTTATGTCGTACAAATTTTATGTTATACAAGCCGTTTGTTATACAAGGCTCCACTGTACATTACTGCCCTCTGCTTCCCTCTGCCAAATGCCATGGCTGGTCCTTTGCCCTTGCAAAAAAAATGGGGGCGGGGGGGGGGGGCTATGACACAACCATCAAGATACCAATTCCAACAGAAGGAGGTCCTTTCAACAGCCCAGAGAGAGCCATCTTGCCTGCCTGGGGAACAGAGCGGCAGGACGAATAGAGAGGCAGTGTGGGATGCTGCCTTATAGGGACCTCCAGTCCATCATCCTCAGTCAGGTCGACTCTTCCTCACCAGAAATCTTCCAGGCAGGGTTTCCCCCACCCATCCTGACCCTACCGGGGAAGTCCTGGCGTTGGATGGCGTCTCCCCCACATTCTGCCGAAGACCAGCCCTCCCCACTTTCCAAAAGCAAACACGATCGGCATGTACTCGTGCATCGAGGTGAGCCAGACATTGGCTGCGTGCAATCACCCTCCGTGTTTGGCCCAGCACATGGCAGCTTCTTTGTGTTTTAAAGAGGATTTTAATAAGTTAAAACCGTTTGCTCGCAACCGCCCCTCTCGCTCTAGCGAGTTTGGATTCTCTTCTTTTCTTCTTCTTCTTCTTTTTTCATCGTTAAAAATGTCAGCACTATAAAGGCAGGAGTGCAAGGTCCCAACCGTGAAGGGAAAACAGATTCAAGTCCCTCCAATGCCCTCCGAGGGTCTCTTGGATAGTCTACATCTCAGCCGGCAAGGGACATTGCCAGTCCCCCCCCCCCAGAGGTGTTCTGACGGGTCTCCGCCACTCAGAAGTGATGCAGGCTGCCTCCTCGCCCCCCTCCCCAACCACCCAACCACCATGGGTCTTCTTGGCCCGTGTCCAGCCAGGGTTTATCATTGATTTGTCTGTAGCTTCCGGCACCTGGCTCCCTTCTGCCGAGGTCGGAGGGGGCAGGATCAGCGCCGGTGATGTGTTGAAGAGAAAGAGGTCCTTCTCCCTCCACACACACACACACACACACACACACACACACACACACACACACACACACACACACACACCCCTCCTCAGTTTGTGTACACCTGAGTGCCAATCACACGCATGATTTCCTTTTGGATTTTGGGGTCCTGAGTATTGATGTTAGCATCTCCCACCTGGCCGTCTTCGTATCTGCGAGGGAGACAGAAAACCATTTCAGGTGGGCGGAGGAGACTGGTGACGGCGGCTACCAACAGAACTCGGCAATTGCCCCCCCCCCTTCTTGGATCATCGGCCTGCCTGTTTATTTCGTGTCCTTTCTAGCAAGTTTTCTCCTGGTGAAGGGAGTGTGCGATCCCAGCCACCCAAGCCCAATAAGGGACGGTTCTTTTCAAGCAACGGCTACAAGGCACACTTTCAATAAGCAACCTCCAGGAGCTGGAACTGATAACAGAAGCTGACCGCAAAGCCTGCCCTAGCATGAGGCCACATACGGCAGCGGCCTCAGAGGGGAAATACTGGTGGTGGGAGACTTCTTGCTATCCTTTTCGCTAGACATTACAGATGTCTGTTTGAAAACACACCTGCTTAGGAGGCAAGTGTATCAACCCACCTTGTTGCCTCTAGTGCAGGGGTGGCCAAACTTTTTGCAAGGAGGGCCAGATTTGTCGAGGTGAAAATGTGTGTGTGGGGGGGGGAGACTATTCAGCCGCATTTGGGCCCCAGGCCGGACATTGGACAAGCCTCTAGGACAGTGATGGCGAACCTATGGCACGGGTGCCAAAGGTGGCACTCGGAGCCCTTTCTGTGAGCACCCGACATTGCCCCTTCATAGCCACCTGTATACAGGTTAAATTACTGTATTGGCACTTTGCAAAAAAAAAAAATTAGTGGGTTTTGAATTGCAGTTTGGGCACTCGGTCTCTAAAAGCTTCGCCACCACTGCTCTAAAACATGCAAGGAGGCAGGGAGGATGCTGAAGCAATGGAGCCAGGGGTGGTTAAGCTGGGCAGGTGGCTGGGGGGACAGACGGAGGCAGGGAAGGCAAGCAAACCGTAAAACTGAAAGCTGATGTCTCTATTTGGTATGGGGAGAGGCCAGCTGGCGTGGATGCGTGACAGGCTGAGCCGGTGGGGAGAAGAGGCTGCAGGCCACTCAAAATTTGAAAACGGGTTGCATTTGGCCCCTGGGCCTGACTTTGGCCATGCCAGCTCTAGTGCCTCTGGAAGGGCACAACCCTCGTCCCCGCCTTAAGCTAGGACTTGAATGTCAATCCAGCCAGCTTCCACACAATGAATGGGAAGGGGGTGGCCTCTTCCCTACCACAAGAAGTGTAATGCCTTGGGTCAGCCCTTGTCTGGGGGAAAAGAGGTGGGAGGGTGGCTACTGTGTTTATATTTTGCTTGGGCACCTGGTTGCCCACTTGGCCAGCAGAATGCTGGACTGCATCAGCCTTTCGCCTGATCCAACAGAGCTCTTCTTATGTTTACCCTCCAACTATCTCCTTCCCAGACCCAGAAATGGCACACATACACACACCCCTCGCCCGGTGCTATTTACTCACACAAAGAAAAACCGGGTGCAGACGTGATCCGACACGGGGCAGACCCAGATGTTGCCATGCTTCTGGAGAT
This sequence comes from Phrynocephalus guinanensis, assembly GCA_037367245.1. NCBI lineage: Eukaryota > Metazoa > Chordata > Lepidosauria > Squamata > Agamidae > Phrynocephalus > Phrynocephalus guinanensis. The sequence continues at coordinate 19,598,750 of CM074749.1, forward strand.
CCTTCGATGTAATCACTGCAACGAGGAAGGGACCCACGGTCATGCAATGGGAATAGGACACTCCACCGCCAAGGCCACACACCAAGCAGGGAATCTGGGTGCTTTAGAGCCAGCCATTGAAGGTGTCACTTGAGGTCCACTCAATGAGTAGGAATTGGCTCCGGCAAGACCCTGCACCAGGAAGAGGGACCCAGTGCAACTGACCCTGATTACCCCAAAGCTCACTGGACCTGGCTGGTTATAAGGAAGGTTGATGCGGCTAATGTGCACTACCCGTTGAGGGATAAGAGGGAGAGATCCCCCGCCTTCCCTCTGCCACTCACCTTCGCAAAGTGCAATACAGTTCAAATTACGACTCTGTAAGAACCTGGACTGGATAGATCTTGTCTGCAAGAAAAGCAAAGGGGGGGATTACATCCTCTCTTTCTTTCCTTTTAGAACATCCTTTTCCCAATCTGGCCACTTCCGAGTGTGTTGCTTTACCCATTGTTCCCCGATATCAGGGAGGTTTCTAGCCCTCCACCTCCATCCAGAGGGCACCATTTACAAGAAAGTTGCTCCAAGACAATTACTGGCTGAATCCAAGAGACGGGGCCATGGATCATCTTGGTCCAGGGTAGAAGAATATTCATGATGGCTATTTGTTTGTTTGTTTGTTTGTTCGTTCGTTCGTTTTTTTCATATTTATTTATATTTCTATACCGGCCCCCTGGTGCAAACGGCACTACCCGGGGCAGTTTACAAAACAGTCATAAAACACAAATACTAAAAAATAGAAAGAGAGAGAGCTATAATAAGATCCAATTAAAATACAGTTAATATAGTTATATCGCGGGACCGCAGTACCCCGAAAGGGCTTGAGGGAAAGGGAGGAAGGTTTTGGCTCCGTGGCCGAGAGCCCTTTCTAAAGATCATGTGCCGCTCGCCCGCACTCTCCTCGGGGGTGCAGGCGAAGGGCACGCGATGTTTAAAGGACTCTCAGCCGCGGAGCCCAGAGCTTGGTTCAATGGCTGAGAACACTTTTTAAACATCGTGCGCCGCTCACCCACACACCCCGGGAGTGGCGTGAGATGTTTAGAATGGGGTTCACCCACCCGACCTGCATCCGCATATCGCGGATTTTCGATTGTGGGGCGGGTGGGTCCCTAACCCCCGCGATGGGCAGGGAGTTACTGTATTTCCAAGCACTGTGGGTGCTTTCACACAACCCCTAAAAGCCGCTGGCAACCTAAATGCAGATCCCCCCATGTGTTTTTTTCCCCCCCTGCTTTCTGTGTTCCCACCTCCCTCACTCTGATTCTATTGCTTCTGTCTGCGGTGAGGGGAAAGAGAAAAAAATGCAGGCTCACCTCTGCCTGCCATCGGCAGCAACTAATTGTTCCAGCCCGTTAGGATTCCTGCCTGTTAAAAGGGGGGGGGGGCAACAAAAACAAACAAAAAGCGGAAGAGGGCCAGGCATGCAATGCTTTAAAACAGCAACAAGGATTTTACCTCCTTGAGACCAGGTACTTGTAAAATGCACTGGGGCGCGCTTAAGTGGGTGTGGTCATACTTTTTTTTTAAAGTCCACTGCTGGTGGGAAAACAATTTTATGCTCCGCATCTATGAGCATTTTGCAGCGGATTTTAGGGGTCATGTGAAAGCAGGTTGTGAGAGGTTTTCATGCCTGAAAAAGCAACATGTATCCGCCCCCATGCAGTCAAGAGTTACCTGGGGAATGGTGTTCATTCGGTTATACCTCTGCACCAGCTCATCCTTCGAAGGCATCCTGTGTTGCCCTTTGCCCATCCCTGCGTGGACAACAAACAAGGGTCAGGAGAGCGGAGGCAGTGAGTCGGCTCAGGTGGGCTCTGGAGCCTGTGAGTGGGGGATTCTGCACTCCATGACGAGGGACCGCTTGGGACAGTCGGTGAGGCAAAATAGGAGCTGAGAGAAAACAGGACCCAGAAAACTCCCAGCAAAACTACACACGTGCACAAACACACACAAATACCCAGACACAAGCAGACATTCTGTGCAAAATATCTTTTCGGAGAAAGGCAGCATCTAAATGTTTTCAATAAATAAAATACTGTATATCCTCGAATATAAGTCTAGTTTTTCAGCCCTAATTTTGGGCTGAAAAAAGGGCCCTCGACTTATATTCGGGTCAACACCTTTAGCCACTGAGGCAAGTGCTTGGGTCGGTGGCTAAAAGTCATTTTAAACATCGTGCGCTGCTTCTTCTGACCCCCCCCCGGCACGTGCCATGTTTAAAATGACTTTTAGCCACCGAGCCAAGCGCTTGCCTTGGTGGCTGAAAGTCATTTTAAACGTCACACACCACTCCCCCAGCTCACAAAGGAGGAGCTGCCAGGCCCTGCTGCATTTCCCACCCTAGGCTTATACTCGAATCAATAAGTTTCCCCAGTTTTGGGGGGTTAAATTGGGGGACTCGACTTATACTCAAGTATATACGGTATATATGCAGTTCCTACTCGTGCAATGCCTGATCAGAGCCAAGGGATGAGAAGGAGGACACACACATACCCACATCCCACAGCTCAACTGGCCAGTAGCAAAAGTGACCACGTGGCAAGAGGCTTTTCCACCCCATGAGTGCAGTGAAGCAGAAAGTGATTTTTTAAAAAAAGTAAAAAACACCTTACCCTTAAGCAAATCAGAGGAAAGGAAGGATTTTTCTTTTTGTTAAAGGCATGGATTTCCCCGTTAATATACACTTCAAAATACATTTTTTAAAAACATACCCAGAAATACATATTGAAAACGCATGCATGGCGTGACACAGTTACGTTGTGGCGTTTTCCCAGGGAAAATGGAAGCCGATGAAGTGGAGTGGAAGAGGGAACCGGGACATGCTGGGGGTCATGACATGACAGTTATGTTGCTTTGGTTTGTGGTTTTTAGTGAGACGACGCAGGGGCATCCTCCTTTCAACATTCAATTGTCCTGACGTCCAAATAGGTCGTGGTGACGACATCTGGCCTGGATCCCTTCAAAAGGGAATTGGACAGATTCCTGGACAAGTCCATCACAGGCTACAAACCATGATGGAGATATGTCATCTCCAGGCTTAAAACCAGGGTATTTCAAGGGCCAGATGCAGGGGAGTTGTATCAGGAGACAGAGATCTAGTCTCATGCACTCCCAGAGGCATCTGGTGGGGCCGATGTGAGATACAGGAAGCTGGACTAGATGGGCCTTTGGCCTGATCCAGCATGGCTCTTCTTATATGACCCAGGGCAAGCTCTGAAGGTAACCAGTCCAGACCCTGCACTGCAGGTATCCACCATGGAGGACTGGCGTGACCAGAGCGTGGAAAAGATCACCCAGCACTACAAGCTAGATGTGTTAGGGTTTTCTCTTGACACCTCAAAGCCAGTGTCCATGGGGGCTGGGGGATTCTGGGAGCTGTAGTCCAAAACTTCTTAAAATCTCAACACAGAGCATGGGCTATGTTGAGCTCTCTCATAGAGGACAGGGAGACGGGGAGGGTTGTCTCAGGCAGACAAAGCCAAGGGGCAACAGCAGTAGCAGCTGAATGCCACAACCCCCCACTTCTATGGGCAGACAGGGGTGTGTGCATCTCCCACACTACTACCCCCCCCAAAAAAAATCCCAGACCCCCTCAACTGGCCGGAAGCCTCAAGAGGGGTGCGTATCACCATCCCAACCCAACCCAAGATGAAGGTCGACCTGCCAGACCAGACGGATTCGGTAGGTGCGATCGGGAGGGAGCACCACTGAATACCTTTAATGCAGGCATATCCAAACTTCGGCCCTCCTGATGTTTCGGACCACACCTTCCAGAATTCTAAGCCTAGATTGCCAGTGGCAAAGCACTGTGGGAATTGCGGTCCAAAACATCTGGAGGGCCAACGTTTGGACATGCCTGCCTGACACCTCCATACAACTGAATGAACAGTTGGCTCTTAAAATCCCACCCCCTTTGCAGATGGGGCAGGCACCTGGTTGCACATCTCAAGCCAGGGCATGTCCTCCTCCTTCCTGGAGGGAGGGGTCTCTTTAGCATCAAACCCCTAGACGGAGGAAGGAGACAGTTGGCCCATGGCAGAGCTGCTGGGCTCCTACTGTGAATGGCATCAGCCAGCACCTTTAACCATCATCTTCTATTCCTTGGCTACGAGTCACATTAGCCACGGGTCCATAAACCGAATGGGTTTGTGCAACTCCCTCTCTTCTGATCTCAAGTTTTCCTTCTGTAAACGGAGGCCAATAATAACCTGCCATGTTTTTTATTTATTTCTATTTTTTATGAATGAGAGAGACAAAGAAGTGCTTCCCAAAGGGAGGAGGGCAGGATGGTGAACATTAGACTTCTCACTATCTCAGTGTTAACCTCATTGCAGAAATGGATGGCTGATAGATATATCGATCTCTTTCTCAATTTGGCCCCTTTTTGTTCCTTTCTTCTTATAGCAATGTTCTTATTCACCTCGGGTTGTAGAGAAAGGACAGTCTGACAAGCTTACTAAATATAGAAAGACATGATGTCCTGGACTCAGATCGTGAAATCGGTATCGAGGACACGAGGGCAACAGGCGAATGAGAATACGGTGCCTCTTAAATTCTGCATACAACGTTTTGCGGGGAACACATTCATTCTTTAGCTTTCGGAGTGAAGAAAGGGAGGCAGTAGACATAGGCATGAACTGCCCACTGCCGGTTCGCGCTGGTTCGTTTGTCAGCCGAACTAGGTCTTCGGTGCTTCAGGGCCCCACCTGCTCTGGCATATCCAAACTGCTTCAGAGGCAGTCTCCAGTGGAGATAGGGCAAGGAAGCCAGTCGCTGCTTCCAAGTAGGCACCCACCAGAGGAGGCGAAGCTGTGGAGCACCAAACACTGGTTTGACCCGCCTAAGCGAACCAGCACGAACCACCGAACCGGCAGTTTGTGCCCATCTCTAGGAGGCAGAGATAAATCTGGAGATGGCAAGGTTTTGGAAAACTCCTGACCATGTATAGTAGGTCAAGGAACCTGTGGCTCCCAAGATGTCTCTCAACTACAATGTCCAGCATCCCCATAGCTGTGAGTTGTAATCTAACAGTATTTGGAAGGGTAGAGGGCCCCGCCACCGCATGATGCTCCCTTTCCACTCGCTCTACCCCATAACCATAACACCAACCCTCTTGTAGGCTCTTAGCAAGCTCTGTGATTAAAGTCGGAGGAGGAGGAGGAGGAGGAGGAGGTTTCCATAGTGACCCACCAAGCAACTAACAGCATCCCCGTTCAGCTACAAAGCTCTCAGAAGGACCCTGGGCTAGTCACTTCCAGACAAAACTACCTCACCCGCTTGAAAAGGGGAGCTTTTGTGCCCTCTCAGTTCCTTGGAGTAAGTGTGGTGGAGAAGTGTAATGGACTATGGTAGTGGTGGCCAAACGTTGGCCCTCCAGCTGTTTTGGACCACAACTTCCAGAATTCCAAGCCCGGATTGCCAATGACAAAGGACTGTGGGAGTTGTGGTCCAAAACATCCGGCGGGCCGAAGTTTGGCCACCACTGGACTATGGCAATCACGTAACAGCATCAATATAACGATAATAAGAAAGAATCTAGCACCACAAGAAATGATCATAAATTCATAAGGAAGTTCTTATCACAAGACAAGGACCCTTTGATCAGACCCTCATCAAGTAGCACCCCCCCTTCGGTCCTATCCTATGCCACACTATGCCCAAAGATGTTGAATTTCTCCCTTCATGCTTTACAGAGGCCACTGCTTTGCCACCCGCAATACGACTATGAGAATAGTTAATGTCTCGTCCTCTCTCGTTTCAAGGAAGCCAACACAACACTACCCGGTCACCATCCTCAAACACCAGCATTTACCACTCTACCGGTCCAAGTCTCTCCCCGCAACCCTACCAAAAGAGAGAGAGAGAGAGAGAAGATGTTGGCTCCCACTGGCAAATATCCTAAGCAGAATCTCTCTTAATAAACCCCTTTCCAGCTCAACTGCAGAAATCGAAAAGAGTGATTGTCCAGAACGGCTCGGTCATTTCAATCGCAATAAAGGGCCTTTTTACACGACCCGTAAACTCCGCCGCAAATGGCTCCCAGCTCCGGAGCTTAAAATTGTTTACCCACCAGCTCCGGAGTTTACTGAAAATTAAGTGCGACCACGCCCACCTGAGCGCGTCCCAGCGCACGTTTCATGTACCTGCTCTTCGTGGGTGAAAAATCTTGATGTGGATATGCCGGGCTCTCCTCGCTTCTTTTTGCTGTTGTTTTTTGCTTCCCGCCCCTTTAAGAGAAGGAATCACAACGACGGGGCGGCGTCCACCGGCACCGGAGGTAAGCCTTTATTCTTTTGTCCCTTTTTTTCTCCCTCTCCTCACGCAGCCAGCAGCCAGGAAGTGTGGAGGGGTGGGGACGCACGAAGAGCGACAAACCCCTAAGATCTCTGGTCCAAATTTAAGTGACCAGCGGATCGTAGGGGTCGTGTAAAAGCACCCAAAGTTAGCACGTTTGTAGGAGCCTCGTGGCGCAGTGATTCAATGCCTGTCCTGCCACTAAAACTATGCTCACGACCTGAGGTTCAATCAGTCCCAGGTAGCAGGCTCAAGGTTGACTCAGCCTTCCATCCTTTCGAGGTCAGTAAAATGAGTACCCAGCTTGCTGGAGGGAGGGGGGGATGTGTAGCCTGCATTACTGTAATTAAAACTGTAAACCGCCTAGAGATGAATTGAAGTGGTATGGGACGGTATATAAGCAGAACACTTTGCTTTCCTGGACGCGCAGCGGGTTCCCAGCACGTAGCGTTGGACATTCACCCGGGATGTAGAGGGGAAAACACACAGAGAGGGAACAGGGAGCGGCTCTTGGAGACGAGGCAAGCATGTCTGCTATGGGAGACGGGGTGCACCAACAGATGAAGGAAGAAAGAGAAGAGAGAGCCGCTTACCTGAATATCCAAAGGAAATACTGGAGATGGGGCTCAGATAGATGCCTTTGCCGTAGGCTGCTCCATGCAGCTTGCAGAAAAACACCAACGTGAGCCGGAAAAGAGGGCAGGGGGCAGGGGGTAGGGGGAGAGCCCAACCCCACACAGTGCAGGCACGGCATAAGGTGGGGCGTCGATCATCCCCATTGCCTTCTGCTCGTCAGCTTCACAGTCTGTACTAAGCGTGAGGCTGGACCCCCCAAGCCTGTGCCTTGGGGGCCATCCTACCACAAGCCTCCATTCGCACCCGCTGCACCGCCGGACGTCACTGTGCTGTCATCCCTGGACCAGGGCTTAGAAATAAGAGCGCTAGGTCTTCTCACCAAGGCACTGCAAGGCTTCACGGTGCGCTCTCTCTCTCTCTCTCTCTCTCTCTCTCTCTCTCTCTCTCTCTCTCTCTCTCTCTCTCTCTCTCTCAGCCAGGCCTACCTGCCAAGGCTGTCGTACGAAGTAAGGGAGCAGAAGACCCCCCCCCCAGGTTCTCTGAGCTCACTAGAAGAAATGAACTTCCAACCAGCTCAGAGAACAGCGCCACCAAGGTCTACGTAGTGGGCGTAAGAGGAGAATGCAATACACTTCATGGTTTCTGTCTCTGCCTAGTGTCCGGTTGTGATCAATACACCCTGGCAATGCATATAAATAAATATGCATTTCTGGGGGAGGGAGTTACTCAGCAATTTTTAGGCAGCGGGTAAGTGAATAAGGAGACAGCGACCCCCGTGGGGGGGGGTAGGTGAGTCCTACAATACTAGTAGGAACACAACTCTGGTTTTAGCACTACGAGTTATATCTCATGTTTCTTTCCTAATCCTTTTGGTAATTTCATTGGGATTTGCCTGCGATTTCCTGAAGCAGAAAGCACACATCGTTGTCAGACACGACGGAGCCTGCACACTGATGGGGAGAGCTCCAGGTTCTTCACTTGGACTGAAGAGCCATGGCGGCCACCTGTATGAGGTAGAGGCAGAGAAAAGTCTACAGGGGCTCCTTAAGCACCCAGGACAGGCTGTGCAGCCCCAAATGTCTGTGAAGATTCTCAGTCATCCAGGTGAGTTTATCTGGAAGTTGAGTCATGGCAACTGGCTCGAATGCAAAAGAGAGAGAGAGAAAAAAAAAAAAAGCCTGCTAGGATAGCATTGATTGACAGAAAAAAAGTGTTTCCATTAAGAGGGCATTGGGGGGCAGGGCGGCTGTACAGGGAGCCCAGAGCCATAGCATCACATGCGAGACTACAAAGCCTATGGACCACACGATGACCATCCTTCATGTGAAAGGGCAGGGACCTGCCACTGTGGCAGTGGAACATGACTAGAACCAGAATGTCCAACCTCTCTCTGATCCCATCACCTCTCACGGCTTCAAACCTCCATCCGTTGCAACCAATATTTCCAGATCTACCATAACAACTACAAAAACAACAGCAAGGAAGAATCCCTAAACCCGTCTGGTGTACAACGGACACAATGAGTGGCTGGAGTTCTGGAGAGCCACGTTCAAATCTTCATCCAGCCACCAAGCTCATCGTCAGGTAGGAGACGACACCAGGAACAAAAAACGAACCAGAACGAAATGAAAATTTCCATTTCGTTTTTCTTTGAAGGGGCGGTTCGTTATTCGTTTCATTGCATAACGAAATGAATAACGAAACAATTTTTTTATTCATTCCGTGCCCATCTCTAGCTGTCTCTCTTTCAAGTCCTCCTAACCTACCCGACAGAGATGTGGTGAGGGCAAGGTGGGGGTGGGTTCAGAAAAGCCACGTGCCTTGAGTTGAACTCCTTTGGAGGAAAGCCAGGGCAAATCCAGAGTCGGGCCCGGCCAGCGTTTAGGACTGTGGGTTCGCCTGAGAAAGTGAGCGTGCTAAATTGAAATGAAGGCCAAGTTTTGAAGCACCAAAAAGGCTTGCAAAGGAAAGGACCACTTGGGGAGATCTTGCGGTTGCCTAAGTCCAGATCGCTGGCCCAACGGGTAATGCTAGCCTGAAGGACAGGTGCATTGAAACACATGCCGCCTTGCCCACAGGGAGGTACCAAAAGGTTTGGGGGGGGAATCCAGTCTGGAAAACGGTGGGTGCCACTAAGCACCCGCAAGTGGAGTTCTGCGATCCTCACGGTGGCCCAGAGTACCTGAACCCTGCTTGAGAAGGAGAAGGGGGAGAGGCAGTGCCTTCAGTAGGCTGCCACTAGAGGTGTGGGATGTGGAGTGGTCCCTTACCTGCAGTTTGGTGTAGGATGCATTGACGAGCCCATTGCGCAGAATGGAATGCCAATTCTCAATATGAGAGCCACTGCAAGGGAAAGAGGACATTATTTTTCCCCCCAGTTAGCAACGGACAGCCACGCCAGAGCGCATCTTCTGCAGAAACCCCAGAGCGTGAGCTGCAGCCTTCAGAAAGGATGGGTTGCCCACCCCAATTTCCAGCGCTCAGGTGCTCACAGGACCTGCCGGCACATCCTTAGGGGGGTCTTCTTCCCCTTCCCTTCCAGAATGGAAGGGAGATTCCACCCCTCCACCCCACAACCCAAAAATGCGTGTTCTTGCCACTCAAAATTTTTTAAAAAAATAGACCGACACTGTGCAAAGAAGGAGGCTGCCTGGCAGCCCACTTAATCAATCAGATGGTTTAAGTCAGAGATGTCCAAAATTTGGCTCTCCTGATGTTTCGGACCACAGCTCCCAGAATTCTATGCTTAGATTGCGAATGGCAAAGGACTGTGGGAGTTGTGGTCCAAAACATCTGGAGGTCCAAAGTTTGGACATGCCTGGTTTAAGTGAAGAGTCTTGTAGAAATGATTTGTCAACATCCTGTTGCGCAACATAAGGGAAGTCAACCTTTTTGGCCTGGTCCTCCCTCGGAAAGAAAGAGCCCCTCACTGTGACTCCCAAGAATCACGGCAGGGCTCTTTTATTTGCAAGCAAGGAATGGACTAAAACTAACAACTTCACTTCCACTCTGCCACAAGATGTCTTAACTGCCTGCATAATTAAATGGCGAACTGCCCAGAGAGTGCTGGAAGCACCATGGGGCGGTATATAATCAGAGTACTTTGCTTTTTTTCCAATATTATAACTTAAGTTAGGAACCTTTGAAAACAATATAAACCATTTTTGTAAACCTTTTGGGTCTCACCATCGGGGAAAGGAGAGGTATAAATTAATTAAAGCCTTTTAGTAGCGTTAGAACAGATGAAGAAATGTAATGTTGATCTTTCAGCTACCAGCTTACTTTCTGACAATACACTTCTAACTGAAAAGGTAACTGCTTCCCTAGGAAATGATCGGGAAAGAAGACACAGATTTGCAGAAAAGGTGCAATACTATAGGTGCATATATGGAGATGGGGAGAGGCCGAATGTCTCTCATATAGAAAGCCTTTACAATACATTGCATCAGCCTGGGAAAGACTTACACCCAGGTAAGTCTTTCGGTTCAAGTGCTAATTGCTGATAGGCAGCTTCAAGGCCTTTGTACGGTTCCATGGTCTTTAAGCAAGACTTGCTTAGGACATTCCTACAAATAGACATAAACCTGTTCTCTGGCAGCCCATGAGATACAACAGAAGTTCTCAACATTTTCACTGTCATCCTATTATTTTCAAGTTTTGAGAAACTTTCCGGCCCGTTCTTCGCTATCATTCGAATGCCTTTTAATAAACAATTTCATTTGCCCTTGAATTGTAAAAACAAAATCTTATCGGAATAAACCGCCCACGGATCAACAGGTATGCAGTTCTTCCAGACCACTTGTGGTTCATCACTGGACCAAACACGTGACCAATTGTGATATTGAGGAGGGCAGGGAGGTTGGGTGAACAACCGATGTCCTGAAAAATTGGTAGAATACCTCCTCATGATAAGCAAAAGGATTCTGGTCTGAAACTTAGTAAAAATGTAGTTTAAATTAAAATAAGCACAGACAATTTTTCTCATATTGGCAAAATGTTGAAGAAATAATGATAAGCAATAAGAAATGTTAGTAATAAATTTCTTAGGTTAAAAAAAATCTTTTTTCCACTTAGAAAACTTCATAGTCTTGTATCTGACTTGGACTTCCTTAACACACCCCTAAGGTGTTCTCATGGCCCTACACCCGAGAAACAAAAATAATGGTGGACTCTTCTATGTAAATTCAAACACAGTCCATCTCAATACAGTGGACCCTTGTATAACAAACAGTTGGTATAACATAATATCTGTACAACATAAAAAATTCCAGAGATAGGGAAAATTTGCTTAACATAATCGCCTATGGGGAAAATCTGTACAACATAAAATGGGATTACTCCATTTTCAATGCATTCCTATGGAAATTTGTATAAAGGAAAATTTCTTATCATAATTTCATTTGGAACGAATTAATTCCTTTATACAAGGTACCACTGTAAAATAGAGCGAGAGCTGGGAATCTTATTGCTTTAACCTACAAGCCACAATCAAGGAGGCCTGCTGAATCAGAGAGGACCTGGTGAATCAACTCCTCCATAAGTTCCACTGCTTTAAATGGGTCTCCGTGCGGGATGACTTACCATACCGAAGTAAATCACAAGTAGAACGGGCCCATTTGCATCAATGGGGTTTATGGAGGAGGGGGGACTCATCAAATCCCTGCGGATGCAGTGTCCTACTCTACTGCGATTTACTACACCAAGCTATTGCTCCGCCAGGGTGACAGAGGCCATGACTGACCAGCTGGCTGGAACCATGAACTGGAGCATTCAAAAGTTTCTTGCAGGTCCCTCTTCTGAAACCAGAACTCAGCCTTTAAATATTTGGGGGTGTCTGAGAAGAAGTAGGTCACACGGTAGGGTGTACTACTTGAACAAAGGACCTCTTCTTTTTCGGGGGGTGGGGGTGAATGAGGAGGAGAAACTGGAAGAGAGGTGCCCGGACTTACTGGAAGGCAAAAGTGCTTCCATAGAGCTTCTTGGCTGTTCGGAAGCGGGCTTCCTTCGCAGGCGGGCTGCTCAGCAGGAGGAACTGGTGTGAGGTGTGCATAAATTTCAGCTGCTACCAAGGGAAACAGAGCCACGTGAAAGGGGAAGCCAGGGAATAAGAGGAGGGGCAAAAGCAGAGAAAGAGAGGGAGAGAAAAAACAGAGGACCATCATGCAAGGAAGTCTGTTCTAAGGACACCCCCCCCACACACACACACACATCCAGTTTTCTTTCTTTCCCCTAAAACAGACATGTCCAAACTTCAGCCTTCCTGATGTTTTGGACCGCAACTCCCAGAATTCTAAGCTTAGACTGCCAATGACAAAGGACTGTGGGAATTGTGGTCCAAGACTTCTGGAGGGCTGAAGTTTGGACATGCCAGCCCTAAAATCATTTTGAACTGCTATAAGATGCAGCTTGTTACATAGAGAGGGATTTTGATGCATGGGCAGGTCCACCCACTACTTCAGGTGCCCAAGTGGCAAACACTGCAGAGCTCAAGGGACATTCCTTTTGGAGGGGACTACAGATTCCATCATCCCCATCTGCATGGCCCAACAAATTCATACTCACAAGTTCAAAGCTGTACTCAGAGCCATTTTTAGCGGGCTGATCTACTTAGAGCAGGACATCAGGTTACTCGTAATTACTCTATCTTTTTTTTTTTTTGCATTAACTGATCCTAAGTAAGTTACATTGCAAGTAGACTGTAAGGAGATAGACCTTCATAGTGTAACTGTAACCACTTCCAGTCGTTTTCATAGTTATGGGGATAGTGGCAGTCTTTAAGTATGATTTGTGCTATAGGGCAAGTGGCTTGTTACAAGCCATTTGCATTTATATTTTTTACAAGTAATTTGCCTTTATTTCATGTTAGGAGCCTGAAAATAACGAGAAATTAAATAATTGCTATTTTTAAAAAACCATTAGCTGTAATCGCAGCTAACAACTTTAGAATCTGGAAGTTGTCAATTACAGCATACTATTGGGCACTATTGTACTTGACCAAACAATTTAGAAGTCTAAACAACAAGTAGTACAAGTGAAAGAAAAATTTGCAAAATCACACCAGATTATGCCCAATAAATTTTGGAAACAAAGGCCAAGGAACTGGGTGAATTTAGGGTGAAATCTTAATCCCATTGACCCAGAAAACAACTTTCCTCCCATAACTCTTAGGAGTTATTTCAACCTTGTATGCTGCCTTTAGTAGGATTGGTTGTAAGGTGCTTTTTCTGGGCTGGAGGGACTTTCAATCAATTCAGCAGTAACCAAATGTTGCTTCCTTGCCTCTAATTTCAAAGAGAACTATGGCGGTTACTTCATGTCCTTCCTTGTTCTGAAATTACGTTCATTTCATGATAACGTCATTCGCGGTCACGTGGTCTTGTCCCGGTCCTGTCCCTGTTTCTGTTTACCCGCGGATATGATTGATGGTATCGTGACGACTGTTACTTCATGTCTTGTTTCATGACAATATCTGTACTTCCCTGCCTTCGTTCCCCCCCCCTTTTTTTGGTCCAACCTTTCATTTTTCGATATTTCGATTCTCCGTAACTTTGCCTTTCATGCGTTAAGCAGCAAAGTTCGAGGTTTTATGCCTTCTTATCTCTCTGCGATGCATTGTTTACGCCATTGGGATTGCACTGGAGAATGCAACTTCGCACTCCTGCCACTAGATGGAGAACGCTAATGTTGCGTGACGAGCCTTACTTCATGGGCACTTGTCTCGAAACAGGAACCGAGATAAGAGAATTCCCAAGGTCAAGGAGAGGTATGGCTCATCACACCTACATCCCAGTTCAGGGGGTGTGGTTGGGATGAGATTCCGCCGTCACGCAATGGACGTGGAGTAACGTTTTCTTGTACCAGTCCCAAGCGTGATCGCGAACCACGATGAGAGGGACGTGAAGTAACCCCCTATGAGATCCTAGCAAAGGGAGCAAGGATCACTTACCCTGCTGAGAGGTAGCTTGACGATGTGAGACCTGTTGCTGGAGATTATCCTAATAAGGAAAAAGAGGGGGAGGGAGACCCTCAGAATGTCGCAGGAACCACAGCCCCCCTGACATGGGTTGATGAGAAGGCCAGAGAGCAAGGCATCCACCAATGCCACCGAGCCATGGCATCTTACAAGGAAGTTCAACAATTGGTCCATTCCAGAACTTGGGAAAGTATGTTTTACAGCTCATACACACACACACACACACACACAAATCCTTATTACCACATCCAGGAGCTGTAGTCCAAAAAGGTAATACATTAGGACCACCATATCCATGGGGGTTCGTTATCCACGGGAAGGCCTGGAACCAATCCCCAGCGGATACAGGAGTCCTGCTGTACCTCAAAGGAGGATTGTACAGGGTTCCTATCAGATAACTCTGCATCTTTCTTTCATTATTCTAGATCAGTGATGGCAAACCTTTTAGCGACTGAGTGCCCAAACTGTGATTCAAAACCCACTAAGTACCAATACAGCAATTTAACCTGTATACAGGTGGCTGTGAAGGGGGCGATGTCGGGTGCCCACAGAAAGAGCTCCGAGTGCCACCTTTGGCACCCATGCCATAGGTTCGCCAACATTGGGCTAGATGAATGCCTTCTTCTCATTCTTCCTCTTGGCTCTCTCCCACGCCATCATGTCTCCTCCCGTCTTACCACTGAAGGAGAGGGTGAGCCAGCGGATCGAGCTTGTCCATTTGTTTCTTGATCTCCAGATACGAACCCTAAAAGAAAACAGCAGACACGGAGGCCGAGTTACAATTACATGCAAGAAATCCTAGATGGACCCTGGCCAAAAGAGGAACCCTGAGTTTCAGAAGAAGATTATAGGCGTGTGGAAAATATTCAGCACCTGGAGCTGAGAGACACAACCCAGCCAATGCCCCCCCCCGAGCAAATTTTGAAACCCATGCATCTAATTTATGTTGCAGCCCACATTTGTCTACTCATTATTAAGGGGGGAAAGCCTGGTGTGTTCCGAAGGAACAAACCATGTTTACTTCACCTCAGGGTCTCCTCACATGTACACAGATTAAAACACACACTTAAGATGAAGATGTGCACATTTTGATTTCTCACAATTGCTATGCATGCTCAAGATTTACATCAAGATTCAGCGACACAGAACAATAAGTGAAAGGATGCATCTTTCCTTCCTTTTCTCTTTCTTTCTTTCTTTCTTTCTTTCTTTCTTTCTTTCTTTCTTTCTTTCTTTCATCAACACTTCCTTCTTTCCTTCCTTCCTTCTTTCCTTCCTTCCATCTTCTCACTTCTACAATTCTCCAAATACTCCCCAGGTACCCAAAAGGAATCCAAAAATGAGGGCGCACAGACAGGAAAAATTGGGTGGAATGAACGTGTCCGGTACTTACTTGCGTCATTTCACGGATTGACATGACACTGTCCAGAGCCTTCTGCAGCCTTTCATAATTCTTCTTCTATGAATCAAGAAAAGCAGAGGCTATATAAACACATCAACAGAGCTCTCCTCTTTCATTGGCCCACAACGAGCAAGCCACACAGCATCTGCATTTGGCAAGTAAAATGCTTTTAGGAAGGAAGGAAGGAAGGAAGGAAGGAAGGAAGGAAGAAAGAAAGAAAGAAAGAAAGAAAGAAAGAAAGAAAGAAAGAAAAAGAAAAAGAAAGAAAGAAAGAAAGAAAGAAAGAAAGAAAGAAAGAAAGAAAGAAAGAAAGAAAGAAAGAAAGAAAGAAAGAAAGAAAGAAAGAAAGAAAACAATTGCTTGAATTTCTAGAGCTAGTTGCATTCTGCAAGGGAGATAGTGAGGGTCAGAGTAGATCACTTCTTTGTGCATTTTGATACAAGAAAAAAACCACGTAATTTTTCACACAGATTTTTGAAAGCTGAACAGAACTGTGACAGCATCCACCATGGATTGACCACAATGTCACTGCTTTGGGCACACGGAATCACACCAACCTTGGGGTTGAAGGCAAGGGTCTTTGGGTCACTGGGGTCCACAACGGAGGGGTAAGGCTCAAAGATGATGCTCTTGCGTGGGGACTCCAAGGCGGCACGGCACATGGCCACCAGCAAGTCAACTACCTGTTAGAAGGAAGCCACCAGGTAAGGAAGAACAAAGGTACACTTTCCGCTCCACCCTGCTCCTAAGCCTGCTCATGGACCAGACTGAAGCAACTGCATTTCTCAACAGCCACAAGGGGGAGATTGCAACTGGACCCCATTGATGGGGGGAGGGTGTTCTGCTGAATTTTGAAAACCTGCCACTGAAAATTTGCGTTGCTCTTTAACACCATAACTCAATGGCAAACGGTGAAAGAAGTTACAAAGCAAGTAAACAAGACTCTTTTCTGCATCTATTGACTCCTCTGGCACTTATATTTATCGTCTTCTTCCCACGTTTGACGTCCCAGCATCCTTACCTCTGCGCCTGTGGCCACCTCTTCTGCAGCGCCGGACATCACACCCAGAGTGTAGAAAGAGAAGACGCAGAGCTCTCGTGTGCACACGGCTGGCTGGAGGAGAATAAAACCCACAGTGCTGGTGAGAAAGCTGCTCTTTAGATTTGGATTTCAGATGGAGACACCGTCTGAAATCCATGCCAAAGGCGCCTGGTTCAGCGCTCCCCCACCCCACCCCAATCCTCTTCCTGAGATAAACCAGGCCAAGCCACGGGGAGATCCTGCTTTCCACCGTTGATGTTTGGATCCAGTGGGGCGGCCCTCCATCCAGTCACTTGGTAAGAACCAGGTGGCCCAATGGGAAGGACCAGGCCTGCTTTGCAGCTCAACAGCTCCTGAAGTTGTACCGTACAGCTTGCCCAAGGCCACCCAGGTAGGCTCTAACTGGTAAGAGGCACCATGGGGAATCGAACTCCTGACCTCTGGCTCTGTAGCCAGCTACTTTAACCGCTGACAGCATTCCCAAATAGAGATGGGCACGAAATGAACAATTTTTCGTTTCCGTTTTCGTTTTTTCATTTCGTTACGTAACGAAACGACAAACGAATTTTGTCTCCAAAATGAAACGAAACGAACAGAAACACCAGAAATTTTGTCGTCCATTTCGTTTCCGTTACTGCAATACAGTGAACTGCTTTAAATGCTAAAAAAAAAAAAAAAAATTGAAATAAATGGTAACGAAATGGTAACGAAACAAAAGAAAACAAAAACGGTTTTTTTGCAAAAAAATTGCGAAAAACGGAAACGAACTGAAACGGACCCTCCAAACGACAAACGAAACTCCATTTTTTCTATTCGTGCCCATCTCTATTCCCAAACGATAGAACAGAGGCCCTTCCCTTTCCAGACTATAAATTCCTGAATCCTCCAAGCTGCACGGCTAGTAACCATGGTACGCTGGGAGATTCTGAGAGGCACTGGCCCAAAGAGGAGGGTTTTGTGTTTTTTTTAGACCTTTCCAATTCTATACCTTTGCGCTACACAAAGGTAGATGCTTCAGAAGGGCGCAGTACCTTCAGCATGGATCCATTCTGGAAGACGTGCTGCTCATCGCACACCACACAGTATTCATTCAGCGTCGGGATCCTTTGCTCGGCGTACTTCATAATCTGCATGAAAGGGGAGACCATCACACCGAGGTCAGAAGATCTGCCTTCATCGAGGAAGCTGGCGCCATAGCTTAGTGGCAGAGCAAGCAGAAGGTTCCAAGTTCAGTTCTAAGCTTCTGCAATTTAAGGATCTCAGACAGCACACTTGGGGAAGAACGTGCTCCACAAGCCACTCAGAGCCAAGATATATAGCAGGGTCCCCCTATCTGTACAATCAGGATCAACTCACACCTCAGCTGGCTGAAAATAAAAAAAATAAAAAAACTCTTGAAATACGCTTTTCCAGGGTGTATTTACCCAAACCTGCCATTAGAGGGAGACAGAGACCATGTAATGTACAGCATTTGATACTTCCATGTTTTTCGGCATCCACAAGGGGACACAGCACTTATTCTCCAAGGATAACAGGGCCCTACTGTACTACAGACCGGCTGAGGAGGAGAGAATAAAGGAGGTTCACACAGACAAAGAGAGAAGGAAAAAATGGAATGGGGTGGAGAGAGAAAGAGATAAAGGGTATAACAAAAATAGAGAGAGCTGTCAAAAGCAGTGATTCCCCATCTTGGGTCTCTAGATGATCTCGGACTAAAACTCCCATAAGCCTTTGCCACTACCTGGGCTGGCCTGGGACCTGTAGTCCACGATCATCTGGGGACCGAAGAGAGCAAAGCTGCTTGGACGAGTAGTGAAACATTTCACCAGTCGCCACGACTCAACTTCCAGATACCTGGTACTGTAGAAATTCACCTCTCTGCAACAAACTACGGTGTTTTTCCATCTATAAGAGGGCCCCGTGTATAAGACAACTGGTTGTAGAGACAAGGTATGGTCAGTTTCGCAACCTCACAGTTCTCTCCTTGGCTTACTTCCATGTATAAGACTGACCCTCAATTTTTAGTCTAATGATTTTTAAAATATAGTCTTATACATGGGAAAATGTTGTCTCCGGGCTTTTGGTTGCTTACCTGGACCAGAAATCCATACTCCAAGGTGGGGATGTTTTTGCAGTGACTGCCAACCTACAGAGAGTGGACAAGGAGAGAATCCAGCCACATTACTCAGCATCTGTGCGCTCATCTCTCATAGGGCACATTTCTTTTTTCCATGCAAACCTCTGGCGAAAATTGCTGTGTCATCCAGAGCTTTTTCCATCTTTCCGTCTCAACGTCCTCATGCATGCCCTCCCATCAAGTCTTGCCCACCCGCAAGTAACTTCTATTCCTATCAAGATCCTGGTGCACAAGCATCTCACCTCTCTCTACATAAGAGGAAGGAAACTGATGGTCCTGCAAGGATTCCGGACATCAACACTCCCATTGTCCCCTTAGCTATGCCCCCTTGGCTGAAGGAGATGGGAGATGGATCCCATCTTTGGGAGCCATTGCTCGGGATGGTACAGACTGCTCTGTAGTCGTGGCTGCTAAAGGAATGCAGTAATGCTCCCTCCACAGAGAAATTCCAAGCCAAATTGTTAGTAAAGTCAGACCCCCATATCCGCTGGGGATTGGTTACAACCCCCTCCAATGAAAACTGAAATGCTATCGATGTGTGCATTACCAGAACTGGCCACTAGATGACGACAGAGACCATGCTGTGGATTCTTCACTAACATGTGTTCATAACGCACTCTCTGGCTCTCTCTGGCGGCTGGTTCTGGTATTACGTGTGAAAACCATTTTTCTGGATTTCTTTTCTTATTTTTAATATTTTCAAGTCATTGATAAGTTAATAAGTAGATACTGATCCTGTGGATAAAGGGGTCCTATTGTATCTAGAGAGGGCTAAAGTAATGGGTGGGTCCTGAAGATGTCAGTTACACAGGTGCAGTTTCTTAAAAATAAAATCTTAAGGGGTACTAAAAGGACTACCATACCTATAAAGAGGGAGAAAATGGGAGGGACCATAGCTTAGTGGTGAAATGCTCACCTTGCAGGTAGAAGGCCCAGGTTCGATCCCTGGGATCACAAGTACATTCCGAACATCAGGTATTCCTGATGTTTTGGGCCCTAGCTTCCCCCAGCCCCTGCTACCGTGGTGAGGGATGGGGAGGTTGCCATCTAAAATCTCCGTAGAACACCAGATCGGGAAAGGTGACATGATTTGTAATGCAAAGGATTTTCCAATGGAAGAATTCCTACTCTTTCGAATAGACAATGCTGAACTATGATGGAAACACAGAGCAATCTGTTGTGAGACAGTCTCCAGTTCTCTGATGAAATTTACGGCCTTTCCCAATGCTGTGCCTTCCAGATGGACTGCATCTCCCCCCATCCCTCACCGCTAGTAATGTTAGGTGAGGCGGATGGGAGTTGTAGTCCAAAACATCTAGCCTTACAAAGTCGGCCAGCTGAACATTCCCTTCTTGCACCGTTGAGACAAAACGAGACATTTTCGCATCCATGGCTAAGAAAGACAATAGGTCCCCAAAACCAATGAAAAGCAATCAAAACAGCAAAGACAGTCAACACTTCCTTTTTAAAATCCCCAGTTCACAAGGTACCACATCCAGCACACCAGAGGCCATGCTAGCAATGTGATTCTGGGCACTGTAGTCCAACAATGTGTTTCTCATCTCTGCAAAACAGATATAGCTATAGGTTCAGCACCAGCAGCAACACAGGGTGCAGCAACAGTGGATAGTTTCACTGTTAACCTGCAAGCAAGCAGTCTCAGCAACCTTTTGCTCCAGTGCCAAACTTTTTATTAAAAAATGCCAAGAAAGCTAGCATGTCAAGGAAAAGTTTCCGCTCAGTGTTCTCCCTGAGGTGCTGTTTTTCTACACGCATAGAGTTCTTTGTTGCATCGCAGGTGGTTTTATATTTAGGAGCATTGAAATACTGTATTCCTTTTCTTCTCCACCATTTGATTCTTCTAGACCAGGGGTTTCCAAGCGCAGGTCCCCAGGTCCTCTTGGGCTGGAACTCCTGGAAGCCCTCCCCAATAGGTATGCTGGCCAGGAATTTTGGGAGCTGTAGTCCAAAAACCTCAGGAGACCCGTGGTTGGGAACCACCATCCTAGATCCTCTGCCCCGGCTATGCCTATTACTAAAAGGAGGGAATCATGACCAACAGTACCCCGCCAAAAGTATACCACCACCACCACCACCACAGCCGCCGCCACACACACATAGGCTGACCCCCAAGGGACAAGGGCAGAGAGGAAACCCACCAGGATGTTGAATGGGGCGACACCTGCCTGGGTGCTGGGAGGGTAGCCAAACACTTCCACCTTCGGGTTCTTCATGGTGCAGGAGATGGAGCGGTTCATGAGACGATTGACCCGCAACTCAGGCACTCCGAGTTTGCCCTTCAGCACCGAGTCCTGGATAACTGGAAAGCTGGGAGACCTAGAGACCGAGAACAGATTGGCCGCGCTTAACGGAGCAGCGAGGGAGCTCTTTCCTGGAACTATGAAAGGGGAGTTAGTCACAGGCCTTGTCGGGACGTTCTTTGCAAGAACCAGTCCTACCATTGGACAAATACAGCAGGACTCCTCATATCCATGGATTCATTAACCACTGAGTCAATTATCCGTAGTGGGCAGAGGAAATAAATAAATAAATAAATCAGCAGCCGCAAAGCAAGCTACCATCACAAACAGGAGCCATAAAGCAAGCTACTGTCGCAAAACAGCAAGGTTTTTTTTTTGGGGGGGGGGGTAAGCATTCTCCCTTATCCGCAGTTTTTCTTATACACGGGAAGGCGTGGCACCAGTCCCCAGTGGATACGGGGGTCCTACTGCAGAAGCAACCCCATCAGCAAAGATATCCTATAATAGAAGAAGAGCAGCCAGCCCTCTTGACTTTCTTTCCTCGTCCTTCCTGAGATTCCCTACTTCATACTAATAGTTTCAAAGGCAACAGTTCTTTGTCAGTTGGTTTCCTTGGCTGACACCAAGCTAAGGTTGCATTTTGGCCAAGCAAAACGTCTTTTTGGGAAATCCTGAAATGTTTCCGCCTATAGAATCACAAGCAAGTGTCCTTGAGTTTTAATGTAGACCTAGAAGGAAGGTGGGCTTTGAACCAGGGATCCCCTAGCTCGGCCTCATGGTCACGGCACCAACCAGCCTGATGCCTACTGCCTGAGCTGGATGCGGAGTCCTTGAAGGGGTGACTCTCCCAAAGCGGTGGACTCCACCAGCCCAACGATCCCGCTCCAGGTAGATGTATTTGGTTGTTGAATTAAAAAAAACCAGGAAGGAAAGAACAGAACGCTCCTTTGGAAGGAGAGGGCCCAGAAGTGTGACCGACCGTACTTGGGGATCGGCGAAAAGATGCTCAGCCCGGCACGGAACTTCTTGATGGTGCCACTGGCTTTGAACCAGCTGTGTCGCTTTTCTTGCTGGGTTTTCAGGAAGTCATTGCTAAGGTGCTTCCATTGCTGAGATGTGAACATTCCCAGGATCCTACAAAAATCAAAAGATAGTCCATGCAGTCAGGAGGCAGGCAAACCCGTGGGGCGGCGGGGGGGGGGTGTCCTCTCTCCTTCTGCTGCTTCCCCTCTGAGAAGGGGAGAGAAGGACTAAGAAGAATGACCTCGAAGCCCTCTGATCCCTCTCCTTGGATTCCCAAGGATGCAAAACAGAAGGAGGATTCATGACGGCGATCCAACAACAATTCTACCAGACTGAAGGAAGAGTAGAAGAAAAGCAGTCCCACTCCCAATCTCCCCATAGGACAACAATCCCATCACAGTTTGCCTTGTTCCCAGGTGGGGTCATCCACTGATGGTTCCTCTAAGCCAGTGGTTCTCAACCTGTGGGTCCCCAGATGTTCTTGGACTGCAACTCCCAGAATGCCTGGCCAGCTCAGCTAGTGATGAAGACTTCTGGGAGTTGCAGTCCAGGAACATCTGGGGACCCACAGGTTGAGAACCACTGCTCTAGGCCATTGCTTCCCAAACTTGGTTCCCAGATGTTCCTGGACTGCAACTCCCAGAAACCCCTTCCAGCACAGCGAGTGGTGGAGGCTTCTGGGAGTTGCAGTCCAGGAACATCTGGGGACCTACAGGTTGAGGACCACTGGCTTAGCGGTTTAGGGGAGTTTCATCCCCCACTGTGAAGTAAACCAGGCCCAGGCTATGTGAATGTGACAGACCATAGAATCAGGGGCCTATTAAGCCATCGGGTCCAACCCCTCCCTTGCCTACATTTCTTTTGACCACCTCCCATGCTGGAGCACTCAGCACATCTTAAGGTTGTGGGGTACAATGCTCCAAACTCTATGGTAGAGCCATGATTGGAGCCACGGGTCCCAAAGAAGGACGCACGGAGAGCATGATGGCATTATTTCCATAAACAAAGCCATTTGGATGATGGACTCCAGCCTAGGTTTCCTCCTGCCAAAAAATCAGCTTTGTGGGGGATAAATGCCCAGACGGCAACCTATGGAACCTCACGGGGATCTTACTCACTTCTTCAGCTGTAGGCCCAGTCCAAACCCTTCCTTATTGGACGGCTGGAAAACCTCAATGGACGGCTCTGGAGAGCAAAACCAGGCATGGGTTAGCATTAGAGATGGACACGAATTTTAAAAAATGGTGTTTCATTTGTCGTTTGTCGTTGAGAGGTTCGTTTCGTTTTGTTTCCGTTTTTCGTGAATTTTTTGGAAAAATTTCGTTTTCATTTTTCGTTTTTTGTTTTTCGTTTCTATCCGCTTTTTGCGCAATTTTTAAAGCATTTCGCGATGGGAGAAGCCAAAAACAAACGTTTTAAGGACCCCAACCCCCTGGTAGGTAATAATTTCAAATAATTATCGCTTTATCGCTGCATTTTTATGGATGTCCAGGGCGTTTTTTAACATTTAAAACAGCTCATTTCATTGCAGGCCACCAGTAACGAAAACAAAACGTAATGAACACAATTTTCGTGGTTCTGTTTGTTTCGTTTCATTTTTGTCACAATTTTTGTTTGTCGTTTCGTTTCGTAACTAAACGACAAACGAATAACGGAAACGAAAAAATGTTCGTTTTGTGCCCATCTCTAGTTAGCATGGATGGAACCCGGAGGCTTTCCTTAACCGGCCACCCAACTGACATAGGAGTTGACAAACCTCGCCATCCCCCACCCTCACGGATGCTCGGAGTCATACTACCACACAAGTAGTAGGCATGGGGGGTTTTTTGGGGGGAGCTGGATGAATTCATCTGGCAACAGACACCAGTTGGGTGTGTTCTTCTTCCATTCCTCATCGCTGTTGACAAGCTAGTGCGCTACTCACCGGGGCCATCCAGGTACTGGGAAAGGGAGAACCGCAGCCGGACGACAATCGGCTCGGCCCGAAGGACCTTCCAAGCTGTTGCCACTTCCTCCTGCAAGGAGAACCAGATCCTCATAAACCGTCATCCTGGACCTGAAACACAACTATAAGTAACTAAGATGTTCCACTTTAGGCAGTAGAACATCACGGCCTGATCCTCCTCTCCCCTTATTGGATCGGGGATGCTCTATGACGATGGTGTGAACCAGCCTTCCCCAGTTCAGCAGATGCTGGGATGCCGATCCCATCATCCCCACCCAGCCTGGTCCTATTGACAGCAACAGCTGTGCAACACATCAGGAGGGTACTAAGTTTAGGAAACGCTGACAGAGATGGAAAGCATCCCACGTACTTGTCTTTAACGATTGGATTTTAAGACTGGGTTGCAAGGTTGGGACAGTAGAATGAAGACAGGGAAAGGTCTTAGTCTTAGTTTCTTAGTATTGCTAGTGTGACCTCCACCACAGCTATCACTTATTTATTTATTTATTTACAATATCTGTATCCCACCTTTCTCCTTAAGAACAACCCAAGGTGGATGTGGTAAATACAAAACGCATGCATTACCGTGTATATTATTACACTGAAATAAATTTACAAGAAACACGAGCATTTTCTGCTGATAATCCGAAACAACGAACCTTCCTGGTTGGGTATCTCTTAGGTTTCTAGACCTTGAGATGTCCAGACAAAAGCAAAACCTGCCCTACGGGTCTCCACCCAACCTCTTTGGGGCTGCTGTGATTTATGCATAACTCCCCTCAACAACTTACATCTAGGAAGCCGATGTTGATATGCAGATCAATATCTACATCATCGATGGTCCCATATTCTCTGTGGAAAAACACAGGAGTTAGACAAAAGCCTGAGTGAGGAAGAAGAGGAGGAATGGCAAAAGATAAAACTGGACCATAACTGATTAGTGACAATAAACTCAACTCATAATGCATGTCCTTCTATTGAGCTCCTTCTTCCATCATCTGGCTCGTCAAACCCCTCTTCTTTGAGAACATCATGAAACCCATTAAAGTGTACAGAAATTGTCCCTGCTTCACATTTCTCCTCTGGAGGTTTTTAAAACTTTGTATTGAAGTAACTGAAAGTCTCATGGTCCAGGTTAAATGCCTGCACTGCAGCTAAATCTCTGCTCATGATCCAGGTTCAATCCCAGGTAACTGGCTTGAGGTTGGTTCAGCCTTCTGTCCTTCCAGGGTCAGGAAACAGAATACAGTAATACCTCGTAAGTCGAATGCCCCTTAAGACAAAAAATTCATAAGACGAATGAAATTCGGGAATAGGGAAATTCAGGAATAGGGAAACCTCGTAAAACGAATTTTCCTGTGGGATGCTTCACAAGACGAATTCAATGCATTCGTATGGGAAACCGCATTAAACCTTGTTTTATTGGATGAATTTTTCGTAGGACAAATTGACTCGTAGAATGAATTAAATTCGTCTTAAGAGGTACCACTGTACTCAGCTTGCTGAGGGGACAACCCATAGCCTGCAGCATTAAATTGTAAACTGCCCAGAGAGTGTTTTAAGCACTATGGGGCGATATATAAGCAGAACACTTTGCTGTTGCTATCGTAATGCTAAACATTGTAAGATCCTGCAAAACATTTCTCATATCTGTGGCTTCTTAACTCTAAACAAGGAGCTTATCCAGACACACAACTCTGGATATAGTTGGTCACAGTTCTCCTCTAGGTTGTCTTCAGAAATCACTTAATTCATTCATTCATTCATTCATTCATTCATTCATTCATTCATTCATTCATTCATTCATTTGGGCATTCCCACACAAAAAAACTAACTTAAAAAACTTATTTAAAGCCTTCTGACCTGAAACCTCCAGTGCGAAAATCAACGGGTCACTGAAAGCCCCGTAGCACTCTCCTCCACCCTCAGAAACAGAATGACACTGGCCTTTGGGCTGAAAATAATTATTTTTTAAAAAAATAACATGGAAAGGAGAGATGAAAGCACACTTGGAATGGGGTCAACGCCTTGCGGCGTGCACACGGCTGGTTTAGCACCAAAGCTAACCACACCGAAGGTGGTTCTGTCAGCCCAACATTGGACCACTTGGCTTGGCTGGGCTGGATGACCTGGACAGATCGACCCCTAAAATACAGGACTTCTTCTCCTCCCGGATAATGACTCCTAGGATAGGGCAGCATGGCTGTTTGCATTTGACCAACTCAGACGGAGAGATTTTGTCAAGGCTGAGCTTTCTTTCAAGGAGAAAGAAAAGCTCTTGAAAGTTCCCAAACAAGATGGAACTGTTTAGGTTTTTTCCAGTGTAACTATATTTAGATGGAGGATGGAAGGCTCCCCTCTGGTCAGAACACTCTGGACAGCTTTCCACTCAACGGCACAGCTGATGTCCTGAGCTCTCTGACTGCACAGAAATTTGCACTCTCTTGCTGGAAAAGGGTTTGGTGTGCGAAGAATGGGTAAGGAATTCCCTCCTTCCAGATTTTTTTTTTTTGCCAACATCTGGCCCAAACGCAGACCTCACTGCAGATGCCAATAGAAAGTGCAAGTGAGAAAACATCCCTGTGCAATGGGTGAGTGTGTGTGTGTGTGTGTGTGTGTGTGTGTGTGTGTGTGTGTTGTGTGTGTGTGTGTGTGTTGATTTAAAGCACATCAACTTGGTTTTCTTTTTTAAAAAAATGAAATTGCTTTTTATCCCCTCTGCTTTGAAAGCTTCCAATATATTCTCAGAAAGTTGGGGGTGGGGGGAGAGAGAGAGAGACATGTGCCTTGACAGCTGACACTTGTCTGAAAAATGAAGAGAAGCAAACGGCACTATTTTCCAAAAGGTGCACCAACACATTCTAAGTTGGCTGCTTTGTGCAGCTAAAACAAAGAAGTGAGGAATTTAAATTTGCTGGTGGTGCTGTTTTAATCCTGCTATAAGGATGCAATGTGTGGGTGGAAATTTTTACTATCCCGCTATATCACGGGACTGCAGTACAGTGGTACCCCGAAATGGCTTGAGGGAGGGGGGAAGGTTTTAAAACCCCAGGCTTTTTAAACCTTCCCCTTCCCCAACCCCTGAGCTTCAGCAGATTGGTGCTGGGGTGGAGAAACAAAAGGTTTTTCTCCCCCACCCCAGCGCCAATCAGCTGGAGCCCAGTGCTTGCCTCCATGGAGGCATTGCACACTGGTCCCCTGCACTCGGGGGGGGGGGGGTCAGAAGAAATGGCACACAATGTTTAAAATGACTTTAAGCAACAGGGCCAAGTGCTTGGCTCTGTTGCTGAAAGTCATTTTAAACATTGTGTGTCGCTTTTCCCAACATTCCCCCCCCCCGGGCGCGGGGGATCGGCGTGCGATGTTTAAAATGTTTTTAAGCAAGGGAGCCAAGCTGGCTCTGTTGCTTAAAGACATTTTAAACATGGTGTGTGCCCCCAGGCCCGACCCGACCAGCATCTGCATATCCCGGATTTTCAATGATGGTGAGTCGTGTCCCTAACCCCCGCAATAGATGGGGGTTACTGTACTCACCGGACAGACACTGCATTCTCACTGTAGAGCTCCTTCACGGCCTCAATGTCTGCATCCAACTGTGGGTGACGGTATAGATCAGCCGCACAGGTCCCCTGCAGAAAAAGGCACAAAGACGTGAGGAGACGGGGTGAAATCCGAGCAGAACGTTCCTTCAATACTTCAGGGCAACTTCATGACAGATGTTTTCAGTGGTGCAGTGGTGAATCTGGAAATGGGGTCATTTATCAGGACAGCCCTTCCTGCCACTACCTTCAGAAGAGTCCCAAAACACAACTGTGGTAAGAAATGATATAATATTCTCTATTAAGCAAAACTCCCTACACGCCCTAGCTCAACTACATCTGTGGAATTACAGTAGGACTTTGTTATCCATGGGATCAAAATCCGCAGTTCTACCTATATTTGATCTGCAAATATCCAAAATATTAAAAAAAAAAACTTCCAGGTGGGAAATATACTGTACATACTTTTATGTGTATTACCAAAACTAGCCACAAGGGAGAGCCAGAAACTGCTATGAATTCTTGTTGGTGAAGCATATGTATGGTCTCCATCTCCCTCTAGTGGTAGGTTGTGGTAATCCATGTGAAACAAAATATGTTTTTTTATTTTACCATGCTATGTATTGAAGTCATAGAATGATACAATTATGATGCTGGAAAGGGCCTACAAGGCAACCCCTGCACAATGGGGGGTTGTCTAGATTTTGCTTGAATACCACCAGCACCAGAGCACCCACCACCTCTAGAATTTCCTGTTATCTGCGGTTTTCAGCATCCACAAGTGGGAACAGCTTAGAATCCAAGCCCCGCGGATATGGGGGTCCTTTTGCCTCTATCGCAAACCAGATGGTAGCCAAAACTATGAAAAGACTTTTTTTTGAAAGAGCTGGTGGCTTTGGTGAAGGACAAGTGTCGGCCACAACCCAGAGTGTTCACTTTTATCTCTTTGATGTTTGTTAATGAAGACGTCCATTCTGCTTCCGCAGCTCCACCGGAACCTTTACAAGATGCCACTTTGACTGGGGCATCCCTACCCCGTGATCTTTTGTTTGCAGAGATACCAGGAGCCTCTCACCTGCACTCCATATAAGAATTCCTCCGACTCATTTTCTCCATCGGAATCATCGTCAGTCCAGTACTGGCCTTTGATGTCCTAAACAATAGGAAGAAGGTGGGAGAGATCACCATATTGACATAGGCACATCTGCAAGGTTTTAGTCCCAAACTTTAATGCTTCTCCGTTAACATCCACAGATTCTTAGATTTTCTTTTTGAAAACAAAGGCTGATACTTCACGTCCATCTCATCGCTGTTCGTGGTCCTGCTGGGGACCGGTACAAAGAAATCTAACTGCACGTCCATTGCGGGACGAAGGGAGTTCATCCCGACCACGCACCCTGAACTGCGATTTAAGCGGGGTGAGAGATTCCCTTCCCTGGCCTCGGGGAATCTCTTCATCTCGCTTCTTGTTCTGATACGAGAGCCCATGATGAGGTCCATTCTCCATCTAGTGGCAAGAGTGTGAAGTGCCATTCGCCAGTACATTCCCTATGGAGTCAGCAAGGCAGTGCAGAGAGATTAAAAGACAAATGCCTCAAACTCAGCTCCGTAACGCATTGAAGGCAAGGCTTCGGAGAATCGAAACATCGAAAAATGGAAGCAATTTTTTTTTTGTCGGGCTGGAAAAAAAAAGCTATTTTAAATGAATTTTTACAGTAGCAAAGGTATGGAATTTCACATCTCATCATGGAATGAGGACGTGCAGTAACAGTCATGCCGGTATCATCCCTCACGCCCATGAGTACACGGAAACAGGGACAGAACTGCAAGAAGACCACGTGACTGCAACTGACATCAACACGCAACGAACTTCCTCCCGGGATGAGAGTGGACGTGAAGTAACCATCAAAAACAAAAGGGAAGTTGCTAGGCCTTGTTGCTGTGGGGTAAAGCGACATTAAATGATCTTGAATATCTTTCAAGATTGAGAATACTAACATACATTTGCTAATTAATCTCCCCCCCCCTTTTCCTGCTTGTTCCCTTTCTCACATTGTATTTTCTCTGTTGAGTGTCCCATTTATTTTGTTTAAATTATTGTATGTATCTCCTCATTTTATTTCTTTTTTTAATATTGTTAGAACATTCAATCGTTATTTGTTTTGGTGGTGTTAACCACCCAGAGTTCCCTTGGAAGATGGGCAGTATAAAAATATAAATACTGTAAATAAATAAATAAATAAATAAATAAATAAATAAATAAATAAATAAATTGCAAACCCCTCAGGGCAGAGACCTGTCTGCTTTTAGTTACTTTGCCAGTGCATACTGAGGATAGCAAACCCCCTTTTCCTTATTTTGAAGACTCCAGTGGCACCACCCTTGCACAGCAAAATTCAGGGGAACCCTACTTTTTGCAAATGTACAAACTAACATGGGGTGGGGAGAGAGGACAAAACAGTCCACCACGCCCAGCAACGATGGAATTACTCATAAAACTGATGGATCACGGAGTTTGGCCCCTGCCAGGGAGGCTGACGGGCGAACTGAACTCTCTGGCTCTGCAGCCAGAGACCTACGCTGCTGAGCATTATACAGAACGCATTGGCTGGTCTTGAAACAATTAGGTGATGCTCTGTCCACCCTCTTCTTTCCAAATTTCTGCCCCACCTTCTCAACATCCCCCCCCACCGTTCCTGCACCATAGCAATCAAGGGAGTCTGACTTCAGCAGTGTTGGCGAACCTATGGCATGGGCGCCCAAGGTGGCCCTCGGAGCCCTTTCTGTGGGCACCTGACATCGCCCCTTCACAACCACCTGTGTTTAAGTTAAATGGCTGTATTGGCACTTTGCGAAAAATTAGTAGGCTTTGAATCACCGTTTGGGCACTCGGTAGGGGCGTGGTGGCTCAGTGGACTAAGGCTCCGAAAACTGTTGACTTCCAAGTCAGCAGCTCGGCGGTTCGAATCCAGGGTGCCACGCAGTGGAGCGAGCTCCCGCTGTTCACCCCAGCTCCTGCCAACCTAGCAGTTCGAAAACATGTAAATGCAAGTAGATAAACAGGTACTGCCGTAAAAGGCGGGAAGATAAAAACAGTGTTTCCTTGCAGCCATGCCGGCCACATGGCCATGGACTTGCACAACACTGGCTCTTCTGGCTTGAATACGGAGATGAGCACCACCCCTAGAGTCGGACACAACTAGCATGCATATGCGGGGGGAACCTTTACCTTTACCTTTGGGCACTCGGTCTCCAAAAGGTCCGCCGTCACTGGACTAGAGGGTGTGGATGGCTCGCCGGAGCGCCCGCCCACCTTGCCAACGCCCCCTCCATCATCCCTTGGCAAGGATGCTCTGATGGCTGTCCTCCTATTCCCGCCACCTCCTAACCCCACCAGCACCACCACCACAAGTCCCTCCTTGGGCTGAAGGTCCAGCTGCTCACCATTTGTGTTGGTCCAGAGGTTCTCCGTCCTCGGGGCTAGGCCTCTCCCCTCCATGCAAGCAGCCAGCCGGGAAGGTGCAAGACAGACATCCTGGCAGCGCCAGCGAGGAGGCCTTGATCTCCGGATGGCCCAGGGAGTATGTGCTTCCGTTGCCCCAGCAACCGAGTCAGTGTCCTCAGGAAGGATGAGAGTAAGGCAGGCTTACGTCAGGGATGTGCAGCAGCAGCAGCAGCAGCCTCTCTCACTGCTGGCCACCCGACAGCCGGTCTGTTGGAAAAGGGAAGGAAGGAAGGAAGGAAGGAAGGAAGGAAGGAAGAAGGAGACAGGAAGGAGACAGAGGGAGGGAGGGAGGGACGGAGGGAGAAAGAAAGAAAGAAAGAAAGAAAGAAGAAAGAAAGAAAAGAAAGAAAGAAAGGAAAGGAAGGAAGGAAGGAAGGAAGGAAGGAAGGAAGGAAGGAAGGGGGGAGGGGAAGGAAGGAAGGAAGGAAGGAAGGAAGGAAGGGAGGGAGGGAGGGAGGAAAGAAAGAAGAAAGAAAGAAAGAAGAAAGAAAGAAAGAAAGAAAGAAAGAAAGAAAGAAAGAAAGAAAGAAAGAAAGAAAGAAAGAAAGAAAGAAAGAAAGGGAAGGGAGGAAAAGGAAAAAGAAAGAAAGAAAGAAAGAAAGGAAAAAGAAAGAAAGAAAGAAAGAAAGAGAAAGGAAGGAAGGAAGGAAAAGGAGAGGGAGGGAGGAAAAGAGAAAGGAAGGAAGGAGGGAGGGAGGGAGGAGGGAGGGAGGAAGGAATTCCAAGATATTTTAGGGTGCTTCAATGGAAACC
The DNA here is from genome assembly GCA_037367245.1 of Phrynocephalus guinanensis. Taxonomy (NCBI): domain Eukaryota; kingdom Metazoa; phylum Chordata; class Lepidosauria; order Squamata; family Agamidae; genus Phrynocephalus; species Phrynocephalus guinanensis. The sequence continues at coordinate 19,630,236 of CM074749.1, forward strand.
TATAGTAAACACACACGTCGTGAGGTGAGGCCTCGGAACGATAATCACTGCTTGCTTCTTGTTGAAAAGGACCAACCTTTTCCCAGCAGTGAATGAGCAGTGATGTTCCTTGTTTGCATTTGTCCAGAAGGAGCCTTTCCTGCAACCCCAATAATCTTGGAACTGCAGACCTAGAAGGAACCCTATATATCAGGGATGGCAAACCTTTTAGAGACCGAGTGCCCAAACTGCGATTGAAAACCCACTGATTTTTCGCAGAGTGCCCATACAGCCATTTAACCTGAAGACAGGTGGCTGTGAAGGGGCGGTGTTGGGTGACCCACAGAAAGGGCTCCGAGGGCCACCTTGGGCACCCGTGCCATAGGTTCGCCAACACTGTTATAGATGATCAAGTCCAGTCCCTGTCAAGGAGACACTGTGGGGAACTGAACTTCCAACCTCTGGCTCCAGATGCCTGAGCCACTGAGGGCGCTTTTACACGACCCCTAAAATCCGAGGCAAAGGGTTCCCAGATCCGGAGCTTAAAAATGTTTTCCCACCAGCTCCGGACTTTAAAAAAAATTAAGTATGACCACGCCCACCTAAGCGCGTCCCAGCACACTTTTCAAGTACCTGGCCTCCAGGAGGTAAAAAATCTTCCAATGTGCATTGTAAAGCTGTGAACGCCGGGCTCCCTCACCTTCTGTTTGTTTGTTTTTTGTCCCCGCCGCCCCTTTAAGAGACAGGAATCGCTACGGGGCAGCTCGGGGGTGCTCGACTGGCAGACGGAGGTGAGCCTGCATTTTTCTCTCCTCCCTTTTTTTCTCCCTCCCCTCATGCAGACAGGAACAATGGAGTGCGGAGGGGTGGGAACACAGGAAGAGTGACAAGCTCCCACGATCTCTGGTCCAAATTTAAGTTGCCTCCGGATTTTAGGGGTCGTGTAAAAGCGTCCTGAGCTACCCAAATAGTTCCCACTGCCGCTGTCTCCAGCCTCCATGCAACGCCCACCATTCCCGGCCCGGATGGTTGTGGGGATGGAAGATGTCATCTAGCAGATCCTTAAGAGTTCTGAGATGAGAGAGAGAGTCTGTTCTGTTGAAGCATGTGTGCGCAATTATTCTTTCTCATATATACACACTCTCTCTTCCTAAGAACGAAATCATTCTCACGCACAAACATGAGAGGAATAGGGAGAGGGGAGAGAGAGGAGGGGGTGGTTTGAAGACTGGGAAATTGCTTAAAGCTCAAGAGTGAGAGAAGAAGAGAATGTTAAATATAAGGGTGAAAGAAGATGGCTGAAGAATCCCGTGTGTTATTGTAGGGAATATGGACATTTTTAACCTTTTTGTGCCTTGCAGGCTTGGAAGGAGTGAAGCCAATAACAATGACGGAACAGAAGTATTGCATTTGGTGATGACTCAAGAAACCCCAGATTATATTCAATCCATTTGTATGGGTGACTCCGGAGGAATTTACAACACCCAAGAAATACTCACCCTTCCTATACATTATGGTGTTCTCTCCTTCCATTTTGTGTAGATCAGGCCTGCCCAACAGGTTGACCGCAGGCTACCGGTAGCCCGCGAAGGGTTCAAAAATAACCCGCCAGCCACCAATTAAAAAAGTAAGGGGATAAGTTCTCCACCCCTCCCTCCGCCACCCCAAGGACCACCACTGGCCCAACAAAGTTCTGGGTCTGCCAGCCCACTGTCTCAGCCGAACGGGGCAGTTCAAGGGCAATGGCATGACCCCCTGCTCCCCCCCCCCCAGCCAGATGATTGAACGGGTGCAAGGGAAGTGTGTGCATGGTCAGCCTTCCTATAGGAATGCATTGAAAATCAATTAATCCATTCTGGATGGAACGGATTTCAATGCATTCCTATGGGAAACTGCTGCTCTACTTACATTTTTTTTTAACTTACGAGCATGTGCTTGGAATGGATAAAATGTGTAAGGAGAAGTTTTAGTCTAGTCGCCCTAGGGCACTCTGGGGCAGAAAAAGTAGACCTCGGCCTGTTCAAAGTTGGACAGCCCTGGTGTAGATCGTGTTGGGGTATATTGCCCTCTCTAGGCAATTCTTGGCATTTTGAGAAGCAAGGTGACCAGGAGATCAGGCCACCAGGAATTGAGCCATTGCCTTTGCAACTCAGCATGTTACTTTGCTAAGTGCAAGATTGCTTTCTCATCTCTGAATTTGTTCAAACCGTAACCACCACCCAACAACTCCAACTCCTCCACGGGGGTGTTATGTACGTAGAAATGAATTGAACAAACCTTTTTTTTAAAAAAAAAAAAACCTAAAGGTTTTAGGTTTCTGTGAAATTGTCTAAAACATAAGCGTTTGGATTTTAACTTCATACTAAACCATTTTGTTGTCTCAATAAACTTTTTGCATCAGCCCATGCGCATTAAGGGCCACATACAAATCACCCTGTGTGTGCCTCTTATATCCTGCATCTCCTGAAGTGTATTCTGAATGATGAGCAACTTATTATGAGACGTTCGTGTCTTTCCTTGCATATTTTTAGCTGCCACCACCCCTCCCAGCTTTTGAAATGGTGGAAAAACAGGTCACTGCAGCAAAAAATAAAAGGATATGGCACGTGCAAGCGAAAGAATAGAATCTCCAACATGGAGAGCAGTTGGAGGGTGTGGGGAGAACATCCCTCGTTCCCAGCTTCCCACTGCATTTATAGGGCCTCACCATCAGTCATCAATGAACAATGTTCAAGGAGGCAGCAGTGATGACCAAACTTTATCCCTCTAGAGCTTTTGGACCACAACTCCCACAGTCCTTTGCCACTGGCAACACAGGCTTGGAATTCTGGGAGTTGTGGTCCAAAACATCTAGAGGGACCATAAATGAAAGTAATACAGAAATATCAAACCAGCAAATATCTGATGTTACTGAGAAACTCTCAAAGGCCCTAACCTCTCCCGGCAGAAAGAAGTGGGAAGTCTTAAGAATAAAATCTCCACTGCCTACTCTCAAGCCCCACTGGTTCCAACAGGTCTACTCTGACTCCATCGAGATGTGCAAAGCCCTCCAAGTTATTTTGGCACCTGAATTGAAGTGACAATAACGAGAGAGACACAGATGCCTTGTTTCCCCTCATCACGGCCATCACTATTTCAGTCGCGAAGTAATCGGTTCCCTGCCGTGAGATTCAAAAAAACCAAGTGTTTCCTGAGGCAAATTATTCCGCCTGCCCAATAGTAGAGCCGAGCCATTTCTAAGAAAATGTTCAATGAGAAATGTGGCAGCACAGCTTTCCTGCAGATACAGTCAGAATGGAGACGGGGTTCATTAAGAAAAACAACCCAGTGGTCCTCACAGGCATGTGGTGTTTCACACCTCAATGTGGCCATGGCCCACTCTGAGGAACCAGGGCAGTGTGCGAAGGCCTGTGCCGGCCACCTGTTGCTAACCATCCCTGAAAGCGTTACACTGGCCACCTCAGCCGGGTTTTCCCTTTTGTCATGCTAGGTTTTACCAAGGGAGACCTGAAGCCAGTGTAAGGCACATCTGGAAACCTCTGGGGCATCTCTCTCTCTCTCTCTCTCTCTCTCTCTCTCTCTCTCTCTCTCTCTCTCTCTAACACACACACAGGATCAGATGAGTGTGGGAACCCCTATGAAACCCCGAAGAAAAAAGCTACACATGCGTACCCAAATGTACCTTATTGGAACAGACCCGGTGCTCCGGGCATCCCTTACAGAACGAAATCATGCCCCACCCCCATTACACCTTCTGCACAGCAACATCTGGAAGAAAAGAGAGAGATGGAAACAGCTGGGGAAGATAGGGCTGGAATGAAAAGCCCCCCCCCCCCCATTTTTTCCCCTCCCTCGCCGCTCGGCCTGGGCCTTTGAACACAGGCACATCCATGCAAAACATCTTCCCCGGTCGCCATCATCCTATACTTACAGCAATTGCCTCCTCCCCAGAAGAAGGCCCCGGGAGGGTGGGTCGGGATGCTGATGGCGGATTTAAGGAGCGGAGGGCCAGAGAGGCAGCCGTGTTGGTCGTCGATGGAGCCGGGAGATGTGTGCTGGAAATAAAGGACCGGTTGGCTTGGCTAACCCTAAGAAGCCAACGAAAAACAGCATCGAGGGCAGCTTGCCTGGAAGCGAACAAAAGGGCTTATCCGTCTGGCTGCACCGGCGGCTGGCTTTGTTGTGCTGCTAACGGAGTGCTGTAGCACAGATGGCTTTTTACCCATGCTCAGTGCGGCTCCAGGATGGGCATCATGTGATCCTCCATCGCTCAGAGAGTGGGCTTGCAAGAAGGCGGCGATGGGTGGGTTGAGAGAGAGAGGGAGGGAGAGAAAGAGGAGAAGCAGTGCCAGCCACACACACAAGGATGTATCCGCACAGGCCTGGCACATCGAGGCGTTCCCTAACCACGCAAGAAGACCACGGCCTCTCTGCGCGTGGCTAGCAATTGGCACACAAAACCTCCAGGACAGGCACCTTCCCGTAAAGGAAGAGCACAGGCAGAGGGGGCTTCAGGAGGCATCAAGGCGGTACCACCTTGAGCATCGGTGGTTGGTTCACGCGGCAGCCCCAGGCAATCTACACTATTTGGAAGACACCACCACCGCCCCATGTGCATTCCTGGGGAGGCCAGGATTTAGGATGTTGTTTTTTTCCCTTTTATGTGTCTGATTGCTTTTTGTTCTTGCATTCAGACACCCTAAAACTGAGAAGTAATACAGAAAATTGAGGGCTGTGAGAGTAAGAACAAAAGAAAATATTTTTTTCACCCAGCGCGTTGTTAGTCAGTGGAACTCCCGGCCACAGGAGGTGGTGACGGCATCTGGCCCAGATGCCTTCAAAAGGGGATTGGACAGATTCCTGGAGGAAAAGTACATCCCAGGTGACAAACCATGATGGAGATGTATCATCTCCAGGCTTAAAACCAGGGTACTTCAAGGGTCAGATGCAGGGGAGTGGTATCAGGAGACAGATATCTAATCTCGTGCGCTTCCAGACGCATCTGGTGGGGCCACTGTGAGATACAGGAAGCTGGACTATGAGACGTCTTATGAGAAGAGTTCAGACGGTGTGGGGAATATCTGATGATGTCTCCAAGGGTTTTTAAAAAGTCAGGAAATTGGGGGGGTCACTCTTGGTCACAGTTGGTACCGATCTAAGCCTTAGGCATCTGATTACCAGGAAAAAATACCTGTCTCAGTGGCACACAGTGGGGTCCCTATAGGGCAGTGATGGCAAACCTTTTAGAGACTGAGTGCCCAAGCTGTGATTCAAAACCCACTATTTTATTTTATTTTATTTTATTTTATTTGCACAGTGTCAATACAGCAATTTAACCTGGAAGCAGGTGGCTGGGAAGGGGCGATGTCGGGTCGCCACAGAAAGGGCTCCGAGGGCCACCTTTGGCACCCATGCCATAGGTTCGCCAACACCGATATAGGGGATATAATTGATCCACCCAGGTAAGTGCAGAGTTGGGATCAACAGCCTTCCAGCAGCCGAAGACAGGTCGTAACCGCATTATCTCAAGCCCCCAATCCACTCCCTGTTTAAAAAAAGAATATTGTTAATGCCTATTGATCCACAAACATTCCAGCTTAAAAAAAAACCCATTCATTCTACATGAATTTTTTAGCTATATCGATACTCATATTTCCCAGGTCAAAGTGGTATCTATTTACTCCAGAATATGGGCAAATGACTGCTCCATCTAGATCATTGGTTCCCAACCATGGGTAAACCCACGTGTTCTTGGACTACAATTCCCAAATCCCTTCACCATCAACTGGGATGGTCAGGATTTCTGGGAGTTGCAGTCCAAAGAACACCTGGGTTAGCCAAGGTTGACAGTGACTGGTCTACATCTTAGACCAATTACACAGGTGGCTGAGAACATCCTGAGATGTTTAGTCGAAACAAGTAAGATTTCTAAGATCTGATTCAGTCCCTAGACAAGGTTGTGTGAAGTGGTATTTCCCCCCCCCCTATCAAATTCACTAATTTTTAATGTAGATTTTCATTAGCCTTGTCTCTGAGATGTTTTGAAGTGTCTTGATTTTCTCTGAGGTGTTTTGAAGTGTCTTGGCCAGCATCTTAGAGGTGTTTGCAGAAGGTGACCGTGGCTAATGGACAAGGTGGTAGGGTACATCAGAGTTGCACCATCAGGCACATGGGTAGCCCAACACCTCATCAATTAGTCACAGAGTTGTCCAGGAGAGCTGACATTTGGAAAATGCCTGAATTAAATGGTTAGGGACTGATTACTAGGAAGGAAAGGAAGACATTCTGCAGATTGGCCCATCTTTCTGTCACAGATGATTCATTTCGAAATGTTCCTGCCTTCCCCCCCCCTTCCTCCCTCCCTTTCCTTGTAAGCAGTAGTGGCAGAGTTCCAATATACTCAACAGTTTTACCTCAGCCCCCACAGACCACGAGGAGGCTACTAAGTCGTGACACACACACACTGGCGGTTTTCCTAGAAGGATGTATTGGCTGTAATCTCGTTTCCCCCACCCAATAAGTGTGGTACTCGCTGTGCCTATGACAGACCGCTCCCAAGCTACCCCACCCTTGATACCTGTCAGACTACCTCTCCATCATCTGACAAGGCCGGTGGCCTGAGAGAAGGATACCAGATGCTAAGAACGGCCATTAAGGAGCGAAAGGGACTGAGAGCCTCTAGGTTGCAAAACACACACACACCCTCAATATCTGCCCATTCCCAAGGATTTTCATGCATTTCACTAAAAGACAAGATGCACCAAGCATGTGTATCTTTGGAAAAGACGAATAGCTACTTGGACAATACCAACTATCTTGGGAAACACGAAAGATTCCTAGCCTGAAACCATTGGTGATTTACACATACTTAAGTTGCCTCACTTGCCACGGCAAAGTGTCGCGAACTTTCCAGCTGCATGGCTCAGCTCCTGCCAGATGCACAATCGGGTGTGGTCTCGTAAGAGCAGCCCCTTTTCATTTTAGTGCAGCTACAGCGTCCGTCCCCCCCCCACACTTTTTCTGTGTGTTCTTTTGGTTGCTACCACCGCTGTTTGGAGCAGCACCGTTCACCCCTGCAACTGCAAGAGACGGTTGGGTCTTCAGAGTTGTCAGTCTTCTCTTGCCAAACCTTGAATGGTTCCGTTAAAAGACAGACAAAAATATTGGGGGCACCAAGCTAAGCAGGGTCAGGCCTGGCTAGTACTTGGATGGGAGACCACCAGGGAATACCAGGTGCTGTAGGTGCCTGGAGTTGGAACTGGCAAACCACTCCAGTATTCCTGCCGAGAAAACTCCATGGACATGGGGCCACGAAGGGTCAGTCACGACTGTAACGACACAACACACTCCCATAATGCCAAGAAAAAGACTTGGAGGGAGCGAATACAAAGAGACTCAGACCTTCAGGCCTACTGATGAGTTAGAAAGAACGTTCCAGCAACACAGATATATCATTCAATTTAATTTTTAAAAAACTGTCTGCAGAAGCCAGGAATGAAAGGCTCCTGAACTTGTACCAAAGGTGAGTTCCAAAATGTACCAAGGGTAAATAAGAGGGATCTCAACACATGCAAAAATTCCCCTATCGCGGAAGCAGCTGTTTTCTCTCAAGGCTGGCTCTGGCTTCACCGAGGCCAGAATCAGAGCTTGGGAAAGTTGTCTTCTGGACTACACCTCCCACAATCCTCGGCAGCCTGCTGCTGAAACGTTCTGGGAACTGTAGTCTCCCCACCCCACCCCAGGTAACTTTTTCTACCCCCTGCCTAGCATGAACATAGCTGCAAACATTTTCAGGAGTTACAATGCTGATAATAATAATAATAATAATACAGGAGGACCCCAGTATCTGCTGGGGATTGGTTCCAGGCCTTCCCGTGGATAATGAAAACCGTGGATAAGAGAGAATGCCAAAAATCCCCAGAACTGTTTTGTGACAGTGGCTTGCTTTACAGCTGCTCTTGCTATATGGCTGCTGTTTTATGACAGTACCTTTCTTTACAGCTACTGTTTGTGATAGTAGCTTGCTTTGTGGATTCTGAATTATTTATTTAACTTTTCCCTCTGCCAACCGTGGATAACTGAATCAGTGGATAATGAATCAGTGGATACCGGAGTCCTACTGTAATGATGATGATGATGATGATGATGATCTGTGCTCCCTGCCACTGCACTGCAATCCTCCCATCTTCCTTATCACTCTTCATTCCCCTGGGGCCTCTTGACCTATGGAATATCTGCCTAGATGGCTGCTGGTAGTTCTGTGTTGGTAGCACCTGCATCCTATTCTGCTGCAGCAGGAAGATGAGCAGATGGGAAACAAGGGCACCAGCCATGCAATCTACTGGTTTGACCCATGGTTTGACGCAGGGTTCCCCAAACACCGAAAATGTGCAGACTCGGCTGTACATGCTGGAACCTTTTGCGAAGGCATCCGTTGAACCCAGTCAGTCCTGCGAGTTGTTAAATCTGCTTACAGGACACTTTCATGGGCTCTTGGCCCCATATACGTTGTAGCAGATGGGGGTCATAAGAGAGAAAAATGCTAGAACTCAATATAACTGGAGGGCGAAAAGAGGTTTTCGCGCCAGCTGTGAAACCGAAGGGAGGTTGGCAGCTTAGTCCATGCTTTTGCTGTTCCCCGTCTTGATTTCTCAGGCCCCGATGACCGTCCATGAAATCTGCCAACCAGCCTCCTCAAACAGCTCCATTCACAATGCCGTGGGCTTCCCTGTACATTGGGTAGAACCTGGATGGGAAAAGGTGATTGCAAACCATCTCCAGGGCAAAGGGCCATCTCTGGATTGACATTGGACAAGAAGCAAATTCAGCCTGTTGAGGCTCTGGCCAAAGAGGGCCAAGGCTATCCCGTAGGTGTGGCAGGCAGGATTGATGACAGACTCACAACCCTAGGTCCCATTGCCATTCAGGCCCTTTCGATCCAGCCATCGGTCTCCTAAAATCTACAGTTCCCCAGCCAACCCAACACCCTTGCGGTCCAACATGCAAAGCATTGACGCAGTTCCAATACTCCTCCTCAACGCAAAGTAGTAGGCAGAATCGTTCCAAAATCCCGATGGGAGTTCCTGATTTTGTCCCTACAACCAAGGACTTCCCACCCATCCACCTCCTGGATCCCTCCTCTCCCAGCCCAGGCAACCCGTGGTGGCCCAGAGGTCCCCCGGTATTCCCCCCGTCGCTCTCCTGGCACCATCCTTGGTGATTTGAAGCCCAGCGAACCCCAATTCCCCCAGTCACGGCTCGGCCGCGAGGCAGCTGGAAGGCTGGGCGGTGACGGGGTAGAGCAAGGAGATGTGTTCCGCCCCCTGGATGGGCAGCTTGTGGCTGGCGTAGTGGTGGATGATCTCGGGAACGTTGTCGAAGGGCGGGCTGTGCTGACCTAGCACAAACTTGTTGTCCTCCGTGGGCAGGAGTTTCATGTGCAGGAAACCCTGGTTGCTCCTTCGGGGGAAAGAAGAGGAGAAGACAAAAATCAGGTCCTGAAATCAAAGGCAACCTTAAGAGAGTTAGCCCGAGAGCTGCTCACTCCCCACCCCACCCCACCCATCCCCGCCAGGCCTGAACCAACCTCCCGAAACGACTCAGACCAGCTGAGAACGGCATCGTGCACCTCACGGAGTGGCCTGCCCTTGACGTGGGACTCACTTGAGCGAAAGAGAGAAGGCGTCGTGGCTGCTCTCGCTGTTCCGCACCAGGTAGCTCGCTTCTCTACAAAGCCGCAGCAGTCCCTCAGCATCCGCCCGGCTCAAGGTCCCGTGATACCACCTGAGGATAGAATCATAGACTCTTCAAAGGGTTGGAAGGGACCTTGACGGTTTGCTAGTTTGACGGTCTGCTAGTCCAACACCTTGCCCACAGCAGGAGACCTCGTACCATCCCGGTCAGATGGCTGCCCAATCTTTTCGAGGAAAAACTCCAGCAATGGGGCACCCACAACATCGGGAGGGAAGCGGTTCCGCCGTCGAATGGCTCTCACGGTCAGGAAGTTTCTCCTTATTTCTAGACTCTCCCTCTGAGAAGTGTCCACCCATGGCTTCTTGTCATGGGCAGGTGTTTCCACTGCAGGCCTCTCAGAGGCCCTCAGGCAGGACTGGGTGCCATAAGTTGTGGTGGCAAAGTTTTAAAGGCAGGCTTCAGGGTAAAACTGCCCACCTCTCCTCTTCCTCTTGTGTTGTGCCGTTCGTTCTGATTTGCAAGTAAGAAAGCGGGTTGACACAGGCCCATTTTCAGCTGATGAGCAGGGTTTATAGATAGATAGATAGATAGATAGATAGATAGATAGATAGATAGATAGATAGATAGATAGATAGATAGATAGATAGATAGATAGATAGATAGATATAAAACCCTGCTCATCAGCTGAAAATGGGCCTGTATATATATGTTCCTTGAGTATAGATATAATCAATCGTTAAAGATCAAGATAACCAACTGATGGCACACGACAGCAGCAAAAAGGGGCTCTAGGCTACAGAGGTTTATGCTTAACTGCAGTAGTATCCAAACTTTGGCACTCCAAATGTTTTGGACCACAACTCCCAGAATTCCAAGCCTGCATTGCCAATGACAAAGGACTGTGGGAGTTGTGGTCCAAAAACATCTGGAGGGGCGACGTTTGGAGAGCCCTGTGCAGCTAAAGTAAATCGAATTCTCTTTCAAGGTGCATTTTTATGCCTCGACAGTAACCAACAGAGCATCAGACTTCCACTTAGCAAGTAGGGGTATGGCAACCCAACGGGAGCCAAAGGAGTCCTAGGACCAGATCGTGAACTAGAGTCCTTTTCAACAAAACATGGCCAAAAGAAGGCACTACTCAGTCAATGGGTCAACTCTAGTCAAGGCCCTCAGTCTCTCGCCAGCTGTTAATATTTGCACCCTGTACGTCTCCTAAAGAGATCCAGTGCTGTTTTGCAATACGAAAACAAACAATACGAAAACAAACAATACGAAAGCAATAGCTGGCGTCATCTGGTGAACAACTGAATACCAGCTTCCCTGCTGCTCTCCGGAACAGGTCCCTCACTCCTGTTGTGCAAGAGCAGTGCATGAAGCTATCGGTGCCAGGGGCGTGGGGTGTAGGGTGCCCAAATGGTGGTGATAGTTGTGCAGTGGTGGAAGCAGCTGTGCCCCCCTCCCACTGCCGCCCTTGCCCACTCCCAGCCTACTCACGCCTGGCTCTCCAGGGGCAACGTGGGGTTGACCCGTTCGCCAAACGCCCGCCCGTGCTCCGCGCTCGACCGACAAGGGCTGACGCTCTTCTCCTCGCAAGATGGCAGCGGACTCTTCCTGGTCCCCTGGCCTTAGGGTTGCAAACACACAACCGTGCATGAAATGAGGAACCCATGGCGGAAGGGCCCCGCGGTGCAGTGTTAAGAGTGAATTGGCAAGGCAGGTGACGGGCTATGGAAGGGGTGTGAGTAACGTTGGAACACGAGTTACAGTTGTAAGGGGAAAGGAGTCCGCGAGGACAGCTGGGATGGGTGTAGACATCAGGAATCTACTTGGCCTTAAGTCTGTCTAGCTCTGCGCCACTGATAGGCAGCCACAGTTTTTCCAGTTATATTTCCCCAGATGGGAACTAGAAAAACATGCATTTACAGTGGTGCCTCGGATAACGACGGTAATTCGTTCTCCGAGGTTAGTTGTTATCCGAAACACGTCGTTATCCGAAACGCAGTTTCCCATAGGAATGAATGGGAAAACCGTTTAATCCATTCTGGAGCCTAGGAAAAAGGCACAGACACCTGGTTTTTTGCTCAAAACTCTTTAAAAAGTGCACTTTAAAGGTACAGATGCAATTTCACCTGGGATAACTTTTTTACTGATACATGCTGGAAATTCATTATCTGAGGCAGTCCATAGGGAAAATTCGTTATCCGACGCAGCCCATAGGAAAATTCGTTATCCAAGGCAGCCCATAGAGAAAATTTGTTCTCCAAGGCAGACCTATACCTAGGAATTGCAATTCATTATCCGAGGCAGCCCACAGGGAAAATTTGTTATCAGAGGCAGCCCTATACCCGGAAATTTGCAGTTGTTATCCGAATTATTCGTTATCCGGGGCAGTTGTTATCTGAGGTACCACTATATTTTGATATCTTGCCGTGTTGTGTGTTGCATCATTACAGTCATGACCAACTCTTTGTGACCCCATGTCCATGGAGTTTTCTTGGCAGGAATACTGGAATGGTTTGCCAGTTCCTACTCCAGATACCTACAACACCTGGTATTCCCTGGTGGTCTCCCATCCAAGTACTAACCTGGGCCGACCCTGCTTAGCTTCCAAAATCAGGCGAGATTGGATGTGCTTAGGGCATCTATCTTGCCTGATATCTTGCTACTTGACTTGAAATAATCCAATGGTACCCTTTTTTTGGGGGGGAGTGTCACCACCGGCTTTCCCATGCCCCCAAACCTATCCTATGGAACAGAATAAGTCCTTCTCTTCCTCAGGAAGTCTGAGAACACTGATGGTGACCCCCCAAAAAGGAAACTCCACTCTAGAAGCTTGATCTAGAGACAAAACTGAGAAAAGTTTTTTTAATTAATTCTTTTAATTCTTTCTTCCCCGCCATCGCCATCTCCTGCAACTGTTGTTTATCTGCTTATCCTATTAGTTTTGTAACTTCTAATTTGTTTTCTTTTAACTTGTTGTAAACCGCCCGGAGTCCCCCCCCCCCAGGAAGACGGGCAGTATATAAGCGCCATAATAAATAAATAAATAAAAATAAATAAAAGTGCAGCTATATTCTCTCAACCACGTTCATTCAGATCCCCGGCGCCAAGCTTTCGTGAACCCAGGATACCCACCGTTGATCCCAAGAGGACTGGACGGAGGTGCGGAGTCTTCAAGGCTGGCACTGGGGTCCCGGAGGTCAGGGGGAGTGTTCGCAGGCAAGCATCTGGGGCTGGTACCCTGGAGGATGAGCGCTCCTTCAGCCTTGGAGAGGTTAACAGAGCTCTCCAGCTGTCCAACCGGGGGCGGCCATGGCAGCTCTCTGATCCCTTCTATCTCAACTAGGGGAGCCATGGGAAAAGAACGAGAAAGAATTCTGGAAAGAGGCCAGGTGGATATACTAAAAACTTTAAAGAAGTTGCTTTTCTTGTTTTTTTTTTTCCTTTTCTTTTTTAAAATTTGTTTTTAATTTATTTATTTTTAGTCTAAAGGCTCCTTGAACTGCATAACTAGTGGCCCATGAGCTAGATGGGTGGCATACAAATCCAATCCAATCCAATCCAATCCAATCCATCCATCCATCCATCCATCCATCCAGATAGATAGATAGATAGATAGATAGATAGATAGATAGATAGATAGATAGATAGATAGATATGCAAGAAAGGAGAGACATAGAGAGATAGAGAGAGAAATATGCAAGAAAGGATAGATAGATAGATAGATAGATAGATAGATAGATAGATAGATAGATAGATAGATAGATAGATAGATAGATAGATAGATAGATAGATAGATATGCAAGAAAGGAGAGACATAGAGAGATAGAGAGAGAAATATGCAAGAAAGGATAGATAGATAGATAGATAGATATAGATAGATAGATAGATAGATAGATAGATAGATAGATAGATAGATAGATAGATAGATAGATAGATAGATAGATATGCAAGAAAGGAGAGACATAGAGAGATAGAGAGAGAAATATGCAAGAAAGGATAGATAGACTGCCTAGATAGATAGATAGATAGATAGATAGATAGATAGATAGATAGATAGATAGATAGATAGATAGATAGATAGATAGATAGATAGATAGATAGATAGATAGATATGCAAGAAAGGAGAGACATAGAGAGATAGAGAGAGAAATATGCAAGAAAGGATAGATAGATAGATAGATAGATAGATAGATAGATAGATAGATAGATAGATAGATAGATAGATAGATAGATAGATAGATAGATAGATAGATAGATAGATAGAACTCAACAGACAACATGGCCAGTGCCTATGGTGGGAAGAGAAATTTGGATAAATTTCCATAACAGGGATTCTTTTCTTTCTGTTAGGAATACTAGCAAAGAGCAGGGCGTAGCCTTGAGGTGGAAAAACTCCCACACTACGGTGGGATGGAGAAGTTCAAACATTATTTATTTTGAATATTTTTACCCCACCTTTCTCCTCGGAAAAGGACCCAAGGTGGCTTACAGTAATGAGGGATGATATACAGTCCAGAACATTTAAGACATGGTCAAGTTAAGAACAGGGAGTGAAAGGACATTAGGAATGATGGGATACTGAGTGATTTCTTAAGCTGTAATACTAACGGCACAGTTTGTTCTGCATTAGAATTCTTTATCTAAGGAACGTAAGAAGTTAGCCACAAACCATCCTTTCAGCACAAAGAGGTACAGCTGCCATTGGACAGTACACATCACGTGCCATCTCAAAGCTGAAGGGCACGCACGCCTGCTTCTCGGCAGCCTTCAGGATGTCCAACATGGACGTCAAGACTACCCAATGGCAGAGATCCCATCCTGGACCGACAGCCTAGCACAGTGGTTCTCAACCGGTGGGTCCCCAGATGTTCCTGGACTGCAACTCCCAGAAGTCTTCATCACTCGCTGAGCTGGCCAGGATTTCTGGGAGTTGCGGTCCAGAAACATCTGGGGACCCAGGCTTACTTGGCTCTCGGTTCCACAGAAGGAAATTACTGAGAAGATTCTGTCTGCCAATGCCTGCCTGCTCCCCAATCAATGGCTCCGCCCCTTCCTCCCATCACCCTCCCCCACCCCCGGTTCTTCTACCCCAGTGGTTCCCACCCTTAGATCACCCAAGGGTTCTAGGACTGCAGCTCCCAGAAGACTTCATCACCAGCGGTGCTGGCCGGGTCTTCTGGAACTCACAGTCCAAGAACGCCTGGCTCCCCCAATGTTGGGAACAAGCATTGCACACCCCCTTTTGTGGGCTCACCGGCGAAGACCCTAGAAATCCGCTCCTTCTTCCATTCCCACGGCTGGTCATACTCCTCCGGCGGCCGGTCGTCATCTTCCGGCAGCCACGAGTAGCGGCATCGTGCACCAGGCGGGCACGGCGATTTCGGCTCCGTGCCATCGTCCGATTCGTAGGGAACGTCATACAGGTGAAGAGGTCTCGGAGAGGCCAGCTCTTCCTTGGAGCCCTTTTTCTGGATCTCTGGAGCAAAGATAAAATACCACTCCACTCTTAACATTTCCACAGTGGATTTCAGACCTGAATGTTTGGGTTCATGAGGAACAACCGTAGGCTAAAAAGCGGCAGCTGAAGACACGTCGCTACCTGAGAAGAAAGACTGCTGGTTAAAGCTAGACAGGGCGGATAGGAATTGTGGGAATTTTAGAGTCCCTTGGTTCTACACCGGGGTGACAGCAGTGAGTGTTCATCAATATCGTGACTAAACTCCATGTCAGTACATTACCAGCCAGCAATTTCTGAGCTTCGTAGGGTTCCATGTAGCCTTCACCGTTCATCTTTTCTGGCTCTCCTGCAGGACTGCTACTTTTTGGCCTGGTGTCAAACGGATCAGCATAATCTTCCATGACCAGCATCTGGAAAGGAGCAAATGAGTCCATTCAAGGGATGAAAGTCCCAGGGATGAAAAAAATGTCAACAGCCTTGGCCAAGCCAACTCATCCCAACAAGTCACGTTGGACAGGAATGATGGGAAAAACAAGTATGGAAGACGCCAAGGTCAAGGAGAATGCCATAAGTATTAAAAAGAGTCTCCTGGCCGAGTTACTGCAGTTATAAGTACGCTGCTTCATTAGATCCAATAAATGCAAGCTTCTCTTTCTGGATTTCCTTTTTCTCTGGAATTTAAATTTTTAAAACCTCAAGTTCTTTCTTACAGAAATATGTCATCTGTGGATTTTGGCCAAATCATCCACAAACGAAACAGAATTTTTTAAAAAAACTGCACTGGATACAAAGCAATAGTTATGGATAGTTTCCACCAGAAAGAGACCATGCTGTACGGGGGTGTTTCTTAACGGCCCTTTAAGAAAACAGGATGGGAAAGCATGATACAGCACTGGCATGACTAAACAATTAGGGATCGAAGTAGTCCGACTCCAAAAAGTTAATGCTCTTAAAGCCTCAGAAATATAGATGGATGGATCTGTCCATTACTAGTTCTCTCCCCTCCAAATTTTTCAAGTCATAATTTTTTCCCAATATTTAAAAAAAATGGAAATACACTGGTACCTCTTAAGACGGATTTAATTCATTCTACGCGTCAATTCATCCTACGAAAAATGCATCTTGCGAAGCACCCCATAGGAAAATTCATCTTATGAGGTTTTCCTATTCCCGTACATTTCGTTCGTCTTACGAATTTTTTGTCTTGAGGGCCATTCATCCTACAAGGTATTACTGTAGAGGCAGTCTTATTAACAATGAACAGAAATGAAATGCCTTTCCACCCCTAACTGGAAGATAAATGGGATATGCATGTATGTAAGGGGGGGAGATGGATTTGGTGACCTAAGCATTTGCGTTGTATAACGCAGCAGGCACAAGAGGTGGCATTTTTAGTGTGGGGGTTTTTTCTGCGTTGTGGATCATTTTGGCTCTCTCGTTGGAAGGAAGGCACCCCACAAACTATACCAATAAAATAAATTCCTGTGCAAAGCTCAAAACCATACCAGAAAAGCAGCCACCCAACAGTCCAAGAAGACCCAGAAAAATATTGGGATCTAGAGCTTCTGGTAGAATGACACAGCACAAATTTGTGCAAATTAACATAGAATTAAGCCTCGCTGAGGTCAAAGGCAGCTTGCAAGCATGCAGAGGCCTGTAATTTAACATCTCCCATTTCATGTTGTCAATTGTACTCTCTGTAGCCAAAGCCTGTTACAAAGAAACGCAACATGCAGACAATGTAGGTATTTACAAATATAAGTATCCATCTCATTTTAAACATTCTGCCGAAGATACACAAACCAAAAGAGGTAGCAAGAATTCCAACAACCTCAGAGCTCCAGGAAACTTTTCAAGAAGCTGTCTTGGACAAGAATTTTCCTTGGGGAGAATTTTACAATTGACAACATGTAAAATAATAAAATAGTAAAATAATAAATAAATTTCAATTTGGCTTCCCCTTCCCCGCCTTGCGCATTTCTTCAGCACGGTGGCAACTAACTGGCAGTCAGAACTGTGTTGATTCCTCCATAACTCTCCTTTCATCCTCTGCAGAAAATTACATACAGTGGTACCTTGTATAAAGGAAGTAATTTGTTCCAAATGAAATTATGTTAAGCAAATTTTCCTTTATTCAAATTTCCCATAGGAATGCATTGAAAACTGAGTACAGTTGACCCTCATATAACAAACGGTTTGTATAACATAAAATATGTACAACATAAAAAATTCCGGGGATAGGGGAAATTTGCTTAACAGAATTGCCTATGGGGCAAATCCGTACAACATAGAAATGGTCGTGATTAGGGATTACTCTGTTTTCAATGCATTCCTATGGGAAATTTGTATAAAGGAAAAATTGCTTAACATAATTTCATTTGGAACAAATTAATTCCTTTATACAAGGTACCACTGTAACCCCATTTTTATGTTGCACAGACTTGCCCCAGAGGCGATTCTGTTAAGCAAATTTCCCCTCTCTCCGGAGTTTTTTAGGTTATACAGATTTGCCCCATAGGCGATTCTGTTAAGGAAATTTCCCCTCTCTCCGGAATTTTTTAGGTTGTACCGATTTTATGTTATACAAACCGTTTGTTACACAAGGGTCCACTGTATTCTAAATGGCTAGGTCTGGCATTTTATTATTATTTTTTTGTATTTAAGTAATTTTATTGGGTTTTTTGAAAGGGCACGAAGAGGGGAGGGTGTGGGGGAGGGGGAGGGAATACACTATAAAAATTACATTAAGTATATCAAGCCAAAAACAACGGTTTAACAAACATATTAACAAATCACCAAATATTAATTTATTAATTTCATTTCTGTAGTGTCCTCCTGAAGCCCCCTTTCCTTAAAATAAAAAGAAGGGAGACAATGGGGATATTGGAAAGGGGATGGATCCGTCCTTCCCCCAACCCCCCAACCCCGGCCCGGCCCAGCCCCCAAACCCCGCGTCCCCCGTCCCCACCACCACCACCGCGCGCAACGGGGCGCGCCGACCTTCTCGTGCGTCCCGGCGGGCGGATCGCCTTCCATCCCGGGCGCCGCTGCCGCTGCCTCCACCCGGATCAGGCAGCGCCGGGGCGATCGGCATTGGCGCCCGCCGCCCTGCTGCTGGTTGTCCGCGGGTGTCAGCTGGGCGGCGGCGGCGGCGGCCTCCGGCGTAAGGGTCCTCGAAGTCGCGCTCCCTCTGGAGCCGGTAGGCGGCCAGCAGGTCGGGCGGCTCCTCCACCGCGTAGTAGTCCGGCTGCGGCGGCACCGGCTTGGCGCTGCGGAAGAGGAGCCGGTCGCGCAACCAACGCGCCATGGCCCGGGCCCGGGAAGACCACCCCCACCCCCACCCCAACACACACACACACACACACACACACACACACACACACACACACACACACACACACACACACACACACACACACACACACACCCCCGAGCGCGCAAGCCAAAGGCAACCAGGGGCTGTGCCCGCCCAGCGCTCTCCGGATCTGCCTCCCCTTCCTCTTTGACGCCGGGTCCCCCCCCCCCAATCTCCGCTGCCGCCCCCTGCTGGCGTGCCGCCTGAGCCCCCCCCCCCAACCCATCGCGCTCCCCCCAGCCTGGAGAAGGTGGGCGCGCGCCTTGGACTGACCTCCCGGAGGCTTCCCGCCCCCCCCCTGCTGCTGGACCTGTGTGTGGTGGGGGGGGTGTGACGTGGCTTGGGTGGACCACCAGCCCCCCCCAACACCCCCTCCCCCGGTTTTGGGGACCCTCGTTGGCGAGGGGAGGTATGGAGGTATGGGGAAGCGAGTTACCTCCCCAAAAGGATGGGAACCGATGTGTTTTGAGCCTGGTGGAGCAGTGGTTAAAATGCCTGTACTGCAGTGGTGTCCAAACTTTGGCCCTCCAGATGTTTTGGAGTACAGCTCCCACAGTCCTTTGTCATTGGCAATACAGGGTTGGAATTCTGGGAGTTGGGGGGGGGGGTCCAAAACATCTGGAGGGGCAGAGTTTGGACACCCCTGCTTTACTGCATCTAAAACTGCTCACGACCTGGGGTTCAATTCCAGGTAGCAGGCTCAAGGTTCACTCAGCCTTCCATCCTTCCGAGGTGGGTAAAATGAGTACCCAGCTTGCTGGGGGGGGGGGGCGATGTGTAGCCTGCATACTGTAAACCGCCCAGAGACGACTTGAAGTGGTATTGGGTGGTATATAAACAGAACACTTTGCTTTGCTTTGCTTTTTTGATCCATTGGGCTTCTCTCAGCCAGGCGCCTTTTCTTTTTATTTTACAATTGTTCTTTTACAAGTCCTCCTCTTTGCCTTTTCTGGGTTTCATTGTTGCTTTTCTTCTTGTTGTTCTTCTTAAGAACATAAGAAGAAAAGAACCTAAGAAGAGCCCTGCTGGATCAGGCCAAAGGCCCATCGAGTCCAGCTTGCTGGATCTCACAGCAGCCCTGCCAAATATATGGTCAAGGTCAGATGCAAACTCAGGTCTGCGTATCAGACAAGAAGCAATACAAATGCAAAATAATAATAATAATAATAATAATAATAATAATAATAATAATAATAATAATAATAATAATAATAATAATAATAATAATAACAACAACAAAGAAGGCAAAAACATAGTGGCACCTTGATGACTAGCTGCTATGTTTTTGTCCATAGCTGTAACATTTAAACAACAATTGAAAGGCTAGCTGCATCTTTTTTGTGAGCCGCCCAGAGACCTTTGGGTAGTGGGCGGCCTACAAGCTATATAAAATAAATAAATAAAACCAATAAATAAATTTTGTGACTTAACATTTTTTAAAAAGCATCATTGGGAATCCATGTGGCCAAGAACTTTGGCACTTGTAAGATATTCATGCCGGTACAGACGAGACAAAGTAGCCTTAATCCACGAAAGCTAACATAACTAGGATGATTTTTTTTTTAGTGGTCTATAAAAGTATTGCCCACTGGTGCATTTGTCCTGTGTTTTAACGTGAGCTTTCATGGACGCAGTCCACTTCCTCAGACATCAGAGTGAGGCTGCAAGGCAAATGTCAGGCGGGCACACGTTACCCTGAAATAAACAGATGGTGGTGGTTTGTTAGACACTGGTCGCAGATTGTGATGATAACATCCTCTGTTGGAAAACAACCTGTGTGGAATATGTCACTGACACCCAGCCCTCCGGGTGCCACAGAACTACAGCCTCCATCAGTACAAGTGGCATGGGGGGGATGATGGAAGTGGTAGTCCAGCCAATCTGGGAAAGTATAAGCTTCCATGATCTCCTTCCTGTTTCCTATTTCCATGGCATGGAGTCCTTCCTATTTCCAGGCATGGCGACTTCTGAACCTTCAGAGTGGATTGTATTTATTTATTTATTTATTTATTTATTTATTTATTTATTTATTTTTATACACTTATATCCCGCCAGATTTTCCCCAAAAGGAACTCAAGGTGGTTAACAGATATAAAAATCCCATAATACAAAGCATGAAATCATCATCATCATCATCATCATCCGTTCCAAACTTGTAATATCCTTCAGCTTCAAGATCGCTTATTAAGAAGACCTATGCTTCCCCCCCCCAAAAAATAGTAAACATAAGCATTATATTTCATTGTTGCGAAGCATTTAAAACATTTTTTTCCAGATATTAAGGAGGAGGGGGAAGAAGAAGGAAAAAAAAGACCTACAACCGCTTATGCCGTGACTCGGATTCGAACCGAGGTTGCTGCGGCCACAACGCAGAGTACTAACCACTATACGATCACGGCGAGCTACTGCGGCTGCTCTCTGCCAGGCTTCATCCAGCGCTTTCATTCTGCCTGATACTGACGTCACCCATGCTAGCGTGCCTATTTTTCACGCATGCGCCTTTCCCAGGTTTAGCGGCCGCTTGCCTAGAATAAGACCGCCTGTTTGCAGAGAGGAGGAGATCTTTCTTGAAAGCAACGGGGGATCACAAAGCGGTCCTTATTGCATACATTGCCAGGTGGATTTCTAGGCTTGCAGCGAGTCTTTTATTTTATTTTTTACACTTAAAAGGTACCGAAGGCTACCCCAATGTTAAAAGATAAACATTCCTTCAACGCCTGCAAGTGCAAAGAAGAAAATGATTTAAAAACCACGGAGGCGATCAACAAGCCTTTTTTTAAAAGCATTGGCGTCTAACATGCAAAGAGGCGCGTGCGCCGCGATCTCGGTTCGATCCTGGGTCTCTCCTTTGCCTCTTTTTTATGGGGGGGATGGGGGAATTTGCAGAAAGCAAACAAATTTTGAAAATAATAATAATAAATTTGCAGAAATAAAATGAGGGAAGAAGAGACGGAGGCTAGAACACCCTTTCAAGGGCTTTCCTCCCAGAGAAATCCACGCTGCAAGCGTCTCTGGTGGACTTGGGGGGGGGGGGTTAGGGGGAGGTATTTCCCCACACACACACACACACATTTTCTGCCACCACGCTTGAACTACAACCCCCACAATCCCTTGCCAAACGGCCTTGCGCGGTAGGGCCCCTGGGAGTTGAAGTCCAAAATACCTGAACACCCCTCCACCCACCCACCCACCCACAGTCAACAACACCCTTCCTGCTCAATCAAGGTGAAAAAAGGGTAAAGGTTCCACCCCCCCCTTCCGCTGTGTGTCACACGAGATTCGAACTGGAGAGCTGCCGGCTTTGCAGTCCACGGTTTTCAGCGCTCTAGCCCGCTGAGCCACTACTCAATCCAACAGGGCCTTAAAGCAGGCATTCCTCTCTAGGGGGAGCCCTGACTTCCGCCTCAGAGGCGGAAACGAGCCTCCGTCCTTGACGAGCGCAGCTACGCCCGGCGACGCTCTATTGTTTTTGCGTCTCTATGGTATCTCTGCCTTCGCGCAGGCGTGGTGGCGCCCTTGATCCTTTTCGTTCTTAGTATTGTCACTTCTTTAGTAGTGCTGCCTGGTATGAACATAATGCAAACTGAGTACTGTATTTTCCATTGGCCTGTCAATCATTTCCTTCTCTTATTAGCAAAGGGTGCAGTTACCAAGGCCAAGTAGAATGACAGCATATCTGCATTTATCAGTGGATAGAGGGACATTGCTTTTACATGCAAATAAAAAAATGAAATAAAAGATGTTCTACTTAACAGATGCAATATAACCTTGTTTATCTCAGACCAATTAAGGAAAACAACATTAATATTGTGTTCTCAAAGGCTGTTATGGCCAGAATCTGTTGGCTGTTGTGGGGGGTTTTCAGGCTGTTTGGCCGGGTTCTGAAAGTTTTAATTCCTGACATTTCAGGAACTAGGAGTTCTCTCTGTTAGCTGTTGTGAGTTTTTCAGGCTGTTTGGCCGTGTTCTGGAACACATCCAAACAGCCCGAAAAACTCACAACAGCTATTAGATCCTGGCTGTGACAACCTTTGAGAATACATTTCTTTCTGTGCTCTGGGGTATAGAACGAGTGATCTCGTACCCATAAGGAAAATGAGATCACTCGTTCTATACCACAGAGCATCGAGAGAACAGAGTGATCTCATTCTATACCCCAATCTCATTAATTCTATACCCCAGAGCACAGAGAGAACTACCAGAGTGCAAGAGAAACATATTTCTATAGTGTCGGTATCAGAACCAGACATTAGGGGGAGCCAGACATCATGCATTGTTTAATATTAATTGCTATCAAACTACTATCTGCTGAAATCTGCAAAATGTGGTTTGCTATAATCTGAAGGTTTTCCACCACTGCTAGAGCCGGTGCCTCAATGAATTCCTCTGAAGGAACTTTTGCCTGCCAGAGATCATGTCCAAATGCATGATCAGAACTTTCCAGTTCAGCATGACTAATGAGTTGCTAATTAATCTGCTCTTTCCAAGGTGAAGCAGTCAACACCAGCAACACACAGGAGTAAACTTTCCAAGGGGACTTTAGCATAATGAATGCTTCCTGTTGCAACTGTTGCAAAGATTAAAGGTTACCCGTGCAGCAGTCCAGATAATAATACAGTACATCCGTGTCCCTCCTGCTTCTATTATCATTGCGTGCTTTGTGGCATCCCCCCCATCTGAGGGAAAGAAGAGGTCTCACAAAACAAGGAAGTGTTTCATAGACAGACTTCAGAACTTGCTACTTGGGGTGCAATAGATTAGGTAGAAACACTGTTAAAATATCGATAATATGTGGCTTGAGTCAAGAAAGAGATCTTCAGCAAGGTCAGTACTAAGTAAGCATCTATCAGAAAGGGGCTTAGGGACAGGATAACATCACCAAACAGGGTACTGTCTTCACTCCCCATGACGGTAGTCTCAACGCATCATGCAATCTTCCATTGTTTCCTACACAATGTTATATATTTTTATTTGGGAAGAGGGAGCGAGAGTAAGAAGAACACTACAGTACTCTCTTCTTCCTAGCATTTTCCTACAGGTGTGAAGTCTACTTTTCAGACCCTAAAACGCCACTTTGCCCGGTTCATCACATCTTCAGGGCACAGGCTGTCGACAATGTACAACATCCTTCTGGATAGTGGCCTGCCATCTCTGTTTTTGTCACCCATACATTTCCAGGTGGTAGTAGAACATCCCTCTCTACCACACATACCTGTTCCATATACAGTAATACCTCGGATAACGAATGCCCCTGATAAGAATTTTTTTGGATAACGAATCGCAATTTTCAGGTATAGGGCTGCCTTGGATAACAAATTTTCCCTATGGGCTGCCTTGGATAACGAATTTCCAGCATGCAATGATTAATAAAGAGTTATCCTGGGCTGCATCGCATCTGTACCTTTAAAGTGCACTTTATAAAGAATTCATTAACCACTGATTCAGTTGTTGGCAGAGGAAAAAAACTAAATAAATCAGCAGCCACAAAGCAAGCTATTGTCGCAAAACAGCAGTTTTATTGGGGATGTTGGCACAGTATTTCTTATCTACTGTTTTCATTATCCACTGGAAGGCCTGGAACTGACCCCCAGCAGATACTGGGGTCTTAGTACAGTTGCAAATGGATTGTTCTAACACCTGAGTCATACATTTTCTGTAAATGACCCCTGCCAACAATCTTAGCTGTACTGTATTAGCTTAAATAGAAATCATGTTATTTTAAATGACTTCTATGAACTTGAGCCAGGCCAGTGCATGCTATCAGAACTACTAAACGGAGTTGCCTATAAAGTTTCTAAATACGGTATCCACACCGTGTCTATATAACTGAATACTTATGTGATTTACAGTGGTGAAGAGTGATAAATGTTCAAGGAGAGGCAATGAAATTTTGGCAACGAGACTTATCGCTTCTATATTTTAGCGGCTTTTCCTTTTCACACACACTACGAGGTGTGCTTCATGTTTGAACTTTTGCCATGCTTTGCACACTCAGTAGAAGCATCTTGTCCTCTTTTCAGGAGACTGACCAGTGACTCTCCATCTCACACACACTCCTTCAGATCTTCCCGCACTTGGCAGGATGATCTGAAAGAGAGGTGAAGCATTTTGCTTGTTTGTTTGTTTTTAGATTGTGATTTTAGATCCATCCATTTAACAGAGGGCGCTTTTACACAACCTCTAAAATCCAGTGGCAACTTAAATTCGGACCAGAGATTGTGGGGGTTTGTCGCTCTTCCTGTGTTCCCACCCCTCCGCACTCCATTGTTCCTGTCTGCGTGAGGGGAGGGAGAAAAAAGGGAGAAAAAATGTAGGCTCACCTCCGTCTGCCAGTGGAAGTAGCCCCGAGCAGCCCCGTAGTGATTCCTGTCTCTTAAAGGAGTGGCAGGGACAAAAAAGCAAACAGAAGGCGAGGGAGCCTGGCATCCACAGCTTTACAATCCGCATCGGAAGATTTTTTACCTCCTGGAGGCCAGGTACTTGAAAAGTGCGCTGGGACGCGCTTAGGTGGGCGCGGTCGTACTTAATTTTTTTTTTTAAGTCCGCAGCTGGTGGGAAAACATTTTAAAGCTCCGGATCTGGGAGCCCTTTGCCTCGGATTTTAGGGGTCGTGTAAAAGCCGCCAGAGAGACAAATGCTACTGATTCAGGAATTATGATCGACGGGTGTGAGTCTTGGGAGGAGCAAGATGTACTGGCATTCCACCTCCGGGTCTTTGGACTTGTGCAGTTAATTGATAACAGATCCGTGGCCTGAGCGGAGATGAGACAGAACGCTCCGTGACTCTGGGCAGGAGCCGGCTACAGCTGTAAGTTTATCTGCGAGTCTTTCAAGGTTGGGACCAGTGTGGTCAAAGTTAGCCTGTGAACGGATACATTCAGTCTCTGTGAGCCAAGGAGTTGGGGTGGGGAGGTGGGGTGGATGGATTGTCAGCACAGCTGGATGAGTAGAATGGAAGGGAAGGATATTTTCGTAGGTAACAAAGCAGAATTTGTATGGGTAGAGCCGGTACTATCATTAGACAGGGAGACAACAACTTCTTTTCTTGAGAGATTGACACTTTGCCTGGACCTAGGTGTATCCAATTAAGGACTCCTGCTCCTCCTCCATCCCTTCTCAAGCTGACAGTACCTCGTGTCTTCCAGTCCACGTACGGTTGGTGTAGCAACTGCTGATATGGGAGAAGTCAAGGTTTCACTTGAAGGTGACGGAGGTCTGGAGAACCCAGCACTGGAAATTACGGTAAATTCTCCTCTCCCCCACAAACTCTTGTTATATCTCCTTCCTTCCAAAGATAACTATAACTGTGCTTTCCTCAGGAAACAGAAGAAAACTCAGGGACTAAAAAGAATGGCTGGCCGTCAGAATTTACAGAAGAAAACAACACAACAAACTCCTGTTAGGAGGTACAGGAAACCAAATGTCAAGGAAGAGTGTCGGATTATCCTCTATAGAAGTGGTGGAGAACCTTCGGCACTCCAGATGTTTTGGACCGCAACTCCCACAGTCCTTTGTCATTGGCAATCCAGGCTTGGAATTCTGGGGCTTGTGGTCCAAAACATCTGCAGCGCCAAAGGTTCGCCACCACTGCTCTATAGATATCCTCCCTCTCCCCCCCCTTCGACAATGGGTCCTTTATCTCCACCCCTAGACCCAAAGTAAGCCTTTAGGGGGGTATCATATAAGCTGCCTTTATTGGGTGTCCCTGGCCACCTTTTAAAGTCAAGCTTTTAAAGTCAAGCTTAATTGCTCCAGCTTGGAGCAGTTAAGCTTTCGATGCTTTCTCATGTACATGGATTTTTGTTTGCTTTCTGTGTGCTTCTCCTCAGGTATAAAAGTCTGGCTCGACCCTTTTCACAAGCAAGGCGCTTTTGCAAGGCTCACCACAAGCTACTGAAGAGAATCCTCATGGCCGTCTTGTGTGCAGGTGAGATCTTTACGCAAGCAGGTGTAAGGGAGAGGAGGGCCCCGGGTGACACGCCAGTCAACTCCAAAGCGCAGGAACTCATCCCAACATGGTGTGCGCTGAGATAGGTGCAGAGCTTGGATAAGTAACTTCTGTGGACCACGGTTCCTAGAACCACCGCAGCCAGCATGCTAGATAGGGAATTCTGGGAATCGTGGCTGGCAAAAACAGCTTTTCCAAACTCGGACCGCACCATCCATGACCCACCAAACAATACTGGGTCACAGCATCACACTCATAAGAACACAAGAACATAAGAAGAGCCATGCTGGATCAGGCCAACGGCCCATCTAGTCCAGCTTCCTGTATCTCATAGTGGCCCCACCAGATGCGTCTGGGAGTGCATGAGACTAGATCTCTGTCTCCTGATACCACTCCCCTGCATCTGGCCCTTGAAGTACCCCGGTTTTAAGCTGGAAATGACACATCTCCATCATTGTAACCTGTGATGGACGTTTCCTCCAGGAATCTGTCCAATCCCCTTTGGAAGCCATCCAGGCCAGATGCCACCACCACCTCCTGTGGCCGGGATCTCAATGGGATCTGCACATTGTATGCATAGGTACCTGTGAGGGGGCTCCTCTGCTCCCCTGTAATACACAGCGAGCTTTCATTAAAGACGTTCAGAATGCTGAAATGCATCCTTTTTAGAAAGTCATTGTCTAGGTCAGTGTTGGTGAACTTATGGCACGGGTGCCAAAGGTGGCATTCAGAGCCCTTTCAGTGGGCACCCAACATCGCCCCTTCACAGCCACCTGTATTCAGGTTAAATGGCTGTATGGGTACTTTGCGCAAAATTAGTGGGTTTTGAATCGCAGTTTGGGCACTCGGGTCTCTAAAAGGTTCGCCCTCAGTGGTCTAGGTTAAGGCGGAGAAGCCAAAAGAATTTTCCTCTTTGGGTTTCCCATTGGAACTGCAGCAATGAAGAGATGATCCCGGTGGGAAACACTGTCCTCATTTTCTTTGACTTGAAGGCTGTCTGGTATTTTTGGGATCAGAGGAAGAGAAACTGCAGGCAAGCGGAGGGGGAGCGACACTGTAGGTCGTAGACTTGACCCACTTCCCTTGAAGCTCATGGTAGACTCTTTCTTCTTCTTCTCTCTATAGCCTACCTGGCCTACTTCATTGCAGCCTGTTGGCTTGATTTCCATCGAGCTTTGGCCCTGGTGGTTCTAACCAGCCTGGGACTCTGTTACCTGGTCTTCCACCTGGCAAAGAAATGGTGGGGATCCAAGATTACCCGGATGCTGCGCCCTTGCGGGAGGTGCTGCCAGAAGGCCTGGTGGTGGATGAAATGGTGAGTGATTCCTCTCCTGCACAGACCTGGCGGATGAATGGAGGGTTACTTTGAGGGGCAGCTCAGAGGACACGCCACACCACCATGGAAATAGCTGGCTGGGGTGGGGGAGCCACCCTTTTTCTTGCATACCCATTGGTTTCTCGTCACCTGAGATAGGCAGAGCTTGGAAAACCCATGCGCCCTGGGAGGTCATGGGGACTGTAATCCCCAAAAGGTAACTTTTTTCCAAGCTGTGGGTAGAGTCAGCGACAGAGAGCATATACAGTACATGTGTTCCTTGGTGCCCAAGCAGCAATCTAGCTTTCATAGTGGCTTAACAATGTAAGAGGCTTCACACTCATTGTCCGTAGTTTTGCATGTTGTCTATAGTGTTGTTAACCACTGTTTTATAACCATTGTCTTCAACTTTAAATATAGTCCTTCAATGTTGTAAGCCACCTTGAGTCCTTTTCAAGGAGAAAGGTGTGGCAAAGCTATTTTACTTCCTTACTTCCTTACTTCTATCTATCTATCTATCTATCTATCTATCTATCTATCTATCTATCTATCTATCTATCTATCTATCTACATACATACATACATACATACATACATACATACATACATACATACATACATACATACATACATTTCCCCTTACCACAGTTGGCTTAATTCAAATATAATGGCCATCTAATAACGCAAGAGTCAACCACCACTATATAATAATATTAATATGCTGTTCTCTCTTGTGTTATAATATGCATGATCATACTCAGAGCTTGCCTGCCACTCTCGCCTGCCTGTGGAAATGGAGTTGTCTTGGTGCTTGGGTGGGGGTTAGTACTTGGTTATCATCTCAGTATTATTATTATATTATATATAATATATATTATATAATTATATAATATATATTATATATATATTATATTATATATTATATAATTATATAATAAATATATATTATAAAATAATATTATTATATTATATATATTATATAATATTATCAGTATTAGTATTATTATTATCATCTCAGTATGCTGTCCCATCTCAGCAGTTGCTACACCAACCGTACTACGCGGACTGGAAGACACGAGGCACTGTCAGCTTGGAAAGGGATGGAGGAGGAGCAGGAGTCCTTAATTGAATACACCTAAGTCCAGTACTTGGGTGGGGGTTCACCAGGGAATACTGGGTGTACTGGAGAGAGGCTCTCTCTCAGAACATGCTTCGTATGGCGAAGGTTCCCCATCGAATGGCCAGTATATCTAGGAAGGGTGAGAAAAGAATTCTGCCTAAAACCACACAGAGCAGCTGCCAGCCAGAGTGGACAATACGGTTGACTATTGTGAGAGATGGGCCAGAAGTCTGTTTCAGTCTAAAACTGCTTAAGGTATTGCTCACCAATCTGTCTGCCTGTGGATGGGAAGCGATGCCGTCATGTCTTCCACTCAAGCAGAGGAGCTGCTTGGGCTAGCCAGAACAGGAGTCGCTCAAAGCACAAGACCCTAGGACAGTGGTGGCCAAACTTCGGCCCTCCAGATGTTTTGGACCACAACTCCCACAGTCTTTTGTCACTGGCAGTCTAAGCTTAGAATTCTGGGAGTTGTGGTCCAAAACATCTGGAGGGCCAAAGTTTGACCACCACTGCCCTAGGAAGAGAAACCAGCTGGAGTTGGAGGATGCAAGCAGACCTCCGGGTGTCTACGGCAGTCTGGGTTGCTTGGTGCTGCCTGGAGATGTTTTGTACTGAAGATAGAACTCTCTCCATACAAGTGATGGGTTCTGCCACGGAGCTCTGGCCCGTTCCAAAGCTCAGGTGGAGCCCCCTGCATAGATCTCATGTGCTCCCCCCGCCCATCCGAATCTGTCTCAGTGTATTCCCCCCCCCCGCTCTGCTTCCTCCCCCAGGGTGCTGGGCGCGCTCCTCTTGATTGGCCTGATCACCTGGCTGGTTCTGGACATGTCCGAGAGGCGAGAGCAGTTGGTCTCCCTGGGGGGCTTTGCCGTGCTGGTGTTGATCCTCTTTGCCAGCTCCAAGCACCATGGGTCTGTAAGTGCCGGCTTTCGCGTTTGGGCTTTTACAACGGAAGAAAAATTACGGGCATCAATCTGCGCCTACTCCTGTTCTTCTTCTCTCTTTTGCTGGATTAGCGCTGCGGTTTTGGCCTCTGGCTACGGAGCCCGAAATTGGGAGTTCAATTCCCCATTGGGCCTTCTTCACAAAGAGGTGACCTGATTGAAGTTTATAAAATCATACACGGTGTGGACAAAGTAGATAAGGAAAAACGTTTTTTCCTATCGCACAGCGCTAAAAAGGGGGGCACTCCATGAAACTTTTGGGTGCTAGATCTCCAACAAATAAGAGAAAGTACTTTTTCACCCAGAGGATCCCTGGTCTGTGGAACTCCCTGCCAGAAGAAGTGGTGACCGCTTTCAGCCTTGACAGCTTTCAGAAAGGATTGGACAAGTTCATGAAGAACAAGGGTATCCATGGCTATCATGATGGATGCCTAAGAACAACCTCCGGGTTGGAGAGATAGGCAGTATATCTCTCAATGCCATTTGCTGGGAATTGTAAGCAGGTGAGGATATGTGCTTTGGAATACCCTGAAGCAAATGGTGAGCCGCTGTGTGAGACAGAATGCTGGACTGGATGGGCTGTGGCCTGTTCCAGCAAAGCTGTTCTTATGTTCTTATGGTCTTATTTGCTACTTACGTGAAGCCTGTTGTGTCAGCAGGAAGTTGAGCAGCCATCTTTTGACACTTAAATATCAGACTAGAACGACACGCTTACTCCGTATTTACAGGCAGTCTTCTCTCGAGTGGTGAAAATGATTGCCTTGGCATATAGTATTCCTCACCTCCCTATGTTGCATTGAGCTGTGCCTTGTTTTCTGGAGGGAATGTAAACACAAACATGCTTTGCAAACCTGATGGCTTATGTTTACATCTCGGGGCAAATCTTGTAGGGGGAGGGAGAATGTATTCATTGCCAGGGAATATGTTCTCTCGGTAATGTTTCTTTTGACCTTTAGTATCTGCTGACTCAATTGCAGATTGGGTAGTAACACCTCCTCCTACAGTGAGCTCCAGAGATCAGGGTGCTCTGTTAGGACAGAGATTACGACTTCTCTGATATTGTGCAGTGGCTGGTTTTTATGGCAGGCACCCGATACCCTCCCTCACCACTGCCCCCTTGTGTGCGCAATGGATTGTGCAGGTGCCATGGAGAGCTGTCGTCTGGGGACTTGGCCTGCAGTTTGTTCTTGGTGTCTTTATCATCCGGACCGAACCCGGCTTTCAAACTTTCCAGTGGCTTGGCAGACAGGTTCAGGTATGGAGCACCTTAGGTGTGTGTGTGTGTGTGTGTGTGTGTGTGTGTGTGTGTGTGTGTGTGTGTGTAAGCTCCCACAGTTCAGAGGTAGCCGAATCCATGTTTTCTTTTTTAATAATGTTTTTTATTTTTTAAAAATTATAATATTAAAATACAAACAAACAAACAATAATTGCGCACCCCCCAACCCCCCTGGGACCATCCGGTTGTTCCTTTAGCTTCTTTTCCGTCTTCATCTTCTCTTCTTCTAACATCCTTCTTAAAGTCCTTTTCTCCAGAACTGTGTTGGATTATAAGTCGATTCTTCCCCTTTCCCTTTGAGTAATACATAGTCTATAAATTTCCCCCAAATGATATAAAAATATATCCTTCTTCATGTCCCCTCGCAGAACTTTTAAACTACAAGACGATTTATCATTTAAAGCTATGCCCCACGCTTCATTATACCAATCTTCAATCCTAAAAGCTAGCTTCGATTTCCCAGTTTTTTCGCTATAATCAGTCTTGCTGCTGTCATAAGGTTTGCAATTAATTCTTTTGTTCTCCGTGTTTGCTATGCTGAAGGGCTCCAGCAAATCTAGACAAGGCTTGGGACCTGAGGTGAAACCCTGGCAACATGCTGGTAGCCAGACAGGGCTGAATTAGATGGACCTTTCCAGACCTAATGTGTTCTGCACCACATTTCCCCTTGTAGGTGTTCCTGAACTACACCATAGCCGGTTCCAGCTTTGTCTTTGGGGACACGTTGATTCCAGGATATATTTGCCTTCCAGGTGAGTACCCGAGAATGTTTGGCCGTTACCACAAACAAAGAGCATCTTCTGAGCGACCCTTCTCGTGGGGACCTGTGCCACGGAGTCCTTGAAATGAGCGAAGCTAATTTCCCATGGCAGGGTTTAGATGGGAATAAAACGTGTCTGAGTTTATAGTCGATAGTCTGGACAACAGGTCCAGTTTAAAACCCCAGTCACAGTGGGACGCTTTACATAGGAGAGATGCCATACAAAAAGAAGGCTGAGAGGGGGTTGGATAGCCATGTTTAAATATTTGAAAGGATGTCACACCGAAGAGGGGACGGGTTCGTTTTTCCATGGCTTCAGAGACTAGGACACGGGGCCATGGTTTCGATCTACGGGAAAAGAGATTCCATTTGAACATTAGGAAGAGCTTCATGAGGGTTAGAGCTGTTCGACGGTGGAATATGCTGCCACAAAGGAGGGTGGTGGAGTCTCCTTCTTTGGAGGTTTTTAAGCAGAGGCTGGATGGCCATCTGTCGGGGGGTACCATGACGGGGGGTTCCTGCATGGCAGGGGGTTGGACTGGATGGCCCTTGAGGTCTCTCCTGACTATGAGTCTATGAGAAGTTATGTGTCCTGGTTGTCATGGTAGGGTGGGGCAAAATGTCAAAAAGTATTTCTATAAAGAATGATTCCTGGCACCTCCCTCACCAAGCCATGGACGGGGGGGGGGGGCACGGAGGGCAGAATCCACATTTGCCCTGGGTGACACAGATCCTCCTTGTGGTCCTGTCAGTGTCAGCTCATATTGCCCTGTACAGTATTAGGGTTAGGGTTAGGGTTAGACTTAGGCTTAGGTTTAGGTTTAGGTTTAGGCTTAGGCTTAGGTCTAGGGTGAGATTCTATGTGATGCTTCACTCTCTGAAGGGCCAGTTCAGCTGCATGGGCACACTCAGCTCGCTCCTTTTAAAAGCTGCCATGTGTGCCCCCCCCCCGGTTCTTTGTTCACAGGCATTGCCCATTATTGTCTTCTTCAGCTCTGTGATGTCGATTCTCTACTACCTGAAGATCATGGAGTTCATAATACTAAAGGTGATGCCGCTTATTTAGACAACCCACAGCCGGTCTCCTCCTGTTTTGTCCTTCTGTTGTCAGGCAAAGACCTTCGTTTTCCACCAGGCTTTTAAGCAATAGGTGGAGGTTTTAGGAATATGTGCCTTCTGAATTTAGAGATGTGTAAATGTTTTTTCTAAATGCCTGTCGGATCACATTCTGAGATCCAGAGTATCTCCCCCTGTGGAACTGGATGATATGCTAAGTAAGGGTAGATGTACACTTTGGAAAATGCACCCCGAATGACTGTCTCTCTGGAAATTTCCTGTAGATGTCCTGGCTCTTACAAATCACTATGGGCACCGCAGCCACGGAAACACTCAGCGTGGTGGGGAATATATTCGTAGGGCAGGTGAGTCATTTTCTGATCCACTCCCCAACTACTGTCAGCTCTCCACTTCTCTCTAGTCAGTGCAAAACTCTGATCAGAACGTACTGTATTCCTTCTTGGGTGTTCTGTGTATTTATTGGCCCGTGACCTCTTCATTCTGCATTTCGTCCAGTGAGCTCAGGAGAATGTATATTCTTCCTCCTGCATCCTCACAACACCCCATGAACTATGCCAGGCAGATGGATGGATGAATGGATGGATGGATGGATGGATGTACAGTGTGTATGTATGTATGTATATATGGATGGATGGATGTACAGTACAGTATGGATGGATGGATGGATGGATGGATGGATGGATGGATGGATGGATGGAAGGGTGGGTGGGTGGGTGGGTGGATGGATGGATAACAGATAAAGAAACAAGGTTGAAATCTTTGGTCCTGTTACCTACAGTGGAGGAGGGTGCATTGGGTTGCTCCTCCTGCTCTGGTAGAAGCTGAGATGTCTTCTCACCAAGAAAATGTCTTCTCACCAAGAAAATGTCTTCTCACTGAGCCTCGTGGCGCAGTGGTTAAATGCCTGTACTGCGGGTAAAACTGTGCTCACGACCTGGGTTCAATCCCCGGTAGCAGGCTCAAGGTTCACTCAGCCTTCCATCCTTCTGAGGTCGGTAAAATGAGTACCCAGCTTGCTGGGGTGGGGGGGCAATGTGTAGCCTGCACACTGTAATCAAAAAATTGTAAACCGCCCAGAGACTACTTGTAGTGGTATGGGGCGGTATATAAGCAGAACACTTTGAGGAATCAGAAGGAGAAGGCAGATGAGCAAACCTTGGATTGGGAGGGAGGTCAGCTTAGATCAGGGCAGGTAAAGGACAGTAAAGGCAATTGGAGGACCGCTCCCCCTCTCCCCCCCCTCAAATGCTTTGGGTGCCAGATGAGTCCCACCCGGCCACCTCCAGCACTCCCCACCCCAGCCTTCCTTTTGCCCTCCAGACAGAAGCACCGTTGCTCATCCGTCCCTACCTGAAGGACATGACGAGGTCAGAAGTTCATGCGGTGATGACTGGAGGCTTTGCGACTATTGCGGGCAGCGTGATGGGGGCATACATATCGTTCGGGGTGAGTGTGTCCTGCCAAGTGAGGAGGGAAGGATGTGTTGGGGGTTGGGATACAGATTATTTCCCCTAAGGGCAGTAGAATTTTTCTGGTAGTGCATGATAAGGGTGCCAAGTTGGCTGTTCCTTATGCCTTGGAAACACATCCCACCCCCAAGTCTTTGCTAGACAGAGTGACATGCCAGCTACAGCTGCTGTTTTAGCTGGAGCCAGTTTGGATGTGCCTGGTTGCAACCAGCTGATGCCAAAATGGTTTTGAAGAAGCCCCTTCCACATCTCACTGTCTTGAAGGGCAATAGGTGACTGAGGGAGCCTGGCTGGGCAGTGCAGTTTAGTGGTCAGATCGTTCTTGCTAGGCATGCAGAGGTTTACCCCTGTTACAATCCTCCTGGAAGCAAACAAAGTTCATCCCCCTTAGAGGAGAGGTTGCAGAGAACTCGTGAAGCACTTACGTTGTATGAAGAGGTATCTATATCAAGGATGACAACCTCTTGTCCTCCAGACATGTTGCGCTCCGACCTCCCTAATCCCTGACCATTGGACATCCTGGCTGGGCTTTATGGGAATTATGGTTAAAAAAAATCTTGGCTGCCTCTAATAAGCAGGTTGAGCAGCCCCTAGATCAGTGGTGGCGATGACCTTTGGCCCTCCAGATGTTTTAGACCACAGCTCCCACAGTCCTTTGTCATTGGCAATACAGGCTCAGAAACCTGGGAGTTGTGGTCCAAAAGATCTGGAGTGCGGAGGGTTCACCACCACTGCCCCAGATGTTGTTAGACTCCTATCAGCCTTTGCCTGCATAGCCAATAGTCAGAGCCCATGGGAGCTGTAGTCCAACAGTACTACTGGTAATGACGGGCTGGGCTCTAGTTTTGCTTTTATGGGGAATCTGCAGTGCTTAAAAATACAGAGACTCTCCATCTTCCAGGCATAGGGAATAGGCATGCCCTCCAATGATTCCCACTTGTGCTGCTGCCCAAGGTGGTTACTTCACGTCCCGTTTGTCCCTCCTTGCTGTCCCGCTTGGGACCAGTACAAAAAAAAACTTACTTCACATCCATAGCGTGACAGCAAAAAGTTTTCTCGACCACACCCCCGGAACCGGGAACAGAGCGTGACAAGCCGTACCTGCCCCTGGGCTGGGGAATTCTCTTGTCACGGTTGGTTCCCAGTTCCTGTTCCGAGACAACTGTCATGCAACAACCAGTGTCTACCTAGTAGTCAGCGGCTGAAGCGGCATTCAACATTAGCTTCCTGATGGGAAACACCATGCAGTGCAAATGTTTTTTAAAGAAAGTACTGAAAATTCTGTAGCATTAACGTGTAAATCCCGGAAGACCACTAAATCGAAATATCGAAAAAGTTTTATTAATGATATTTTAAAAAAGGGTTAAGAAAGCAAGACATATTCAGAATTTGTCACGGAACAAGACCGTGAAGTAGCAGTCGTCACGAGACAAGTAATCACAGCCGTAAGGAAACACTAATGAACATGATATAAAAGCTAATGAATTAATTGTAAATCGTATGACAGCAGCAAGATTGATTATAGCAAAAAACTGGAAATCGAAGCTAGATTTTAGGATGGAAGACTGGTATAATGAGGTGTGGGACATAGCTTTAAATGACAAATTGTCTTGCAGTTTAAAAGTTTTGCGAGGGGAAATGAGGAAGGATATTTTTTATGATATCTGGAGGAAATTTATAGACTATGTATTATTAAAAGGGAAAGGGAAACAACCGACTTATAATCCAACACAGTTCTGGAGAAAAGGACTCTAAGAAGCCAGTTAGGGGGGGGAAAGAAGATGAAGAAGAAAAAGAAGTCAAAGGAATAACTGGATGGTCCCAGGGGGGTTGAGGGTGCACATTTATTGTTTGTACTGTTTGTTTGTATGTTAGTTTATTTCAATTTAAAAAAATAAAAAAGGAAACTGAAACAGGGACTGAACAGGGACAAAACCATGTGGCTGCGAACAACGCTGTCACGGTACAAATGTAATTGCGGAACAAGGTAGGACGTGAAGTAACTGCCTGGCGTAGCCTGTGCTTGCCATCCATTCACTTTCCTTCCCTGCCACAGATCGAAGCTTCTTTCTTGATCGCTGCTTCAGTGATGGCAGCACCATGTGCTTTGGCCATTTCGAAACTGGTCTACCCAGAAGTGGAAGAGTCCAAATTCCGGAGCGGGGAGAGCGTGAAGATCACGTGCGGGTGAGTGCAGGTGGAACATCTCAGGACTTGCAAAAGTTGCTGGGAAGAGGGACAGCCCTGCCCTAAGCAGAGGGAGGAGGCAAGGGTAGCCCCCAGGTGTTCCTCCTGAGTCCCTGGCAATGCCTTCCCTTTGGAGGACAAAGCTTTCAGATGCAACAGAGGGTCTGATCTAGAGATAGGCACGGAAGCGGGTGGTTTGTGACGGGTTCGTGGTTCGTGACGAGTTCGCGGTTCGTGGCTGCCCATGAAAAATCCCAAACCGCTAAAAAAAAACGAACCAATTCGCAGTCCGTTTTTCAGACTCATGCCGGAGTGTGGACCTACCCAGTCCTCCCACCTGATCCTGCCACTGTAACCCCCCCCTCTGCTGCTGCCGTGGGTTACCAGTGCCACCTCAGAGGCAGACTATGTTATATTTTTGTATTTGATGTATTGTACCTAAGCATATCTGACCTCGCCTGATTTCGGAAGCTAAGCAGGGTTGGCCCTGGTTAGTACTTGGATGGGAGACCACCAGGGAATACCAGGTGCTGTAGGCGCCTGGAGTAGGAACTGGCAAACCACTCCAGTATTCCTGCCAAGAAAACTCCATGGACATGGAGTCACGAAGAGTCGGTCACGACTATAACGACACAACACACACACACACACACACACCCCAGAGTAGCCGTCGGGCTAGATGGTTTATGGTATATCAATCAATCAGTAAAAAAATCATTTTACAGTTTTAATTACAGCATGCAGGCTACACATTGCCCCCCGCCCCAGCAAGCTGGGTACTCATTTTACCGACCTCGGAAGGATGGAAGGCGGAGTACAGGCATTTAACCACTGCGCCATGAGGCTCCAGAAAAGCGCCTCTTAAACTTCTCCGCTTCTTTCTGATTTGTCCTGTCATCACAGGGAGGAGAAGAACATCCTGGAAGCTGCCAGCAATGGAGCTGCTGTCTCGATTAAGCTGGTGGCGAACATCGCGGCCAATCTCATCGCCTTCCTGGCTCTGCTGGCGTTCATCAACGCCTCCCTGGCTTGGCTGGGAGGGATGGTCAACTTGCCGGAACTCTCTTTCGAGGTACCATGGCTGCGAGGCAGCTGCCCCAAACTGTGGCCGAAACCCAAAGGGCAGACCCAGACGGAGCAGACCCATCGCATCCCCAGCTCAACCAAACACTTGTGTGAATCCCTGAAGAGCTAGTTCAGGGATATAGCTGTCAGCTTTCCATGGAAATAGGCCACTTGAAATCAGTAGCAAAGGTGGCCATTAAGGGATGAGAGTTGATTTATTCAGGAAATCCGGCGTTTAACAGGAGGAGGTTAGGGCAGTGGTTCTCGACCTGTGGGTCCCCAGATGTTCCTGGACTGCAACTCCCAGAAGCCTCCACCATTCGCTGTGCTGGAAGGGGTGTCTGGGAGCTGCAGTCCAGGAACATCTGGGGACCCACAGGTTGAGAACCACTGAGTTAGGGGGTTGCAGTCTATGGTTACCAAGGTAGGAGGGAGAAGAATAAAAAGAAGAGATGTCAGAGCTGGGAGTGTGAGTCTATAGACAAGGAGGCACTAGATTAGACCAGACAAAGAGAGATTACATCAGGGAACCTTATTATTTATTTATTTATTTTAGAGTATTTTTACTCTGCCTTTCTCCTTGGAAAAGGACCCAAGGTGGCTTACAGTAATGAGGGATAATATACAGTCCAGTACAATTAAGACATGCTCTAGGAATTGAGAACAAGGAATTGAGGGACATCTTACAAAGCATTACTAGACAACATTGCATTAAAGCTACAAGATTATAAGTAGTTGTAAACACAAAGTCTATGTGAACCTATAGATTCCCTATAAAAGACCTTCGTTTTCTGTCTCTACCGCTACTGCCCTATAGGCATTCGGTCGTTTGTACAACAGTTGTTGCATATCCATAGGTCTAGAAACCTCTGCAGAGCTGGGTCTTCCAGATGCTGCAACTGTCCTGATTTATCGAGGGCACCCCTGATTTCCTAACAGATGGCTCTTTTTTTGGTGACGATGCTTGCTTGGGAAGTGACCCCACCCCAAAAAAGTTTTTCCAGCTTTTAAAAAAGTTATTTCCAAGCTCTGATCCACCATAACCTCTTTTCGGGGCAGATGAATTTCAGAAGTCTAAAACAATACCCCCCCTCCTTTTCTCCAGAAGAAGCTGCTTGTGCAGAACGCTAACTTCAGACCTTTATGGGGTTCCCAAACCCGTATCTCCATCTCTCTGCGCAGGGTGGATGCTGCAGCCTCCCTGCTTTCCTCTGGACAAATATTTCCACCTGCCTTTCTTCCTATGTATTAAGATGGAGGACTCCCTCTAGATCAGGGATGTCCAAACGTTGGCCCTCCAGATGTTTTGGACCACAACTCCCAGAATTCCAAGCCTGTACTGCCAATGACAAAGGACTGTGGAAGTCGTGGTTCGAAACATCTGGAGGGCCAAAGTTTGGACACCAGTGCTCTAGATCCTAAAGGACCTGAGAAACAGAGCACGCCAAGTGTCGACCAGCTGGAATGGGAGAAGCCATTGAAGGTCACATGGGTTCCAATGATTTTGTTGGAAAATGTTGGCAGAAAAGCTGGTAGGAGTCGTTCAGAAGCTAGTTGGCGTGATTTACCCACAGTTTCTTTTTTTTTTTTTTTTTGCTTTCAGCTGATTTGCTCCTATGTCCTGGTTCCATTGGCGTTCTTGGTAGGGGCAAGCTGGGAAGACGCACCTCTCGTTGCTGAACTGCTGGGAACGAAGCTGTTCTTGAATGAGTTTGTGGCTTATCAGCAGCTGTCGACGTACAAACAGAGGCGGCTGGATGGGTTTCCAGAGTGGGACGGGGGTCGCAAGCAGTGGATTTCGGCAAGTATCTCCTGGAAGACCAACTACTCGCAGAATTCCAAGACTGTATTTCCAATGGCAAAGCACTGTGGGAGTTGTGGTCCAAAACATCTGGAGGGCTGAATTTTGGACATGCCTGAACTACACTGATGCAATGCATATCCAAACACATACAATATATTGGGAAAATATATTGTGGCTCAAATATCTGAGTGATGGTTCCGTGGGTGCATTTGGGATATAGGACCACCACCACACCCAGTTAACATAAGAACATAAGAAGAGCCATGCTGGATCAGGCCAAAGGACCCATCTAGTCCACCTTCCTGTATCTCACAGTGGCACCACCAGATGCTTCTGGGAGCTCACGAGACTAGATCTCTGTCTCCTGATACCACTCCCCTGCATCTGGCCTTTGAAGTACCCTGGTTTTAAGCCTGGAGATTACACATCTCCATCATGGTTTGTCACCTGGGATGGACATTTCCTCCAGGAATCTGTCCAATCCCCTTTGGAAGCCATCCAGGCCAGATGCCATCACCACACCCGGTGGCAGGGAGTTCCACAGACGAACAACATGCTGGGTAAAAAAAATTTTTTTTTCTTCTGTCTGTTCTCACTCTCCCAGCCCTTAATTTGAGTGGATGGGGCGGATCAGGAAGGCTGATGGCAATTCTCCACCAGTCTCTTCCTCTGGGTGAATCAGACGGGTTCCTGGCATTTACTTTTAGAAACGATCCTTAAACTTCTCCCCAACCGCACTTGTGTTGACAGCAGCTGCAGGGCAAGAAGTGACATCAAAAGTCAATATGCAACCAGCGTGGGTGGGTGGGTGGTTAAGATCTGTGCTCGTATCGCTTTCCTGATGGTCTTGTTTGCCTCGTGCTGCAGGAGAGAGCTGAAACCATCACCACCTTTGCCCTGTGTGGATTTGCCAACCTGAGCTCCATCGGGATTATGTTGGGCGGCTTAAGTGAGTTGGCAGCCCGAGGAGGCGGCTGGGAGGTGACATGAGCTCCAGCCCCTTGTCAAGGAATAACCGGCCGAGGCTCTTGGCAGGGGCCTATCTGGGGAGGCAGAAGGGTACATCTGCCCCAGGCGCAGAAATCTGGGGGTGCCTGGAGGCGGTGGAGGAGGAGGAAGCCCTGTGCCCTCCCGCCGCTGCGCGCCAGGCAAGCAGCAAGGCAAGCAGGCATGCAAGCACAGTGGCTGCAGTGCCCCTCCCCTCCTCCGCCAACTCTTCGTTGCCACCGAGCGCACACACACAAGCCCACCTGTGCACCGCACACCCCACACCCACCCCACACCCACAGGATTGCCCCACCCTTGCTGGGTGGATGCGATGGGGTTGGGGAGGGCTGGAGGGACAGAAAAACAACGTGGTCCCCAGGTGCGCCAAAACCTTGCTACGCTGCTGGCTACGGTCTTTGCATGGCCAGCCCTAACGCTGGGCAGAGTGAAGCCACTGTCTCTCATGGAAGAGGCTGGAGGGAGGAACAGTTCCTCTGAGACCCCCAGTGCCTCTACCCATGGTTAGATGGAATATTTGTGTCTACCACACAGCCATCTGACGTGATGATGGACCTAATCTCACAGCCAGCCTTGAAGGGAGTTCCAGGTGTCCGTCCAGTCATCTGGTATTGGTATGAGTGGAAT
Source organism: Phrynocephalus guinanensis (assembly GCA_037367245.1). Classification (NCBI taxonomy): domain Eukaryota; kingdom Metazoa; phylum Chordata; class Lepidosauria; order Squamata; family Agamidae; genus Phrynocephalus; species Phrynocephalus guinanensis. Next base: position 19,671,320 of record CM074749.1, read on the forward strand.
GGAGAAAGCAGTGTCTTACCTTGTACCATAGGCAACAAAATATTTGGGGCTAGGTCTCATATTGCCTTAGCACAGTGGTGGCGAACCTTTGGAACTCCAGATGTTATGGACCACAACTCCCACAGTCCTTTGTCATTGATAATACAGGCTTGGAATTCTGGGAGATGTGGTACAAAACACCTGGAGTGCCGAAGGTTCGCCACCACTGCCTTAGCATCTAAGCCAGAGGTGGCGAACCTTGCGCACTCCAGATGTTTTGGACCACAACTCCCAGAATTCTGAACCTAGATTGCCAGTGACAAAGGACTGTGGGAGTTGTGGTCCAAAACATCTGGAGGGCCGAAGGTTCACCACCAGTGATCTAAACTCTGCCAGCTTTTGGCCTGACAAAAAGAGCAAAGGAAATGTGGCTACTGCAAGTTCCTGAGCCTGCTAATCCAGCTCTGTCTTCCGTTTTCCCTTCTAAGCACCCCTGGCACCACAGCGCAAAGGTGAATTTTCCAGCATCGTCCTGCGAGCCTTGTTAACGGGAGCCTGTGTTTCCCTGCTCAATGCATGCCTTGCAGGTAATGTCTAGGCAGGGCAAATTAAGCCCCCTGTTTGCAAACAACATATCATGCGAAGCAGCGTGCGCTTAAGAAGCAACGATCTATCTGAACAAGCCTGGGCTTCCATCTGCATTTGGAAATTAAGCTGCTTTTTGTTTTGCAATTGGCTGATTGAGCTTTGTTTGCATGGCAAATAGCGCGGTCAGGTTTTGGGAGCCTGTAGGCAGAACACTGTAAAACAAGGAAGTATATACTGTATATACTCGAATATAAGCCTAGTTTTTCAGCCCTCATTTTGGGCCGAAAAAAGGGGCCCTCAACTTATATTCGGGTCAATACTTTTAGCCACTGAGGCAAGTGCTTGGGTCGGTGGCTAAAAGTCATTTTAAACATTGCGTGCCACTTCTCATGACCCCCCCCCCCTGTGCATCACAGGAGAGCGGCGCGCGATGTTTAAAATGACTTTTAGCCACTGACCGAAGCACTTGCATCAGTGGCTAAAAGTCATTTTAAACATCACACACCACTCCCCCAGCTCACAAAGGAGGAGCTGCCAGGCCCTGCTGCATTTCCCACCCTAGGTTTATACTCGAGTCAATACGTTTCCCCAGTTTTTGTGGGCTAAATTAGGGGCCTTGAGTGATACTCAGGTCGACTTATAGTCGAATATATATGGGGTATATGCCTTTATATGGGATCTGAGCTTTAGTCTACCTAGCAAAGGTTTATCCTTCTTTGGAGGGTCTTGCAGTGAACCAAATATAATTAACGAGTGCCCTTCCATGCCAGAGGAGGAAGGGAGAGTACTTAATCAACAGCAAAAAATTCGACATCAGACCAGACAACTGAAAGATGGCAGATAGGGGGAAAACCCATTCAATAACAGCATAGCCCACAAACAAGACTAGGGCCAGGAGACATGCAAGGTTCTTGCATGGGTGACATCATCTGGAATCATATTGCTTAATATAGGACATTGCACTAGAGCAGTGGTTCTCAACCGGTGGATCCCCAGATGTTCCTGGACTGCAGCTCCCAGAAACTCTTTTCCTGCACAGCGAGTGGTGGAGGCTTCTGGGAGCTGCAGTCCAGGAACATCTGGAGACCCACAGGTTGAGAACCACTGCAGTAGAGTATGGCCCTCTAATCAATGGGGTTTAGAGAGCCAACCCCTTGTTGGCTTGCCCAATGGCCCTATTCCAGTATGACTTCCTGCACTAAACAAGAGGGTTTCTGGCACTGGTCTGGCTGGACAATTCACCTCTCAGCGTTCAAGGGAACAGCAGGCTTCATTTATGACCTCTTTCCCTCCTGACAGGTATCCTTTATGTGCCCAGGGGCGAAACGGCCAATTGTCCAGACTTCTTTGGCCAAACGAATTTCAGCTCCATGAGTTACTCCATCTATACTTGTTGCCAAGACTTGTTTACCAGGTGAGTGAACCACCCGTTTCTTAGCTCTTGCTGATGCTCGCAGTGGGTGCATTGATGCCAGCGACAGAAGCACGAGGAGCAAAGAGAAGGGGAAGGAGAGCTGAGCTGCGCACGTAAACATCTATTATGGATCACACCTAATTCTGTCTGTGGATTTGTATGTTACGAGAGTACCTATAAGGGAAGTGTTGTAAGGGCTGGATTCCATGGTGTGAAACAGCAGTTAGATCAGGTTAAATAGGGTCGTGAGGGGGTCCAACATGCCATTGGTGGGATCCATATCGAAATGGTGGGTGGGCTTCAAGCAATCCTGTTTGGTCTGCAGCCCTTGCTAATATCTTGAAGTAGCTTGCAGCCGCCTTAGGTTATTGGCAGATTAATGACTTCCTTTGCTCTGTGGAGGGACAGAGGAATTGGTTTTTTAAAAGTGTATTTTAAGGCAGCAAATATTCCCTGCACCCATCCACCCACCCACACATTGGTCCATCCATCCATCCGTCCGCCCGTCCATCCATCCACCCATCAGTCCACCCATCCTTCTGTCCATCCATCCATCCATCCATCCACTCACCCATCCATCCACTCACCCATCCATCCATTCACCCGTCTGTCCGTCCGCCCGTCCACCCATCTGTCCATCCACCCACCCACCCGTCCGTCCGTCCGTCCATCCATCCACGCCCCACCCACCCATTGGTTCACCAATCCGCCCACCATTCCATCTATCTATCTATCTATCTACCCATCCATCCGTTTGTCCGTCCGTCCACCCACCCACCCACACACCTATCCAGCCAGCCAGCCAGCCAGCCAGCCATCTGTCCCTCTGTCCATCCATGCATCCATCCATCCATCCAAATAGAAAACTTCCTCCTAGAAGCGTTTGTTTGCTTTTCCGTGAAAGGTCTGGTCGGGAGCCTGATTGCAGCAAGGCTTGTGCTGAGCACCAGTATTTAGATCCAGGCCTCCTAGTTTCCCCCCTGCCACTGCAAAAGTCAAGGAAGCAGAGCTGTTAAATCTGCTGCTATTGTATCCGTCCAGGGTGTGTCAGGACAACTACAAGTAGGCTCAAAGAAGGAGAGCACCATGGAAAAGGCAGCTGAAAGCCTCTGCGTATGTATGCAGTGACAAGCTGAACTGGTCAGAGGCTTGTAAAAGTGTCAAGAGAAATTCTAATTTTGCCACAGTAATCCACAGTCTCTGGCGTATCAAATAGCTTCTGTTTGAGAGTTTTTCACCATGGAGCTCAGAAGGACCAGCGGGTGTCCCCTGTGTTCTTTGCAAGAGACTTTATTTGGCTTCCCAAAACCTGCGAGTGGTTTGAAAGAGTCGATGACTCTTCTACCTGCCACTGGTGATTAATTTTTCCCAAAGTGCAATAGGTGCTAGGCCTTGGAAAAGTGGCCGAGTTTCCTGAACAATGTCCTTCAGTCTTTATTTGGCAGATAATCTGCACCACAGAAAGTTGAACTTTTTTTTCCCTGGAGGCGTTCTTGTCTTTTAGTTGGGGAAGAGAGGATAGATCATCAAAGCAGTATGGAATATTTCAGAGAGCTTCCAAGTTGGATCAGACTAGAGACTGAACCATCTGGGGACGCCCAGGTTGAGAGCCACTGCTCTAGTCAAATGCTGAGATGGACAGCCAGCCTTTTTAGGGCCTTTTTACACGACCCCTAAACTCCACCGCAAATGGCTCCCAGCTCCGGAGCTTAGAATTGTTTACCCACCAGCTCCGGGGTTTACTGAAAATTAAGTGCAACCACGCCCACCTAAGCAGGTCCCAGCGCACTTTTCATGTACCTGCTCTCCAAGGGTGAAAAATCTTGATGCGGATGTGCCGGGCTCGCCTCGCTTCTTTTTGTTGTTGTTTTTTGCCTCCCGCCCCTTTAAGAGAAGGAACCAGGAGGTGACGGGGGGCTCCCGGCAGCTTCCACCAGCACCGGGGAGGCAAGCCTTTGTTCTTTTGTCCCCTTTTTTTCTCCCTCCCCTCACGCAGCCAGCAGCCAGGAAGTGCGGAGGGGTGGGGACGCACGAAGAGCGACAAACCCCTAAGATCTCTGGTCCAAATTTAAGTGACCAGCGGATCTTAGGGGTCGTGTAAAAGCGCCCTTAGTCACAGCCAGCCGCTGCTGGAGCCATAGGAGCCATGAGTAATCCAGTTGCCATCACTTCCCTGTGTTTCTTTCTCCCGTAGCACTTCACCTGGAACCAACGGATCGTTTTCTTTCTCTGGCACTTGGGAAAGTGTGGATTTCAGCAGCTCACTGGCATATCTACAGCAGTGCTGTGGCCATTATAATGCCACCGCCTGCTCCAACAAGTCATAATCCTGTGTTCACGGGAACTATAATGGAAAAAAGTGTCCAATGTGACCTCTTGAGCAGCTGAGGCTCAATCCACTACTAACCATCTGGGAAACCCGCTGCCTTTCAAAATGGTCGAGGAATCTTTTTTCAAAATGAACCTCTGCACTGCCCTTGTTGGTTTGACTGGACCAGAGCTAACTCCTGCTGGCTGAACTCGGCTCCTGGTGCAAAGCAACTACGATCATGCCAAGCATCATCAAAGTGCTCTAAAGTGTTCTGCTTCTATACCACCCCATCCCACTTCAAGTAGTCTCTGGGCGGTTTACAGTTTTAAATTACAGTATGCAGGCTACACATTGCCCCCCCCCCCCAGCAAGCTGGGTACTCATTTTACCGACCTCGGAAGGATGGAAGGCTGAGTCAACCATGAGCCTGCTACGTGGGATTGAACCCCAGGTCGTGAGCACAGTTTCAGCTGCAGTACAGACATTTAACCACTGGGCCATCATCTACAGTGTGTGTGTGTGTGTGTTGTGTCATTACAGTCGTGACTGACCCTTTGTGACTCCATGTCCATGGAGTTTTCTTGGCAGGAAGACTGGCGTGGTTTGCCAGTTCCTACTCCAGGCGCCTACAGCAACAGTAGGTGGTTTTTAAAAGCACAGGAAGGCAAGAGGTTTGTCACTCGCCACTATTGGTACTGATGTAAGCTTTCCAGTATCTGGACAGGAATAAATATATATATATATATATATATATATATATATATATATATATATATATATATATATATATATATATATATATATATATATATATATATATATATATACCCACATCACCATTGGGTAATGAATGCAGAAGAAATGATTGGTGTGGATGAGGCTGTACAGCCAGCCCAACACACAAGGTGACATCATTTGAACGGTGAAGCCATAGTCAGTTTTATACCTGGTGGGCGCAAGCATGCCTTGGGTGTGCTTGTGTAACAGCACTAGGTCTAGGGGCAAAATCTCATCTACCACACATAAGCCCAAAAAGAGATTGCCTTGCGCCGAACACAAGGTCCGTCCTGTATTTGTCCAACACTCCGAGTGTGTTTTCAGCTGCGTTGCCGAGGATAACGTTCAATAAAAACCGGAGGGGAGTCCCTTCTGGAACAAGGTAACAGGAGCTCTTTGCTTATCTTGGTGTCGTGACAGCACAAAAGCTGGCTGGGTGGGAAGTGTTTGGGGGTGGGAAATTTCCTAGAGACTTCATTTGGTGAGTTGCTGGACAACTGAGCAGACCACTGAGCCCTCCATCCTCTCCCTCTCAGGCCCCGACAGGGAGTGCATTTTCTATAGTTTATCTGCTGTGGTCCTTCGGCAGCACTTAATGTCAGATAAATAGGTATGGAATTGTATCCTTAAGAGTGTCTCTAGCAGGGATGCTGGTAAGCCTCTTGGTATCAAACCCAAAGATGAAATTAAAAACAAGCTTATTTCTTAAGGAAAAAGGGAGGGGTGGATTGGTTCCAAGTCACAAACTGAATGGGAGTCACTGGAAAAAGAACTCAAGTAGAGATACTGGTAACTGGACACAAGTCCCATCACTTGAGTCCCCATTCCTGGTATCTATCACTTCAGAGTTACTCTTTTGGACCACAAATCCCAGAATGCCACAGCCAGCACAGAAAGCAATCTATGCCAATTTCCCTGAAAGAAAGAAATTGAGCAGGACGGGCTTCTGAAGAAATATGCTCTGAACTGCAGAAGTTCGGTGTTTGCAAATAAACCAGCATACTCATCTCTGCTTTCCCAATGGAACGGACATGTTCAACAGGCTGATTTCCAGCCAAAGCCTTGTAAACAGGTCCGAGTTCAAATGATGTGTGTATGTGTGCACACCCACCCAGAGCAGGCGCACCAAAAATCAGCTCAAAGCTGCCTCCATAGGTAAAGCATTTCTCTGTTACTTTGCTCCCTAACCGGTCTTTTTTGGGCCATAAAACTAGGTTGTTGTGCTAGAGCAGCCTAACTGCTGTCTGGTTCTAGAAGATTAAGGCCATCTCTCTGTAGGGAAACCCACTATCTTTCTAAGGCAAGGGTTAGCAACGTGTAGCTCTCTCAATATCTCTGGACTACAACTCCCACCCCTCTTCACTCCTGACTGTGCTGGCGAGGAGCTGCATGACAACTCCTGGAGTATGACTGAGGGCCTGTCTAGAACATTCTCAGGAAAAGAGGCATCACAAGATGATTGTTGCGCAAGTACTGGCCTTAGGAGGAGATCTAATATGGAAACTGAGGCCCTATACCAGTGGCGGCAAACCTTTGGCACTCCAGACGTTTTGGACCACAACTCCCAGAATTCTGCGCCTAGATTGCCAGTGACAAAGGACTGTGGGAGTTGTGGTCCAAAACATCTGGAGTGCCGAAGGTTCACCACTACTGCCCTAAACTTTTGGTGCCTAACTCTTCAGGCTCAAGTCTTCTTAAAAGCCAGGATCAATCCAACACTTGAAACTCCTTCAACCATCATGTGCGACAGAAAACAGGAATATTTGTGTGAAGTTATGGTCTGGAAGGTCAAATGCCCTTCATGTTCTGCAGGAAACTCTGCTTATTGAAAGAAGACCAACTCTATGATTCTATGATTCTATGAAGTAGCCTTCAAACTGAGACGAGGATGACCGCAACAGGCTAGCAAATGTCCTGTTTCCTAGCAGAGTTTGGGAGATGCTTAAAGAAAACTCCAGGGTCCTTCAGTCAGCACAGACACAGGCTATCGAAGAGCTGTGGTTGTTTTTTTAAAAATGCTGTTTATTTGTGTGGTAGTTTGAGTAAAGCTGAGCCTGAGCTGAACCGGATGTTGGCATTTGCCAACCCCCCTCCCCCCCATCCACTGATTAAAGAGTGATCTGTGAAAGTTACATTGTGCTTGCATCTCTGTTACCCCTCCATTCAAAGCTCACCCAACTGGGTTTGGAGGTGTCCTGGGTTCTGGATGGCACCGATCTTTAAGACGCAGCGTCAGATGGTAGCCAAACCACCTTTGAGCAGATGACTGGCAAAATGAGGACTTGCAGCGCAACAGGACACAAGCAGTCAATGGTGCGAGCATTTCAGCGACGACAACAACAAAAGGGTGCCAGGCTGAGAAAGAGATTTTCTTTATCCAGTGGACAACAGATGGAGCATAAGAGGAGGACAGAAGTGCTCATTGAGGCCATCAGCAGAGCTTTTACAGGTTCAGGTCCTGAGTTTTTTGGACCATAACTCCTAGAACCCTCAACAGCCATGCTAGGGGAAAAAAGGTACAGGTAAATGTTCCCCCTGCACATGTATGCTAGTCGTGTCTGACTCTAGGGGCGGGGCTCATCTCCGTATTCAAGCTGAAGAGCCAGTGTTGTGTAAGTCCATGGCCACGTGGCCGGCATGCTAGAAAGTGTAGTCCCCAAAAGTCTCTTTCCTCCTCTGCGGATCAGATTTTTAAAGCACATGAGACTGATTCATCCACCAGACAGAGACCTACGACTAGCCACTGCTTCCAAGGCATCGGCTTAGCTCCTGCTCTCCAATGACTTTCGGAAAGCAGAGAACGGGGAAGAGTCCTGGGTCCTTGGACAACACAACGCCGCACATCTTCTGTGTGGTCGCTTGGGAGGCAGAGGGGCAAAAGAACACGTCCGATGCCCCCCACCACCACCACCAAAGCTTGACAGTCCCAGCCTAAATCTTCTAAACGCTCTGAGCTCAGGTCGGAACTGCTCAGCATCTCCGTTCCTCTGCAAGGGCAGGCCACCTCCCATCAGAGGCGGTCCCTCCAAGAAACCTGCTTTTTTGCACCAAGGGAAGGACGGGGGAGGAATAAGGGGGTCATCTATTTCTCCTCCTGTGTGTTTCTGGGATGCCAACGGGGGTATCCCACAGAGAGTGAAGGGGCTAAAAGGGCGGGCTGGGGTCGTGGGCCGACACCATCTCAGAGAAAGCAGCGAAGGAGGACGGGCCCTTGGTAGGTGGGGAGCGCAGCGTAGGGGAGTCAAGGAACACAGAGGTCCAAAAAGGGGAGCAGGCCTGCTGAGCGGAGGGTGGTTGGCCCAGGCTCCCCCCCCCAGCTTCGACCTCTCCAATCAGAAGCCCAGAGGAGCAGCCAGTAGCCCTAGTCATCATTTTAACACCTACAGTACATGAAAGGAGCGGTCACGATGGCACCCAGGAGCATGCGCCGAGTGCCGGCCTCTCGTCCTATGCAGAGATATGGCAGGTATGGGGAGACGGGCTTGTTCAGGAGCCCAACAGAGGCCAAAGGGCTGCATTTGCACAGCCTTGTCCCCTCATCCCTCCCAAGTGCACCCCCACCCCCACCAGGGAGCAGGACTTCCTTCAAGGCACAGCGTGGCCCCCTCCCTCAAACACCACACACAGACCTTACATGCTGGAGGAGGAGGGGGGAGCTGTGAGAGGGCATGGCTTCTGGGAGCAAATGCACCCCTCCCTCCCCCAGGCACCCCTGCAACGCAGCACGGAGGCGTCCCCTCTGCTGTCATTGCAGCCGGCCCGCTTTGCCGTTGTCCTTTCCTTTGGGGCGGGCGACGGGGGGCAACTCCGCGGTGTTTTCGGGGCACCGGCGAGCACTCTTGGGGCTCACGGGCCCTTTCCGGGAAGGTTGGGGGCTGGTCAGCCCTTTTTTCTGAAGCTGAGGGCTGGACTGGGCTGAGGAGCTTTTCCGGCCCGTGATGGGGCTCCGGGAGCCTTTGACCTTGGCTGCCGGCGGGGGGGCCTCGAGGCTCTTGAGGGCCAGGAGTTCACAGTAGCGGTTGCACTGGTGGGAAGCAGCGAAAGTGGTCAAGCAGGTTGGGGCAGCAGCTCTCTTTCAGGCCTTGGTACCTGGGGGGGGGAGAGAAGAAGAGGGCACACACACAGGGATCAGCCCTCCGTTGTCCACCTACCTCTTCCCCACCTTTTCCCCACAGAGAACCAGGAGGTGATACACTGTAGGGGCCTTTTCACACGACCCCTAAGATCCGCTGGCCACTTAAATTCGGACCAGAGATCTTGGGGGTTCGTTGCTCTTCCTGCGTCCCCACCCCTCCGCACTTCTTTGCTCCTGTCTGCGTGAGGGGAGGGAGAAAAAAAGGGACAAAAGAATGCAGGCTCACCTCCGTTTGCCAGTCCAACCCCCCCCCCAGCCGCATTCCTTCTCTTAAAGGGGCGGGAGGCAAAAAAAAAAAACAGAAGCGAGGAGAGCCCTGCACTCACCAGATTACATCTAGATTTGGTGATTTTCACCCTCCAAGAGCAGGTACATGAAAAGTGCGCTGGGACGCACTTAGGTGGGCGTGGTCGCACTTAATTATCTGTAAACTCCGGAGCTGGTGGGGAAACAATTTTAAGCTCCGGAGCTGGGAGCCATTTGCGGCGGAGTTTAGAGGTCGTGTACAAAGGGCCTAGGATTCCATTATCTGGAAACTCCCACCAACACGGGCCAGTGCCTGGCCTGGCTGAGGGATTCTGCCAATTCGAGTTCTGAAAGTGACTTCTACAATCTCCGAACTCCCACTAGCCCAGGTGTACATATTTTGTTCTTGTGTCATAAGAACATAACATAAGAAGAGCCATGCTGGATCAAGCCAAAGGCCCATCTAGTCCAGCTTCCTGTATCTCACAGGGGCCCCACCAAATGCATTTTGGAGCGCACAAGACTAGATATCTGTCTCCTGATACAACTCCCCTGCATCTGGCCCTTGAAGTACCCCAGGTTTTAAGCCGGGAGGTGACACATCTCCATCATGGTTTGTCACCTGTGATGGATTTTTCCTCCAGCAATTTATCCAATTCCCCCTTTGAAGGCATCCAGGACAGATGCCATCACCACATCCTGTGGCAGGGAGTTCCACAGACTAACAACGCGCTGGGTGAAAAAATACCAAAGTCCCGTTTCCTGAATCTGCAGCAATTAAGTTCCAGATATCGACTCCCCGAAAGCGCAGCTTGTTGCCAAGTGGGCCACTCACCCCTTTGTCTTGGTGGCAATTCTCACGTTGGTTACCTTCCACCCGACACCTGCGAGGGGTAAAAAAAGATTTCAGAATGACTTCCCGGGGTTCGCCTCTCCAGCGGAGCACGCCCAGGCACTATTTTTTCTGGGAGTTGCGGTCCAAAACATCTGGAGGGTTGAAGTTTGGACACCTCTGCAGTCTACAAGTCATCAAATTGGTGGGGTGGGAGGATGTTGGGGGTGGGGGTTAAGCTCAGCCTGGAGACCTTGCACTCCCCTGCTCCAGGACAGATCTTTGCAGAAAGCAAAAGAGGAGGCAAGGAGGGCCTGCAGGGAGCCTTACCTTCCAAATCCGTCACCAGGATGTTGCCGTTTGTCCACTGGTACAGCCAGTGTTGGAAAGTGCAGCACTTCTGCCCAACCTCGGAGGGGTCGGCGGAAACCAGGCCACTGCCATTTCGTTCTCGCCCACAGTAGCGCTCAAACTGGCCAGGCAGGTCCTCCTCCATGGTTGCATAGGGGATGTTGTTGGCCGGGCGGTAAATCAGGTAAAGGGGGAGGATTCTGGGCAAAAAGCAGATACACTGTTTCAGTCCGAGCAGCTTTGACAACTCGCTCTGGAATCATCGCCCAGTCCCGAGTGAGTTGCACCTTGCACAGTCCCTGCCCGCCTTCAAAAAAGCACTTAAAACCATGCTGTATCGGGAGGCATTTGGCAACCTTTAATTTAATTTTTTTTCTTCTTTTTTGATGCCTCTTGCCGATGTCTCTTTTTATTATTGCATTGTCTTTTTTTTTGGTGTTTTATTGGCCTTTTAACATATTGTTAACTGCCCGGAGTTCCTTCGGAAGATGGGCAGTATAAAAATATAATAAATAAATAATAAATAAATAAGTTTACTACGTGACCCTTTGCCAGATAACGAGGGACATGGCAGCATGTATGCGAGCAACCTCAGAGCTTTGAAAAATGTCCCTTTCTGAGATAGCAAGACCCAGAATCCCCATCAGCTGGGGAATTCTGGGAGCTGTAGTCCAAAGGAGAATGCTTACAAGGTCAGCAGCGGTGGTCGAGTGCATACTTGTCTTCTCCAGAAGAAATTGGTTTTACTTATTTATTTATTTATTTATTTATTTATTTATTTATTTATTTATTTATTTTTGAGTATTTTTATCCCGCCTTTCTCCTTGGAAAAGGACCCAAAGCGGCTTACAGTAAGGAGGGACAATATACAGTTTGTTACAATTAAGGCACAATCAGTTTGAGAAACAGGGAATTGAGCGGCATCTCACAGCATTAGAAGGCAACACTGAAGCTAACAATTGATAACATAGTGTCAATGCAATTACCCAAGGAGAGAGAAACACAAAGTTATAAGTGGTTATAACACAAAAGTCTGCGTAGCCATGTATGGTAGATTCGTAAAAAAGGCACAGTCGGTAGTCCATCATTCGGGGAAAGCTTGCCTGAAGAGAAAGGTCAAATGGGAAAATAGCCATGATGTAGGGGACTGGGTGTGGTGCCACCAATGCCACCACCCCACTGAGAAATCAGTAGTGCCCCTTAGAATTCAATGGCCATTACCATGTATCTCTAGGAGCTTCTGTAGCTCTCAATGGAACCACTCTCCTGCACCAAATACCCCAGAAGACCCATACGGCAGAATGTACGATGGGGAACCACTCTCCTGCACCAAATACCCCAGAAGACCTATCCAGCAGCTGCGCAGAGAGACCGCGCCAGGACAATTTTTAAAAGGAGGTGAGAAGGTCTCAGCAGTGGGCCCAACCAAGACGATGGGCACTGACATCTGCCCATCAATGCCAGCCTCTAGCCCCAGCCGACTCTTTGTCATATGGAATACGGGCAGCAGCCTTCCTTACTCTGTTGCTTTTCAAACATTTTGGCTTTCAGTGTCCATTATCACCAACTACTGACTGCACTGCCTTAGCAAATAGGCATTCACTTCCTATTCCTCACTTGTTTTGCCCTGGTTGCATTCAAACTAAAGCCACCCGAAACAGGGTGCCCCCTGAAAAATCATCATCAGATGTGCAACTTACTCAGGCACTGGCCCGAAATCAGGAACAGCTCGGGCTTCTGCAGCAAAGATCTTGCAGTATTCCCGACTTGAGTTCTGGATTTTACACTCCTGCAGGTGGGGAAGAAGAAGAAGAAGAAGAAGAAGGTCCCTTGACTTAGTAGGTCCAGTGGAAGAATTGGCACCGTTTGGCACCCACTGTGAGACGGCAGAGAGAGGGCCAGGATAGGGAGCCAGCCGAATGTGGTTCACATCCCAGTCCAGAAGAAGGAACTCCAGGAACTGGCTTCTCCAAGGAGCGGTTTCCGAGGAGAAGCCAGTTTGGATTATTGCTGAGTGGGACCTGTCCCTCCCAAAGTGTAGTGGAAGGTTGCATCAGAAAGAGAGACAAAAAAGCATGAAAGGGCAATTGGGAAGGAAGGAAGGAAGGAAGGAAGGAAGGAAGGAAGGAAGGAAGGAAGGAAGGAAGGAAGGAAGGAAGGAAGGAAGGAAGGAAGGAAAGGTGACAGAGGGGGGGGAAGAGAGAAGGAGTAATGCAAATGGGGGAGACAGAATTAAGTGGGCTAATCTCCTTTTGGTTCTGGATCTGGCCATCCACCAGTGGCTTCAAACACATCCACTGCTGGGTGGTGACCCCTGGCAAACTGTGCCCAATGGAATGTGTTCCTCCGGGGGGGGGGAGATATTCTCCCCCCCCCCTCCATCAACTCTGACCATACCAGTTGATCTCAGGGCAATTCGCCTGGTAAGCAACCTGGCCGTTTTTCAAACCCCCGATGCCAGAAGTTACACCTGGGAACTTCTGCATGAAAACATGCGCTCTGGTGCTTGTGGGAAAGTGTCGCGCCAAACCTCCTTGTGCCCACCTGGATGGTGATGTCATAGTTCCTCTCCACCAGCGTGCTCTCGCTGCGTCCCCCGAAGGCGATGAGGTTGTGGACTTTGATGATGCCCGTGTGTCCAGACTCGAAGACTGGCTCGAGGCCGTAGATGGCACGGGCACGACTCGCCTTGCGCACGAAACCTTGCCCCGCCTCCAGATCCTCCATCATGATGCGGCCAAACAGCTTATCACCCCAGAAGCCAGAATCAGCCAGGCCTTTGGCAAACACCATGGGCGTCATTTCAATCTCCTCGCCAGCTGCAAAAGAGAGGAATAACGCCAAGCTCAAGGGGGCAGACGGGCACCGGTGCTGCTGGGGTGGAGGCAGGAACTGAACTGAATGTTGCAGATCACCTGACCTTAGAACAGGAGTGTCCAAACTTTGGCCCTCCAGATGTTTTGGACCACCACTCCCAGAATTCCAAGCTTGTATTGCCAATGACAAAAGACTGCGGGAGTGGTGGTCCAAAACATCTGGAGGGCCAAAGTTTGGACACCACTGCTTTAGACGGAAGAACGTATCTAAGGGCGTTTATACACGACCCCTAAGCTCCACTGCAAATGGCTCCCAGCTCCGGAGCTTAAAAATGTTTCCCCACCAGCTCCGGAGCTAACAGAAAATTAAGTGCGACCCCGCCCACCTAAGCGCGACCCAGCACACCTTTCAAGTACCTGCTCTGGGACAGTGAAAAATTTTGATGTGGAGAGTGCCGGGCTCTCCTCGCTTCTTTTTGTTGTTGTTTTTTTGCCTCCCGCCCCTTTAAGAGGAACCAGGAAGTGACGGGGGGGGTCGGAGCAACTTCCACTGGCACTCCGGCTCTCCGGAGGTAAGAGTGCATTCTTTTCTCCCTTTTTTTCTCCCTCCCCTCACGCAGACAGAACAAGGAAGTGCGGAGGGGGTGGGAACGCAGGGAGAGCAACAAACCCTCAAGATCTCTGGTCCGAATTTAAGGGACCAGCGGATCTTAGGGGTCGTGTAAAAAGCCTGGAAACAGCTGATTATTACAAGAGGAGCTTTTCAGACACCCTGTAGTTTGCCCTCAGTTTGGTTTTTTTGTGTTCGGCTTACTTTTTTAGACCTCACTTCCAAGAAAAAAAAACACACACACACACACACATACCAGCTAGGTTGTAGTCCTAGAAAGAAAACATTTCATAAGAGCTGAAACGGCCTGCTCATGGTTTTGTTTTGTTTTTGTTACGTTTCTTTGATCTGTGTCTTGGTCCGGATCCAAACCTTGCCATGATAGTTCCATGGAGAGCAAGCCCAGGATACCACACGCACAACCCTGAGTTCCCAAGTGGGTGGCCCGTCTGATGGACAATAGGCAAGTGAGCTGTTTGATGGCCAGGGGAAGAAGAGACCTCTTGGTGGTAGGCTTTGGAACAGGGGAGAGAGTCCTTCATACAGAGCTTGAGAGAGTAACATGTGGCTCTCTAGATGTTTCCAAATGTTCATCAGCTCAAGGTGATGGGACCAAAAGGTTTGGAGGACCATGTCACCCAAAGCCCACATTCTGGGATGCTTGGAGGAGAGAAGGCCAATCCAAAGGGGTGAAAAAGGTGAAGCAAGCGGGAAAGGGCAAAGGCCGATAGCATCGTACAGTATGTCCAAGGGACCCCAAGTCCAGTTAAGCAGAATGCCTTCCCATCAAGACCCTGGAGCACTATGGTGGTAAGAGGCTGGGTGGGGGCCAGAAGGAGAGAGAGAGAGAGAGAGAAAGAGAGAGAGAGAATGAGAGAGAGAGAGAGACCCCAGGAGGGAACATCTGTCTGGCATGGTGATGAGCAGGGTGGCAAGAGAACCTTGCTATAATAAGTCAGGGGATCACTCAGACAGAAAGAGGAGAGAGAGAAAGGGATGTACAAAAGGACAGAAAGCTGTGCTCCACATAACAAGCAAGTGTCTTTCCTTCCCTGACCTCCATCCTGAAAGGGGAACCTGTCTCCTTGGTCTCCCTGGCCTCTTCTTGGTGGGCTCCATCCCTGCAAGAGCCTACGAGACTCAGCTACAACCTGTGGCCACGGCACCTGTTGGGGCACAGACTCACCGCGCCGTCTGGAGGGCACACTTTACCTTCTATTTCTTCTTTGAAGATGAATCCCGACAACACTGAAGAGAGAGGGGAAAAATGCACATTTAATCCTGGGCTCCCACCTAACTAGGAGAGCACCACCAAAAAAGGGGGCAAGAGACGTTCAGTCTGAACCAACCCTCGCTCATGCACATGCTCTATTTCAGCGGTTCTCAACCTGTGGGTCCCCAGATGTTCCTGGACTACAATTCCCAGAAACCCCTTCCAGCACAGCGAGTGGTGGTGGGGCTTCTGGGACTTGCGGTCCAGGAACATCTGGGGACCCACAGGTGGAGAACCATTGCTCTATTTTCATGCTGGAAGTCATTCCAGGCCACCCAGCTTCCCCTTTGATGTCATTTTTTTCCTTTTTCTTTTCTTCCAGAAGGCTGTTCTGTCGCTAATGCTGAAAGCCATGCATTCCCTACTGGTTCAGGAGGTGCTTTCAACTAGAAATCTAGTTTGAGACACTATGGGCCCTTTTACACAACCCCTAAAATCCCACGCAAAGGGCTCCCAGATGCGGAGCTTAAATTGTTTTCCCACCAGCTCTGAAGTTAAAAAAAATAAGTACGACCACACCCACCTAAGCGCATCCCAGTGCATTTTCCAAGTACCTGGTCTCCGAAGGTGACAAATTTCTGATGCGGATTGCAAAGCAGTGAGTGCTGGGCTGTCCTCGCCTTTTGTTTGTTTGTTTTTGCCCCCCGCCCCTTTAAGAGACTGGAATGCTTCCCGGGCTGCTCTGGCAAACGGAGGTGAGCTTGCATTTTTTCTCTCCCTTTTTTTCTCCCTCCCCTCACGCAGACATGAGCAAGGGAGTGCGGAGGGGTGGGAACACAGCAAGAGGAGCAAACCCCCAAGATCTCTGGTCCGAATTTAAGTTGCCAGCGGATCTTAGGGGTCATGTAAAAGCTCCCTGACTCTCAGCAATCATTCCCCTACATCTCTGTTGCTGCTCGTTGCCATCTGGAGCCCGTTGTTGGTAGGCTGAACTGATTCCCCAGGCAGCGTCTGCTGCTGCCAAGCCAATAGAAAAGCATTACCACAGCTCCTGGTGAACCCCTAAGATCCGCTGGCCACTTAAATTCGGACCAGAGATCTTAGGGGTTTGTCGCTGTTCCTGCGTTCCCACCCCCTCCGCACTCCTGGCTGCTGGCTGTGTGAGGGGAGGGAGAAAAAAAGGATTAAAAGAATGCCGGCTCACCTCCGTTCTGCCCTCCCGGCACTGCATTCAGATCTCTTAAAGGGGCGGGGGGGGGGGCAAAAAAAGGACAAACAGAAGCAAGGAGAGCTGGGCAGTCACTACGTTATATCCGCATCAGGAATTTTCACCTCCAGAGAGCAGGTACCTGAAAAGTGCGCTGGGACGCACTTAGGTGGGCGTGGTCGCACTGAATTATCTGTAAACTCCGGAGCTGGTGGAGAAACAATTGTAAGCTCTGGACCTGGGAGCCATTTGCGGCGGAGTTTAGGGGTCGTGTACAAAGGGTCTAGGAGGTTGGGAGAGAGTTGTAGTATCCTCCCGGCGAGGGACAGCTGGGTCTCACCTTCAGCGCTCAGCAGGAAGTCGGTGGTGTCTGTGCCGTATTCGTTCTGGATGGTGCACTGGTAGACACCACAGTCCTTCGGAGAGACCTGCACGATGGCCAGGGCTGCCTGCCCCTCGTCCCCGGCACTGGAAGAGAGTCACCACAACATCAAGACGAGCCCCTCCACTGGGTCAGAGCAAACCCACCTCTAGTCCAGCACCCTAACCTTAATCCTAACCCTAACGCTAACCCTAGCCCTCTCCCTCCCATCCACCCACCCATCCCCAAGCCTCTGTCTTTTTCTTCAACCCAGCCGGGCTCTTTTCCTGCGCCACTGACCTCCTCCTGACATCGGCCACAGGCACCTCATCCTTGCACCAGGTCAGCTTGGAGTCACTCAAAATATTGAAAAATTGGCACCAAAGCTTCAGGTTCCCAGAGGCATCTGAGAACTGCTCTGCTCGGATCTTGCGAATGACCTGCGGGGCTACAAGGAGGGGAGAAAGAGCACAGTCAACGGAGAAAGTTGCGGAGGTGATTCATCTCCAAGGGGATCACAGCTTGGAAGAGGGACTTTCCAGCTAGCGGTCTCAACAGTGGCCATGCTGGCTTGGGATTTGGGGGTAATTGTAATCCAACCCCTCCCACCCCTGTAATTATTCCTCCTGTGTGTGTAACACAGGGGTCTGAGGCCTCCCTGCCTAAGCCAATTCTCCTCTGAGACCAGACTATCTGGGAGACAACAGGTGAAGTGACAGTACCATTTCAACTGAACTGCCTTTTGAACCATTCTGCGCCTTCCAGATTCACACGTGTTTCACAACCCAGTTATCCCTTGGGATTCCTTTCTTAACATTTATTTTTTAAAAAAGGACCGGGGGGGGGGGGCTACACAAATGTAGAGTTTAAATAAAAATGTCTCTGGGAGGAGATAGTCTGTAGGAAAATACACTGAGATGCAATCATGCCCCTCAGAACATACTCTTCCTATAGTTTGGGGAAAGTACTGCCAATGTGCAGAGTTAGGCCCTTTTGGGCAAGAGGGGTGCCTGTCCATAACTGAGGGGGATGTATCTCCTGCAAGACGCTCTACCTCGGTCCCCTTTGTTGCCTGGGATTTAGGGATATCGATCAGTGCTCCACCACCAACCCGGTGTTCCTAAGGACCTTTCTCTAACGACACCTCCCACCCTTCGTGGCAAGGACTGGGAAAAGACCTTATGAGAGAGGGGAAGGATGCTGGTGCTGATTAAAGGAAACCTACGTCCCGCCCCACTCAACGAACCCAACTTGAGGCCCGAAGCTGGAGGAAATTGGGCCGGCAGCCTGAGAGTCTGGTTTACTCTGGGAATTCCACCCACCCATCCCCTTCCCTGCTCTCCCAAACTCCTTCCTGCTCTGAAGAACAGGAAAGCTCTTTCATTCCATAGGTTTTTGTGCCTTGTCCTAATTGTAAACCGCCCAGAGTTCCGTTCGGAAGATGGGCGGTCTAGAAATATAACAAATAAATAAATAAATAAATAAATAAATAAATAAATAAATAAATAAATAAATAAATAAATAAAGCCAGTCCTTTATAAATAAAGCCAGTCCTTTAAAAAAAAAGCTCTTGTGAGGCTGGCAACAAAAACACTAGCATTGTTTAGCTAAGAGCTCTTGCTGATTGTCTCTAGAGGACATTTTACTTCCCAGGAGAATGGATGTAAAGGTGCCCAGGAACCACCAAAACGCCCCAAGTGGGGATCCCAGAAAAACCAGGCTGTGAGATTCTCCATTCCTGCCTTAATAGAAGGGACAGCAATGTTTAGAAACCCCTGGCCTATCCTTGGAAGAAGGATCCTCTCTCACCTTTAAATGGGTCATTTGCTTTCTGGGTTTCCCCTCCTTGTCCTTCCTGGGGGGTCCCTTGAAGGTTTTCAGGGGGAACCCGAGCATTGCCTGCCACCTCCTTGCTTTCTTCCGCTGGTTCTTCGTACAGCTTGGGTACTTCCAAGGTGGCCATCTTTCTGGCTTGGGTCGGGGAGCGCCTCTCCCTCGGCGGAGAAGCCAGCCCAGGGGCTGGCAGGAGAACCCCGCTCTTCCGGCCCTGCTTCGGGGACACGGTGGGGCTCTCCTTTTTGGCCCATGGGGCCTGGTCGTCGGGGCCCATCGCCCCTTCCGACTCCTCCGCCTGCTTGGCTTTGGGCAGGAATATTTTACGGCGTGCCCCTAACGCCAGCTCCTGAGGGGTGGCGCTAGGCAGCGCCGCCACTGCTTCGCTGGCCACCTCTGGAGACGGATCGGAAAGCCCGGCCAGTTCTCTGCAGGCACTGCCTACCACAATGGAAGGCACGCACGGCAACGCGGGGGCTTCCGGTTCGGCCACGAGGCTCTCCTGGCACGCTAGGAGCTCTTGGTTGATCATGCCCGTCAGCTTCCGGGAGGTCCTGGGGGTCAGCTGCAGGCTCTCTGCGCTTTGGAACAGCTGGTTGGTCTCCACCCGCTCAAAGATTTTTCTGGAGGTCCTGGGGGTCAGCCCAGCAATGCCCACGTCTCCGACATGCTTTGGAATGGCAGAAGGCGGCTTCTTTTCTTCCACAACCTTGGCTACTTGCTTCGCCTTGCTTTTCTTTTTATCCGGCTCTGTGCTCATCTTCAAGAGAAGCAGCAGATAATTCTTCAGGGACGACACGAGGTTCTTGTGTTGTACATTCTCCGCTGCCGCCTCCTCCTCCTCCATCACAGCCTCTGGATGAGGCAAGGCCGGTGTTGGCGGCCCTTCTGGGGCTCTTCTTTCTTTCCCCCTCCTTTGAATCTCTGCCTTTTGGCCAAGAGCGAAAGCTTCTCGTTCAGCTCCTCCTAACTCTGCCGGAGTGGCAGATGTCTCCCCAACCCAGACCTCCTCTGCAGCGGTGCTGAGGATTTGGGGCTCTGGAACTGAACCCATTCGACTAACGGGCGTCTGAGCTTCCGTTTCTCTCACCAAATGTGCCGCTGGCCGGTTCCTTTCGGAAAAGTCCTCTTCGAAAGAAGGAACCCGAGCTGGAGTTTTCAGTCCATGGGGACCTGTTGGAGGCATTGTGGCTGGAAGAACATGGCCAGGAAATGAGGTTTCCTCTGCAAAATCTGGGAGCATCAATGGCCTGGCTGTCACAGCCGGTAACCCCTCGCTCTCCAGTCCTGAGTCAGTTTCCAAACCAGGCCTGTTGTCCTGCGACATTCGGGGAACTCCTTCTTCACTCACCACTTCGATCTGAGGGACAACTCGGTCAAAGGAGCCTGGAGGCCTCCCTTCGAGAACAGCCTCTTGGAAAAGTAATCCATGAGGAGCCACCTCATCACTCCGATGACCTGGAGTTGGTCTCTGCTCAGCTTCACATCTACCAAAACGCGGGGAGTACTGCCCCGCATCTTCTCTCAAAAGGAGGTCCTCTTTCCCAATGGGTTGTGAAGTATCAATGGAAACAGATGGTAGATTCTGGGAAGTATCAATGGAAACAGATGGTAGATTGTCTTCAGCCACCACCTTCAGCTCTTGGTTTTCTGGGCTGGCACCAGCTGACGTCTCGGACCACTTGGGCTCTGTTTCTCCACGGAGACTTGTCCTTAATGCGATGCAGCTGCCTTCATGGTTTGCTTCTTCACCAAGATTAGAAACTGGAGTTGGAAGACCATAGTCAGTGGACACGACTGGTGTTAGGTTTCCTGGAGACTAGAAACAAAGAACAGAACATTATTAGAAGGTGATCTGTCAAGATGAACCAACTTCTGCTGGCTTCATTTAGAATTAGCTGGATACTTTCCACCTTTTCCTGAGAAGTCTATTTAAAAATGACTTTTTTGACTTGCAAAAATAGGTGATATCTTTATTGAGAAGAAATGAGCTTTCACGCATTAAACACCATTTCATCAGGTTTGTACCAGTGTGAAGGACTTGGAGTCCAAAACTCCAAACACACATGGCAAGATAGCTGTTGGCTCTTAGATGCCAAACCCAGCTGTTCTTGGCATGATGGGTTTTGCCTCGCAGTCCAGTTGCTGTTTTATGGTTACAGCTTAAGCACCTCTGGAATGAATGTAATGACCCACTTCTCCAAGCAAAAACTGAATCTGAGGCCCCTATGCCTACCCACACCTCTCCATTTGGACTTTGTCCGACACAGACTTGAGGGCCCATGATTATTCTTATAATGCATTATTGCATTATGATCCAGTTCTCTAAATTTTAAGCTTTAATAAGAATCAAGGGAAGCTTTGCAAGAACTCCACTGTCAGCTTTGCGAGAGCTGAGCTGCGGGTCCTAAGCTCTCACTCCTAGCAGCCCCTATGTAATAATAATAATAATAATAATAATAATAATAATAATAATAATAATAATAATAATAATAATAATAATAACAACAACAACAACAACAACAACAACAACAACAACAACAATTCTGTTGACATCTTCAAAATGTGTGACTTTTACTTGAATAATCTCCCAATTTTATAATCGCATAGCCAACTTTTTGTTTGTTCTTTCTTTGTCAATGTATTTTTTTTTAAAAAAAAATAGAGAGTGTCAATCTATTCCTCTCGTTTCACTTGTTTTCTATTCAAGCTTAGATCCGGCATAACCGGAGAATGTCTGATTGGAGAAGACTGTCCCATCATCAAGAAATTGGACTCTTAATCATTAAAAAGTTAAAGGTCCCCCCCCCCCGCACATATGCGTGCTAGTCATGTCCGACTCTAGGGGTGGTGCTCATCTCCGTATTCAAGCCGAAGAGCCAGTGTCGTGCAAGTCCATTCCTCTTAATGGCCGGCATGGCTGCAAGGAAACACTGTTTTACCTTCCTGCTTTTTACGGCGGTACCTATTTATCTACAGTACTAGCATTTACATGCTTTTGAACTGCTAGGTTGGCAGGAGCTGGGGTTATCAGTGGATGCTCGCTCCGCTGCATGGCAGCTGGGATTTGAACTGCCGAGTTGCCGACTTTGTAACCGACAGTTTCCAGAGCCTTAGTCTGCTGAGCCACCATTACTCCTCCATTATTATTGGGTCATAATAAAAATGTGTGAATGCCACAATTAATTCCTAGTTGGTTGTATTACTGGGTGCCTTTTCTAAATTTAAACAGACTTAACACACACACTGCTGGAACAGAAAATGCCTTCTCATTTAACAGACAAGGCTGCTTTTCAGAATCGGAGGCCCACTGCAAGAGAGCTTCCCTGTGAGGTAAAGGCAAGCCCTCTGGGTCCAGGACTGGTGTAACTGCGCCAGGAATAGCAGCCCCAAGCTTGGGAAGCTTCCAAAACACCGAGAGGCCAAAAGGAGCATTAAGATCAGGTGGCTGGAAAGGCTGACGTCTGGAGAAGATTAAAAGAGCTATATCTGTCTGGCGTGGCTACAGCCGGGGGGGGGGGGGCTGCAGGAGAGGCCTCCCGACTACCACTTCTAGAGAAGGAGCAGAGAGAGGGAGACGGAGAAAGACAGAGGTGAAAATTGAAACAATCCATCTGATTTTCCGTTTAGCAGAGATGACGGCTCCATTTGCCATGGGCTGGCTGGGAGTGATCGTTGTCGAAGTGCACTGCACATGTATGGTGCATGTAAATGTAACACAGGCATCCATATAGATATGGATTAATACATCCCTAGGCAGCAGCATCTAGTTTTCAGAGTGCAATTATTTGATGTAATTTTGGAAAGCCTATTCTGAGTTGAAGGGTAAAGGGGAGGCCCAGTTCGATGGCAAGCGGTTGGTTCATGGATCATTCTTCGAGTTCCTCCATGTCTTCTGCAACTCAATTATTTAATATGAATGCTTTGAGGGAAACTTGTCACCCATTGTTCTCTCCACTGTCACAGACTCATACTGGAAACAGTTGTTGAGGGAAACGATGCCAACCATGCAGCTGCAGGGCTCTGCAGGAACAGCTGCTCCAAAGCCTTTATTGAGTCAACTTGCAAGAGACGTCTCAGGCTGTCACAATCGGAAGTGCGGACAGATATCAAGTGTAGCTTTGAGAGACAGGCTCAAAAGTGACAACTAGTGGTGACCATGAGATCAGCAACAACCTTGAGCTGCACCGGTGGTGTGAAAGCCCACGGTCCACCACAGAGTGCTAGTGCAGCCTTGCTGGAGAACGGGTGGATGCACCTGGGTGAGCATTTCACTCAAAGAGCTTCATGGAGACACTCTAACCCAGGGATGGCAAACCTTTTAGAGACTGCCCAAATTGCAATTCAAAGCCCGCTTATTTTTCACAAAGTGCCAATACTGCAATTTAACCTGAATAGAGTGGTACTCCCTGCTTTGGGTGCTACTCTCTGGGAAAGTGAGGATCAAAGAAGAGACTTTTGGATTTCCCAGAGCGGTGTAGCTGGAGAGTAAACGGGGGCTATGAAGGAGCCCACACACCGCTGCCTCCCCTTCGCCCAGCTCTCTGCATGGAGCCATTTCTTGAAACGGCTCCATGCAGAGAGCCAGGCGAAGGGGGGCAGTGGTTTGTGGGCTCCTTCGTAGCCCCTGTTTAATCTCCAGCCTCACCGCTTTTGGGGTGCCCAAAGCAGCATGGCTAGAGAGTAAACTGGGGCTACAAACAAGTCCACAATCTGCTGCCTCCCCTTCGCCTAGCTCTCTGTATAGAGCACAGTGGCGTGCTCTGAGCAGAGAGAGAAGTGCCGTGGCTGTGAGGGGGGCAATGTTGCGTGCCCACCGAAAGGGCTCCGCGTGCCACCTTTGGCACCCGTGCCATAGGTTCGCCACCACTGCTCTAACCCAAGGCCAAGAAAAATCACAATCTTTCCTTTACCCCCAAACAGACATTTTTGCTCACCTAGTTCGTCCCCGTCCGGTCTAGGACTGAGGAACCTTGGTGGTGCTTTAGACGTCTGGCTCTCCAAAGCTCCTGCCAGCACAGACAACAGTAGAAAACCGTGGCAGCTGCAACAGGGCTGTTCCACCACCAGACCATTATCCCCACAGAACAAAGAATATTGCTGGACGACGGGTCCCATCAACCCTGGCTGTTCTCTTGACTGAAACTGTCCAAGCTCACCCCCGAGCGCAGTGAGAGGACAATACTATGTGACAGTGCCGCAACTTTTTCCCCAGGACACCTGAAACCATATTGCAAGAGAGGAAAGATATGGGGTGCAGAAAGAGTATGGAGGGAAGCATTTATGACCAGCTACCCAGGACCACGCCTCCAATCAAAACTAGAGCATCCAGCGGCTGCTGTGATGTTTTCACGCACATTCCTGGATCAGAGGACTCCTGTGATATATTGGCCAAAGCGCAAAGCTGAAGAAGGTTTAAAAAGAAAAAACTCACACGCCACTGAGCGTGGAGTCAGCTAGCACTCCAGCCCATCCGCAGGCACGTGCAACAAATAAATAAATAAATAAAAGGCAGAAGATGTTTTGCATGGCCAAAAATGGTGAGGCATGAAGCAAATTCCAGCAAGATTGCAAGGGTAGCTGCTTGAGTGCTAAGAGCCACTTGGGTAACGATAACGACCTTCTAGAGAGAAGGAAGTCCATAGATAGAAACAGAGCCTCCTTCTGCACGGAGTTGCCAAAGGAGACTGCAGCCGTACCCCAGTTTGTATAGTTTTCACAAAGGGGAAGATGGGAAAACCATTAGATCAGCCTTTTCTAACCTGGTGCCTTCCACATGAGCTATAAAGCAATAGTTTGTGAAGATTCTCATTCAGCCAGGTGGGGTCATTCGGAAGTTGGGTCATGGTAACTGGATGTCTTTTCTTGTTGGATCGAAACGCTTCGCTACTCATGCAAGTTGCTTCTTCAGTCTTGGGAAGGTTGGCATGTGAATTGTGGAGTACTGTATAACTTGGAGGCCTTCCCCAGACCGAAGTACCAGTACTTGGATTAGTGAAATGTTTCAGCCTAACAAGGAAGGGAAGCTCTTCTCCCTCTCACAAAACACCAGAACTAGGGGACATACACTCAAATTATGGGCTGGGAGAATAAGAACAGACAAAAGAAAATATATTTTTCACCCAGTGTGTTGTTAGTCTGTGGAACTCCCTGCACAGGATGTGGTGATGGCATCTGGGCTGGATGCCTTCAAAAGGGGATTGGACAGATTCCTGGAGGAAAAGTCCATCACAGGTTACAAACCATGATGGAGATGTGTAATGTCCAGGCTTTAAGCCAGGGTACTTCAAGGGCCAGATGCAGGGGAGTGGTATCAGGAGACAGAGATCTAGTCTCATGCGCTCCCAGACGCATCTGGTGGGGCCACTGTGAGATACAGGAAGCTGGACTAGATGGGCCTTTGGCCTGATCCAGCAGGGCTCTTCTTATGAAAGAAGTCCAGTTGCCATGAGTCAAACTTCCAAACAATTGGGTAACTGCAATATGAGACATAGTCTATGAAAAGCTGTGGAAGACATGAGGTTGGGTGAACCTACATTAGGGGCAAGTCATACAATAGAAACTCATGTTTCTTGTGATGGCGCTATTTTACCTCAAGGCACACAATTCCTTCAAAATACGATCAAACCCGCAAGGGATGCTTTTGCTTATCTTCTAAAGGCGGATCAGCCAACGAAAGCAAGCAAATTAGCAAAATATGGAGAGAGGCAAACTCCTGCTAGGGCCGGCAGTGCTAAGGCGGTGCAGAGGCATACATCGGCTGCAATCTCATAGGCTTGTCTGTCCCTGGAGACAATGATCGCCGGGTCAGTGGCCTGACTCAGTACAAGCTGGCTTGGTGAGTTCACATTCTTGAGCGCTGCCTCATCCACCCCCCACCAGGAGCTGGCGTTCTCAGCCTGGGCAAACCCGCATCCACCTGAAACCGGAGCCAGAAGCCATGTTGGAGCTGCTAAGCTCAAGAAGGCGACCCAAGCTCTTAGGTTAGAGACCCAACCATGACACCCACGCATTTCCCCCACCCCCTTGCACTCCTTGGCAGGGACTGTTCAAATGCCAGTCCCATGAGGAGCATAGATCCCTGATCAGATTATAGGGCCTAGAATCAGGAAGCTCTGTTAGAAGGAGGCACACGCGGCCTCTTTCCCTAAGTTTCTAAGTCATAACTGTGTTAGTCTGTTCAAACATTTCAACAAGAAACAAAAAATGAAACAAACGCAAACGAACGAAAAGAAAGAAATATGTTATAGCACCTTAAAAACTAAGTGCTGGTTTTTTTCATATAAGCTTTCATGGAACATGTCTGCTTTGTCAAACACAAGAGGTAGAATAAAAAGACTTTGTAACCAAACACTCCTGTCCTTTTATCTTACTATTTTGCCATGCGGTCTCTATATCTCACCTCCCAACAGAGAAGGCATGTTCCATGAAAGCTTACATCAATATACAGCAGTTAATCTTTAAGGTGTTACAATGTCATATTTTGCTTTTGTTTCATTTTGTTTCTTGTTGAAATCTTTTCCTAACGCGGAACTCTGCAAAAAAAAAAATCCACCTCAGAATGAGTGACAGAAATAGACACCAGCCAGACAAGGATGGTGAGTGTCAAGGACAGCTGGGGCCAGAGGCAATGCCATGATGATGGCTCAGGAGCAGCAGCTGATCCAAGCCAGCCGTGGAAGCGAAATCTGTGGAAAGGAACTTTTTTACTGCCTTTTCCAGCATGCTCCAGGTTCCACGGCTGGATGGGTGGGGGAGTCCTCAGAAAAGTCATTTTCCAAGCTCCGGTCTCGATGTCTTCTACACGCCTCCCTAGAAAGAAAACCCCAAGGCGTGTGCTGCTGACAGATGCTACATTTTAAAGCCAGGGATCGCTATTAGCTGGGAGAGTTGACCATCTTGTTTCTTGCTGGTCATGCACATGCCACAGATCCCAGCTATAAATAGTCAGGGGAGCTTTGGCAGTTGCTGCTTATCTGATTTGGAAACATTTTGCATGAGGTCAGCCGAAGGGGTAGGATGTGGGGAAAGAGGAAGAAAGGGGAGGGAGGGGAGAAGAACTTACAGTACCTCGCAAGGTCCTTGGGTGTAAAGCTGTTCCTCTGGGGCAGCCTCCTCTAAGCCTTGCCTGCCTTCCTGCTTGCCCTGGGTTGGATCGATCCTCGTGTGTCCCCGGAAGGGGTCTTGGTGGTGCTGCGTTGTCTCAACACCGGCGGGGAAAGAATCCAGCAAGTCCGTTTCACGGATGTGCCCGTCAAGGAATCGTGTTCGGCTCTCCTTCGGGAAAGGAGACAGTGCCCGGGCTTCAGGTTCTGGCATCCGGTTTGGAGGCTGAACATCTGTTCTCGAGGCAACTCCGTCTGGCCTCTCTGCTGTGACTGGCTGCTGGAAGGTGGACGCAACTTCTTGAGCTTCCTCAGCAGGGCCTGGAGACCTGTTTGGATGCTGGAATAACGCGGCATTAAGATCTCCAGGAGTTTCTGCAAATGGCACTGTGGCGTTCTCCCTCCTCATGTCTTCTTTTTCCTTTGTCCCCCTCTCTGTGCTAGGTTCATCTTTCCTTTCCTCTAGGACAACTCTTTCCAAAGCCATACTGGTTTTCAGCAGCTTCTCTCCCGGAACAGAAACATCCACAATGGGTGGATCCTCCTCATTTCTAACCGCCTTTACTTCTGGTACCTCCTTGTTAGGTTCAGGCTTCACTTCGCTTTCAAAGTACATATCCTTCAGAGAAAAGTAGGTGGCATCTTCAGAAGATGGGCCTGGTGGCGGGGATACGGGTTTTTCTCTCTCCTGCTTTGGAGGCTCTTTGGTCTCTGCCCCCATCGCTGGCCCATTTGCAACGGGCGATATGCTTTGAGCTGAGGCAACGGGGCTTGCAACTTTCTGGGCTGAAAGGTTTCTCCTCTGCTGAGTCCCACTGTCCTGCTGGGAAATGTCCCAATTTGCGTTTGGAGAGCTACTAGTACTCTCTTCTTTCATCTTCTTCTTCTTTGCAGGAAACTCCTTGTTGGTGGTCTTGGTTTTCATCTTCTCCACTGTCTCATAGATGTAGGAGAGAAAGCCATTGGCGTTCTCTTCCCCGTTTGGCTCTCCGTTCTCCAGAGAGGCGTCCCCGTTGGCGGTGACTTCCCCTTCCATCCGCCCAGCGATGAGATCCTTGGAGAACAGGGCGGCGGTGTTTCGCGGAGGCTCGCGGCTCTTGGCGTGATCTCCTTCCCCAAACCGTGGCTTCCCGTCTGGAATGCGCACCTTTGCCACCTCCTCTTTGTCCCAAAGGGAAGCGCCCGACCGCAACCCGACTTCCCCTGTCAGCCGACGCTTCCGTTGGAACCGATCCGGACTCACTCTCCTCAGCTGCTCCATTTCTACATTCTCCTTCCCTCGTTTCCTGCTCTGTTCAATCTCCCGCAGCTTGGCTTCGGCATTCCTCTTAAGTCTGGCGAACCACCGCTGGTGGATCTTGTACTCCGTCATGGTTCCGACCTCCAAGACCCCGGAACAGGACACAATCCCTTTGCTGTTTCTGGCGGAGGCCTGGTAAATAGCTGCATCGTCCTCTGTGCACCTGCGGACACAGAGAGACAGTAGTGTCACAAGCAATCATGAAGGTACACACACACACACACACACACCACCACCACCACCGCCGCCGCCGCCGCCACCACCAATCTGGTCATCTTCAACAACAACAACAAGACCACAACATTCTGCAGGAGGATCCTGCAAGTTCTCTAAACCTGACAATCAGTGGAACCAGTGTAGTCCGACATACCTTACAGCAGAAATAGCAACATTTTTCCTGGGGCTGGGGAAAATGCTGTTCTCCATTCTTTTCTCTTTTTTAAGAGACTGCACACTTTTATTACATTTTATAGAAATTTAACGTTCAGAGTTGTATCCTGACATTCCACCAAAACACATATGGCAACTCCTCACTTAACAACCTACCTGTTTAATGACCGCTCAGACTTACAACCAGCAGCAGAGGTGGCCAAAGCCACCACCTAATGGCTGCCTTACGAAGAACCGACTGTTCCGGCCCACCGGGCCAAAGTTTCCTCCCTGCTTCTCTGTGCCTGCACTGACCTTGTCAGCAGCTCAGAGGGGACGAAGCGGAGCTACATTTATATTTATTTATTTATTTATTTATTTATTTATTTATTTATTTATATTTACACTTATTAACCATCCGACTTTCCCACGGCAACTCTGGGCGGTGTACAGCAAATTATAGCATAAACAACCTATCCAAAAAAGAAAAAAAAACAGACCAACACTAAGAGTCCTAGGAAACAAAAATAACAATAAAAACAGGCAACCGCATCCATACCACAAACACAGAGTCCAGCAAGGAAAGGCTGGGACAAACAATACAAAACCAACATCCCCACCCCCCAACACACTTTCCTCCTCCTGCGAGTGTCGCAATGCCCCCACCGGGGAGGTGAATGGCCCAAGGGGATGGAGCGTCGGCCACCTCCATCTCTATTTTCCTCCCCTTTTCCTTCTGCTTCTCCTGCAGTCTCCTGGGGAGCCTCCCCATTCTGGCCTGCCTGCAAGAAGGGCAGCCTTCACACCCCACAAGACATCAGCCTTCAGCTTCTCACTTAACAACCAATTCACTTAATGACCTACTGGTAGGTACGGAGCTCCGGAGCGCCGTAGTTAAGTGAGGAGTGACTGTATACAGTGTTCAAGGCAATGGAGAGCAGATTGTCATCACTCGAGAGTGAGAGAGAACACAGAATCTCCAAAGAACTGAAAAGACTGCCTGGAATAAAAAGGAAACAGTGGAAGAAAGAGACAGCAATAGGCCTAGGCACTCTTGCCCTGCTGTTGGGAAGGAGGAGCTTCCCAAATTAGGCTTTTTGAATGGAGAAACACTGTGAGGGAAAGAGGAATAGATATGTCTGTAAAAAGACTTGCCACAGGGCTCCTCTTTTCCTTTTAAAACCAAATTCACCTACTGTGTTTGTCTACTTGGGCTGCTCTTATCTATCTGACTTTACCTCCGAGGCCTCAAGTTACAATCATCATCACCATCACCATCACCATCACCATCGACATCACCATCACCTTCAACATCAACATCAACATCAACATCAACATTGACATCACCATCACCATCGACATCAACATCAACATCAACATCAACATCACCTTCAACATTGACATCGACATCACCATCACCATCACCATCACCTTCAACATCACCTTCAACATCAACATCAACATCAACATCAACATCACCTTCAACATTGACATCACCATCACCATCACCATCACCATCACCATCAACATCATCAACATCAACATCAACATCAACATCAACATCAACATCAACATCAACATCAACTTCCTGCTAGAACCCACCAAAAGTGGATTTTTTTACTACAAGCTGTAGAACCCCCCGCCCCACACACAAAACACAGGCTCCCGAGGCCAATGCACACAATGGCTAATGGCTTTTGGATTTCCAGTCCAAAAAAGCAACCTTCCCAAGATCTAATTCAAGAGCAGTAACATCAAGTAAACAGGTGTCACCCAGACAGTGATGCATCCCTCTCCCCTTTCCTTACTTGTATAACTGCAATGTATGTCGGTTCCCGTGGCGGAAGATCTGGTATTTTGGCAAGCCACAGTATCTGTCCATCTCCTCTTCATCTTTGTACCAGGTCACTTCCGGCTGTGGGTATCCTGATAAGGAAATGACATATCACCACCCATTAGACCTGGGGCTTCAGCTTCCATCATCTCTAGCCAGTCGCAAGACACTCGGAAGACTCCAGAGTGGGAAAAGTTGCCCTCCCACCATAAGGACAGCTCCTACAAGCTTTTAAGGGTCATCATGAGCCACACTGTGATTACACTCATTTTCCAGGTGTTCCTTCAAGTGGTGAAAAGATTCTATTCCTTGTATCATGTGCTTTCCCTCACCTACATACCTTGGATCTGGCATGCTTTGTTTTGTGATTGGTCAACATGAAGGTAAACAGAAGCTTAATTAACAAGTCTGATTGCTAGAGCAAGTAGCTCCAAGAAAAACCCACCGTGGGAGGTGAAATGGGTTCATGTCTCATTTATCCTCATCTCTAATGAGAAGAAGAAGAAGAAGAAGAAGAAGAAGAAGAAGAAGAAGAAGAAGAAGAAGAAGAAGAAGAAGAAGAAGAAGAAGAAGAAGAAGAAGAAGAAGAAGAAGAAGAAGAAGAATACAGAAATATCTGGCAGGGTATTTCAGCTCTCAGAACAGCACAGAATAAAAGAAAATTACTTTGATGATGATAGTAATGTAGAAGTGGGTGACACATGGGATATACAGACCCTACATGTTTGGGGGGGGGTGCATAAAGGACACCTGTGGAGGAAAATGTTGGTGTTGAGTGCTCCAGCACTTAAGATTCAGCTTCAAATGTAGGCACATTGCCTGGGTGCAATCAATTTTTTTTCAATGAAATATTGGGTTTCCAGTCTCAAACCTTCTAAAGTTCCTGCATGGCAGGGGGTTGGACTAGATGACCCTTGAGGTATATTTCATCTCAATGATACAACTGTATCATAGGTACCACAAACATCCTGAAGATGGTCACCGTAAGCCAGAAGTGACTTGAAGGCACATCCTTCTTACTGTATTGACCTGGACCTGATGCCCAGGTTTTCGTTTAGCCACAACCTGAAATATCTCACAAAAGTGAGTTAAACCAAACTGTGACCTAGCAGAACCGACACCCTCCAAAACATCTTTCATAAGTACATCAACATGTACGGGGGGGGGGGGGGGGGGGGGGAATCCAACTTCTGTCTGACTTGCATATTTAGAGACCCAAGGAAGACCTGTAGGATATGAATGCCAGGGGCTTGGAAAAGTTACTTTTGATGCCCATAACGTCCTGAGCCTCTTGACCAGACCTGCCATTATGGCTGAAGGGGCTGAAGGATCCTGTATGTGTGTGTGTTGTGTCATTACAGTCATGACCGACTCTTCGTGACCCCATGTCCATGGAGTTTTCTTGGCAGGAATACTGGAGTGGCTTGCCAGTTCTCCAGGCGCCTACAGCACCTAGTATTCCCTGGTGGTCTCCCATCCAAGTACTAACCAGGGCCGACCCTGCTTAGTTTCCGAAATTAGGCAAGATCGGATGTGCTTACGGCATCTAGGCAGCTTGAAGGATCCTAGCAGTTGTGATAAAAGAAAGTAACTTTTTTCCAAGCTGCTATGTGGCTCACGATTCAACAGAGAGGGAGATGCTGGCAGCTGTCCATCCCTGATGGAGGAAAAACAAGCTGTTTGTAAGCACACTTGAGATCTAGAAGTGCAGATCAGGTGAACTTTTCTGGTCCGGGCTGGCATAGATGAGTGATGAGAACACCCCTGCTGTTCCAGGAAGTGGGCTTGCTTTTGTGGATTGAAGTTTGAAGTCAAAAAAAAGAGAGGCACCTTGCACTGGGCCAGCAGCTCCATGGAGAACCAAGCATCACAGTCTGTAAACTGAACCCAAAGTTTCCACTGGGCAGAAGCAACCGCGATTGCATCATAACCCGCTTGTGTCCTCCAAGTGGCACTGAACAACAGATGCCACCTGCCTTTTCAGGGCAATGACATCATGGGACATATGTGACCGGCTACTTCGGGCCCCCAAGGGTGACACTGGGATCATCGGACTGCAGGGAGGAAGGAGCCTGCCTCACTATGAAGCTTCCGCAGAATTGTTGTCCTCTAGGTCTCCCAAGCTGGATTTTGCACCTTCCAAGCCTGGGGGAGTTCAAAGGTGGTATGAGTTCAGCCATTGGCATACAAAACCTTAGGCACAGTTTTGAATCTGGGACATCAAATGAGCAGAGCTTGGGGGCAGCCACTTTTAGGGAGGTCCGGAAAACGGTCACTCAAAATAGGGCCTTCTCCGTGCTTGCCCCTACTTTATGGAACAAACAACTCAGCGAGATAGTTCTGGCATAGTCCCTGCCTGCTTTCAAGAGAGCACAGAGGCCTGTGGTGACCGCTAATGCGATTGTTTTTGTTTTTGTTTGTTGTTTTTGTTGTTTCTGCCCCTGATTTGTTTGTTGTTAAGTTGCCCTTGCCGGTCAGCTTTTAGTTTAGTTTAGTTATATGTTCATGTTACTTGTTCGTTTTAGTGTTTAAAAAAGTTTTGTTTTCTGATTATTGTAAACCGCCTGCAGTTCCTTTTGCAGGACTGACGGTATGTCAGTGTATAAATAGATAAATAGATAAATAACAATTACCTCTGAGACTCCAATTCCCTGCACCCCCTTGTCAGCACTGCCATCCACCATGCTGGCTGGGTGTTGGAGTCAGGAGATGTCGCACATATTTAGTTGTGCCCAAATCCTGTTCTTGTGAAGGGAATAAAAAGCCTATTTGCAGCTTTAGGGATGTTTACACAGTGATAATTACCGCTTTAAACCCTGGGGTGTTAACATGACCTGTTTCCTAAAGCCATTCCTATTGATTTACACATTGCTGTATTTAGGGAACAGCTTATCTTTCACAGGCCCCACGTTACCTCTTGTCTATTCCCCTCTAGTTATCTTTGGCTGAGCAGCAGAAGGATTAGACTTTTTCTCAGAAAACACACATACACACACACACACACACACACACACACACACACACACACACACACACACACACACACACACACACACAAGACAAGAAAACACACCAAGAATACAATTGCCTTGTGCGTTGTGTCGCTATAGTCATGACCGACTCTTCGTGACCCCACCATGTCCATGGAGTTTTCTTGGCAGGAATACTGGACTGGCTTGCCAGTTCCTACTCCAGGCGCCTACAGCATCTGGTATTCCCTGGTGGTCTCCCATCCAAGTACTAACCATGGTTGACCCTGCTTAGCTTCTGGAATCAGGTGAGATCATGTGTACTCAGGGCATCTAGGCAGCTATAACACCAGGTGTTGTTGTTGTTGCATCATTACAAGCATGACCGACCCTTCTTGACTCCATGTCCATGGAGTTTTCTTGGCAGGAATACTGGAGTGGCTTGCCAGTTCCTACTACGGGCGCCTACAGCACCTGGTATTCCCTGGTGGTCTCCCATCCAAGTCCTAACCATGGCCGACCCTGCTTAGCTTCCAAAATCAGGCGAGATCGGATGTGCTTAGGGCATTTCCAACTAAACACTCAAGGGAATGAATACTCATGATGATCAATCTGCTTTCGTTCCCACAACACTATTTAGCTGTTAGACTCATCAATTAAGCCTGTGTTTGCCTTCCTCGAACCAATCACAAAACAAGGCATGCTAAATGCAAGATACAGAGCTTAAGAAAAATCATGTGTAGAGAGACAGATTATTGTTTGCCCCTTAGAGGAGCATCACTGCAAACAGCATGGTGAAGCAATAGTCTACTTCTTCACCCACAGAAAGTAGATTTGGAGCTGTTTTTCTCTGGGTATAAGGAAAGTAGATCGTAGAAATGTTGCCTATTTGGTAACAGCGAAGTTCAGCATTCTCCAGACAGACTAACTAGTAACTACCCTGTTTCCCCAAAAATAAGACATCCCCTGAAAATAAGACCTACTTACAGTTTTGCCCAACACTGAAATATAAGGCATCCCCCCAAAAATAAGGCCTCCACATAATAAGATAACAATAAATGTGTACTGTATTTTTCTTCATGGAAAAATAAGACATAACCTGAAAATAAGACCTAGTGCATCTTTGGTAGCAAAAATTAATATAAGACACTGTCTTATTTTCAGGAAAACATGGTATAAGTCAGCTGTAGGAGGTACCCAGTGCTGCAGCTGGGCTTCTTTAAGTCTCCTTGTAGCCCTCAGGCACCCAGGGTGATTTTGCATCAACTGGGGTGATCTCTATATCCCTTCCACTGGTCCTTCTCCAGAAGGGCCTTCCTCTCCTCCCCTTTTCTAAAACTAGACTCTCCAAACAACAGCCTCCCCTCCCATCTTTCCGAACAGCCACAGCCAAGGTCACCTCCAGCGGCTCTAGTTCCATCTGCCACCCTCTCCAGCTTCAAGCTCTGGGCTTGGGTGAAGTTCAAACATTAACTCAGCTCCTAAGCACCCAGTGACTAGCAGCAGTCAACACCTGGCCTCACTCCCTCCCCCTCCCACACACACACTTCTCCCTCGTCTCCCCCTGCTCCTTACAGGCATTTTTACATAACCATTCCGTGGATATCCAGACCTGTGCACCATTTAACTAGCCTGTGGTGAAAGATCTCCTAAAGGTGTATTAAGCAATGAAACTGTCATAAGAGAAAGAATGGGCTCAGAACCCCATGATTTCTTCCCCTGCCGCTATTTCAGAACAAGCAAAGGGTGTGTTTCAAAACAAAACATTATGGGATGCATCTTCCCTGTGAATCCCAGGTTTGTTTTTCTATAACGAATCAGCAAACAAACCATGCTAGATGCTAAAGCCAACACAGTTGTGGAATATCAAATGCCGTGACAAACAAATGATGTTTTTCATGTAAAGGAGCACCTCTTCAAATATATGCTATGCATATCATTTAGTCTACCTCTGGGAGTAGGGCGCATGTGTCAATGATGTGGGTGTGAGTGTGTGAAGGAAAGAGAATGGCAGAAAGGGGAGGATGCATGCATGCACACAAACACATGCGTAAATATGTCCAAGCAAATAAGGAGGGTGTGGGACTCAATGCAGTCCCCAAATTCTAGCCAATCTCTTCCTCAGGAAAAAGCAAAAAGAAAAGGACAGAAAAAGAAAAGAACTCTGTTAGCCCACTTTCCCTGTACGGGCTCTAGTTACACATTGCAGATGTCTCTCTCCTGTTATTAAGGGCATGGTGGCTCATCAGGCTAGAGCACTGAAATGTTGGCTGCAAAGTTGGCAGCTCGGCTGTTCGAATGCCAGGTGCCACCCAGCAGAGTGAGCTCCCGCTGTTAACCCCAGCTCCTGCCAACCCAGCGGTTCAAAAGCATGTCAATGCAAGTGGATAAACAGATACCACCGTAAAAAGCGGGAAGGTAAAACAGGGTTCCATGGGCAGAAATGTGTTCAGCTATGCCAGCCACATGGCCCCAGATTTGCACCATACTGGCTCTTTGGCTTGGAAACAGAGTTGAGCCCCACCCCTAGAATCGGACACGACTAGCACATATGTGCAGAAGAACCTTTAGCTTTAACTTTTTATGCAGCTCCTGTGAGGCAGGTTAGAGAGAGAGAATTTATCTCCCAAACCTGTCCTGGGAGTTTCACAAGTGACCTCAGCCTGGATCTCTCAAATTGCTGCCAAACACTTTTATGTATAAGCTGCCCCGCCCTGCCCCCTGCTATGAAATCTGATAGGGGGAAAAAGTAAGTGCGTGGCATTTTCATGAAGAGTCTAGGCACTGAAATACATGGTCCCAAACATCAGGGTGGAAGAATTTAAATTTGGGTTTTAATCCAAAGGACATGTACAAACATAGGATTGTGGTCTGCATCGCTCTTGGCATTTTCCTAAGTGGGGATGTGCAGCCGAAATGTCGCTGTGTATCAGCAGCCCCCTAAGGGTTCAACGGGGAGGGGAAAGAGCTCCAATCCCGTTCATTTACCTGAGAGCAGGTCAGACCGAATCCAGGGGAGCATCTTCTCAGTAGATAAGGAAGGCACTGTGCTTTAAATGGACCAAAAGGTCCATCCCCAGACGATGGGTGAGTGACTCTAAACCAGTGGTTCTCAACCTGTGGGTCCCCAGGTGTTCCTGAACTACAACTCCCAGAAATCCTGGCTAGCTCAGCTGGTGATGAAGACCTCTGGGAGTTGCAGTCCAGGAACATCTGGGGACCCACAGGTTGAGAACCACTGCTCTAAACTATGTGTTTCTGTAGTTCAACCACCGTCAACATATTGTAAATTTAGAAGTTAATAAGGTTTTGCTGATGCATTTTCTACAAGCATTTTAAAGGATCTCTCTCTCTCTTTTTCAAACATGAGTTTGATCCTCAGTAAGAGACCATTATTACTTTAATTTATTCACACACCTGTGTTCCATTGCTTAAAAAAACCCAAAGCTCCCATTCGGTTCATTTACCTGTCACCACGCAAGTGAATTTTGCATCTGCGTCTTCAGACACGGCGTATGATTTCAGCGTGGTTTCAAAGAGGGGTTGCGTCTCCTCAGTCAGCTGAGCGATGACTGCGCAGAAGGTGCTCCTAGGGGGGAAAATGCAAATGGCAAGAATTAACACCTGGGGGGGAAAAAACCCAAAGGGAAATGGTGGCATCCTTCCTTCCCAGAGCTTGGAAGGAGCGTGGGTAAAAATCAATGATTTTTTTTCCTCAATCAATTTTGATCATGACTTAAGTTTTAAAAATGGATTTGTATGCTAATTCTTGTTGTTAAAATTCCATTTTTTTTATTTAAACTGTCCCCCCCAAAAAATCCGTTTTTAAAATTTAAATTGTGAATTAAATTGTGATTTAAATCTATTTGATTGAAAAACAAACCCACCCTGCTCTAAACGTTTCTTTCTTTCTTTCTTTCTTTCTTTCTTTCTTTCTTTCTTTCTTTTTATCTCTTCCTTCCTTCCTTCCTTCCTTCCTTCCTTCCATCCTTCTTTTTTTTAGTGGGGGAAGACAGCAGCTCTTCAAATCCCTCATAACCATGCAGTTTAAGGAGACTGTAAGAACTGTAGTCTGAAAAACTAACCTTGCCACATGCTATTCTTCTTTCCTCTACCTCTTGCTGAACACCCAACTTCGGGCATTTATACACAACCCCTAAGCTCCGCCGCAAATGGCTGCAAGCTCCGGACCTTAAAAATGTTTTCCCACCAGCTCCGGAGTTTGCAGACAATTAAGTGCGACCCCGCCCACCTAAGCGCCGACCCAGCTCACTTTTCTTGTACCTGCTCTTGGGAGGTGAAAAATATTTGATGCGGAGAGTGCCTGAGCTCTCCTCGCTTCTTTCTGTTGTTTTTCTTTTGCCTCCGCCCCTTAAAGAGGAACCAGGAAGTAAACGGAGGTCCGAGCAACTTCCACCAGCACCGGAGGTAAGGCTTTATTCTTTTGTCCCTGTCTAAGGCTTTTTTCCCCCTCCCTCCCCTCACGCAGACAGAACAAAGAAGTGCGGAGCGGGTGGGGATGGAGGAACAGCAACGAACCCTCAAGATCTCTGGTCCGAATTTAAGGGACCAGCGGATCTTAGGGGTCGTGTAAAAAGGCCCTTCCATTTCAGTGCTGGAAAACTGCTAGATGAACACGGAGGCAAGACTCTGCACTAAACCAATTTTAAGGAGGAAAAAAAAAACCCAAGAGTCGCTACAATGCACAAAGTGATTGTTTCTATCACCACACAAACATTATCACGCGTTACAAGGGGCACAGCTCTTGCAACATCTTGGAAAGCCAATCCCCATGGAAAGATGACAGTGCAGGGGGGCCACAAAGAACCCTGGCTCAGAGGCAGAGTTGCCCCGCTACCGGATGTTTTACCACATCTGCATATACACATCCAACCTAGATCCATGCCTTTGTGACAAGACATTTGCATGCCAGTTTTTTAATCCTCAGACCAGTCTGTTGTCTTGGACAATCATGAGGACATGCTGATGTTGCTACATCAAATAAAAATAATAATAATAATAATAATAAACAAGCCACCTCATGCGGATGCATCCCCAAGCTAACTTGGAAAAGATGTCCACATGGCTTGCAAGGACACATGGATGCATATCAAGCAGAAGTTCCTTTGCCTCTTGGCTAAGGTACACAAGCCATCCTTCTGCCTAGGCTCAATGTGTGTGTGTGTGTGTGTGTGTTTGTAAATAAATGCATATATTAAAAATAAACAAACACCAATGAAGCCTCCTCCAGTGTCTGCCTTTCAAAGGAAAACAAACCCGGATAACTGATGGACTTCTAGCGTTTCTCATCAGTCAAAAACTTGAGGTGGGTGCAGCAACATGATATCAAAACAAAAGGGGGGGGGTCTGCTTTCAATAGGGTCTGTGTTACTCTGAACGTTTGTTGTTGTCTTCTGATAGCTGATGACAGTGTGCAATCATCAGGGGCTAGAGCAATTTTAGAAAGATGAAAATCAGATGTGCTTCCCTTAAAAAGCCTGGAACTCATGCGAGCCAGCCCCAGGAGCACTGTTTAATTAACAATTCAGCCTTGTAAGGCTTGAAGGGGAAAATCCAAAGCTTCTAGAAACCTGAGGCTAGTGGTTAGGAATCTGAAA
Source organism: Phrynocephalus guinanensis (assembly GCA_037367245.1). Lineage (NCBI taxonomy): Eukaryota > Metazoa > Chordata > Lepidosauria > Squamata > Agamidae > Phrynocephalus > Phrynocephalus guinanensis. Next base: position 19,710,188 of record CM074749.1, read on the forward strand.
TATTTTTAATATCTCCAACGACAGGCTTTGAAGCTAAATATCTGCTTGTTTTAGTTTTTAAAAGAAAAACCCAGATTTTTAGGGATTCATACATATTGCTGGGCATTAGATTCCCAGACAATGTGATATGCACAAAATTCTTGAGTTAAATAATAATAAACCCATGGAAAATTGATTGTGGGGTTTGGGGTAATCCATACCTGCACCCTCAAAAGCATTCCATTCCAGTCCCTCACTAGTGACAACTAGAGATGGGCACAAAACGAGCGATTTTTCGTTTTCGCTTTCGTTTTCTTCGTTTTGTTATGCAACGAAAACGAAACGAATTTTTTTTAAAAAAACCCCGTAACGAAAACGAAAACGAAACGACCAAATTTGCCATGTTTTTCGTTTTCATTGCAGCAGATGCATTGAACTAAAAAGAATGCTAACAAAACAGCAATTTTTCGTTTTTGTTTTTGGTTTTTTTGCAAAAAAATGTAACGAAAACGAAAACGAACCGAAATGGCAATTTTTCATTTTCGTTTTCGTTTTTTGCAAAAAACGTCACGAAAACGAAAACGAACCGAAACGGACCCCTAAACGACCAAACGACAAACGAAACACCATTTTTTGAGTCGTGCCCATCTCTAGTGATAACCCATTCACAGTCTCTCCAGCTACCAAGTATAATACAATACCGTACTTCTTTGAGGAAGCTTAGAGTTTTTGTTTCAGCTCAAATAACACTGGATTGCAGAATTGGTTTTGTGTCATTCTTGAATTGGGACCACTAAGCAGCAGGCAGATTTAGCTTGTGGTAAAATAAATTAGCAAGAAAGTCCAGATAAACTGGCGTGTCCATTGAATGGTGCACGTGAACAACAAGACCGAGCGTGGCGTGAAGTCCACATCATGTGAGCAAAAACGTTTGCAAGTTACAGGAATTTGTGGGGTGAAATGAACGCACAACAGTGTGCAGTGCGAACAGCTGTCATGTGGGTCCTTTCATTCAAATGTGCAATCATTTTGATATCACTTTAATAAGCTGCAGAAAATGGTACCAAAGCATTCATATCCACAGACATGTGTATGTACAAGACAAGAGTGAAGAGTAAACAATGACAGATCAGGCCATGGGATGTGGCCAGGATTGCCAAAGGTCAATTTTATGTATCGGATTGCCTTTAAAAAAAACCCCGATGGCTGCAACCCATGAGTCAAATGTTAATGTTAGTTTTTGTAAAAAAAAAAATCCCCCTTTTAGGAGAAGGGCTTTCAAGAAAGAACTGTGCAGCTGCATTACATGAAGAAGAACCTAGAACTTGAAAAGTTCTTTGTAAGAGGAATGAATGTAAAGACATACAAAAGCCATCTCTAAATGGGCAGTGATGCTCTGCCATCCAAATCTCAGTTAGGAGCAGCATGTCCTTACATTCATTCTTCTTACAAATAATTTCCCAAGTTCTAGGAAATACCAAATTCACACCTTGACATCTCCATTTACAAGGATCAGATAGCAGGCATGAGTTTGGGACAGTCACTGTTTGGGACTATAAAGCCCCAAATCCCCCACCTAGCATGGCCGGCATCCCTGTTCTCCCAGACCTATCCCACCCTTTATCTCCACCCGCGCACTCTGCACACTACCTGCTCAAGGCGGCTTGTGAAGGAAGCTGCCACCCTGGCCTGCTTATACAGAATCAATCATAATTGGTGTTGTGCTCTTTCATTTGGATCTTACCCAGTAATTCTAACCCTATTTTCCCCCTTTAATTTTATTAATTTTATTATTTTATTTATCATTATTATTTCTTGGATTTCTTGTGTCTTTTATGTGAACCGCCCAGAGTTCCCTCTTGGGAAATCGGCGCAGTATACAAATATAAAAATAAATAAATAAATAAATACAATCTGGAAGCGATGGGCACAGACTAAGGCAAAAGTGGGGAACTTCACTTCCAGGTTTATACGAACCAATTTATTGTCTTAAGGGTAGTGGGAAGTATACATCCCTCAGAGAGAGAGAGAGAGAGAGAGAGAGAGAGAGAGAGAGAGAGAGAGAGAGAGAGAGAGAGAGAGAGAGAGAGATCCCACCACAAACTCTGCCACTAAAAATCAAACTCTTTGCCATTCTCTATTTCCCCAAGTGTTGAAATGATCTTTTTCTGTCCCGAATCCGCTTGTCAGGATAGTTTGGCTATCCTTTTTGGGGGATGATGGGACCCCTAGTCCAAAGGGGAATTTTCTTGTCTTCCCTCCCTAAAGGCACTAAAAGAAGGGGGTTAAGAATACTAGGAATGTGCAGCTCTGGACGAGAGAGACTATCAGAAAGACGCAATGGCTCATTTCATTTTTGTCACTCGCTCACAGCTTCAGGCAACAAGCGGTCCTGATAAACATAAAGTGAACTGCAAACGTTTACCCAGAAGTTGCTTGCTGGAGAGCAAGGTGACCTATATCCGACACATTTTAAGACAAAAAGAAGAGAACGACTGTTTTCAGTGCAAGCAAGGGAGAGCATGCAACACCATGGCAGCAGAGCCCAAATGTACAGGGGTTGTGATCCCAGGGGTGGATAGTCAGACAAGACTAATACAGTATGATTTACCTTCCAAAGCTGGAGGGAGATAATCGGTTGGTTGGTAAGCTAAGCAGAGACAGCAAACGGAATAATCAGGCGTCGTTTTAAAAATAGAGAGAAAGCATAGAAAGTGATTAAACAACAGTGATCAGGACATATGAAATGAGTTCCCTTGCACAGGTCAGAGATTCTATTAATATAATTCAGCTGCCTTCCATTGCCTGCCAGGGTAAGCAAGCAATGCTGTCAATTGGAATGAAAGGTTGTGAATGAAAAGAGCCCTTAACAACAGGGGGCCAACGGCAAGCAGGAGATAATTCCTGGGGTTGGATTTCCCTGATCTGCAAGGGGATGCAGGAGTGACCCTCAAAAGCAGCTGGGGTTTTGCAAGGAGAACTTTTTATGGGACAGGTCCCTTTTGGATAAAAGCCCCCAGAACCTTCCAGCTAGCAGGGCCACTGGGAGATTATGGGAGCTGTACTCCATAATGTAACTTTCTCAGGCTTCGGGAATGCATGCCGTCCTTCCCCACAACAAGGTCGGTGCAACCAAGCAATGCACTCCCCACCGGCCAGCCACCCTCGTGGGCTGCACCCCTTTCTCTGGCATGGCATGAGAGCCACACGGTGGGGTCATGTGACCTCTGTGCCGGCCAATGTGCCGGCCGATCCACAGGTGTTAACATGCTGCTCAAGGGAACCAGAGAGCAATTCCAGCAGGATCTCGTAATTGGTCTCTCTCTCTCTCTCTCTCTCTCTCTCTCTCTCTCTCTCTCGGAGCCCAGCATTCCAGAAAACAGGGCTATAAATAACCGGCGCGCAGAGTCCTTCCTTATAGCCAGGCATTCTCCTCTCTTCCCTCTAATAGCACTCTTTTGAGAGCCCTTTCGAACAATAGCGGCTTCAAGTTGCCGACCTGTCGTTTCAGACAATTCCAAAGGCCCTCCCTTGTTTTCTATAGCGCCACCATTACAATCGGGCAGACAGCAAGCTCTAGGGCAGGGGTGGCGAACCTTTGGCGCTCCAGATGTTTTGGACCGCGACTCCCACAGTCCTTTGTCATTGGCAGTCTAGCTCGGAATTCTGGGAGTTGTGGTCCAAAACATCTGGAGTGCCGAAGGGGTGCCACCACTGCTCTAGAGATTCGGCTGCTGTAGCAAGGGGACCTTCCCCAACCTGGCCCTCTCTAGATGTGCTGCACTAAAACACCCATCATCCCTTCCTGCTTGGGGATGATGGGAAGTAATTTAGCAGCTACAGAGGGGTTAGCAGGGCTGAAGAAGCCTCTAGTTTGGGCCTTCTTTTTTTGGTCTGATTATTGGCTGTTCAAAAACAGACTTGGCTATGCTCCCGATTGACCAAGAACCAGGGAGAACTAGTTTCACATCCTGCCCCTGGCTCCAGAGACACTGATGCTCACAATGTAAACAGCAGCTGGTCACTATCAGTCCACTTAACCTACCTCACAGGGCTGTTATGCAGAGAACAAGGAAGAAGTATCATGTTTCCTACTATTAGTTTCTTTGATGAAAAGATGCAATGCTAACAATAATCACTAAATGTATACAAATTTGTGGGTTTTGAACAACTCCCAAAAAACAACTTGTGACTAGGGTGTGGGATTGCCTGCTGGAACTTTTGGAGTACGGCATTTACTATCCAGTCCCAAAACATCTCTGTTCTTTATCTTCACCACGAGCCACTCAACCCTCCATCTTTAATCTTATGTGAACCATTGCAAGAAATTTGTTATAGGGTTACGAGAACAAAGCATTTGTACAGCAAGTGAGTTTCTAAACACGATATCTCAACGTCAACCATAGTATCCATGGAAAAGTATAAGTTAAGAGGGTCAACAGTTGTCAGGTTAAGTACGAACAAAGAGGTATGAAATTTATACGATCATGTTCGTCTTCAAGTTAGTTCCTCAATATTCACAACTGTCTGGTGTAAAAGGATTATAATAAGCTGTTCCAAAATTATAGTCATCTCAAGAGGGCTCCAGAGGATGCTTCAAAGACATTCTGAATTCTTTGGATTTGTAAGCAAGTGGGCCTGTAAATATTTCAAATAAGTAGATACCTCTCTTGCACCAGCTGTGTTTCTACTGTCATGCCTATAAGTAAGCCAGGGTAAAAGCCTTAAAAACCTGGCTGTTCCGTGAGGCATTTGGCGACAGTTAATTTTTTTTCCTCCCCACCAGTGTACTTTTATTATTGTTCTTATTTTACTATTTTACTATTTATTTATTTTTTGCTACTATTTCCCTCCCCCTTATTGATTGCCTATACTAATGTTGTTCCCTTAACATAATTGTTGTTATATTTTTGTATCTTATATTTGTTGCTATTGTAAACCGCCCGGAGTTCCTTCGTATATAATAATAATAATAATAATAATAATAATAATAATAATAATAATAATAATAATAATAATAATAATAATAATAACTTTAAAAAGTTAAATTTGGGGACTACAGCTCCCAGAATTCTCCATTTAACATATCCACTAGCTAAGTTGGCTGGGCACGCTGGAATGAAACTTCCAAAAAGGAATGTTTCCAAGCTTAAAACAAACAAACAAAATCCCACCACAACCATCACCCCCATGCAGCACAATAATAATAATAATAATAATAATAATAATAATAATAATAATAATAATAATAATAATAATAATAATAATAATAATAATAATAATAACTTTATTTTTATGCTGCCTTTCTCTCCAAAGGGACCCAAGGTTCTTCTTCTATTAAAGGCAAGGCTTGTGGTAAACAACTAGCTTGAGACCTTTCAGAAAGGATCACTTGGTCAGAAAGCCAAGTGGCGTTCGCGGCTCCTAATGCTGCAGGCAAACTAGCCAGTGGGAGGGAGTCCAAGAGCACCTTCGTGGAAGGGCTGCAAGCCAAGGGTGATGACACACAACCCCGGAGCATCACATGTGGCACATGATGATACTTAAAAGGGAACTTGGACAACGGGTCTGAAATGCAAGCACCGAAAGCTACGCTGGGCCAGGCTGCTCCTCCAAATTCTCAATGCCTCTCTTCCATGCGGAGAATCGTCAGTGACTTTGCCTCATACCCAAAAACATTTTGGCGCAAGCTTGAAACTGAATGTTCATGTGATAATAAATACAGTGGTACCTTGTATAAATGAATTAATTCGTTCCAAATGAAATTATGTTAAGCACATTTCCTTTATACAAATTTCCCATAGGAATGCATTGAAAACGACTAATCCCTAATCACGACCATTTTTATGTTGTACAGATTTGCCCCATAGGCGATTCTGTTAAGCAAATTTCCCCTATCTCCAGAATTTTTTATCTTGTACAAATTTTATGTTATACAAACCATTTGTTGTATGACGATCCACTGTAGTCTTTCTTACGCCATAGTGAACAGGTTTAAGATCACAGTCTTACATTACAATCATATTTTAATTGGAAGGTAAATTCCACCAAGCGCAATGTAATTTAACCAAATTGTAAAGGAATACAGGAGGAGGAGAAGGGCTACATCAGGAGAAGAAGGTAGATCCCTCCACCTTTGGAAATGTTGGAGCAGAGTTTAGACAGCCTTCCATCCAGGATGCTTTTGCTGTGGGCTGTTAGTTTTGGGAGGGGATTGGACGCAACAGCCTTGGCACAGTGGGGGTGGAGCGTCCCTTCCAGCTCTTACCATCCTGCGAGTCTATGCTCTGGACGGATTCCCATGATCATTGGCTAAGCTAACTGAGGCTTCTGGAGGCTGACGTCTAAAACTTCTTGAAGGCCAAACAAAGTGTTATGTGTAATTGCCTTGAACAGGCTTTCCAAGAACGACCTCCTCCAAACAGAGGCATGGCACATATTCCCAAGATACGTGCATTGCGCCACTTTGTACACACCCACAAACCCTCATCGGTGAGCATTGTTTTCAAGAAGCAACAGAGACAAGCCGTTGTGGCTGTTGTCCAGCTCCAAATCCTGTGTTCCTGGAATTTCCAGAACAGCCTCAGGGGATGCTAGCAAACAACTTTGCTACTGGCAGGCTCTGGGTTGCATTTACCCACTAAAATGTGGGAGGAATAGGACATCTTAGCTTCTAAACAGTTTGGAAGCATCACTTTTTTGGACTACAGTTTTCAAAAGCTCCTAAATATCAAGTTGATTGGGGGATTCTGGGAACTGTAGCCCAAAAGAGCCAACTTTCCCCTAAAGGTTTAATGGTCAGAAGGCATCAGGGATGGTGCCAATGCAGACCTTCCAGACAAGAATTGCTAACTTCACATCTGCCCGTCTCGGCCTGATTCCACGGTTCTATCTCTTTCCTCCAGATAGCAAGAAAAGATTTTTTTCCCTTCCTGTTCCCAGTAACCCTCAAGACTACCTTCTTTCCCTGTACTTTTTTCTTGCTAACAGCCAAAGCAAAAAAGGCCTCATAAGACAACCACTCTAAGGAGCCAAATCCTGTTGTTTTCCAGGAAAAGTCTGCCACTTCATCTGGCGTCTTCCCCAAGCTCTGCCCAAAATAGTCTCTAACATGGAATTCACAGGGTCCCTTCGATCTCTAAATTGTTTTCTTACTGTCTAGAACAGTGTTGGCGAACCTATGGCACGGGTGCCAAAGGTAGCGCTCGGAGCCCTTTCTGTGGGCACCCAACATCGCCCCCTTCACAGCCACCTGTATTCAGGTTAAATTGCTGTATTGACACTTAGCGAAAAATGTGTGGGTTTTGAATCGCAGTTTGGGCACCCGGCCTCTAAAAGGTTCACCATCAGTGGTCTAGGACAGTGATGGCGAACCTTTTAGAGACCGAGTGCCCAAACTGCAATTCAAAACTCACTGTTTTTTATTTTATTTTTTTGCACAGTGCCAATACAGTAATTTAACCTGTATACAGGAGGCTATGAAGGGGCAATATCAGGTGCCCATAGAAAGGGCTCCAAGTGCCACCTTTGGCACCCATGCCATAGGTTCGCCATCACTTTGATTACTCCAAAACAGAAAGATCAAAGGCACTCAGACAATGCTCTAATGTGCTATCTTCCTGTATTTCCCATGTTCAGGGCTGAGATCTAGGGCAGAAAGCAGGTTCCATGAGCAAGTCCTACTCAGACAGCTCAAACAGAGTTTCCTAACAACATGGGAGTCGACATGTTGAGCTTTTACCCTGGAACTCAAAAGATCCCACTCCAGCCCTTACTGAGCCATGAAAACTAGCTTTCTCAGCCTGTCCTTCCTGGCAGGTTTCAAAGAGGTCGCAGGGTTCATCCGTTGTGGCATGTATATACAGGTTTGCTGTGGGGATAAAGTTGGGATAGGGAGGTACACTGTCTTGAAAGCTTCACGGAGGTAAGAATTGACCATTAAGAACAGGGAGTAGATAATGCACAGCATGAAACACTTGACTCAGAAAACAAGATCGGACAAGTCCAGTGCATTCTCCTCTTTCAAGCAGCGCCCAAGCAAATGCCTCTGACAAACCCAACTGCAGGAACCGCAGTCCTTCCTGAATGTATGCCCCGCTAAGGACTTGGTTCTCTGAGCCTGGAGGTACCAACTGAAGTCCCTTCTGGTCCTCCCGTTTGCCCGTTCGTTTCCATTCGCCTCCAACAAGCCCTGGGGCTCTTAACGCTACACACAATCTTGCGGCTGCGAATCCCGCAAACTCACTCCGGGGCGAGAGAATCCAGTTGGACCTCGGCCTCCTCCTGCCCATCAAGGGGCTTCACGGACCACATACACAACCGAAGGCGTCTGGAAGAAAAAGCGGCGGTAGAGTCCAGCGCCCGACGGGACTCGCCCGACGCCCGCTTGCTTGCCCGGATCGGGGCTGCAAAAAAAAGCTCCGGGTGAATTCTCGGGGCTTCCCCTACTCCTAGTCCTCCACCCTCCGGAGACTCCGTTTCCGAACTGTTTGCTGCCTTGTTCCACCCGGCCCGGCCCCGCCACCCGCCCCTCCGGCCCGGGCGCCCACCTGTTCTCCGGGCGGACGCTGAGCAAGTAGTTGCGCCTTTCGGGCCGGTTCTCGGCCAGCGGCCCGTTGTCCTCGCCGTCGCTCCCTGTCCCGCCGGGGCTGTACGCGGAGTAAGGCCCGTTGCCCGAATAGGAGCGGCCCAGGGGCCTCCGCCGGGAGCCCATCATCCTCTGATACCCCCCCCCCGCCGCCGCCGCCGCCGCCGCGCAAAGCCACGGCGCGTTCCCACCGACGGAGACCCGGAGCTTGGCGCGGCGCGGCGGCCGTCAATCAGCCGAGGCGGGCGGCCACCCCGCTATTTATAGTCGGCCCGCACTTGGGGCTGTCGATCAGGGGGAGGCGGGCGGACCCGGGCCCGTCCCGTCCCGTCCCGTCCCGTCGTCCCGTCGGGGCTGGGCAGCTGCCCTGGTGAGGAGGCGGAGGCTGGGGCCGGTCGGGGAGAGTCCCGGGCGCCTGCGGCGGCGGCGGTCGGGAGCTTTTGGACCGCTGGGAAGCCCCTCGAGGATGGGCCTGGGGTAAAGGAGTAGGATGGTGGCAGTGGTGATGAAATGCAGTTTGACCCAACTCTATACTTATTTCTGTATATATTGCAAAGTTGTATGCAGACTTCTGCATGTAATCAAGTGGTAGTCTTGATTTACCATATTTGGATATGGTCCTTCACACCAGTATATCACAGGGCAATTCACCTTAAATAACCAGAATAAAATACAACAAAAATATTTCAGCAAAGACCCATAACTGAAGCAAAATCGTATTGTAACTCCACCAAAACCAAACCAGACAGTGAACTACTACCCAACTGTAATATTTACAATGCAGTTGCATGGCCCCAGTGGTTTGACATGATCTGGCTGTTCCAATAGGGCAGCTATTTAATGATTGCTAGAGTCCCTGCTGAGCTGCCTAGATGCCCTGAACACATACCATCTCACCTGATCTCAGAAGCTAAGCAGGGTTGGGCCTGGCTAGTACTTGGATGGGCAACCACCAGGTGCTGTAGGCACCTGGAGTAGGAACTGGCAAGCCACTTCAGTATTCCTGCCAAGAAAACTCCACGGACATGGGGTCAAGAAGAAGAAGAAAAAGAAGAGACCCTATTGCTTTAGGGATATTTCAAATTTTGGGGGTTAAGACCCTTGCCCCCACCAGAAAAATAAAGAATAGAGTGTCTGTGAAGATTCTCAGTCATCCAGGTGAGTTTGTCTGTAAGTTGAGTCATGGTAACTGGACTTGTTTTTCTTGAGATATAGCAAAAGTAGTCCAGTTGCCATGACTCAACTTCCAGACAAGAAGAGAGTCACAAACATAATAGGATTGGCTTACTGCACATTGAAGCTGATTGCTCACTAGGACCATGCCATTTAAAGGTAGTATCTATAACTACTTGACTACACCACTGCGATGGCCAAATGGGGAAAGGGATTAAAACACTCCTCTGGATGTCTTTTGTTCATGCTAAAGAAAACAGTTCAAGTGCATAATAAGAGGGTGATCTTGAGCAGGAGGGACTATGTTGGGAGTAGAGATGGTTTTAGAATCATGTTGCCTCACTGTTCAGAAGAATTAGCAGGTGCTGACCTCGCGGGGCCATGTTAGGTATGACATGCCTCATAAGCAGGGTCTGATCCCAAGTGTTCTTGGGGATACTATTCCAACCTTTCTCTTCCCTCCATCTCCCAAGTCTCTTTGCAAATTAGCATTACTGCCACACTCTTGGGAATTTGAGCTACACCCACACTTTGTCTACACTGCAACCACCCTTTTGATTCAGATGGGTGCATCAGCATTTCCCCGGCACTAGACTGAGAAAATTACCTTTCCTGCAGTTTCCCAGACTGCTAGCTGGCATGGATCTTGTCATGCTGGCTGGGGTTCTGAGAGCCATAGCCCAATATCGTAATTTTCCAAACTTGGATTGGGATGCTGCAGGAACCAGGCAAGGGCACGGGGCTTGGCCTGACCCGTTATGCATCAAGGCAGCAGGTTCTGGGTATCATTAAAAAGCTGCACAGGGCTTGTTATTTTAACTGACATTACTATCAATCCTACCAACACACCTTCCAATCCCTAACAATAAGGGCGTTTATACACGACCCCTAAGCTCTGCCGCAAATGGCTGCAAGCTCCGGACCTTAAAAATGTTTACCCACCAGCTCTGGACTTTGCAGACAATTAAGTGCGACCCCGCCCACTTAGCGCGACCAAACTGCACTTTTCTTGTACCTGCTTTTTGGATGTGACAAATATTTGATCCGGTGTAAGGATAGTGAGTGCGGGGCTCTCCTGGCTTCTGTTTGTTCTTTTTTTGCGCCCCGCCCCTTTAAGAGATCTGAATGCTGCCGGGAACAAAACAGAGGTAAACCGGCATTCTTTTCTTTCTTTTTTCTCCCTCCCTCAGGCAGCCAGCAACCAGGAAGTGCAGAGGGGGGTGGGGACAGAGGAAGAGCGACGCACCCCTAAGATCTCTGGTCCGAATTTAAGTGGCCAGCGGATCTTAGGGGTCGTGTAAAAAGGCCCTAGTGTTGGTAAGATTCCCTGCCTCAGTTGCCAAAATATGTGCAGGCACCATTGGCTGAACCAACTCATATAACAACATGTCTTGGGCAGATGCTGGAAAGACATATCTTGGTGACAGCATCACCTGCTGCTTTTAAGACCCTGGTTTTTAGAGAGGCATTTGGCGATCATTAGTTGTTTTTTGTGCCGCTGTCTGACTGTTCATTATTACTAGTTTTTGTGGTGTTTGTTTGCTATTTGTTTGTTTGTTTTCTATTTTTATTGGATGATGTGTCTTTTTATAAATATGATTGTTGTACACTGCCCGGAGTTCCTCTGGAAGACGGGTGGTATAAAAGTATAGATAGATAGATAGATAGATAGATAGATAGATAGATAGATAGATAGATAGATAGATAGATAGATAGATAGATAGATATAAGGGAAGGCCCCAAACTCATTGTCTCACATCTCTAGTTACAACAATCAGATCGCAAGGAATGGAACAGACCCTTCATTACCTGAGCACTGTCATCAAGTACAGTAAGTAGAAGATAGAGGCTGGGATAGACAACATTGGATACTTGTTTTGATGAAAAGTTGGACCTAAGAAAGAGAGAAATGTATACACTAGGGTCTTCTCTACTGATCATACAGTACTCATTCTGTGTCCCCTCCTGAGAGGTCCTAGGTCATCAAATCAAGCAAGCCCAGACTCTCTCTAAAGCCAACAGTGACAAAACTGAGGCTATCATACTTTGGGTGAGAAGACAAGACTCGCCTGGAAAATACAATAATGCTAGGAAAAAAGTGACCACAGCAGGAAAAAAGGAAGACCAAAAGTGAGATAGTTTGACTCAATGAAGGCCTTGAGTTTGCAAGAGATGAGCTAGGATGTTTCAGGGCATTTTGGAAACTACTCATTCATAGGGAGTCTGTGAAGATTCTCGGTCATCCAGGTGAGTTTATCTGGAAGTTGAGTCATGGCAACTGGACTTCTTTTTCTGGAAGAAAAAGAAGTCCAGTTGCCATGACTCAACTTCCAGACATTCATAGGGAGGCAGCGGGGCAGCGCATAACAATATCCCTCTCCATTGGTGTCTGTAGGTTGCCCTTGTTTTCCCCTGCAGTTTCTTATGCAAATCGGATGACGCTCTCACCCATGGAGATGCCTGTGATATTCTCATTTATCTGTAGGTTCCTTCCTTCCTTTCCATCAATAAAAACTGACAGCCCTCAACAGCCATCTCATGAGTTCCTCACCCTAAGCCCTGCACTTGGCACCTTAAGTCCTTCTTTCTTTAACTAAATGCGCCACCGACACACCTGATCATTTCTTATGGTTCAGCTCTCCTCATTTTCTTCCTCAAATATACCGTCGGTCTGGGTGAGAGGTACTGATTGACCCAAGGACAACAAGGAAGCTTTATGATTCACCCAGGATTTAAATTTGGGTCTCCTTGTCCCACGTTCAACCAGTGAATAAGGTCAATTATTTTATGGAGCCACAAATATGCTGCCCACCAAACTTGTGGACAATCTTTAACAATGGTGCAAGTGGGACAAGCGCTAAAGAAAAAAAAGTTGAACAGCCAGAAGGAAGGTTTGACTTATGAGATATCTTACCCTGCATTAACACATCAGGTAACTGTGAACAGAAATTCTCTTTTGTTGCCTTCCTCCCCCTAATTTTATCCTACCAGCCAGTCTAGCATTTGGAACTAATACAATTTCTGGCCAGATCTAGTCAAAGCACCTAGTCAGAGCCATCCTGCCATTTTTATGTTATCGGCAAAGCTCTCGACTCTAAGGGCCTTTCTCATATCTTCCAAAGCAGTCAGGATGTTCTCTAGGGTTATCAACCTGCCTTTCAGAAATGCAAACAGAGATCTGAGCTCACAGATTGTCGTTTAAAAAGCCTAACATCTCTTTGATTGTTTTGGCAGCAATGCGATTCAAGTTTTTTTTTCCAAACTTCCTTGGTGTCAAACTGATGAAACAGACAAGCGATTAAATCTTACAATAAACAGAGATGATACGCATAATGCAAGAGACGTCTGCTAGAATATTCTTGTGTCATGCATTTAAAAGAATAGTCTAATGACTTGCGTTCCCAGCTTTGAACAAAGTTTGGCTCTGTTGCTGTCAAACTTTCTGCAAATGTGCAGAGGGGCTGGATGCAGTTCTCACATCCTTACTAGAGCAATGAAGTCATTCTGGAACAGAACAAGGCCAGGGCACTCCCTTAAGTTTGCACGCATGCCAACAAATTAGGAGAGCCATCACACCTGTTTGAAATGAACAAGATCCCAGGCAGTGGCTTATGACCAGGACAGAAGGGGTGCCCCCCATTCCAACCTACAAGCCACACATGGTTCTAGACTGGACTTTGCCATTCCCAAGCAGAGTTCGGAAAGCACTGAATGGATACTACCAGTCAGTTGGGTGGGTGGGCAGGCATTTTCTCTTATCCACAGTTCTCATTATCCACAGGAATGTTAAAAATGGAGGGTTTGGGGCAATGGTGGACCAAGGAAGCAATCCTATAAATACTTAAGCAAAGGTGAGTCTCATTTAGGTTGGGCTTACTGTTGAATTAAAAAATGCATCGAGTTACACTTCTAATGGGATTGGGTGCTGTGCAGGTCTCAGACACCACATAAAACATAAATGCACATAGGCACAGCTAATGGTAGATTTTTAGCTTTCCACCTCTGCAACAAATACACTCATGATACAGTACGTGGGTCAAAAATACCGGAAGACTTGAGAGTTCTACTTCTACCCCATCTTTTTGTGTCGCCTTATTTGTTGCGAGAGCGGGAGTGGCATCAGTTGGGTGACTTTGAAAACCGAAACTTTGTCCCTGGGAAGGGGGGAGTGGGGAGCCTATGCCAGTCATGCTCATTAAGGTCCATTAGATCATCTCCAAAAGCTCATTTGATAAGTTGGAAGAGAGGCTTGAAAGTGAGGGGCCAGGGAGCAGAGATGTTAAGCCCCCCTACAAGACTCGAGGATGCTGGAGATAAAAGCAGTCATTAGCAAGGCACAAACAAAGGGCACCCCAAGCATGTCAACGCGCCTCTCCTCTGAAATGAAATGAAATAACCTTTTACATAATCCCATTAGCATTTTCATTTAAAATGATGGCATTTGAGCAGATAGTTAAAAGAATGCCTTTCCCTTTCCCTAGCAGAAAGGCCAAAGGTATTTAATCTGATTTAATAACAAGGAAGACAAGAACATGCAGAAGAACTTTTGAGTCAGCTATAGATTAGAATAGCTAGCATTTGCGAGGAGTTCTGACTCTGTTGAGGTATGGTTGAATTGCGCTGCAGGAATGAAAATGGCCAGAGAGAGAGCTTCTTTTTCTATGATTTTGCCATCATAAAACTGCACCCAGTAGTGGCCCTGTTAGGGTTGCTTATCTTGGGCTTTTGGCTGATGACAATAAAAATTACAATAATTCCCTATGAAACATAAAGTAGCCATGCGGTATGTTAAGTAAAAATAAAACTCAGACCACTGGAATGCTACTATAAGGTGCCGCAGGTGCAAATCAACAGGACTGGAGACCAAATGAGTGGCTACCAGGAAAGGAGAGAGTGATACCAGCCCAGACGTAAACCATAAAATATGCAAAGTACTGTAACAAGTCCTTTTTAATGCGGAGAATACTGGTGAATCAGACCGCGGAAGCTGCTTGGATGAGTAGCGAAATGTTTCAATCTCACAAGAAAATATGTCCAGTTGCCATGACTCAACTTTCAGATAATCTCACCTGGATGACTGAGAATCTTCACAGACAAACCCCTTTTTAATACGCAAAGGAGGCACTCATTTCAGAATGGTGACTGATGACTCCATGCCCTAACTGTGATTTGCATTAGCAAGGCAAGTGGTAATTAAAGTAAACCTATTTGGAACCCCATCAATAGAACCTGTGGAGCAGCTGACTCATCAAGAGCCTACTGATGCCATGAGCCTACTCTAATTTGATTTACTATGCTGAAAGACAGGATTTTGGCCATGGTTGGAAAGGGGAAAGAGGTCAAAGATTTGCTATGGTGATCTGCAGAAATTGTTTCTTACAATAGCTGATCCTGTAAGGACTACGGGCACCATCATCCTGCCTGTATAGGCAAAACAGAGTGCACGGCAACATTTTAAATATAGAGTAATAAAAATAATAATCAACAATGTGCCATTTCTCCATTGTCCAGAGAACTATGTAGCAAAACTGACAGGCGTTTGGAAGAGGTTTTCTCTTTGTTTTTTACAACTCTCTTGTGTCATAAGCTAAATGATCGGTAAATCCTTATACCGAGAAGGAAACTGACTGGCCCTGTAGTGGAGTCTCCTTGCTTGGAGAGGCCCAGGGTGATGATTGGCTAGTATAATAAACAAGTCTGGGAAGAAACTGTTGGGCATAAATGCAGAGATATGCAAAAAGTCAGCAGTGTTACTGCCTGGATACACAACTGAGTGACAGCCAAAGACCTGAGAGAAGCAGGCTCCATTTCTCCAGGATGTCAAGCCGAATTGCAGAAGAAAGCAAGCCATGCTTGCTAGAAAAGGACTGATTATGCATCAATACTTTCATACACATTTGCCTTTTCTAAATATCTTGCCTGTAGCACAGTAATACAGCTCCATGGCAAGGTGGCTTCTGAAATGATATACTGGATATATGCCCTGCATCACTATCAAACACTAATAATCAAGCAATGTCCCAATTGACCTCACAAGAGCCCTGTGGCACAGTGTTTAAATGCCTGTACTGCAGGTAAAACTGTGCTCACGACCTGGGGTTCAATCCCCGGTAGCAGGCTCATGGTTGACTCAGCCTTCCATCCTTCCGAGGTCAGTAAAATGAGTACCCAGCTTGCTGGGGGTGGGGGGAGCAATGTGTAGCCTGCATTACTGCAATTTAAACTGTAAACTGCCCAGAGACTACTTGAAGTGGTATGGGGTGGTATATAAGCATAACACTTTGCTTTTTGCTTTGGAGGAAAAGTGGGGTAGAAATAAATCAAACGGGCTAACTAATGGGAGCTGTGTCTATACCCATCCAGAGGGTACAATGTTGAGAAGAGCTGGGTTGTTCAAGATCCCTGATTAAGTATAGAGTATTCTTAATCTTGAGGGCAATAAGCAATGTTCCGGATCAGAAATACGCATGAATGCACTAAGGGACCCCTCGGTGCTCAAGACTGCCATTTCACGCAAATTGCAGCTGCTAGGTTCTGAGCTGTTGGTGGCACACTGTGGGCCAATTACATTGCTGTGGTATCACCTTAAGGGAAAAGAAGCACCATGCCTTAGCTTCTAAATCCTTGGAGGACAGGACTTTGGCTGAGCAAATGAGAAGACAGCAGGCAGCAGAGTGTTCACCAACATGCAAGGTGGGAAAGGTGGAGCTCATTAAGTGATATTTGAGACATTCCTAGTGAAATGAGGAAAATAAGGTTGTTAAAAGCATGTCCTACTTTTTGCTTACCACACCTATGAAGATGACACATAAGAACATAAGAAGAGCCCTGCTGGATCAGGCCAAAGGCCCATCTAGTCCAGCTTCCTGTATCTCACAGTGACCCCACCAGATGCCTCTGGGAGTGCACGAGACTAGATCTCTGTCTCCTGATACCTCTCCCCTGCATCTGTCCCTTGAAGGACCCTGGTTTTAAGCCTGGAGATGACACATCCCCATCATGGTTTGTAACCTGTGATGGACTTTTCCTCCAGGAATCTGCCCAATCAAACTTGCACATATACCTGTCATTATTTGCTCTCCATTCTGCTCTGCTTCTGCAGCTACAATTGAGTGATTTATGGGACAAACGTCCCTGGTCCAGACTCCTGGCAGCCCTGTGTAAGGAAAAGAAAACAGATATTGGGTGACTTTCATTGCCAATTGTTTTAGTTCTGTCTTCCTGTCTGAACTTCCCTTTCCTGCTAAATACTTTGGGCTGCTTTGCCTGGACTATGGCTCTCTTCTGGACCTCGGTTCTGCATTGATTAATTTCATCTTCTTGCATTTTTTTTAAAAAACAGGTTGCTCAGTTAAATCTGAACATCGGCATATTTAAGCTCTGCTCCTCATCTGAAACCTCTTTTCATCAGCTATGTATCTTATAAGAGAAATATGAAGATTTCTTTATCACCACCCAGCTACAGCCTGTCAACTGCTGATTAGCCATTTTTCACTGTCTGTATTTTAATTAATTCATGGAGCAGGAACGGGCAAACCACTCCAGTATTCCTGCCAAGAAAACTCCATGGACATGAGGTCATGAAGAGTCAGTCACGAGTCACGACTATAATGACACAACACATTTTAATTAATTATTTTTATTTATTTATTTTGCCTTTCTACCTTCTTGGTTTTACAGATTACAAGCCACCCACCCACCCATTTCCTAGAATTCACCTATATCTTCTAATTTAGTATGAGCAAAAGGCTTTTTATTACAACACAACTGTTGATCTGTTTCTCTATGCTAGGATATAACTGACACTGCCCAACAACAATTCCTGATTATTTATTTATTTATTTATTTATTTATTTATTTATTTATTTATTTATTTATTTATTTATTTAAATTATTTAAATTATTTATATAGATAAGCTGATGATCGATGTTTGCATCCACTGTGGACTTTCAGTTCCCCCACATCCCTGCACCCATGGGGACGCAAACATACACCAGTGGAGGTAACAATCTGTGCAGCTGATGAAGTAGGCTGCAGTCTTCAAAAACCCAGGGAAAATAACACTTGCCAATCTTTACAGTGTTGCTAGGCTGCAATAGACTAACATGGGTGCACTGGAAATTTTAGAAAATAGGCATCCTAAAGAAGAAATAATGTCCTCTGTACCCAAATAACGTTATGCATATATTTATTCATTTCCACACACCCTACCTTGCTCCTAAAATAAGGACCCAAAACAAATTGCAAGATTAAAAATTAAATAGTACGAAAAGGTATGAAAAATAATGACAATTTTTAATAAGAATCAAACACTTGTGATATTAAAATTAGTAGATGTAATCAATACAAAAACACATTAAAACAACGGGAACACTGCAGTCTCATTTTAAGAACCTGCTCACAGGGAGGCAGGCAGGCAGGCACTAACAGAAAGCACGTCTGAAAAGGAAGTTGTCCATTTGCTTGGGGAAGGACAACAGAGATGGGGCCAGTTGGGTGTCCCGTGGGAAGGAGTTTCAGAGTCTGGGAGAAGGGAAAGAGTAAGACCCCCCCCTCCCATGTCCTCACCAAATGTCCCTGTGAAGATGGTGGGACTGAAAGATTTATTGAAGGAATTGCTATAAGTGTGCCTTTGACAGCTTGATCAACCAGGAAATTTAGATCCTAGCAACTATGTAGTCCAGTGTTGGCGAACCTATGGCACAGGTGCCCAAGGTGGCACTCGGAGCCCTTTCTGTGGGCACCTGACATTGCCCCTTCACAGCCACCTGTATTCAGGTTAGATTGCTGTATTGGCTCTTGGCAAAAAAATTAGTGGACTTTGAATTACAGTTTTGGGCACTCGGTCTCTAACAGGTTCACCATCACTTATGTAGTCTTTACAAGATGGTCTTTCAAATCCAGATTTTAGGGCAGGGGGTGGGGGTCAGCAACAGCACTGTGGTATTCACTTCCCAGTAATAGAGGTGGAGAAGCAGGATTGGTATTTATCCCTTTTTAAAAAGTTGTATATTCCACCATGTAATCTTCTTAAACTTAATTTGAAAAGAGAACCTCCAGAAACATAAAGTGGAAATTTTACTAAAAGGAAAAGCTACTTGGGGAAACAGTTGTGCTGTTGTTTTTAAACGCATAAGCAGCTATTCTTTTTAACATTTACAGACCTCTTCTCAAAGAGCACTCTCAAGACAATGCACGATAAAATCCGGCATAAAATGTAATAATAATAAAAGGACACAGTAAGAGACGATAAGAACACCCTGCAGTGGGAGCTAATGGCGCAAATGGGGACACAAGTGTCCAAATAAAGTTTTTAAACCCTTTAAAAATAATCACAAAATGGTGGTCTTGTTGAGGACAGCTTGTGCTCTTGTATATAACTGATCACATTTTGAAGCAGAACCCTGGGGAGCTATTCTTTTGGACTACTGGGGTAGCATCTTTATTAGGCCAAGCAAAAGGCATGTGGTGGGGAAGGGGGACCCACAAAAAAAAAAGCACAAAGCTACCTCTACATCTGTCCATAAAAAGCAAGCAAAGTAGATGGAAGCGGAGGGGCATGTCAAGGGTTAGGGTTAGGGTTAGGGATGTGAATGCTTGTTGTCTGCATGTTGTTTTAGCAAAGTTCTGCTTATATACCGCCCCATACCAGTTCAAGTAATCTCTGGGTGGTTTACAGTTCAATTACAGTATGCAGGCTACACATTGCCCCACCCACACCCCAGCAAGCTGGGTACTCATTTTACCGACCTCGGAAGGATGGAAGGCTGAGTGAACCTTGAGCCTGCTACCTGGGATTGAACCCCCAGGTCGTGAGCACAGTTTTACCTGCAGTACAGGCATTTAACCACTGCGCCACGAGGGGCTAATGCAGGAAGGATGCCACAGACAAAGAAATGGGGCTCTTGGGGGATAATATAAGTGTATCCAGCACATGTCCCAGTTCTCTGATCTGCTTTTTATTTAACCAACAATTTATTTATTTATTTATTTATTTATTTATTTATTTATTTATTTATGCATTTGTATACCGCTCCCATTTCCCAAAGGAACTCTGGGCGGTTCACACAATAGGCTTAAAAACAGACAACAATAAAACAATATAAAATAGTAAAATAGTGCTGGGCAAGAGGCAAAAACTTAACAACCAATTGTTCGGCCTTGTCTAGATTAGATTTCAGTTTGTTTCTTCCAATCCATTACTGCCACGGGAAAGGGATCTAATATGAAGTCAGTTTCCCCTGAGAGCGATGGTCTCTCAGCTTGACCTACCTCAGAGGGATGTTGTGAGGAGACGTTGTCTACTTGGCCTTGATCACATTAGTGGAAAGGGAGGATATAATCACAAGTACTGTATAACACATAATTGAATTAAAAGTGTTCTGCTTATATACTGCCCCATACCACTTCAAGTAGTCTCTGGGCGATTTGCAGTTTTAATTAAAGTATGCAGGCTACATATTATGCAAGATACAAATAAGTATCCCCAGCATACTGTTGTCGCTGATGGATGTTGTAGCTCAAAAAACATCTGTAGGGCTGTATTTCCCACATCTTTATTGAAAAGCAAAGAAGGATGGTCCCTGCTCTGGACTGCCTAGGATTGGTATTTGCGAATTTATTTCTTGCTTTTGTTTTCCATTTGGTATGGTGTTCATTGGACCATTTTCAGTGTTTGTATATTTACTGATTTTTTAGCTTTAAATGCAACTTTCTCATGATGTAAACTGCCTCGATTCCTTTTTAAGGAGAAAAGTGGGGTAAAATAGATGAATGAATATGTAAGTAACAGCAACCTCAGACTGAACTGGCAGGGTTTTTAAGAGTGAGGGGACATGTTTGTTTAATTCTTTTAAAATATTGGTACATTTACTGGTTTTTAACTTTTAAATACTGTATTGTCCTTTTAACTATGCAAGCTTTCTTGGAAACTTGGTAAGAAGATAAGTGAGGTAAAAGTATTTTAAATAAATAAGTGGATACATAAGAAACAGCAGCAGTGAAGGGACATGTTTAATTCTTTTTAAATATTTGTATATTTACTGTTTTTAACTTTTACATAGTGTCCTTTTAAGGATGCAAGACTCCTTGGATACTTTTAAGAAGACAGCTTTGTAGTTTGTAAACATTGTCTGAGGCATGCTGCCTTGGGCGGGTGGATAATAATTTTAAATCTCCTGGCTTTGTTATTTTGCTATTCTTTGTTGTAAACCGCCCAGAATAGCCCTAGGGCTAGACGGGCGGTATAAAAGTCAAATAAATAAATAAATAAATAAATAAATAAATAAATAAAAGAAAAATGTGTGAGCGACAGTTGGTGTGGGGGGACTGAACAGCGAAAGAGGCGAGGACCAGGGGTTGTAACAGGGTCTCTCTCTCTCTCTCTCTCTCTCTCTCTCTCTCTCTCTCTCTCTCTCTCTGTGTGTGTGTGTGTGAGAGAGAGAGAGAGAGAGAGTGTGAACTGTGTGTGTGCGTTGAGGGGACAACGATATGTGGGCGGCCTTCCTTCCACTGCCAGGGGCTGGCGAGCCCTGGCTTGTGCGTTTCCTCACATACAGACTCTTCTCTCTCTCACTCACTCTCTCTCTCACACACACACAAACGGTGTGTGTGTGTGTGTGTGTGTGTGTGTGTTTTTGAGGGGAGAGCGATTTGTGGGCAGCCTTCCTTCCGCTGCCCGGGAGCTGCCGAACCCCGGCTTGTGCGTTTCCTCACACACACACTCGGTGTGTGTGTGTGTGTGTGTGTGTGTGTGTGTTGAGGGGACAACGATTTGTGGGCAGCCTTCCTTCCGCTGCCGGGGGGTGGGGTTAGGGTTAGGCTTGTGTGTTTCCTTTGACACTTAGACACACACATGCACACTCGTTTGTGTGTGCGCGTGTCTGTGTGCTGAGGGGACACTAGGTGGGCAGCCTTCCTTCCGCTGTCCCCGCGCAGGGGGGGGGTGCGGTGGCGGCGAGGCCCGACTTGTGTGTTCCCTTACACACACACACACACACACACGCTCGGTGCCCGCCGGGCAAAGCCTCCCTCATCCCTCTCACGACGGGGCCACCCTCGCTCAGGCCCTGCCTGCCCGCCCGCCACAGTGTGGGCGAAGCGCGAGAGGCGCGCTTGCTGGGCCAGGCCCCGCCCCCCCCCCGCCCGCCCGCCCGCTCGCTCCCCTCCCGCGCGCGCGCGGAAGCCCCGCCCCCTCCTCCCTCCCTCCCTCCCTCCCTCCCTCGGCCCCTCCCTCCCTCTCCGCCGCCATGTTGAGGCAGTCGCTGCTGCCCGGCGCTGGGTGAGGCCTGTGGCGGCCGGGCGAGCGGGCGAGCGGGCGAGCGAGCGAGGGAGGCCACCGGGGGCGGGAGCTGGCCTCGGCGTCGGTAAGTGGAGGAAGAAGAAGAAGAGAGAAGGGGGCCACCCCCATCCCCCAGGGAGGGCTTCGAGGGGGCTGCCTCTCCTCGCCTGGGCCACCCCACCCCGCCAATATCTATATCTATCTATCTATCTATCTATCTATATATGTATATATCTATATATCTATATCTATATATCTATATCTATATCTATCTATCTATCTATCTACACACACACACACACACACACACACACACACACACACACACACACACACACACACACACACACACACACACCGCTGCCTGACAAGGGGCCTTTCGGAGGCTCCCCCCCAGCCCCCCCCCCCCAGAGTGGCCAGCTAGCCAACCAGCCCGCTAGCCAGCCCATGAGAGGGAAAGGGGGGGGGGAGAAGGGGCTGACCTCCCCCTCCCTCCCTCCTTTCCCACGACCCCCCCATCGCCCACCCTTCTGGGAGACAGAGAGAGAGAGAGAAGACACGCGTCTCTGTCGCCGGTTTACGTGTGCAAGGACCTGAAACCCGGGCAAGCCCCCCTCGGTGTGGCGGCCGCCGCCGCCGCCCTCCTTCTAGCCCAGGATAAAAGAGAGAGAGAGAGAGAGACCCCAAGGCAGGCTTTTTATGCCCTTCCCTGCACAAGGCAAGGGGGGAGTGGGTGGGTGGGTGGGTGGATAGAGAGGAAGGGTCTGCCCCCACCCCCGCCTCGTGCATGCCTTGGGTCTGCAAACAAGATCGCCTTGTGTTTTGGGTCTCTCTCTGTCTCATCTCGCCCCCCCCCCCCAGACGTTTCACAAGTCGCCTCCATCAAGAAGGGACAGGGGTGGCCCCGTGCAGGAGACGCTGTGTGACAACAGCACCCACACTCCCCACACACACACACCCCTGCCTGGATCTGAGCGAGCAGGAGCCTTCCTTCTGGGGGTGAGAAAGAGAGAGGGGTGGTGGTGGTGGTGGTGGTGGTGGAAGGGGGTCCCCAAAGGCCATCTAGGCCAGGCATGCCCATACGTCGGCCCCTCCTGAGGTTTGGACCACCACAACTCCCAGAATTCTAAGCTTAGATTGCCAAGGGCAAAGGACTGGAGGAGTGGCGGTCCAAAACATCTGGAGGGCCGAAGTTTGGACATGCCTGATCAAGGCGAAGGGAAGGCCAAGGGATTCCCTACCACCACCCCTGTGGACAGGTCAGGAGGCCAGGCCCCTTTTTGCGCTGGTGGTGCATCTCCGGTGGGCCGAGGCAGAAAGAGGAAGCCCAGGAGGGGCCGTGCGATGGGCACCTGAGAGTGTGTGTGTGTGTGGGGGGGGGACATGTTGTGTCTCTCGTGGTGTGTTCCTTTGGTGGGAGATTTTCTGTGCTTCGCAGACTGTGCATTTTTTTCTTACTTGGTTACGCACGTGGGCAAGGCGCCACAGCCAGCTTATGGAAGATAAGGCTTTTGAGAAGGACTAGTTAAATGGCTGTTGGAGGGTGTATGTTTGTGTGTGTGTCTACGCGCGCGCGCGCGCGCACGCACACACACACACACACACACACACACACACACACACACACACACACACACACACACACACACAGTTGCAGGAGAGGGCCGTTGGCTGCTGTGCCTGTGCCCACCGTGTGGCCTTTACATAGGGGCGTGATAGGCCAGAAGGTCAGACTAGGTAGGCCTCTGGTCTGGTTTGCCACAGCCCTTCTTAAGTTCCTAGTCCTAGTTTTCTGCTGCATCTATCAGTATAATCCATATATTTGCAAATACATTTATGTAACACAGGAGGGTTTCTACGCATGCATTTAAAAAAAATCCACAAAGCGATACTAACCTTGCATAAATCGAACTGTCCTGCTGAATCCTCTGCTCAGTCCAGCGAAGCTGTCCACTTTGGTCTCTGATTCTTCTCAACCGTCTGCTTCTTGACAAACACTTTTATCAAATATTCTCCCTGTTACTGTGCCATAAATATCAATGTACCTAGTCATCCTCTCCTCCTTGTGGCCAGCCTATTGGGTTTTCCACTCTCCAACCTCTAACTTGTATGAAGACGCCTCAGGAAGAATCATGGTCATCGTATAATGAACTCTCCTGACCTATAGCTACCAGCCACATGAAAGAAAGAAATTTGTTACCTTATGGGCACTAGTCTTCATGAAAAATATTCCTTTATGTTTCAGCTGCATAGTAGAAAATTCCTAGAGCACGCTGAACCCCAGAGCAACCATACTGTGTAGCTCATGGTTGTTGTTTTTTCATTCGTGTTCCGAGAAACATTAGTCAGGGCTCTTGAACTATTTGTAGTCCCATATTAAACATCTGTTAACAATTAAGTACATTTGTAAACTCATCTGAGTACCACTTTTCCCCCTGTGAAGAACTTGAAGCATTTCACAGGCAAAGGGGCTGAAAACCTTTTTTAAAAAAACCTAGGTTGATTCTGTCCTTATATTACAAGCGACCTATGGTAGGTCTCCTAGCTTTGAATTCTGAACTCAGAATTTTGGTCATAAAATAATGGAAGTTTGAAGGGGCCTATAAGGCCGTCAAGTCTAACTCCTTGCTTAGTTCAGGAATGCAAATCAAAAGAGACCTGTCAGGTGGTTGTTTAAATTTCTCTTGAATTACTGCAGTGTTGAAACTGTTACCACCACTCAAAGTAATTGGTTCCATTGACCATGGCACTATGTAAGATCACAGCCCTTGCTTATCTACTCTAGAACCACAGTGAACAAGCCGTGGAACCCAGAGACTAATTTCCATCTCCCATGCCCCTCTCAATTCCAACCCCCCCTCCCCACAAAATTGTTGTCTTGAGAAGTTGATTTCCAGTTTTGTAAAATGCATTCATGGAGACAAAACTAGTGATGGGCTGTGAAGATTCTCAGCTGTCCAGGTGAGTTTATCTGGAAGTTTAGTCATGGCTACTGGACTTCTTTTTTGAGAGATGGAAACGTTTCGCTGTTCATCCAAACAGCGAAACGTTTCTATCTCTCAAAAAAGAAGTCCAGTAGCCATGACTAAACTTCCAGATAATGACAGGGACTGTTCTTTTTAAAGAGAATTTTGCTCTCGTTACTTTTTTCTTTAATTTCCTTCCTTTCTTTCTTTTAGTAAAAAAAAAAACACACACACACACATTGCTTTGGGGCAGGGAAGCTTTGGACCATAAGTACAGAGGGGAACACATGCAATTCATGGGCTGTGTAGTTCTTCTCTCTGCCCTAGAAAAAGTCCTGCTATGTGTAGGCTTATTCATAGAATTGTAGAACTGAAAGGGACCCCAGTGTACTGTAATTAAACCCAGCCTAGAGATATAAAATTTCTGGAAATTTTGAATCCATGGCTGGGGGAGTTGGGGGAAAAAAACAGAACAAAATGGGGGGTGTTCCCAGAGTTTCTGGAAATTTTACGTCTCTTCCAGCCCCCCTGCCAAAAGAAGAAAATAACAACTTTGTAGGTAAGATGTATACAATGATGGTTGTAAGCAAGTGGGAGGTGCCCATACCATGCAGCTCTTTGCTTGAATTGGCCTGTAAAGTCCAACCTCATCGGACCTGGCGTCCATCTTGCCAAGTGAACTTTTAAGAACTCTCTCCTGGCAAATTACATCCCTTGCCATGTTTGGACTTCTAGACCTGCTTTTGAAAAAGAGAGCTTGCTGTCAAAAGCTCAGCAACTTTTTTTATTTTTCTACTAGCAGTCTATGAAGGTATCACCCATAGTCTACTTTGGAATTTATTCTGCTTATAACTCTTCTTCAGTGACACAGGGTGATGATTCTAGGGGCAATCCCTGGTGCTTTCCTATCCAATTAGTGACCAGCCTCAGATTACCTTTGGTCCAGCCCAGTGAGTACATCTCATGCAGGTGCAGAGTAATTGCCACAGACTGTTAAATAACCTTATTCTAAAACATTGATTGTATCTAAGTATGCCTTCCTGGAACTTGAGGGATTTCTTGTGATGTGGTGTGAGGAGGCTTAGAATTAAAAGCCTTTGTATCTCTTGATAGAATGAAATTCTCACAAATGGATATGGCAAGCTTGCATTAAGGTGGGAGAAGAATCCAATGTTTCAGTTGAATGATTATGCTATAATAATTTGCAGATCTTTGAAGTGGGGAAAAAGGAGTTCTTATTTAATTAAGATTGGAGCCAGATTTAGTTCTATATAGTGGATCACTTGTAATCAATGGGGACCTTAGTCATGACAATTTAGCCCTGCTGATTTCATCCCCCCCTTCCTAAATATTAAATCCAAACCATATTTTGTAGCTGAAGCAGATATGCTTGTGAAGCCAGAGAGGGCTGTTCCTAGATTATGTAAGAGGTTGCTTACTAAGACCTTGATTTTGAGATACCGATTGAACATGCTTAATTTCTGCATACAGCAAGAGCAATTTAAATGTCTTTTGTGCAGTGTTTGAATGTTTTGTTTTGATAAAGTCTAGTTGATCTCTATCTTGAATATTAGGAATGAACAGTTCATTAAGACAGACAGTTGGTCCATCTAGTCTTGTCGTTATCCGTCAGAATTGAGAATTTTCATACCACTTGCTAGTAAATCCTTGCAACCTGAGATGTCCGTGATTGATCCTAGGACAGTGTTGGCGAACCTATGGCATGGGTGCCAAAGGTGGCACTCGGAGCCCTTTCTGTGGGCACCCGATATCACCCCTTCATAGCCACCTGTATTCAGGTTAAATTGCTGTATTGGCACTTTGTGCAAAATTAGTGGGTTTTGAATCGCATTTTGGGCACTCGGTCTATAAAAGGTTTGCCATCATTGTCCTAGGATCTTATGTTCTATCATTGAGGTGTGCATTCCCCCCCCACCACTGGAATTTCAAATAAATTTAAGATTAAATGCTTAATGTACAGTACGTCAAACAGTTGCTACTCTGGATGCAACTAAAGCAAACCAGTTGCCTTGTTTCCTGTAAGACTTTCCGTTCTGCATGATGACAATTTAAAAATCCTCCTTGGCAGTTATTGCTGAGTGATGCTGGTGGTGGTGGTGGAGGAGGAGTGTGAAAAGCTTTTAGGGGTCACAATAGATCAAGCCAAGACAGAAGCTCTTCCCAGGAAAAGGAAACGGAGGCGCGATGATTTTGAATCCATGACTGCAAAGGGGCAAGGGAAATCCACATATCCGTATAGCAAAAGCAAGCCTCTGCTTTAGACCCATCTTTAACGTGGTAGTGCAAAAAGGACAAATATGAAACCTTAGAAAAGAGACTCATTCATTTATCCAGAATTTAACTCGTAGCTTCTGAATTCATACAAGTTGTGACCCTAAAAGGAAACCCAGTGGGGAGATTAGCCATGGGTCTATGGAAGAGATTGGCTTAACTGCTGTTGTGAATGAGGATGGGAGCTGAGGATGGAAGCCACTGTTTTGAGCAGCAGGAAACAGACCCTTAAGCTATCAAAAGGGAAAGTGTTTG
Source organism: Phrynocephalus guinanensis (assembly GCA_037367245.1). NCBI lineage: Eukaryota > Metazoa > Chordata > Lepidosauria > Squamata > Agamidae > Phrynocephalus > Phrynocephalus guinanensis. The sequence goes on from CM074749.1 coordinate 19,737,721, forward strand.
CCTTCTGACCAGAGGAGAGAAAGGGGCCAATAACATAGGCTGCCTTCTTGTGATCCTGCCCCCCCCCTTTTAAAAACAAGTCTTAATTCTTATGGTAATCACTGTTGTTTTCCTTCTTCTGTTTGCAATTCACCCATTCACAGGGATTCAGAAAGCAGGCTAGGATCTCTAAGTCCTCTTCTTAATCAATATTAGCATTTAAAAGAGGGCCAGAACAAGAGACTGGTGGACGCACATGTTTTTATTTCTTTCATGAGCAAAGTATTTTTCTGTGAGAAGACTCCTAGGATAGTTTTAATTTTGTTTTTGGTGTCCCCACCCCACCCCCATCTAACGCCTGGGTTTAATTACTTTGAAAATAAAGGAGGAGAATCAGCCTCCAAGTGCTTGTGAAAAAGTTAAATTCATCAGAGTCGGTTCCCTCTCTGACCTCTTTCACATGTAGGCCCCTTTAACAGCGTGATTCTTCTCAAATTACCCTTGGAACAAGAGTGAGAGTCTGGGAGTGGAGCTTGGAAAAGTTAGGCTTTTTGAACTAGAGCATTAGAATTCCTCTTCAGAAGGCCAGTGGGCTAAGAAATTCTGTCAGTCTTAGAAAATATTGTCCTAGGCTCTGGCCAGGAGTGACTTACTTTGATAAACAAATGATATAGTGTGTGAAATCCTGTTGTGCATCTCTGCGTGCACATAGATGATGATGTCAGCAGCAAATCACTGCCGATTAATGGCAGTTTTGGGGGGTACAGTGTGACAAAGTCGTGTGTACCCCAAAGTCTCCAAAGGAGGCCTTTTATCAGCAGTGATTTGCTACTGCTGCTGCTAAAATTGTGCATGCAGAGGTACGCAACAGGATTTCACCCACTGGGCATGTGTAAAAATTCTCCAGTCCTTAGTTGTGTCTTTGTTTTAATAGGGAAATTAAGGGCTGCCTTTCCATCAACCCCGTTACCATTGGGCTCGACTTTAGTTTTTGTCATTATGCACAGGCAGAAGAAGTGGAGTGCTCAGTCACTGACTTCATGTGCCACGGTGAAGGAGAGCGGCTCTCAGGAGAGTCCCTGTCATAATCTCCGACCAGCAGGGATTGTTGTCTCCAGTCCCTTGATTCAGGGACCAGGGGCGCTTGCAGAAGACAGGGTTTCTTGGGGGTTATATTCTGCTCAGCCATGAAATCAGCTGTGTGATCTCAGTGGTCTCAGATAGCTCTTCTGTAAAGAGAATAGGATGGCCCTTGGGTTCTTTAAAGGAACAAGACTGTGGGCCAGATGAACTAGCTAAAATGAAGGTATGCTTATTTCAGGCATGTCCAAAGTCAGGCCCGGGGGCCAAATGCGGCCCGTTTTCAAATTTCGAGTGACCCACAGCCTCTTCTCCCTGTCGGCTCAGCCTATCATGCATCCTTGCCAACTGGCCCCTCCCCATAACGGATGGAGGCGTCAGCTTACGGTTTTATGGTTTGCCTGCCCTCCCTGCCTCCATCCTTCCCCCAGCTACCTGACCTGGCCCCGGTTCCATTGCTGCAGCATCCTCCCCGCCACACCTTGCATGTCCTAATGCAGCTGAATAGTCCCCGCCCCCCCCCCCCCATAAATTTTTCATCTCACCAACTCTGGCCCTCCTTGCAAAAATTTTGGACACCCCTGGCTTATTTGAAGATGTGCAACTGTGGAAGATAGTGCTCACGCCAGAGTCTTGGCATTGATATTGCTGTCAAAAGGAGGGAGTGCCGTATGTGGCCTGGACAGGACCTTCTGATGTGCATCACAGGGGTTTAATCACAAACGACATTGATGTGATTAGCAGATTTTTGAAAATGAAATGTGAAGCACCCAGGAGTGGGGGGCTCAATGAGGGCAGGTTATGCTGCTCCTCTCAGTAAAAGAGTTTCTTCCTCCTTTTGCATGTCAGTGAGGGGGGGGAAAAACTCCTATCAGGGCCTCTTATGCTCCACCCCAGCAAAATAATTTTCTCTTACAAGGGATTGGATTTTTATTGAAAGTGCAAATCCCCTCCTTGCTTTCCTAGGGTGGTGTTGATCTATATGTGTGCGCACTCTCTCTTACTCACAAACACACACACACAATATGCAGTATCCATTTAAAACCAACAAATGCATTGCCAGTCAAAACATCAGCATCACATGCCTTTGAACTCCCTAGTCTGCAGTTGCCGCTCCCGCAAGGCTAGTGGCTTTTCCCTGTTGCTCGATTGCCCCACGACGGTCCGCACTTTGGGCAGCTTTGGACTTGGATCTTTCTGGCCTTTGTGCCACGCGGAGCGCAAGAATCCTCCCCTCCGCCAGGTCAGTGCAGGCAGCGCAGAGACGTGTGAGATAAAAGAGCCATGGCCTTGTACTTCCCTATCAGCCAGGAAGGGAATGCTCTAATGCATAATTTGGCAGTGTTTCCCTAATGCCTTTGGATCAACTGTGAAGCATCCGTGTGCCTCAGAGTTGTGTTCCTTCCCTCTGTGGTGTTCAAGCTGTTGCGAGTGACAACAGGGGCCGCGAAGAAAAAGAACAGCTCCCAGCACGGCACGAAGCCGTGATGCAGGACACAATGAGCGTCAAAAGCGAGGAGAGCTTTGGAATACAGAAATCTTGGTTCTGTGTTGTGACAAGAGGCAGTCCGCAACAAAGCACTGCCTTATAGCCTTTATGGACAGACCGCCTGGACCAGGGGTCTCGGTTAGCACCGTCTTGATCTCAGGGTGGTGTGTGGGAGGGTTCCAGAGCTGGAGTGGAAAGACAGAAGAAAAGCTGGTTTCCTACTCCCCCCACTTCCTGTACTGAACCAGAGCCGTTTATTGTTATGTGTTTTGCAAGAAGGACAGAAAGAAAATGGGAAACGCTCTTTCCCCTCTGCCAGGTGTACGTATATTCCTGCTTTGACCAAAGGGATGAACCTGATGGCCTTAAAAGCACCTTCCAACTCCATATTCCAAACACCACTTGTTCAGCATGAGTTGGAGTGCATTTTTAACCCTGTGGCATGCATTTCCTCCCTCCAGAAGACCATAAAACTGTTAACCGCTTCCAGAGCAGTGGCTGTGCTCATCAGCAACAAAAATAATTTAATGACATCTTACATACCTCTGGATGATTTATAGTCTTGCGTTCAAAGCACAATTGAAAAGGGCTTCCCACTGACCTCTGTTCTTTTTAAAACAAGTTCTCTTCTTTTATTTCCTTTCATTTTAATTTGTGCTACTCTGTTCTGGCTTCTCTCGAGAGTCTCCATGATACATAAGCTAGTACGTGCTTTTTTTGTGGCTGGCCAAGATTTGCTTCAAGACTGGAAGCTGGACCAGGCATGTCCAAACTTCGGCCCTCCAGATGTTTTAAACCGCAACTCCCACAGTCCTTTGCCATTGGCAATCTAAGCTTCTTGGAGTGGTGGTCCAAAACGTCAGGAGGGATGAGGTTTGGACATGCCTGAGCTAGACTTAAAGGTTTACATCTTGGAAAGTACAGCAAGGAACAACTTCATGTTTCTCATATCCCTGGATTGATGCTTCCTTCCTTCCTTCCTTCCTTCCTTCCTTCCTTCCTCCCACTATACTGCTTCAACATTTGTTCAGGAAAAATGCTCAGGCTTTGGGTTTGACTTTCACGGAGCAGAGGAGTCTCCAAAAAAGAATCTGCCCATTCCTCCTCCTCCTGTTCTGCCACAGGTGACTGGAAGGAAACAGCAAATGTTTTATTTCAAATAACTGGTTTTCTCGGTATGTTATGTGTCCTTAAAGTTCTGGAACAGGAATAGGCATTTTTAGCATACGTGGGGGTCAGTTTTCCCTCCTTGAAACCCATCTTCGGCTACATCACCCCCGAGGTGTTCTTCTGCTAAAAATCTGTTATTTGGGGGGGGGGGGGATATGAAGGGAGGCCTGCTTCCCTGAAGCTTTTGGAAGTGTGAACCTCCTTTTTAAAACGTTTTCTGGAGGTGATTAAGTTGAGAAGAAAAAGAGCTTTGGGCAAACGTATTCCTTACCAAAATGGGTGGCCAGAACCCATATGTGTGTGTGTATGTGTTTACCCAAGTGGGGGTGGGGGGTGGGAAAAGGGAAGGCCAGTGGAGATACTTTTTTTTGACAATACATTTTTGCTTTGCAGTTTTCATCATGGGGGACATGAAAACTCCAGATTTTGATGACTTGCTGGCTGCCTTTGACATTCCTGACCCAACCAGCCTGGATGCCAAGGAAGCTATTCAGAACACTGGAGAAGAGAATGAAAACCATCTCAAGCAGCCAGGGATTTGCAACGATGACAACGCGTCCCTGTCCCACACAGCCCCAGCTTCTGATGTTCCGGTGGTGAGCGTCATTGTGAAAAACACGTGTCGCCAAGAGTCATTTGAGGCCGAGAAGGAGGCCAACCACCTCGGACCGGGCCCGTTGCACAATGGTTTCCGTGGGTCCGATCTGCCCCTGGAGAGCCACAATTATGGGAAATTTGATTCCACCTTCATCAACGGCGATGGCTTGAGGAATTATCCCGAAAAGATGGAACCGTCGAAACCAGAACCGTTGCCGACGTTCAGCCAGTTCAGCCCTATTTCCAGCCCCGAGCCGGACGACGCGCTTAAGGAGAACAGTAACAGTATTGTAGATAAACACAAACATGTCCATACTCCGTATTTCCCGCCCCATCCCATGTATATTCCGTCTGGGTCCTCGGTGTTAGATCTGCTCAGTAGAACTTTACCGGAACCAGAGTTCAGTCGGTTTATGTCGACTGGACCGTCTCTCCTCGATCTCTTGAGTAAGAAGCTCCCGGGGATCTCTTGAGTAGAACCAGAATTAAGTATGTTTGATCAGTACTGCAAACGGGACCCAAAGATCGACCTGCACGGGCTGCAGGAGAGCAGGGGAGATGCGTGCCGGAGGGAAGGTGACAAGAGCCCCGAGAAGCGTGAAACCGCTAGCAGAGACCTGGGGGATGCCAACAGTTTCCACGGCGAAGGGTTGCCGCTAGGCAACGTCCATAGCAATAACGTAGGAGAAAGCAAAGTCTCGGCGCCTGAGATGAACTTCTCTTCCTCGTCCGTCCCGCCTCGGCAGCGGATCAAGCCTGCTCACTCGAAACTGTCGTCCTGCGTCGCCGCCCTCGTCGCTCTCCAGGCCAAAAAAGTCGCAGGCCTCTCGAAGGAGGATCAGGCCCTCGTGGCCAAAGAGCCTCCCGGCCCCTTGAAGGACGGCATGAAAGGAAGCCCCAAAATGCCCAAATCGCCAAAGAGTCCTCGAAGCCCCCTTGAGATGGCGAGGAAGGCCAGTAAGCAACCAGAGTCTCCCCGGAGCGTGTGCAGTGACACCAGCAGCAAAGGTTCTCCTTCGGTGGCCACCGGCTCTCCGCCCGCCATCCCCAAAGTCAGGATCAAGACCATCAAGACCTCTTCGGGCGAAATCAAAAGGATGGTGACACGGATCCTGCCGGAGGCCGACGATTTTGGCAGGTCGCCTCGAGAATCCCCTGCCGAGCACTCGGCGACGGAAGAGCTCGTGAAACCCTGCCCTTCTCCCGAACCGGGCGCCTCTGCGGAAACGGAGCCCTGCGAGGGCTTTGAGAAAGCTGCCACTCCGGAGGTGAACCTTGCGAGCCCGCAAGCCGATGGCCCGATGGCAGACATTCCTGTAAACAGTAGCCCTGGGGCATCTTTGCTGGCTCACGGCAGCGGTGGGGCAACAAAAGCAGGCAACGGAGGGCCACAGTTAAGCAAGAAGCAGACGCCGCCGACGCCACCAGGTACGGCGCCCCAGGCTTCTAACCCTGCCAGCCTTCTCCCAAAAGCGGTGCACTTGGCGAACCTCAACTTGGTCCCCCACAGCGTGGCGGCTTCCGTGGCCGCCAAATCGTCGGTGCAGCGCCGTGGCCCGTCCCAGCTGACCCAGATGTCGGTGCCTCTTGTGCACCAGGTGAAGAAAGCGGCTCCCCTCGTGGTGGAAGCCTTTAACAAAGTGTTGCACGCCACCAACCCTGTGCCCGTATATACCCCGAACCTCAGCCCTCCCCTCGAGAGCAGTATTCACCTCCCTGCCTCTGGGTATTGCTGCCTGGAATGTGGCGACTCCTTTGCCTTAGAGAAAAGCCTGGCGCAACATTACAGCCGCAGGAGCGTCCACATCGAGGTCGTGTGCACTCAGTGTTCGGCCACGTTGCTTTTCTTGAACAAGTGTAGCTTGCTCAAGCACGCGCGGGACCACAAGAGCAGAGGCCTCGTCATGCAGTGTTCCCAGCTGTTCATGAAACCCATTTCCGTAGACCAAATGTTCGCGCCGTCTCCGACGAGCTCCTCTTCGTCGTCGTCCTCCTCCTCTTCCTCAATGTCGTCCACCTCTCCGAGCACCCGCACGTCCTCGCTCCCGCCTAAGACTTGCACTACCCCCGGAAGTGGGACTGGCGGTCCTGCAAACGGTCCACCCGCCCTGCCTCTGTACAAGGACCCATTGAGGCTCATCCGTCATGGATTAAAATGTTTTGAATGTAATAAGCAGGCACTGGACTATGTTGCCCTAGCGGCACATTATCAGAGAACCTCAGAAGATAACGATGGGCTGGTAAGTCACTTTTTGGGGGATCTGAACTGTTTTGGGGTACCCCCCCTCCCTTGGGGTTGTGATAAAATTGAAATCAGAGGAATTTAAGAAGGAATCTTGAACATACATTAAGGCAGTGGTTCCCAACCTTCCTAATCCTGCGACCCTTTAATATAGTTCCTCATGTTGTGGTGACCCCTTGCCCTGCTTGGAAGAGGCCACTGCCCGCAGGTCCCATAGAGAAATTCCCTCTACAGGCACCCTCAGCCAATCGCAGCCTCTGGAGCCGTTGACTGACATCCCCTCCAACCTATCAAGCTGTAACTCATTCTTTCCTCCCCTTCCTCCTCCAGACCCAAGTCGTTTGTGCCTTTTTTTTAACTGGCTCATGGCGACCCCTGTAAAATGGTCATTCAACTCCCAAAGGGGTCCTGACCCCCAGGTTGAGAACCACTGCATTGAGGGGAGACTGAGAGACGAGACTCTGCTTTTTTCCTTATTCTCAGTTTGAAAAGAGGGGAAAAAATAATGGGAATGGTTTCGCCTATTTTGCATCTCAGGAAGTCGCTTGTGACTTACGGTGACTCTGAGATGATTTTCTAGGTATGTGGGGTGTTCAAGGAGTTGGTTTCCTTGGCCTTGCCGCAGTGGGTTTCCATGGTCAAGAAGGGATTTGAACCCCCATCTACTGAATCTATTGCAACCCTTCATCCATTGCATCATTGTGTGTGTGTGTGTGTGTGTGTGTGTGTGTGTGTGTGTGTGTGTGTGTGTGTGTGTGTGTTTTACAGTCGTGACCAACTCTTCATGACCCCATGTCCATGGAGTTTTCTTGGAATATTGGAGTGGTTTGCCAGTTCCTACTCCAGGCGCCCACAGCACCTGGTATTCCCTGGTGGTCGCCCATCCAAGTACTAACCAGGGCTGACCCTGCTTAGCTTCCAAAATCAGGCAAGATCGCTATGTAGAGTCAGGAAGTATTTGATTGTTATCAAATTTATTGGAATCATTACTTAAGGCTTTTTTGCTTTTTTAAATTAACAAAATGATACGTTTGATTTAAATGGCAATATAAATTATGATTCAGATCAATTTGATTTTAACAAATTGTTGATATTTAGCCACCCTGCTTAGAAGAGACCTACTACTATCACCATTTTTATGGTCATTGCAACAGACCATTTATTTACTTGCAATGTTGCAATAAGTAAAGAAGAAAAAGAAATGAAACAGAAATTTCAAGGGTGGCCTTTTTGCCTTGTAGTTCGACCCATAACATCTTCTACAGTATTTTTAGTTTTGTAATCCAGTTAGCATTATCTAGTTTAATTCTTGATTTCCAAACTAAATACTGTAATCTTATCTTCTACTCTACAATTTTATAAACTGATTTTGACTTTGGCATATACATTATTGGGTTTTAAATATTAACATATACCACCCATTAAAGCTGATAAGCTTGATCAGCTGTTTCATTTCAGTGGGATTCTACAGTAGGAGCCGTAGTGTTTTGCAAGGATTGTTCCTGGTGGCTTGGGGTGGGTGGGATTTCACTCTTGCAAGTCATACAACCACCTTTTGTTTTATGGCATCTAGTTGCCACTGGGTTTACTTCTCTGTCTTTGTAGAAAAGCATGCTTGTCTTTGCAGGCTTAGTGTGTGAAAAAGCACTGTATAGTGCACTTTTAAAAAGGTGTGAAGTTACAAGGTGTAATCTGACATTTATAGATATAGATATGAATGAGCTTAAATTTGTTTTTGAAGATCCCAAATTATAATAATGTGTCTATTTACTTACGTAAGTCTGCCTTTTCTTTGTTGCAAACTATCAGCAATTTAAGTTAACGGTACATGATACAATTTCTCCTGTTATTTTGGGCTTTGGTGCGGGGAGGGGGGGGACACTTTGTCTCTTGGTAACAGCATTTGAGGCTGTTCTTCTTGAGTAGTCTTTAGATGTGCAAGATTGTTAGGTGTGTGTTGTTAGGTGTCTGTTATGTCCCATCAAGTTCCATCCAACTTATGGCAGCCCAAATAATATGAGATATTTAAGAGTAGTGTTACCGTTGCCACACCCCAGAGAGTTTCCCTAGCCAAGTCAACTGAGTCTTGATCAGTTTTTGATTTGAACTGAGTCTTTGGACTCTCCTGAGCCTTAATCTGCCACTTTAATCCCAAATATATCACACTGACTTCCTTTATTAAATACAGTTTCCACAATCACACAAGAAGCCACCGTAGGTAAGAATCCCTCGCTATCTGCTGCACTGAGAGTCAGTCTACATCGCTACAAGATCTTCTCCATGCATGGTGCACCGATCACATAGCTAGCATTTGTATGCGATGGAGTGAATGATTTCTACCAATGATTACACATGCTGCATGGATAAGCATTTCTCTCTGTAACTTCTGCTCACTTCCATATCACTGGTGAAATCTGTAAATTAAATGCAACCAAGTGCAGTATTACTTCATAGTCGCCTCTGAGTGTGTGTGCACGCTTGCGTGTGTGCACACACAGACGAGGCCTCTTTCAACACAGTGTTCTCCTCCGTGGGTGTGTCCTTCACAGTCGTCACGTAAACGTCTACAGAAAGAACACTTCCAAGCCGAAATTGAGCTGTGTGTTTGGAATAAGCCCAGCAGGAGACTGCATCCAGTTCTGGCTATCATTTCAAGTCACGGCCTGTGTGATGCATGGTGGTGTGTGAAGGGGTGTATTTGTTGTTGCTGAATTTGTGATAGTCCTTAGCTTTTGGGTTGCTGCAACCACTTAAATTCCCTTGGGGGTAAAAAAAAAAAAGCTGAACAGGCTGACGTGTGGAAATAGCGCTTCATGACAATATGAAAGGGAAACACTGGGCAGAGAAAGTCACATTCTAAATTGGTTGCTGTAAAGTAGTTGGCGCTCACTCAGATATGAGCCATAGGTCCCCATTGGTAGAGTCAGCAGCTATATACTGTACTGCGGACATGTCCAAAGTCAGGCCCGGGGGCCAAATGCAGCCCATTTTCAAATTTTGAGCGGCTCACAGCCTCTTCTCCCCACCGGCTTAGCCTGCCACACATCCCCACCAGCTGTCCCCTCTCCATATTGGATAGAGATGTCAGCTTGCAGTTTTACAGTTTGCCTGCCCTCCCTGCCTCCGTCCGTCCTCCCGGCCACCTGCCCAGCCTACCCGTCCCCGGCTCCATCGCTGCAGCATCCTCCCCACCTCCTTTGCATGTCCTAGAGCAGTGTTGGCGAACCTATGGCACGGGTGCCAAAGGTGGCCCTCGGAGCCCTTTCTGTGGGCACCCGACATCGGCCCTTCGCAGCCACCTGGATTCAGGTTCAGTTGCTGTCTTGGCACTTTGCCAAAGTTCACCGGGTTTTGAATGGCAGTTTGAGCACTCGGTCTCTAAAAGGTTCGCCATCGCTGTCCCAGAGGCTTGTCCAAAGTCCAACCCAGGGGGGGGGGCAAATGCGACTGAATGCTCGGCCCCCACACACATTTTCATCTCACCAAATCTGGCCCTTCTGGCAAAAAAGTTTGGACAACCCTGCTGTACTGCATCTCACGCAGCAGTTGCAGAAGATTGCGGCCCTGTCTATCTGTGCTTCCTCTGACCTCTTCAAGACACACCGCCCTGTAGCTTATCCCTTCCTGAGCACCTGCCAAAGCTGCAAACGTTCTGCTGTTGAGCCCTTTTAAAAACCACTTCCTTTGCTTTTCACTGCAGCGGCTTCTTGAATACCTAGAAATCTCCGCTGGCTCTTTAGCGGCTGATGCAGCTTTTCTCACCAGCCTCAATCGTAATTCAAGGCTTCTGTGGGCACCAACATGTACGGTGGACAATCGTTGTCAGAGTCTGCTGTTAACCAGCTTTGAGGCCCATCCTGGTATTGAAACTTCAGCTGAGAAAAAGCACACGGATGGGTCATTCTTAAAACACGAAGAGTCATGGGCTTGAGTAAGATTTTTGCTGAGGGGACGCAAAGTGCATTTTCTTGTGATTGAAAGAGCATTCAAGGTATTATGTGGGCATCAGTAAAGATAAAGAGAAACACTTGGGGGCAAGCCACAGCCTCTGGGGTTGCCACTTTTTAGAGTTAATTGTGATTATTTATTACATTTGTACCTTGCTGTCGTTCAGGGACCTCCGAGTGAAAGGCATGGTTCTCCTGCCTATTACGGCCTTGTGAGTTAGCTCACACGGAGAGGGAATGGCTGGTTCATGGCTACCAAGTGAATGTAGATTTTCATCGCAGGCTAGAACAGTGGTGGCGAACCTTCGGCACTCCAGATGTTTTGGACCACAACTCCCAGAATTCCAAGCATAGACTGCCAATGAAAAGGACTGTGGGAGTTGTGGTCCAAAACATCTGGAGTGCCAAATGTTCGCCAACACTGGACTAGAACGTCTGCTTCCCAGGCCTCCGTCCAACACTCTAAACCAATGGTTCTCAACTTGTGGGTCCCCAGATGTTTCTGGACTGCAACTCCCAGATATCCTGGCCAGCTCAGCTAGTGATGAAGACTTCTGGAAGTTGCAGTCCAGGGACATCTGGGGACCCACAGGTTGAGAACCACGGCTCTAAACCCTTCAGCAACTTTCGTTGTTCTGAATTGGCAACATTGAATTTATTTATTTTTAGTTACGGTTTCATTTCAACGAGATTTTTAGACAATATTTACTTTGTATGTATCGTGCTTTTTGGGTGACTTGCAACTGAGAATCCAATCAAATAAAATGCAAAAGTGTATAGTTTTTTTTAAAAAAAACCAATACTGTAATTAATCCTGTGCTAACAACCCAATTTAAATAAAAAAGAAAAGCAACAGCTTTAAATCAAGGCCGCTTTTAAAAGTACCTGCTCCTTAAACACTCATATGAAAAGAGCCTTCTGAGCCTCTGTTGGAAGTTTATTCCAAAGATACGGAGCTACCACAGAGACGGTTTCTTGTGCTCACTCTTTTGGATTCCTTCGGTAATTTTTCTGCCAGTTTGGAACAGCTTCTTATTTCAGCTTGTTTTCCCCTCTCCTATCTGTGAACTGTCAGAGGTGTTACCTAGTGCTTAGCGGGGCTGCAGTGAGCTCTAGAAAAAGTCTTAATGTACAAACATGCACATCATGCTAGATTTATTTTTATAACTATTTGTCAGATTGAATCAACGTTTTAAAAGTATCTCGAACAAAGCCAGATGTTGTAATTGCAGCATTACGGGTGTACATCAGCTGTAGACTTTTTTCCGATCAGTGGGAGAGAGCAAAGGAACAAAATTTATGGTGGCGATTAAGAATGACGGCCAAGTGGTACCTGGTGTAACTAGCATAAATGCGGCATTCCAGTGTCCGGTAATGAGATTAGCCAAGTTTTAGCGTTTTCCCTCCTGTGTTATTAAGTTGGAGGAATACATCTACGGTTACACTGCACAGTTTGTTCTAGGACTGTTGAATATACATGAGAGTTCATCTTGAGAGTGTGTCCGTCTTGAATCCTATGAGGCTGCCGAGAAAGCCAGAAGATCTGCTCAACTGTTATGTTTGGCAGTTCTTTCTAGCTTCACTTTCAGTCTCGTTTGCAAAGCGTAGCACAGATGCTGAGATAATCTGTCCTGGATTCCTGTCTTGTGTACAGACTAACAGATTCCCACAAGTGTAGAATGGTAGTGGTACATTCCATGACTAGGATTCCGGGAACAAGGCAGGGCTTTGCAGAAATGATCTGTTTCGATTGGGTGCACGTCACTAAGCTCTAAGCTTCCAGAAGTGTATGCTGTCTGAAAGGAAGAGCCAGGAAAATTTGTCCTTCCGTTGTACTTTTTATGTGATTATGCTGCAATTCTTTGATGCCGCTGGGAAATGCAGAACTAATATCTCCGGAATTTCCAGCCAGTTCTTGAGGGGGGCAGGTAGCTGTTTCTATGAGGATTTTAAACAACAACAAAAGTACTTTAGGAAGAGTTTAACCAAGGACCCGGACACCTCTCCTTCCCTCTATTGCAGATCCAGCCCCACTGAGCAAGTAAAGGCAAAAACATTATATTGCTTTCCTCTAAAAACTCCAATATCCAAGACCCTAGATCAGTGATGGCGAACCTTTTAGAGACCGAGTGCCCAAACTGCAATTCAAAACCTAGTAATTTTTCACAAAGTGCCAATACAGCAATTTAACCTGAATACAGGTGGCTGTGAAGGGGCAATGTCAGGTGCCCACCCATGCCATAGGTTTGTCAACACTGCCCTAGATATTGGAACATGGTCAGTATTGGCCACCAGTTCCCGTTGGGTGGCATATAGAACATCATTTTGTGCCATAAATGCATATTTTTGTTCTAGTACTTAAACGCAGGGGTGGAAATCTGGCCTGAGACACTGCTTCCCAGTATAAGCGTTCATCCAGTACAACGTATTGTAAAAGAGAAATGTGCATTTGTACGTGAGGATAGGTACTGTAGCAACATCATGTTGGGTGCCTTTCTAGGAAATCAGTTGAAAATGAAGGAGGTTACAACTGGGATCCTTTTGCATAGCGTAGCAAGTTACAAGGCCTCAGGGATCACTTGAACTTATGTAACTACGCTCGTGACCTGAGTCATGGTTGACTTAGCCTTCTCTCCTTCCAAGGGCAGTAAAATGAGTATCCAGTTTGCTGGAGGGGTAGGAGGGTAGCCTGCATATAAAAATTGCAAACCACCCAGAGAGTGCTGAAAGCACTATGGGGTGGTAATATAAGCAGGACACGTTGCTTTCTTATGGCACAGCTAACTCACCAAAAATTCCCAAGGTTTCACTGGACCTACTCTTGTTGCAGCTTATAATGCTGAATAACAGGATGTCTGGTGTTGTTTCATGTTTTAGAGTGAGAGTGAATTTTAGTAAATAGACGTAAATGGGGGGGGGGCAAAGCTGAATCAATGTCCTTTAAAGAGGATTGGGTGCAATTGGATAAGGGGGGAAAGGCCCTCGCAGTCCTGTTTGGGGCAGTGCCAGGCTGGGGGTTAAGTACAAGAGCTCCTGCTAGGCACCCCAGGCCTGACCCGACCTGCATCCACATATCACGGAATTTCACTTATCACGGGTCAGGTTGGGTTCCTAACCTCCACAATAGGCCGGGGGGGGGGGGTTACTGTACCAAAAACTTGAAAACAATCGGGGGGGGGGGTGGAATGACAGAGAGCACTTCATCCCCCCCCTCCACCCCCAAGAGCCCGGCATTAGTCAAAACAAAGAAAGCTCTTACAATGCTTCTTTAAGATAGGAGCAAGTTCTGGAACTCGTGGGTTATCCCCTGGAAATAACAACAAATAATGCGGCCGTCTGCTTTTAGTTGCGATTGTCTCACAGGTAGATTAAGCAAACGAGTGCCTCTGTCATTCCTCTCATTGGGAAAGATTTGGATTAATATATATATTTTTTTAAAACAGTAACTAAGTGTGACTGAATCTCTGGTAATTGCCCAGTATGACTGACTAAGCAGAAAGCTGCTTTTTTTTCCATGAAAGGAACCACAATTTGCCATTGTGCGGAAAGCTTTCAAAGAGAACAATTTTAACAAAATAGAGACAACATGACGATGTAAAAGCCTAAATCGAACAGTGTCATTGCGTTGCCAAAGCATCGCTTGTGTTTCTTGAGATAATGCAGCACAGGATTCTTCTGCAGTTTTCCATTGACCAGTGCAGTTCATGTTTGTATACTGTACTGTAATTTCCCCCCTCATTTTTTTTCTACATGTTTCTCCTTTCTTCTTTATCACTGCTATTCTAATAGCAAATCCTTCATTAAAATCTACTGCATTACATTCTTGATTAAATTATCATTCCATTGATATATAATCTTATGGTACTACTCCAAAACCAAGGGCTGCCTGGATGCCCTGAGCACATCCGATGTTGGAAGCTAAGCAGGGTCGGCCCTGGTTAGGACTTGGATGGGAGACCACCAGGGAATACCAGGTGCTGTAGGTACCTGGAGTAGGAACTGGCAAGCCACTCCAGTATTCCTGCCAAGAAGACTCCAGGGACATGGGGTCATGAAGAGTCAGTCACGACTGTTAATGACACAACAACACACTCCCATAATGCCAAGAAAAAAGACTTGGAGGGAGTGAATACAAAGAGACTCAGACCCTCAGGCCTACTGGTGTGTTAGAACATTCCAGCAACACAGATATATCATGCAGTTTAATTTATTGAACTCCAAAACCAAGTGGTGTAATTAGCCATCAAACCTCAAAAATACACTTTTCCCAAAAGGTTTCCACAATTTTGACCACTACTATATTTTGCATACAAGGGTTAAATCCAGTACAGCTATGCTAGCGGTGGTTTTCTCCTTGTATTTAGGCCAAGATTTGTAAGATGGCTGTATCTTATTTGTTACAGTGGTACCTTGTATAAAGGAATTAATTCGTTCCAAATGAAATTATGTTAAGCAACTTTTCCTTTATACAAATTCCCATAGGAATGCATTGAAAACGGAGTAACTCCATTTTTATGTTGTACAGATTCTCCCCATAGGCGATTATGTTAAGCAAATTTCCCCTGTCTTTGGAATGTTTTATGTTGTACAAATTTTATGTTATACAAGCTGTTTGTTATACAAGGGTCCACTGTATTATCATAGTAATTGTGTGGTTAGTGGCTGATTGTATGGCACAAAGGCAAATAAATAAATAAATAAATACTGTAAGTAGAGGCCGATAAAGATTGCAGTGGGACAGACCGGCTAATAATGATCTCTCCTCGTCTTCCTTTAGACATGTCAGGTGTGTCAGATGCTGCTGCCGAACCGATGCAGCTACTGCGCGCATCAGAGAATCCACGCTCACCGATCCCCTTATTGCTGCCCAGAGTGCGGTGCCATTTGCCAGTCAGCCTATTTCCAAACCCACGTCAAAGAGAATTGCCTGCATTACTCTCGCAAAGTTGGCTACAGGTTGGTGTCAAATAACAGAGAGCAGAGAAAACAAGTTTGATGCACACACGGGGGGGATACTGATGGGGAGGATGCCCTTCTGGTCTTTATACAACAGATGTCATTTTGCAGTTGACTCCTTTCGTAATCACACAGACAGGTAGCTTCGGAAGGCAAAATTCTGGAAAGGTCTGTTTGGTGGTGGTGGTGTTTTCTGCCGTGCCTTCCAGAACCTCCTGTTTTGGAAGGGCTTCGGAGCTGAACGTTTCGTACAGTGTCTGCAACTAAGGAAGCGGGTCTGGAAGTTGATTCATGGCAACTGGACTTCTTTCGTTGGGAGATCGAAACGTTTCGTTACTCATCCAAGCAGCTTCATGGCTTGGATGAGTAGTAAAGCTGCTTGCATGAGCAACGAAACGGATTTGATCTCACAAGAAGTCCGGTTGCCATGACTCAGCTTCCAGGTAACCCTCTCCTGGTTGGTGGAACGGGTAATTCTCAACCCAGGCTGGAAAACCCAGGGACGCCCGCAAGGTTGGCTTGAATGCCTTCAAAAGGGGGATTGGACAGATTCCTGGAGGAGAAGTCCATCATAGGTTACAAACCATGATGGAGATGTATAATCTCCAGGCTTAAAACCAGGGTACTTCAAGGGCCAGATGTAGGGGAGTGGTATCAGGAGACAACTATCTAGTCTTGTGCGCTCCCAGAGACATTTGGTGGGGCCACTGGGAGATACAGGAAGCTGGACTAGATGGGCCTTTGGCCTGATCCAGCAGGGCTCTTCTTATGTTCTTATGAAGACCAGACACCGGCAGGCTGATTTAGTAAAAGAAACCTCTCCCCGTTGGTTTCCAAAGCTGAGCACAGATGTTAATGGCAGGACTTTTTGGAACGTCACTGAATCATAAGACTGCCAAAAGTCAGGCGGTAGTTTTGCACAGTCTCAGGTACACAATATTTTTTTTCCTACGGGTGCCTGTAGAGACTGCTTATCGGTTAAACAACAAGAGGAGTTGGGAGTTGGGGGCTAAGTTCCTTCTTTCAAAGACGGCATCTTAACAAGAGACTAGTTTTCTTTATTGCTTGTCTCGCATCAACAAATTAAGGTTCTTGTGTCGGTTGGCCTCGGGCTTGAAATTTTGCAAGCCTTTTCACTCTGATGGCTTAACTGCTGTTGGCCGCAGAGTGCTGCTGGGTTGGATTACATCTCATTTTCCATTACATATTGCACTGTGAAGAGCCTCGTGGCGCAGTGGTTAAATGCCTGTCCTGCAGGTAAAACTGTGCTCACGACCTGGGGTTCCATCCCAGGTAGCAGGCTCACAGTCAACTCAGCCTTCCATCCTTCCGAGGTCGGTAAAATGAGTACCCAGGTTGCTGGGAGGGGGCAATGTGTAGCCTGCATACTGTAATTAAAACTGTAAACCGCCCAGAGACGACTTGTAGTGGTATGGGGTGGTATATATATAAGCAGAACTGAGTGCCAGTCTCTGAACACGAGCACTTGATTCGGTAAATGTGAAAGGAAAAGAGGGAGTAAAGCTTATTTATTTTAGAATATTTTACCCCACCTTTCTCCTTGGAAAAAGGACCCAAGGCAAATTACAGAATGAGGGATAGTATACAGTCCAGCACAATTAAGACATGTTCAAGTACTGAGAACAGGGAACTGAGGGACATTTTACAGCATCAATAGACAACATTACATTAAAGATACAAGAGAACGCGAGCAGTTAAAGGGGAGTAAAGTTCCATGTAAAGTTACGTGATGGAACCAAACATTGAAAACAGAGTGTCAATGTAAACCCATAAGGTTATAAGTAGTTATAAACATAAAGTCTATGTGATCCTGTCAATTCATATAAAAGACACATAATAGGTAGACCTATTCAGGGAAAGCTTGCCTGAAGAGAAAGTTCTTTGCCTGTTTCTGGAAAGACAACAGAGATGAAGCAGTCCAGGCCTCCAGTGGGAGGGAGTTCCAGAGTATAGGCGCAGCAGTCAAGAAGGCCCTTTCATGGGTTCCCACGAGACATACCTGTGAGGGTGGCGGGATGGAGGTATTGCCACTGAATAGCTAGATAGCACCAGCAGCCAAACCACCCCGAAGCCTGATTCCCACCTGATCTCAGAAGCTAAACAGGGCCGGGCCTGGTTGGATGGGTGACCGCCAGGGAACACCAAGTGTGACTAGCAGATCCCACCACCAAGTGAGTACAGTATATCATCCCATTGTTCTGTTACCCTCCAGGCTGTTGGTAAAGAATTCATGGAGGCAAACCTAAATCCGTCTCCAATTCCACGATGCTTTGTGGAAACCTTAAGTTAACTTTGCTGTTTGCTTTTGCTGAAGTTCTCAGTGTCTCTCTCTTTCAGGTGCACTCACTGTGGGGTCGTCTTCATGTCCCAAGCGATGCTGAAAGTGCACATTCACGAGAAACACTGTGAAGTCTTCCACAAGTGTTCGTTCTGTCCTATGGCCTTCAAGTCCGCAGACAGCACCACCGCTCATATTACTAGTCAGCATCCTGCAGAACCTCACAAGACATCTCAGTAAGTCTCTCTCTGGGTAAATATGCTCATCCTTTATAGTTGTTCTATAGTTCTCCTTTCTGGGCAAGTCTGTCTTCTCTCTGTTTCTTCGTCCAAACCTTCATGTCTGCAGGAGCTTCTGTCTGAATTGTATGAGAAAATGTCTATGCATATTTTTATCTTCTTTAAAAAATGCATAGATTGGCATCGCTGTGTTGCAGAAATGCTGGCAATAATATTTCCTTTAAAAAACCCCAAGGCAAGCTGCATCCAAGTCTTGTTTCCCGGAGCTTTTACAGCTTTGTTCTGTTTCGTGTTTGTCACTAGGAGAAGGACAGCATTTTAAAAGAGATAGCACCATGTGGAGCTTTGCATCGGGAAATGGCCTTTATATGTATTTCTCTCTAAAATATATAGTTATTTTACATCTATGTAAGAGTACACTGTGTCCAGAGTTAAAAAGAGATAACAGATAAATTCCTGAGCTTGTCAATTTTCCAGAGAGACATATGCGTGTATATGTTAGCATGAAGCATGGAAGTAAGCTGTTGATGTAATCCATTAATTGTGAAATACTTTTATGTTCAACTGAACATATGCATCCATGCTTTGAAAGTAATATGTTTTGAAAATGAGAAAAGGCTTTAAAAGTAACATTAGTGGTAATACAGTTACATTTTGTTTTGTTTTGTTTTGTTTACTGCCCTATTTGTGTTGTGCACTGCTCTAGGGAATTTACAGGAAATTTAAATACTGTATAACCCGGCAACAATAGAGTTATAAACTAAAACCAAAGGACACTAATGCAGGCTACAGGAAGTTTAATACATGCTACAGTGACCTCGCTGTCAGATGGGCGGTATAGAAATCCAATAAATAAATAAATACATTTAAAACATTGCTCTCTAAATGCATCAAGTGACTTTCCCTGCTTAAGCCACCTTAGGTCCTTTTCCAAGAAGAAAGGCAGGAATTAAAAAAATACTAATCAATAAATAATGCATAAATCACAATTTTGCCATTAGTGAGTCCAATTTGTGTACGATTACCAAGGTCTGTCTTGACATTACACTGGATTCCCCCCCCCCCCCTCCTAAATGATTTTCAGGACATTTGGTTGATGGTTTTGTCAGAGGGATGTTTGGCATTGGTGTATAAAAAAAAAATCTCCATGTGAAATGTCATCTTTAATTTGTTTCAGGGTGATCTACAAATGTTCTTGTGAGACGGTCTTCAATAAAAAGAGGCTTCTGCAGGAGCACTTCCAGCAAAATGCCAAAAGGCTGATGGTGGGAGTCTTCAAGTGTCCACACTGCCAGCTGGTGTATATGCAGAAACTTCAGTTGATGCAGCATGTCAAGGTACGTGGCTGAGGATGATTCCAAGCCTGCCCAAAACCAACATGTTATGTTTTTGTACAAGCCCTCTGAACTAGGGTAAAACCATGGTTTGTAGTCCTGTTTGTCTGCCTTTCTCAAAACATAGCTTGTTGGTTTGAGTGTAACAGCAAACCATGATTTGATCAAACCACCATAGAATGAATGAAGACCTGCCACTCACAGGGTTGGAGAGAGCGGGCAAGTAAGTGCAGCATTCCTTCACAATCTTCCAAATTTGACCTTAGGTTGTCTGCAGCAAGCAGAAGAAACATATCTGGAAGTTGAGTCATGGCTACTGGACTTCTTTTTTTGAGAGATAGAAACGTTTCGCTGTTCATCCAAACAGCTCCATCAGTCTGAATACAGCTAGTGCAAGTCCTCCATCTTATAGTCAGCTTTGACCTCTTGTCACCCTGGTCTGAATTAGGCTCATAAGATGAACAATGGCCTGAATAGGCTCGTTAGGGAGACAGTAGTATCCATAGCCTTAAGGTGAACAATGGCCAAAGGTGCTGAAACCTATCAAGAATGGGTCGTTAGCTATGGCCTTAGTGGTGAAGGCTTTTTGATTTGTCTGGGTACTTTGGAAACCACAGCCTGATAAGTAGCAGATAGACTATGCCTGAGCCCACGACCTCTGTTGAGGGAGGGGTTTTCAAGGCTATGGATATTATTGTCTCCCTAACGAGCCTATTCAGGCCATTGTTCATCTTATGAGCCTAATTCAGACCAGGGTGACAAGAGGTCAAAGCTGACTATAAGATGGAGGACTTGCACTAGCTGTATTCAGACCGATGAAGCTGTTTGGATGAACAGCGAAATGTTTCTGTCTCGCAAAAAAAGAGGTCCAGTAGCCATGACTCAACTTCCAGATAAACTCACCTGAATGACTGAGAATCTTCACAGACAGAAGAAACATACTTCTGTTAGAGCATGTCTTTTTTCTCATGATGATGGGGATACAATGACATGGAATGCGGTGTGTCCATTGTGCAATCACCAATTAATTTCGGACATCTCTCGTGCAGCTCTGGCTGTGTTGAACCAAATGGGGGGGGGGATGCATTTCCTGAAGTAGCTTCCAGTTGTTTGAGAAGAAAGGAGCAACTTCGCTTTGGTCTGATACTCCATCTGGGCTGGGCCGCCCTACAGAGCTAACAGTGGGTGACTTCCTTCTTTGTTCATTAGAGTGTCCACGGAGTCCCCGAAAACCCTGAGACTCTCACGAGCACCCGGCAGAAGTCGGAGACCGCAACCAGCAGTCCCCTGCCAGCATCAAAAGAGCTCTCCGTAATCAACGGCACTTCCCAGACCTCTTTGCTGGCAAAAGAGACCAGCCCGGAATCAAAATCCAAAGCGAAACATTGCAGTTGGACCTGCCGGGAGTGTTCGCAGTGGATCCCTGACCGAGAAACCTACGTGTCTCATATGAAGAAAAGCCATGGAAAGGTAAAGGGCCTGCACGAATCATGGGAAGCTGGATTTCGTCCCTCTTCCCTCAAGCTTCTTCGAAAACACCTACCGTATATACTCGAGTATAAGTCGAGCCGAGTATAAGTCGAGGCCCCTAATTTAACCCCCCAAAAACTGGGGAAACGTATTGACTCGAGTATAAGCCTAGGGTGGGAAATGCAGCAGGGCCTGGCAGCTCCTCCTTTGTAAGCTGGGGGGTGGGGTGGTGTGTGATGTTTAAAATGACTTTTAGCCACTGACCCAAGCACTTGCCAGGCCCTGCTGCATTTCCCACCCTAGACTCCCCTGTGATGGAGAGGGGGGGGTCATGAGAAGCGGCATGCAATTTTTAAAATGACTTTTAGCACCGACCCAAGCACTTGCCTCAGTGGCTAAAAGTATTGACCCGCATATAAGCCGAGGGCCCCTTTTTTCAGCCCAAAATTAGGGCTGAAAAACTAGAATTTAGAACCCTTTAGAACTACAGTTCCCATCAGCCACAGACAGCATGGCCAATATTCAGGAACGACGGGGGGTATGTCATTTCTACAGTAGCTGGAACACCAACAGATTCCCTCGCGTTTGCGTTAAAAGTATAATTTTGCTTTCCCTATGTGTGGTCTAATTTATTTTTAAGCAGATTTTAAAAATCTACACACAAACATGATCTGGATTTTTCTCCCCAATAACCTTAATAAGATATATCAGTAGTACAATGCAGACAGAGAACTGTGAGCGTGAGAAACCAAAGCAAGCAGATGTATTGATGGTGGAGAGCTTCACATAGTAAGAGACATTTGTGCAGCCTGTCCTCAGGGCAAGAAGGATCTCTGTGTACCCTTGAAAAACATGCACACCTGGGTGCCACATTTGGACTTGTCCATTCTAAGTCCCTAACACCGTTTTTTATTTGTTCTTTTATTATTATTTTGCTTCTATTTTGTTTTTACCTAAAACACTGGGCTAAGACTCAGAGATGATTTTCCCATGCACTCCCAGGATACAGCTCATCATTTGGAGAGATAAGGCAGATGCTTGGCCATAGAAGTGCTGGATAACTCTGTGATTTAGGTATCCAGCTGCAGAGTGAGAGGTTAGGACAGGCATGTCCAAACTTCAGCCCTCCTGATGTTTTGGACCACAACTCCCAGGATTCTAAGCTTAGATTGCCAGTGGCAAAGGACTGGGGGAGTTGCGGTCCAAAACATATGGAGAGCCATAGTTTGGACATGCCTGGGTTAGGAGCTCAGTTCCCCACTGTGTCTCCTTGACAGGGATTGGACTCAGTGATCCACGGGGTCCCCTTTGAGCTCTGAAGTGCCAAGATGTTGATAAAGCAGGCGTGTCCAAACTTCGGCCCTCCTGATGTTTTGGGCCACCACTCCCAGAATTCCCAGCCTGCATTTCCAATGGCAAAGGACTGTGGGAGTTGCGGTCTAAAACATCTGGAGGGGTGAAGTTTAGACATGCCTGTGAAAAAGCATGGTGGGTTGTTGTTGTTGTTGTTTTGTTTGTTTTTCATATTGTGTGACGTGATATCTCTCCTAAGATATGATCCCAGGTGTTACAGATCCAAACCTGTCTTTGCTGACTAGACCGTTTTTCTGCAGGGATCAAGACAGAATACAGAAGCCGTTTTCCCCTTGCTTCAGCATTAACTCTCCAGTGTATTTTTCAGAATGTGAAGAGATACCCCTGTCGGCAGTGTGAGCGATCGTTCAGCGCCACCAATAATCTCCGCAAACACATTCGCAATAATCACGACACAACGAAGAAAGTTTACACTTGCTGGTGAGTGTGCAATGTTTTTTTTTTAAGTGGGAAAGTTCGGGTGTGTTTGGTGGTGGAAACACAGGAGAGAATCTCCTCTGTCGTTGCTTGCGGACTTTGGAACTCCCTCCCACAAGAGGCCAGACTGGCCCCATCTTTACTGCCCTCCTGCAAGCAGGCAAACAGCTTTCTTGTCAGGCAAACTGTCCCCGAGTAAATGGCTACTACTTGGTATTTTTAATATGCATGGTTCTACCTTCCTGTAGGTGTTGCTTTTTTCTTTTCTTTTTGGTATTATATTCCTTAATCCTTGTAGTCTTGTATACTCATTATTACTAATTTAAGTACTGTCTTTTAATTGTTGTAAGCCGCCTTGGGTCTTTTTTTGGGGGGGGGGAGGCGGGTTAAAAATATTTTAAATAAATAAACGCCTCTGGAGGTTTCTCGGGCCAAAACCTTGCCTTGCAGAGGGTCTTTCTGCTTGCTTTCTGTATCCATGCATAAAAAGTGGAGGAATCATGCAAGAGTTGAGGTGGAGCTTTAAGGTTCCTCAGCTAGATTCCATGATAAAACAGCCGCATGTGGAGGATTAATAATGCAGGCTGGAGGCTGTATCTGATTAACTTGAGCAGTGCTAGTCCGGTTTGTGCTAATCTTGTTTAGAGCAGGCGCAGGGAGCCTGGGCTGCTTTGCCTTCTTTCCGAAGCCTTCTGCGCGTGATTCCGTTGCAGCCTCTGGCAGGAACAGCCTCGTCCTTGCTTGGCCAAGGATGGGTTGGGAGGAAGAGGAGGAGAAGAAGGGGAAAGAGCTCTCAAATGGAAAGGAACGATTTAATCCTTTCCCCCTTTGACTGTGGCCCAGCCCACCTCCAGCGTAACATTGGGGCTTGATTTTGGTGTTTATGTGTGTGTCGTAAGCAATCCGGCGGTGCTCCGGAAGGAAAAAAAAACAGCCAACCGAGTGCCAGCGTCATGGCCTAGGGAGTGGGGGTGCCCAAATGCACGGCTCCTTCTGTGTTTCCCTCCAAGGAAATAAGGCCTATCAAGACAAGAAAAAGTCGCCCAGCCCAGATGTTGGAAGTACGTTTTGCAAGAAGGGCCAGATTTGGCGAGGTGAAAATGTGCGGGGGCCAACTATTCAGCCGATTTGGCCCCCAGGCCGGACTTCGGACAAACCTCTAGGACAGGGGTCCTCAAAGTTTTCAAACAGCAGGCCGGTCCACCACCACCCAGACACCCCTGGGGGCCGGATCACAGTCCAAAATCAGCTGTGGAGGCTGGCTTCCTAACAAAACAGGGGGTAGGGGGGGTTGCAATTGGTCCCAGGGGCCGGATTCAGGACCTTGGGGGGGGGCCGCATCCGGCCCTGGGGCCTTAGGTTGAGGACCCCTGCTCTAGGACATGCAAGGAGGCAGGGAGGATGCTGCAGCAACTGAGCCAGGGGCAGGGAGGCTGGGCAGGTGGCTGGGGGGACGGACGGAGGCAGGGAGGGAGGGAGGGCAGGCAAACCATAAAATTGTAAGCTGACGTCTCCATCCAGTATGGGAAGAGGCCAGCTAGTGGGGATGCATGACAGGCTGAGCCAGCGGGGGAAGAGGATGCGGGCTGCTCAAAATTTGAAAACGGGCCACATTTGGCCCCTGGGCCTGGCTTTGGACATGTCTAGTTTAAAGCCTGCCTATAGCTTGCCTTTAGACTTCTTGTTTGGAAGCCAAAGGTGTAAAGACGTTCGTGTTGTGTTAAAACAGACCTTGAACCAAACAGAGTCTTTTGACCTCTGGTTACTGAACTACCAAGCTCATCATCAGAAGTCTCATCCAGACAACTAGAATGGCTTTCAGAGACTCAAGCCTTGGAGTTAGAAGATGAGCTTCTTTTGCGGCTCCCCCCCCCCCACACACACACACACACTTTCGATTAAAATGGCAGTCCCATCTCTAGCAAAGCAAAGCAAAGTGTTCTGCTTATATCCTGCCCCATACCACTCCAAGTAGTCTCTGGGCCGTTTACAGTCTTAATTACAGTATGCAGGCTACACATTGCGCCCCCCCCCCCCAGCAAGGTGGATACTCGTTTTACCGACCTCGGAAGGATGGAAGGCTGAGTCAACCATGAGCCGCCTGCTACCTGGATTTGAACCCCAGGTCATGAGCACAGTTTTACTTGCAGTACAGGCATTTAACCACTGCACCACAAGGCTCTGGCAAGGGCTGATGGGACTCATAGTACAACATCAGGAAGGTCTTGCATGCCTTCTTTCCATTTATAAACTCAACGGTCTTCCCGGAGGCACCGAGCAATTTTTGAGAAGGAAGGTGACGTTGCGCTGTTGCATGCAGGCAACTCAGCCTGTCCTGATTATTTGGTTGTGAGTATTTTGACTCCCTGTGTTTTGTGGGCTCTTAGATGCCTCGATGGGTTGGCTGGCAAACGCGATCGCTGCCATTCCCATCCAGTGGCAGACAAAACACATCCCTCTGCCACGGTAAAACCCTTAATGTTTTGTTTTAGGAAAGTGCTTCTTATATTCTTCAGCTGCACAGATAAGATTGCAGGATGGATGAAGGTCACCTTTGTTGCCACTAGGCTGGAAAAAATGGGCTCTCAGATGCTGGTGGTGGTATCTTTGTCTATTCTTGCACATGAATATTTAGTTCTGACTTGAAAACATTCCGTGGGAACGGCTGCTTGGTGCAGGTTGCCGGTAGACATTGCTTCATGAGCCAGATATCTCTTAGAAGCCTGTTTGAACTCACCGGGTCTTTCCTTTCCTTTGCCTCTGCTTCTTTTCAGCAATTGGGAGAGGTGCTTATCTGGGGATTTCTTGGACAACCAAACAAATGAAAAACACAGCATTGGAACTGGTCCTCCAGTACCAAATATAACAGGCTTAAACTGACAGAATTGGCTGTTACACAAGCAGCGAGCGGTGCTTCCAGGCTGTGGAAATGCCTTCCAGAGGAGAAAAGACTAGCCGTTTCTCTATTATTCTTCCCACAGCAAGAAAATACATTGTTTTTCTCAGGCTGGCTTGTGGCAGTCGGATAATTACCAAGGCAGGGTCTCTTTGGCCACGTAGATGCCTTACATTTTCTTGTTGTTGTGGGTTTTTTTTAATGTTTTAATTGTGCTTTAATATTTGAATTCAAATATATTTTAGTTGCATTTGGTCCAGTGTTGTTGAAAGTCAGTTTAAATCCCAATTTGGGGGGCGGGGGGAGAAAAGCACATTAAACAATAACAAGTAATATAAGCCTTGGCAGAAAGAAAAGATTCCCCACCCCCCACCCCTTGTTTTCAAGTCTTGTTGGAGCGGCTCCAGAATCATGGTTAGGGCGTCTGGTTTCGAGACCAGAGAACATGGTTCAAGATGGCTCAGGATCTTTTACTGCCTGTTAGCATAGCTTACCTACAGGGTTGTCATGAAGATAAAATCATATATATCAGGCATGTCCAAACTTCGGCCCTCCTGATGTTTTGGACCACAACTCCCAGCATTCCAAGCCTGTATTTCCAATGGCAAAGGACTGTGGGAGTTGTGGTCCAAAACATCTGGAGGGCCGAAGTTTGGACAAGTCTGATATATATTAATTACTCTTGGTTTTGAGAGAAAGGCAGCAGCAACATACCCTCTGATTTTCGTCCCAGCTGTGCTGGGCTCTATCCTGTGCATGTGTGCCTGTGAAGGATGCGCATAGGCCTCACTCCTTGCAGGATCGGTCAGTCACGACCAAAACAAAAAGAGTTGCATGGGAAAGGAAACCATGCACAGAGAAAGGCAAAAGCCTGCCTCAGCACATGCTCACACACCAGGGTGTCCAAACGTTGGCCCTCTGGGTGTTTTGGACCACAGCTGCAGTGGCATGAGAGGGCATCAAGAGGGTGACCTTCAGAAATGTAATAATATCGGTTCTATTGCCTTGCTTTATTTTTTTTTAAAGGTACTGCACGGATGAAGTTCAGACATTTCCTCAGCTGTCTCTGCTGGAGAACCACATCAGCCTCATGCATGGCATCAAAAATCCAGATCTTTCCCAGATACCCAGAACCAAAGCTCCAGCAGAAGACCTGTCAAAGGTAATTTGCAGGACTTTTGTGGGGATAGTTGAATTACTCCCTCTATGAGTTTTTCCACCTCCTTTTTTGATTCAGTTTGTGTAGGTTGTAGAATCCACTTCGAGCTTTTTCTTTCAACCAGATTTCTGTATAGATAGAAAATTTAATACTGAGGTTTTCTTCTGATTTGGTGGGGAAGACCTCCTGTTATCAGAATCCACATCACAGTCAGCAAAACACTGTCTCCTACATTGAAAGGTAGATTAGAAAGGTAGATAGTTTCTGGGACAAGGTGCTTTTGACATCCTTGTGCCCTAAAAAAAATGCAATTTGGGGAATTCTCAGCCTGAAGAATAATGAAGCCAGAGGTGACACCGTTTAAGATACAATAGGAATGGACACCAGCTTCCAGTGGCTCCCAAGTTACAATTTTTTTTATAAATAAGGCAAAGTAGATTCCCTAAAACTGTGGTTCCCAATCTTGAGTCCTCCGATGTTCTTGACTGCAACTCCCAGAAATCTTGGCCAACACAGCTCGTCGTGAAGGCTTCTGGGAGTTTTAGTCGGAGAGCATCTGGGGACCCAACCTGCTGTAAAACAAGTGTTGCACATATTCTGTGCAGGTACTGAACAGACCAGATAGGAGAAATAGGTAGCACTCAGCACACAGCACTGTGAGTGCTAATTCGAGAGGATTGTCTGTCCAGAAGCTATAATAAACCCCTTTTTTGTGTCCTGTCCCCGAGAGAAAGTGCAAAGGCATTTGAGCAAGAGCTATGTTGGAACATTGCAAGCTATGCGTGTCCTGGACGAAGCAAGCAGGGGGGGCACGGACAGAGAGAACAAGTCCTCACAAAATAAATGGTGGCTTGGCACTAGAGCAGAGGTGGGAATTAGTCTTTGGAACATGTGCAGCAAACCAAGGCTCCCGAAGATCCCCGTGAGCGAGGAATAAAAATTTGACCTGGAAATGGATCACTGCACCCAGCTAGAACATCTGGGGGCATAGTCTTCCATGTTCCTATTGGGACACGTTGGCAAGCGGTGCAGGTTTGCAGCGTTATGTAGCTAAAATAGCATTGGTTACCAATCCCAGAGGTGTGGGCATCCCCTGTGTAAGAGAGAGATCTCTCTGTGCACAAGTGGTGCCCTTGCAAAGAGCAACTGGATCAGGCTGCTGTGATTTATTATTTATTTATTTTTGTACTTATTAACCGCCCGATTTTCCCATAGGGAACTCTGGGCGGTGTACAGCCCATCACCAGAGTGACTACCCAACCATAAACCCCAGTACATAAACAAACATGAGATATCATGGAGAGTACAGCAGAATAAAATGCAATGATGCAAATTTGGTTGGTGCAGCGGTGTTCCTTCCACCTCGCGTTGGTGCTTCTGGAGAGGAAAGATCAGGCAATAACAGCCCTTGGTTCTTTGGCATTCTTTTGGGGGGTGGGGGTTGTTCCTTCCATGTCCCCCAGAGGTGCCATAAGGCCATGCATTTGTTTTACAGGCAAAAATCTCCAAAGAGGGTAACTGCAGAAGGCTTGGACCAGAGAGAAACAACAACAGCATCAGAATCTGAAGACCCGCCAGCAAAAAAACTGAAGGTGGCCCATTGGAAATGCGCCAAATGTGGATTTGCAACCGCCAGCGAGACTGACTTTCTGGAGCACATACCTCGGCACAAGACGGACAGTTCCACTTACCAGTGCCTGCTGTGTGGCTTGTGTTACACATCTCACATTTCTTTAAACCGGCATCTCTTTATTGTCCATAAAATAAAAGATCCAGAGGAGGGGGATGGGGAGGAGGAGGAGGAAGACGATGAAGAGGAGGAGGAGCCTGACCAAGAGGAGGAAAAAGAGGGCGTGGAAACAGAAACGAGCGAAAAAAGACCGGCAGAGCCGAAGGGCAAGACGAACATTGTGGAAGGAGAAGGAGGGAGCACAACGAGCCAAGGCTCAGAGAGTAACCTCGTGTCCTGTTAACACATAGAAACTCAGTTCCCCGACCAAACGTGCAAAGTCTCCAGATATTTAAGGTTTGCCTTTCCTAAACTGTCGTTCGGGGGGGCCGGGGGCAGTCTTTAACATGCTGTCGGTTTTCCTGGAATGGGGCGCTGCAATTGTTCACTTCAACGTGTAAGGGAAATCCCCGACAAGCAAACGGCCACTGTCTCAGTAGCACTGAATATGTCACGCGTGGGAGTGGGGTGGGGCGAGAGATTGTGCGATGAAGGTGTCTAAACCACCAGTGTAAGGAATACTTTTTTGGCATTCTCTCCCCCCCCACACACACACAAGTTTGTTTTTCTTCTCCAAAACAACTGGAGTCCTTGTGTACCTCTCACGAACCCTCCCCCCCCCAGCCAAACCCTGAGCCTCATATTCCCTCTGTTGCATAAAGGTATTGCTAATGGCTTTCGTTTTCTTGCCTATCATGATTCCTTGTCCAGGGCTAGCAAGTCTGCGTCCCGGGCCACGCACCCCTCCGTTCTTTCTTCGTTCCTCTGGAGACACAAGTTCACTACCTGCCACTGCCCTTAAAAAAAAAGGCCTGCCTTGCTTTGAGAAGCGCCACAAACGCAATTAAACCGTCCTTTTAGTCTTGTACCTTAGTCGAAGAGACTCTTTCGAGCTCGAGGACGGTGAGTGGGTGGGGGAAACGTTTCCATTCGGCACCAGTGGTTCACTCCTGTTGCACAGGTGTGCTGCCCGTCCCTGGCACCAGCACCCCCACCAACGGCAGCGGCACCATGGCGACCCAACTTCAGTTAGAGCTTTCTGGGTTCCTAACCGAGCCAGGCTGTGCTGAAACTTAAGCAAGGGAGCAAAATCAGAAGTTCGCCTGCCCGAGTGTTTAAAACACCAACACACACACACACACACACACACACACACACACACACACACACACACGTATGTGTATCTGTGATGGGACTATAGGAGGGTGGCCTTTTCCACTTGGCATATAATCTTTTAGCGAGATTATTAGGATGCATCATGTATTTAACGCGTGCACCGGTGATTGTCTACTTAAGGGCGTTTATACACGACCCCTAAGCTCCGCGGCAAATGGCTGCAAGCTCCGGACCTTAAAAATGTTTTCCCACCAGGTCCGGAGTTTGCAGGCAATTAAGTGCGACCCCGCCCACCTAAGCGCGACCCAGCTGCACTTTCTTGTACTTGCTTTTGGGAGGTGAAAAATATTTGATGCGGAGCGTGCCTGAGCTCTCCTTGCTTCTTTTTGTTGTTTTTCTTTCGCCTCCGCCCCTTTAAGAGCAACCAGGAAGTAAAACCGGGGCTCGGAGCAAGCTTCCACGCAGGGGAGGTAAGGGTTTCTTCTTTTGTCCGTGTCAAGGCTTTTTCCCCCTCCCTCCCCTCCCGCAGACAGAACAAGGAAGTGCGGAGGGGGTGGGGACGGAGGAACAGCAAGGAACCCTCAAGATCGCTGGTCCGAATTTAAGGGACCAGCGGATCTGAGGGGTCGTGTGAAAAGGCCCTAAGTGTCTAAAAGAATGAAGAAATAAATGGTTGGGAAGAGTAGTTTTGGCAAGCCTCCCTCCGCATCTTCATCTGTCGGCTTCCTTTTCTGGTGGATCCAGCAAGATTCTACCCTGTTAAGAGTTTCCATTTAGGAAAGGACATGGCAGAAGAAATTTTCCTTCCTGGAAGAACCATCTCTCTTTTTCTCTCTCTGTTCACATCACCTCCCCAAAGCAGCCTGGTTGACCTCCCCTCCCCTCTGTAGGGAGCCATTCCAGGATACAAGAAGCTTGCCCCCCAAGAAAAGGCACTGCTCTGACCTCTTCAAGTGCTCCTGCTTTTATAATAGCACACCCCTTCTCTCCCTGCCCCCCCCTCAAAGCCCCCCCTTCCCATCCCGTCTCCAGGCCATCAGTTGGCTGAACGGACTCGTGGAATTTCTTCCCATCCACTTTCGCATTGCCTCATGCCCCACCCCACCCATCTTTGCTGTTTTCTCTCGTGTGCTTTCCTCCTGCTACATGTAATATTTTATATATATATATATATATATATATATATATATATATATATATATATATATATATATATATATATATATATATATATATATATATATATATATATGGTTTTTATGTTTCGGATCGGACCCCTGTTTACTATAAATAATTTTTAAAAAGGAAAAAAAAAGACCTATTTATCTCATTGCATTTGAAATCACTCACTTTCTCGTCTCAAACGTGTTTTGATAAATCTCTTTGTATTTTTTGATACCGTGTACATTTTAGTCTAGGGAATGTTTTACAAGGTAGCCTAGCTATTAGTAACAAATAGCAGGGGGTGGGGAGGAGGGGGGGGAGTGGCCCTCCCAAGCCATTACATATCTTATTTAATCTGCAGTGGCATTTTGTGCCTTGCTATAATGTTTACTTCAAAGTATTTCAAATAAAACCATCTAACAATGTGTTGCTTCCTGGTTTCTGATACTGTGCTTCTTACAGGTACAGTGTAACAAGTCGTGACCAATCTGCTAGTCCAGGTTTTAGGGTGGTGGAGTCCTGATTTCAGAGTGGAGCAGTCAGTTCCACGGGGTTTGTTTCATTCAGCTCCCTGGTGGTTCCAGCTCTTCAATTCATATGTCAAGAATTGAGCATCTGTGCAAGAAAGAACAGAATTATGCCTGTAACTTAACTTGGTTCCTTTTTG
Source organism: Phrynocephalus guinanensis (assembly GCA_037367245.1). NCBI lineage: Eukaryota > Metazoa > Chordata > Lepidosauria > Squamata > Agamidae > Phrynocephalus > Phrynocephalus guinanensis. The sequence goes on from CM074749.1 coordinate 19,769,045, forward strand.
TGATGTAAATATTGTATTTGTCCTTCCTTGTATAGTCACAGAACTATGGCCCCCCCACTCAGTGTTGAAGCTGAAATATCACACGGTTCAAATGTCTGGCATATGTCTCATGCAGCGATGTGCATCTGAAAACATGGAAGTTTGCAGATACCCACGCATTTTAAAGCAATTCAGACCTACTGGTTAGTTTTGGAATATAGGGAACTAGTGTTTTCTCAAAAATGCTGTTTATCAAGTATGTATCTGTGAAGAATCTCAGTCATCCAGGTGAGTTTATCTGGAAGTTGAGTCATGGCCACTGGACTTCTTTTTTGAGAGATAGAATAGCGAAACGTTTCTATCTCTCAAAAAAAGAAGTCCAGTAGCCATGACTCAACTTCCAGATCAAGTATGTAACTACTTTTTTTTTTTTGCTCTGGGAACAGTAATTTGACTAATAACTTTTAAAGTAATAATGAGCAGAGATATCATTCCTTTTAGCTCTGAGTTGTTACTAGAAAGGACGGAATAATTTTAAAATACAGTCTCTAACAGGCGGCTAACATAAGACAATATCTTGCAGTACTGTAACACCAGGACTAGTCTGAAACATTGATATACAGATCTGGAAGAGAGCCACTCAACTGTAAAAGGCGTGTTTTAAACAAGAGGCAGTCGGCCGTCACGTTGTAGTGAAAAATATCAGGCACTTGCGCTGTAGAATGTCTGTGCAGAATTTTCATGTGGTTTGCGCTGGTTTTAACTTGCCTTTTCTCAGGACAGGACAGTACTTCTAGTCTTTCCCTATCACATTTTATTTTTAGGACAACAACCCTGTGAAGTTGTTAATGCTAAATATTAGCAAGCCTTCTACACAGGACACTTGGCACACTGAGTGTGCGTTTATAATATGCTGTAAGGTCACACTGAGTTACTGGTGGCCCTAAATGGCCTTTTGAGTTAAGGGAGATATTTAAAGGGGGCGGTTTGTCCAGTCCCCCTCTCCTCCACCCCACCCACCCACCCCCCGAGCTTCCGTGGCCAACTGGATATTTGAACCCAACTGGCCTGAACCCTGTTTCCCTCCCTCTACCCATTACACCGCACTGCCCGGGAACTTCTCCATTAGCATTAAACATTTTATGTTTTAATTAAGGCTGCAAAGCGATGGAGTAAATGTTAATTGTTTAATCCCAGTAAGTTGATTAACAAACCCTTCAGCAGTAAGCAATGTTCAGCAGTGTTTGCCATTTGCAGTTTTTACCAGGATCGGTATGAAAAATATGATCATGGAAAGGCAGGTGTGCATTTGGCACATCAATTGGACTTATCCCCCCCCTTTTAATTAAGACTTAATTGTAAGGAAATGAACTGCGGTGCTATCTCCTTGCATCTCAGTCGCCAGTTAATGAGCTGAAGGGTGGGGCCGCCTCTGAAGCAATGAGCTGTCTTTAATTGAATGCAAGGAACGAATGAATTCCAGGGCGCCTCCTTATCTTGCAACAAAGCTGTCCCCAAGCCAGCCTCCAAAAAATTGCATCCCTCGGACCGCTCTGCAAAAGGAAAGCTCTTCAGGTTTGGGGGACTACAGTTCCCATCAGCCCAATGGTCAAGGATTGTGGGTGTGGGGTGACAGCTATGCCCACTGCCGGCTTTCCTTGGGGTGGTAAAAAAAGAAGCTCCCCCCAACACGTGGATCTCTTCCTTTGACGTTTTACACACGCCATTAAGAAAAACAAGCTTTGAAAACAATGGCATATAGATAGATAGATAGATAGATAGATAGATAGATAGATAGATAGATAGATAGATAGATAGATAGATAGATAGATAGATAGATATACAGTGGACCCTTGTATAACAAACAGTTGGTATAACATAAAATCTGTGCAACATAAAAAATTCCAGAGGTAGGGGAAATGTGCTTAACATAAGCGCCTATGGAGAGAATCCGTACAACATAAAAATGGGATTACTCCGTTTTCAATGCATTCCTATGGGAATTTGTATAAAGGAAAATTTGCTTAACATAATTTCATTTGGAACGAATTAATTCCTTCATACAAGGTACCACTGTAGATATAGATAGATAGATGTCTCAGGAGAGAGCAGGAAAGCCAAGAGCTGTTGGTTTATATATACAGTATAATTTGTACACATTAATTAATATATAAATTTTACATATTTTATATATATATAAAATTTATACACACATACACATGTACACACACATTTACGTACACATACACATTTATCAATATAAATTATATATATATACACACACACAATGTGGAAAAAGGAGGAATGCAATGGGGAAAAGGAGGGCAGGGGCACGGGTTCGAATCCCGGCTCCGAATCCACGGAAACACGTGACCTCAACCTCGGCTAACTTGGCCCTGGACTTGACCAAGCAAACTTATTTTACAGGTGTTATTGGAGTGAATAAAACAAACAAGCAAGCAACCCGGGGGTGGGGAGAAAAACACGGTTTAATAGTAGCGACCCATCGGCGAGCCGCCCTCTTGACTCCTCCCACCTACAGGAGGCGCCGCTCGCTCCGAACCGGAAGTGACGACTCGGGAGTTGCTGCTGGTGGTGGGACGATCCGGGCCGGTCTGGGAAGGGAGGACTCTATGGCCGCGAGGGATTTCCCGCGCGGCGGAAGCGGGCCGGGGTGGGGGGTGGGGGTGGGGGTGGGGGGGAGGGCGCCGGAAGCGGAAGTCCCTGGGTCCTCCCAGCCCCCGGTGCCTCCTCGGCTGCCCTTTTTCCCGCCGCGGGATGTTTTCCCTGGATTTCTTAGACGATGTTCGGCGGATGAATAAGCGGCAGGTACGGTGGCCAGGCCTGGCCTTGGCCGCTCTGAGGAGGGGGAGGGGGAGGGGGAGGGGGAGGAGGGGGAGGGGGGAGGGGGAGGTCCCCTCCCCTCCCCACCTTGGCTGCCTGCCTGCCTGCCTGCCCAGATGTTCTTGGACTACATAACCCCCCCCCCAAAAAAAAAACTCCCGCCGCTAAAAACACCTGGGCAGCTAAAGACCATACAATCCCTGCCAGCTGCATCAGTCCCCACCCCCCCCACAGATGTTCTTAGCAGTGGAAGCTTTGGGGGGGGGGTTCCACAGGCCAAGAACATCTGGGCAGCCAAGTTTGGGGAACCCCCCTTGGTGGACCATAATCTCTGCCAGTTGCATCAGCCCCCCCCCCCATGTGTAGGTGGAAGCTTCGGGGTCACAGGCCAAGAACATCTGGGCAGCCAAGGTGAGCAGACCCCCCCCCCGTGGACCCTAATCCCTGCCAGATGCATCAACCCCCAGATGTTGTTAGCAGTGGAAGCTTGGAGGAACGAAGACCAAGAAATTCTGGGCAGCTGAATTGGAGACCTCCCCCTGGTAGACCGTCATCTCTGCCGGCTACATCAGCCCCTAGGGCAGTGATGGCGAACCTTTTAGAGACCGAGTGCCCAAACTGCAATTCAAAACCCACTAATTTTTTTCACAAGGTGCCCATACAGCCATTTAACCTGAATACGGGTGGCTGTGAAGGGGCGAGGTTAGGTGCCCACAGAAAGGGCTCCGAGGGCCACCTCGGGCACCCGTGCCATAGGTTTGCCAACACTACCCTAGATGTTAGTGGAAGCTTCAAGGTCACAGGCCGAGAACATCTGGGCAGCCAAGGTGGGGGACCCCCTGGTAGACCATAATCCCTGCCACTTGCCTCAGTCCCCCAGATCTTAGTGGAAGCTTGGGGGGGGGTCACAGACTGAGAGCATCTGGGCAGCCAATTTGGGGAACCCTTGATAGACCATTTCCCTCCTATCTGCAGGAGCCACAGTGGGGGTTTGAATTCCCCACACATGTGTGCTAGTCATGTCCAACTCTAAGGGTGGCACTCATCTCCGTATTCAAGGGGAAGAGCCAGTGTTGGGCAAGTACGTGGCCGGCAAGGCTGCAAGGAAACACTGTTCTACCTTCCCGCTTTTTACGGCGATACCTATTGATCTACTTGCAACGACATGGTTTCGAACTGCTAGGTTGGCAGGAGCTGGGCTGAACGGCGGGAGCTCGCTCTGCTGCGTGGCACCCGGGATTCGAACTGCCAAGCTGCCGACCTCACAGCCGACAGTTTTCAGTGCTCTAGCCTGCTGAGCCACCACACCTGACACTGAGCCACCACACATGAGGCTTACATTAAATTCAAGTGGTCAGCTGTTGTAGTGAGAAGACAGGTGTTGTTTTTTTGGGGGGGAGATGTTTGTGTTTGAGGGAAAGTTCTATGCATGCATGCATGCATGTCTGTGGCTTTATCAAGAGGGGCTGTTTTATTTCTGGTTATCACCACCACCACCTGCCCTGTCCTTGTCCCTTCATCCCCCTCCCAGCTGTATTACCAGGTGCTGAACTTTGGAATGATCGTCTCCTCGGCGCTGATGATCTGGAAAGGGCTGATGGTAACGACGGGCAGCGAGAGCCCCATCGTGGTCGTGCTTAGGTAAAAAAGATGCTGGTTATCTTTAGACCAAACCGAGCGAGACCTCAAGGAAGAGGTATAAATCCCAAGTGGTTTAGGGTGGGTTTTTGGGTCCGGAGCCTCTCCTGCTCTTAGTCTCCCCCATCCCTAGCAGCATCCCTTTGGCACGAGTAAGGCTGCCTTCTGAATTGAATTCTTTATTCACGGTTGTTAACCCAGTCGGACACAGCGGCCTTACAGAAAAGCACACAGGTCCAGCATGTCTTGGAAGTGGAAGTGCTTGAGATGATCACACACACACGGGCGCCACCCATTGTCTTTTATAAAATTTGTACAACATAAAAAATTCCAGAGAGAGGGGAACTTTGCTTAACCTAATCGCCTGTGGGGTGAATCTATACAACGTAAAAATGGGATCACTCTGTTTTTCAATGCATTCCTATGGGAAATTTGTATAAAGAAATTTTTGATTAACATAATTTCATTTGGAACAAATTAATTCCTTTATACAAGGTGCCACTAGATAGATAGATAGACAGACAGAACCTAAAATATTTTGAGCCCTCCACCTAAGGAAGAAAAAGGATCAAGAAGCCTTGCAGCATCTAAAAAAGTCTTAGGAGTTTTTGTCAGCATCTGTTTCCAGGAACTGCAGCCCACTCCTTCTGCTGCACCTGAGAGATGCAGTCCTTTCCTGACTGCTGACTTTTATTCAACAAGCATGTCCCTGTTTCCTTTTTAGGAACCAGGCCGCTGCTCCTACTGCAAAGACAGAGACAGTATATGCCTCCAGTGAAAAGCCTCAGCTTTTATTTATTTATTTTAGAGCAGGCATGTCCAATCTTCGCCCCTCCTGATGTTTTGGACCACAACTCCCAGAATTCCAAGCCTGTATTTCCAATGGCAAAGGACTGGAGTTATGGTCCAAAACATCTGGAGGGCCGAAGCTTGGACATGCCTGTTTCAGGGTATTTTCCCCCGGCCTTTCTCCTTGGAAAAGGACCCAAAGGACCCAGAATGAGGGAATAATATACAGCATAGTACAATTAAGACATGTTGACGAGCCTCGTGGCGCAGTGGTTAAATGCCTGTCCTGCAGGTAAAACTGTGCTCACGACCTGGGGTTCAATCCCTGGTAGCAGGCTCAAGGTTCACTCAGCCTTCCATCCTTCCGAGGTCGGTAAAATGAGTACTCAGCTTGCTGGGGGGGGGCAATGTGTAGCCTGCACACTGTAATTAAAATTGTAAACCGCCCAGAGACGACTTGTAGTGGTATGGGGCGGTATATAAGCAGAACACTTTGCTTTGCTTTGAGCACAGGGAACTGAGGGACATCTTGCAGCATTAATGGACAACATTACATTAAAGCTACAAGAGAACACGAGCATTTGAAGGGAGCAAAGTTCCATGTAAAGTTATGAGTCATTGAAACTAATATTGAAATCATAGCGTCCATGTAAACCCATAAGGTTGTAAGTAATTATAAAACCTATAGATTCATGTAAAAGGCACATCATGGTAGTCCATCATTCAGGGAAAGCTTGCCTGAAGAGAAAGGTCGTTGCCTGTTTCTGGAAAGACAACAGAGATGCGGCAGTCCCGGCCTCCAGTGGGAGGGAGTTCCAGAGTCTGGGCACAGCAGTCGAGAAGGCCCTTTCATGGGTTCCCACGAGACGTACCTGTGAGGGTGGCGGGATGGAGAGAAGGGCCTCTCCTGATGACCTTAACACCCAGGCTGGTACTGTTTTATGGGCTCAACAACCATTACAAAAGATATATTTTTCAAGGGCCTATTTTGAGCCTTTCTGCAAGTTATTAGAATTCATCAAAAGCATTAACCTATTTCAGAGCTTCATAATTAACCAGCCACCACATACCTATTTTGCTAGTGATACCTTTCCTCTTCGCTGTCAAAATGAGACACAGTTTTTTGTTGGAAGTTGCTTCTCTGTCTTCCATCAGGGGTGGGGTGGGGGTTGAGGAGGCCTGATGAGTAATATTGAGAACATCTTCTCCCAAAGGTGTTGTGTCCTCATCTTTCTTCACTCTGATGCTTATGATCAACAAGAAAAAAAGAGAGATAGAATATTGCAATGCTGATTCATCTCCCAGCCCTTAGAGTTTTGTAAAAAAAATGTTGTCGAGTCCTTGCAGAGGAAAAAACAATTGAGATTAGAGACGACCATGAACCTCACTTTGGTGCAGTCAGATGGATTGGGTTCACAGTTGTTGCATGGTTGTCCACAGTTCCCTGCCCTGCCTCCTTCTCTGAGCTATGAAGCTCCAAACTGTGGTTCATGGCCATCTCTAATTGAGAATTTCTATGGAGGAATATCCCAGATAGTGTATTTGCACTAGTGCAGTTTAGAGTAGACCCTATTGCTGTACAATTTAAGCCTGGAATTAAGTCTGGTGGTGGTGTCTGTAGTGGTGATGATGCTTATAGCCAAATTAATTCCGGCTGTCCATCGTTTACACCCAAGATGGGCCCCTGCTGTTGTCTCTGGTTGTTTTTGAAGTTGTTGATGGGTGTCTCGTAAGGATAGACATGTAAATAAATAAGAAATTGCTGAATGAAAAGCAAACAGCATCATCTGCTCAAAAGACCCATAATTTGCTTTTATGTGCCCGCCGTTTTCTGGGCACTGCATTTATAGTAAAGGCTAAAACAACCCCTCATCCATGTGTTTGCGGTCTAATGCCCACACTACCAAAGAAGCAGAGAGCAGCAGGTAAGACGTACGCCAGCAATATGCATGTCCTTGGAGCACGTGGGAGCCATTACTGAGCACAGAATAGAAAGTTAGGGCACCAAAAAGCCAGCAAATACAGTGACAAAGATGGACGGAGCTAATTAAGATGCAGCTACTTGGCTTGGGTCGTATAATCTCCGTGAGAGACCTGGCAGCCAGCTGGAATCGTGGTTGATCATAGGCATGTATTTTTTTGAATGCCCGCGAAGATTGCAGCCACATTTGTGTTTTGAAAAAAAGGAAGCCGAAAGGATCTGGGTAGTTCCTGTTTCATATCATTCTGCTAGCCCTTGAAAACTCGTCTAGGTGTTACGATCTCAAAGCAAAACATTGATATTTAGACTGCATTAAAGAAAGCAAAGTGTTCTGCTTCTCTACCGCCCCATACCACTTCAAGTAGTCTCTGGGCAGTTTACAGTTTAATTACAGTATGCAGGCTACACATTGCCCCCACCCCCAGCAAGCTGGGTACTCATTTTACCAACCTCGGAAGGATGGAAGGCTGAATCAACCTTGAGCTGGCTACTCAGGATTGAACCCCAGGTCGTGAGCACAGTTTTACCTGCAGTACAGGCATTTAACCACTGCGTATCTCCTCCCTGACTGACATCTTTGTCTTCCAGTGGTAGCATGGAACCTGCCTTTCACCGGGGAGATCTCCTCTTCTTAACCAATCGCATCGAAGAGCCAATCAGAGTGGGTGAGATCGTGGTCTTCAGGATAGAAGGGAGAGAAATTCCAATTGTTCACCGGGTTCTGAAAATTCACGAAAAGTAGGTCCCGCCCCTTCGATCTGGAGTACTGATATGGATTATTGCTAAAATTTGTTGTAAAACTCTGTCACCTTATCAAGTTTCTCCTGGCCCTCTATGAAAACAATCTCTCCATAGCGTGAAGCAAGTGTGAGCTGTGGGTTCGATCATCCCTTTTCACTCTTGTACACATCGTTCAATCAAACTCTCTTTTGATCAGACCATACTTGGTGACACGGTAAAAACAAAATAGAAATAAAAGAGATTAAAAACATGGTAGCACCTTAGATACATAGGGTATTAACTCACCAAATCTCCCCTGATTCAGTGGGTTTACTCACGTTGTGTCTAGCTGCTGGATTGGAGCCCACTGGAATTAAATTTGTCTCTCGGTCTGAAAAGACTTTTCCACGCTAGAATTAAACCCAAGACAGAAAGGGCTGAAGGCGGGGAAGAGAGAAAAAGTAGGGATTTCCCCCCTCCAGTTCTTCATACTGCTACAGCCCAGCTGGGACTCCCAGATGCTTCTTGAAACCAACATGTGAAAGAAATAGGCTCTGCTTCCATCGCCAGAATCCTTGCGGAAGACAGTTGTCTGTGAACCAGCGTGGGTGGGTTGCTCTCAGCCGTTCTGCTGATTCCTTCTTTGTCTGGAACAGCTGTAGCAAACCAGCCGTTGGCCTTTCGTGGGTTGGCTTGGTTTCTTTCATGCATGCACCATTTTTGCAGCATCATTCCATCCTCCTGTTCTTTATTTATTTATTTATTTATTTATTTATTTATTTTATTTCTATACCACCCTTCTTCCAGCGGAAGTGCCAACCTGAAGGGCACCTCATACATTCCCTAAACAAATCGAACGGGCCATTCAACACTTGGGACATTCTAGGGCAGGCATGTCCAAAGTCAGGTCCAGGGGCCAAATGTGGCCCGTTTTCAAATTTTTGAGTGGGCCACAGCCTCTTCTCCCCACCGGCTCAGCCTGCCATGCATCCCCACCAGCTGACCCCTCCCAATACTGGATGGAGACATCAGCTTGCAGTTTTACGGTTTGCCTGCCTTCCCTGCCTCTGTCTATCCCCCAGCCATCTGCCCAGCCTACCCCACCCTGGCTCTCTTGCCGCAGCGTCTTCCCCATCTCCTTGCATGTTATAGAGATGTGTCCAAAGTCCGGCCCGGGGGCCAAATGCTGCTGAATGGTCGGCCCCCACATATTTTCACCTCGCCAAATCTGGCCCTCCTTGCAAAATCAGAATCATAGAATCATAAAGTTGGAAGTTTGGACACTCCTGTTCTAGGGAATTAAGACCTCTTGCATCCATTGCCACGAATGTGCCTATCCACCCCTCTCCATCTCAGCACCTGCCACGTGTACTGGACCACACACAGGTCACATTATCCCCAGCAAATAATACCAAGTGACTTTGCTTAGCGGGATGATGGTGGGTTTGATCCAACACATCTAGAAGATGCCAAGCAGGAGACGTCAGCTTATAAGTAAATCGTTTTTCACCTTGATTGGTTGAATTTAAAGACATATTTTTCCTCCTCTTCCTTGTTTTACTTTTTTTTTTTAAATTTCTTTATTGCTTATCAAAAACAATTTGAAAACCATCTTGTAACATAATATAGTACATTCTTTTCCTTATGAATTATATTGGCACAATTTATTTATAGCAACCCACTATGGAACTATGTGTGCTGTAGGCACCTGGAGTAGGAACTGGCAAACCACTCCAGGATTCCTGCCAAGAAAACTCCATGGACATGGAGTCATGAAGAGTCGGTCACAACTGTAACGACGTGCACACTATGTAACCCATTTTCCATCTTGCCTAACCTATTGCTAGATTCAACACTTGAGTTTTAAAAGCGGGTACCGTATTTTCATTTTTAAAAAGTCTGGTTCAATTGTTTTACTGTTGCAACTTTCCTATACTCTACAACTTCTCAAAGTTTATAAATCGATAGTTTGTGTGTGTGTGTGTGAGAGAGAGAGAGAGAGAGACTTTCCTATCCAGGCTGGCTTTTGTTCCCCACGGGGAATCAAACTCCCGACCTCTGGCTGTGGAGCGAGATACCTAAACCAACCAGCTCCAATAATAATAATTATATGCCGTCAAGTCAATTGCAGTTTGTCTTGCTTGGTATTCCCCTGTGAGACAAGAGTGTGCATTACAAAGCAACGCAAAGTGTGTTGCTTATAGACCACCACTGCATAGTTTCACAGTTTGATTATGTAGGCTACTAATGAGCTGAGCACTCAATTGATTGACCTTGGAAGGTTGAGTGAACCTCTCTAGCCAGCTATCTAAATCCACTGGGATTGAACTCATGTCATGAGCAAAGCCATCACTGCAGTATGCAGCCTAACCTCTGGGCAACACACTAGTACTAAGCTTTGCATAACTCCGTAGCTCCAAGATGCAATGTCCGTTTCCATAGGAAAAGCAAAACACTACTTTAGAAGTACAGTGGACCCTCATATAACAAGCAGTTTGTTTAATAGAAAATCCACTTGAAGGGGGGGAATTCTGCAAATCACTTAACAGAATCAATCGCCTATGGGGCGAATCCGTACAACAGAAAAATGGTCGTGTTTAGGGATTAATCTGTTTTCAATGCATTCCTGTAGGAAAATTGCACAAAGGAAAATTTGCTTAACACAATTTCATTGGGAACACATTAATTCCTTTATACAACATACGACTGTAGTAACTTTATTCCGCCTTCACCGGCTGATCGGACTCTGTGTTCTTCCCTCTGTTAAGGCAAAATGGAGACATCAAGTTTTTGACAAAAGGAGACAACAATGCCGTGGACGACAGAGGCTTGTACAAGCAAGGGCAGCACTGGTTGGAAAAGAAGGACGTGGTGGGCAGAGCAAGGGGGTAAGTGATGGGCAGCAAAGGGAAATGGGCAGCAAGGTTCCTCCTGAGGCCGTTGTGGTCGTGTAACTCCTGAAGACTCTTAACATGTGATTGAAGCAATCCTTACCAGAATACAGGACAGCCTCCCCCCCTTCCAATACCTGCGGGAGCAGTTTATATTTTAATCTTTAATAAAATATTAAAAACGTTACACGAAAAATCCTAGAAATGTACATTTCTCAAGGCGAAGTTACCAGACGTGGACACCAGAGGGCGCCAGAGACCATGTTATGTACGTGCAGTATTGTATTAGCTCTGAGCTAGAGCAAAGGTTCCCTTTATGAAAAGAGCAATGGCTGTCGTACCCCTTGTTCAGAGGGGCTACCAGGGGTGTCTCTGCCACCAGGGACAGGATCTTGATGCAGACACCCTACCATGACATCTCCCCAACCCGCCCCTGAACATCCCCAGGGCCTTTACCTTCTTCCAGGTTCTGAAGCAGGAACACCCCACCCCACAGGCCACCCAGCAAGGGCTTCAAAGAGCTAGGGAAAGAAGCAGCAGGCACAGGTCCTCCACTTCTGGTTCCTGATCGACATTAGAAAAGCTCAGAAGAGCTTTTCATAGCTGTGTGTCAAACAGGAGCCAGAAGTGGAGGCCACGTGCCCTGCTTCTCCGTTCCTTGTCTCTATGGCCTGCTTGTTGAGACCTGTGGCTTTGTCCTGCGTTAGGATCTGGAAGGACGTCAGGGGCCTTGGGGCTGTTCGGGAAGCAGGGAGAGGAAATAGGATGACTAGGGAAGGGGCTTCTGTTCCTTCCCCCATGGCACACACTCCTGGCACTGTGGTGCACAGTTTGGAAACCCTGGTGCCAGAGAAATATATTTGTATGGTGTCAATATCAGAATTGGACACTAGGGGGAACCAGACACCGTGCATTGTTTAATGTTTGGCGCTATCAAAATACCACTTGCTATAATCCAGTTTTTTCAGCATCTGCAGGAGAGGGGACTTAGAATCCGGTGGACCCACTGTACATGTTTTCATTACAGCTGTAATGAATAGTGTAGAAATGTTTCTAATTGCTATCATTGTGTTTGGAAGGCTTCCAACCCCTCTGGGATTGGAACCTTTTTGCTGATTAGTTGGAAACAGAGTCCTATTTCCCCACGACTGCGGGCCAGGAGTAAGTTGCAACGACGGTAGACACACTGAATCAGGAGAATTTTGGTGTGTCGACACCTAGGTCGTTCAGGAATGAAAAATAGAGAGAGAGAGAGAGAGGCTGTCTGGTCCCTAAAACAATACAAATTCAAAAGCAGGCAATACAACCATGTAAATTCCATTGATTTAGCAGGCCTACTCTACCAGATTTCATCTCTACGCCTTCTAGGTGGTTAGAGCCAGGAACATCGTAGAATCGCAGCCAAAACATTGGCTTTTCTTTGTTAATTTACGGAAGGAAATTACCTAGATGAGTAAATATTCAAATAAATGAAACAGATCTAAAAATGTAGACACATTCCGTATCCAAGGTTAATCTTGTTAGCCTTTCGGAGAAGCGGCCTAGGGCCCTCTCAGAAATGGCCCTGCTTGGCTTGGTTGCTGCTGGGATATTACCTGTACTGGTAACCCAGCTCCGTGAGTTGCTGCTCTCGGCTTTGCTAAAACAGGCGACTTGGATCTCCCTTTTCAGATTTGTGCCGTACATCGGAATAGTGACCATCCTGATGAACGATTACCCCAAATTCAAGGTACGATCTTCGCTCTTCTGTCCTTCCCTTGAATAGCAAGCCTGACTTGAGGAAGGCTTTGTGTAGAGAGAGGCCACTGCTCCGTGCGGGGCTGTCAGTCTCCCAGTATAACCACCCAAGTCCATTCTTTTCTGATGCTTTGGGCAGTGACTCCCTTCCACCACCACTGCCGTCATCACCACCATCATGGGGCGTCAAGTCAATTCTGACCCTTCTTTTCAGGGTTTCCCAGGTAGGGAGTATAGTAGGACCCCAATATCTGCTGGGGATTGGTTCTAGGCCTTCCCGTGGATAATGAAAACCATGGATAAGAGAGAACACCTGCCTGCCTGCCCCCAAACTGCTGTTCCCTGACAGTAGCTTGCTTTATGACTGCTGTTTTGAGACAGTAGCTTGCTTTACAGCTGCTGTTTGTGACAATAGCTTGCTTCACAGATGCTACTTGTGACAATAGCTTGCTTTGTGGCTGCTGAATTATTTAATTTTTTTTCCTCTGCCAACCGTGGATAACTGAATCAGGGGATAATGAATCAGGGGATACGGGGGTCCTACTGTATTGAGAAGTGGTTTATCTTTCCCTTCTTTTTGGGGGGGGTGCCCTGGGACCACTGTGCAGCATGCCCAAGGCCACCGGGGCTGGCTCTTCTTCCCCATGGGGGGATCAAACCCCCCCAATCTCTGGCTCTGGAGCCAGGTCCAAAACCACTGAGCTCCCCAGACAGCTTCAAGAATAATCATCCTCTGCCGTCAACTCGATTCTGAGTGGTGGTGATACTTTTCAGGGTTTGCCAGGTCAAGAATACCTGGAAGGAGTTTCCCATCCACCTCTTCTGGGGGGGGGGGTGCCCTGGGACTCTATGTCAACACAAGTGGACTCCTCTTCTAGAAGGCACAGTGGAGAATTGAACTCCCAACTTCTGCCTCTTCGGCCAGATACCTGAGCTGTCCCTTACTATTGGCCGTGCGGACAAGGATGTCTGAGAGCCAAATTCTAACATAGGCCCTGGTCTCACGACGATTTTGCTGCTCTTTTTGCTGCGAAAGACTGCACAGCAAAAGGTCGTGCCTTCACTCCGAAGAGCAGTATTTTGGTACCCCGGCCAACCACGCCTCCGGAAGCGCACTTTAACCGCATCATTTTGTACCACCCCTAGGGGTTGTGTTAAAAACACTTCTGTTGTTGATGCGCAGTTTTTAACGCATCAAACGAGGTGTGGCCCCTGAAAGTTTGCACCAGTTAAATCCGTACCCCCTTTTTCTGCCGCTTCCTGTAGTTCTGCCTTGGTAATTGTTTATGCTACTGAATTGGTGGCATCCCGGCACTCCGGGACAATTTTTACCGGCTGTCTCCCGTCAATTACAATTGATTTTTAAAAAGAAAAACTGCTACCTGGTTGCAATGCAGGTGTTCACCGCAAGGGGAAAAGATGCACAGTAAGCAAGTCAGGACGGACGCAGAGAAGTAAAATACTCCCCTGTCGTCAGGGCGCTAACTGCGCATCAAGCACCACGTCACCGCCCGAACAAATAGTACGCATCAAATTAAGATGCACAGATAACGGTAGTGAGAACGGGGCCATAGCTGGACCACTGCAGCTTTCCTACCCCTGTGCTCGGTTTACGTTGTTCCTTAGAAGCTGAGATGTTGGGACTGGGTCGAAATCCCGGAGAGCATCTCAGAGATCTAGTGTGGCAGGACAACTCGACATAATTGTGCTTCCTTCTTTGTGGCCATTCATTCAAAGCCTCCTGTGTTTTTCTCTCCCCCCCAACAGTACACAGTCCTCTTTCTTCTGGGCTTATTTGTGTTGGTCCACCGAGAGTAACCGGCCAGCGAGAAGACCACCGTGGAAGTGCAACGTGTGTGCCTTTCACTCTTTCCCAACCGAGCTGGGGGTTTGGCTTCTTGGGTTTTGTGTAACAGGAAAGTCGACCCCAGTGTTTTGGAACCGTTTGTCACATTTTAGCCTTTTTGTACATCAGTGGATTTTTTTATATTAAAAGTGTCTGGCCGAAGCTCCACCAACTCATGTCCGCGAGCTCTTATTTCCCCTCTCCTCCCCCCCCCCCCCGCCGGTTCAGCTCTGGCCGTCCTTCCGATGAGTTGGGCTATACAGATCTCCTCTTCCTGTGGTCAGGTGGGCTAGAGATGATGGAAGTTGCAGTCAAAAATATTTCTGGAAGCACCGGCTTTAGGAAACGCGGCTTGTTGGGAATTATCGGTTGGCTTTGGGGCGCTGCAGATGGCTCCCTCTGTGGAAGGGAGCCATCATTTCTATCAAAGCATGAAGAAAATTGAAGGTGCTAGCCCCTCGTGGGTCCCATCCCAATGTCTGGTTTCACATCCCAGAACCCAGTAGCTGCTGAGCTGCTGCCAAGGATTCCTTGCTGAGGTGCAGAGGGTGGCGCTGAACTTGACGTTTAAATTTTTTAGCTTGGCTCGCACTTCAGTATACTGGTCTGCAATTTGCACAGAGCTCTTTAAAATGTGATTTTCCTCTGCTACACTCGTCTCCCCACCCCCCCCTCAGTCTGAAGTGCAACATTCTGCCTAGGTGAGATTCTGTGGACAACCTGCCTCCTGCACTTTTCCCCAGGGGCTGTGTGCAGAAGGAGGGAGGGAGGGAGGAAGGAAGGAAGGAAGGAAGGGATGATGAATGGGAGGGAGGGAGGGAGGGAGGGTTGATGAATGGAAGGAAGGAAGGAGTGTTTATTTATTTAGTTTTATACCGCCCATTTTCCCAGGGGAACTCCGGGCGGTTTACAAAGAAGAATGAGACAAAACGATACAAAATCAATAGAACAATCGAGACACACACGCGCACACAGAGACAAAAAAAAGGAAGGAAGGAAGGAACAGACCAACAGGCTTCTAGAAACCATTAGCCAGAATTTAGGAAAGTCGCTGTTTAGAAATATAGCTCTCAGAATCTGGGTGGAAGGATTTTAGGATTTGTAATCCAAGCAGCTACACCCCCAAATTACTATATGTAATAAACAGAGCCTGTTTTTCCAAAGAGGTGGCCCTGTTAGGCAGAGAAAAAGGAACCGGCTCCCTTTTAAAAGACGAACGCATTCATTACAGCATGATTTTTTTGTGGACGATATGCCAATTCAGAAACATGCCAGTGTTGTCCAGGATTTTCGATAGGTCGGGTATACATTAAAATGTGCAAAAAGTGTTTGTGGGGGGGGTTTGAGATCAGGAGGAAACTAAATGCAGAAAGTACTGGCTGGTAACCGTTGTGTTAAGAAATCCATCACAGCAACTACCATTTCCCCCGAAAATAAGGCATCCCCCAAAAATAAGGCCTCCCCATAATAAGAGAACAATAAATGTGTACCGTATTTTTCTTCATGGAAAAATAAGACATCCCCTGAAAATAAGACCTAGCACATCTTTGGGAGCAAAAATTAATATAAGACGCTGTCTTATTTTCGGGGAAACACAGTACTTGATGCAGATTAATACACTATGCACTATAGGGGTGTGAATGTTTTCTCCCCTAATTCATCTGTCAGTCTTTAATATGCCAAGGGCACATGTCCTGATTACATGTCATTTCCAGAAGTACACTCTTGCTTTTTATTGTCTTTGCTTTTTCCCTACCCTAGAGAACTGTCTTTTGATCCCTTGGATGCATTAGCTCCATAATTCTGGCTCCTTGTGTTCCTTGCTAATGAATGACAAACCGAGGTTCTGTGATAAAACACAGATTAACACATACCAAAGAGTCACTGTGTAATTCTGCTTCATGGTGCACGAGTTCTGTCCCATGTGCTGGGTTTGCTGGCTTTGCAAATGACAAAGTTCCCAGTGGAAAAGCCTTCCGCAAGACATGAACGCAACACTCCCTTCTGTGCACACACAGAGAATACACTGACACTGACCAGATATAATCTATAGTATCTATTACCCAGTATTTGCTAAGTTGTCTAAAGCAGGGTTGAGAACCACTGGTCTAAAGCACTCTTAAATGACTAGTGATCATCAATTTACATTGCAGGAAAGGACATTCTCCTTACCCACATTCTCCCCACCATTGATAATTAGAATCTGTAATTAGAATTCCTGTAATTAGAATTACGGTAAGCCGCCTGGGGTCCTTTTCCAAGGAGAAAGCCGGGGTAAAAACACACTCTAAAATAAATAAAAATAAATAAAAATCAAAGCACTTGTTGTGACAGATGGTTGTCCAGCTTTCTGTTTTATTGGCCCTCCACCAAAATCTCGCTTCCTGTCACTTGAACCCATTATTACGTGCCCTGCACTCTGGAATAACAGAGCAGATCATGTCCTTCCCCTGTATTGTTCATGCATTTGAAAACTGCTATCATTTCTCCCTGTTGGATACTTTTCTCAAGGCTAAGCACGTCCAGGAATTTCAGCCTTTCCTCGTACAGGTTGGTTTCCAGGCATCATCCTTTGTCAGCAGCCTTCTTGAAGTGGACACAGTGCTCTAGAGCAGTTACAGCGATGGAACCAATCAGCTGGAGAGGGGGCGAGTGCTCCAACATTCTTGTTAGGTTTCAGCACCTTAGACCATTGTTCACCTTAAGGCTATGGATACTAACGAGCCTATTCAGGCCATTGTTCATCTTATGAGCCTAATTCAGACCAGGGTGACGAGATCAAAGTGGACAATAAGATGGAGGACTCGCAGTAGCTGTATTCAAACTGATGAAGCTGTTTGGATGAGCAGCGGAACGTTTCAGTCTCTCAAAAAGAAGTCCAGTAGCCATGACTCAACTTCCAGATAAACTCACCTGGAGGACTGAGAATCTTCACAGACATATTCCAACATTGAAGGCGTTCAGGAGAAATCTGGACAACCCCCTGTCAGAAATATTTTGATAGTTACAAGATGCTGGAAAACTTCCTTTCAAAAAAAGATTGCCCTGGGACTTCTTTGCCCTTCGGAGCAGTATCTGGTGATCCACTCATTTGCAGTTTGAAAAATATTAAAAGAAAAATTCTAGAAATGGGCATTTCTAAAGATGAACTTAACCAGAACTGAACACGAGGGGTAGCCAGAGATTATGCTATGTATGGTGTTGACTACTGAAATAGAATTCACTGTAATCCATATTTCTCAGCATCCAGAGTGAGGCTTGAGACAAATATCCCGCATATATGGGCACCCTACTGTATAGTCACCATTCTCTCCCATTTTGCACCTCATTGAGTTCGTTCTAATTGGCATTAGAATTTGAAAGGAATTCTTTTGTCACCTCCAACGAGCAAAAGTTACAAAACTTATTTGGTATTTAGTTACTTTTAGAAATAACGCCGTACTCTATAAACCGTAGACCTGTTCTCCAGGGGCAACCAAGGAACGAGACCATCACAGGACGAGGAACGCTGCAAACGGTGGGACGTTTTCTTACAGGTGAACGGTACCGCTCAAATGAATAAAGCACAGATGAATGGGAGACTGTATTCAATTAACCGTGGATTTCAGATTTCCGATTGATAACTTATTGAGGCCATGGGTCCAGAGCTTGGATGTTGTCGGCATGGTCTGGGGGCCATCCGCCACCTTTCCGGTGAGGTGCACTTCCCAGCCCTACTTGGAATCACAAAGATGGAACTGGCCACTTTCGGCCAGTCCAGTTCCACCTCTGACCTATAACCTTCAGCCTGTTCCAGGAAACCCACCCCTTGTTGGCCACTGTATATAGGATCTATCCGTTTCTTGTTTGTTTTTTTGCAACGGGGAAGGGGGGATTACTTGTTTCCTTCCCAGGAGTGCATCTCATCAGACCCGCTTCGCCACCTCCAGTAATTGCCCCATGGAATCTGAGCACCGTGGCTGCCTTCAGCCGCCCCCCCTAATTGGGAGCTGTTAATCCCGGTCTCTACCCATCTCTACTGCAACGCTTTGCAGGGCTTTAGCTCTCTCCTGCTATCAAGCCGTTGGGGTTTAGCTTGTTCTCGGAGCGTCACAGGATCTTGAACCTTAATCCCCAGATGCAGGCGAGCTTTTGCCTGCCAAAGGAGACGACGATGTAAGAATAAATCATACAAACGTTGATTTTTTTTTCCAAGGACCGTAGGCACCCGAGAGCAGCTTTTCATTCAGAGGGGAAAATATTCCTCCCAAGCACTGCTGGTGACCTAGGAAGGGTTTGGAGTCCAATGCCAACTTGAGCCGCTGAGGGGTTTTAGCTCGATGGAGAAGCACTTCCAGTTCTAACCTTTCCCTATCAATAGACTTTTAAGCAGGGCTTAAAAATAGAAGCACTGTTTTGTTGCTAGGAGTTTCCACTTGCATTTTTTTAAATAATAAGTTTATGAATATTCCATCTTAACAATTCATATTTCTAAATTAATTTCTACAATCTATTCCATTTGTCTTTCATCCTGTTGTCGGAGTGCACTTAACATGGATGACATGACGTCTTAGTACCACCTAATGCAGGCATGTCCAAACTTCGGCCCTCCTGATGTTTTGGACTACAACTCCCAGAATTCTAAGCTTAGTTTGCCAATGGCAAAGGACTGTGGGGGTTGCGGCCCAAAACATCTGGAGGGCCGAAGTTTGGATATGCCTGACCTAATGCATTGTTTCTTCTCTCCCACCAGTCATCAAATCTATTCCACGTTGAGTAATGCACATAGTCCTCTTTTCCTTTGATTCTTAATGTCCTTCTGTCCATCTAAGCACAGTCTAAGATTTTTTTGTATAATTATTTCCTCCTTAGGTATGTTTTCATTTTTCCACGTTTGGGCCACCACTTGCAACTTTTGTCAACTTCAGGCACTTCCTGGGTAGCCGGCATGATTTCTTTTAGGCTGAATATCAGGGGAGGGTGGGTGGGGACATTTCACCTGTTTGAGCCATCCAACAGTGGAATCAAGGACCTCGGGAGGTGATAAAGCGCTGTGACGCTGGTGGCATTGAAAAGAGAACTGGACAACCATCTGTCAGATCGGCTTTGACTTGGATTTTACCCCGAAAGGAGGATTGGACTCCGCAGCATTAGAGAACATAAGAACATAAGAAGAGCCATGCTGGATCAGGCCAAAGGCCCATCTAGTCCAGCTTCCTGGATCTCACAGTGGCCCCACCAGATGCTTTTGGAAGCGCATGAGACTAGATATCTGTCTCCTGATACCACTCCCCTGCATCTGGCCCTTGAAGTACCCTGGTTTTAAGCCTGGAGATAATACATCTCCCTCATGGTTTGTAACCTGGGATGGACTTTTCCTCCAGGAATCTGTCCAATCCCTTTTTGAAGGCATCCAAGCCAGATGCCATCACATTCTGTGCCAGGGAGTTCCACAGACTAACAACACGCTGGGTTAAAAAAAATTATTTTGTCCTTACCCTCCCAACCCTCAATTTGAGGGGATGTCCCCCTAGTTCTGGTATTTTGGGTGAGGGAGAAGAGCGTCCCTCTATCCACTTGACTCATGCCCTGCATTATTTTGTACGTCTCAATCATATCCCATCTCAGGAGCCTTTTTTCCAGACTAAAGAGCCCAAAATGTTTTAGCCTTTCCTCATAAGGGAGGTGCCCCAGGCCAGTAAGAGACCCCCTCCAACTCCGTTATCGTATGATTCCGTGGTTCTCTGTGCTGCTGCAACAATGTAGTGGGGTGCATTCTTCCATGGCACTTTAGGGGGAGCCAGGGGTTGCTGGACTACAACTCCCATCACTCGTCCCCAGGGGTGATGCTAGCGGGAGCTCATGGGAGCCGAGAGGCAACAACATCTGAGGACAACACATTCCTTCCCAGACACGCTGACTACAACTTCTGACTACAATGCCCATCAGTCTCAGCTACCCCTTGGGGAAGATGGGGACTGTAGTTTACTGCATCTCAAAGGCCTCGGTTTCCACTATCTCTGGGAGTTAAGATGAGAAAGACCATCTCCTGGCTTTGGAAAGCTGGCGAATGCCAGACAGAGACAATTGGTTTCTTTATTCTATCTTTTCATTGCCTCTTTATGTTTATAGGACATGTATACCTTTACATCCCTTGTTTGTTCCAACCGTTACAAGGCAATGCATGCGTCCCTCCTCTTCTCGACTTTATTTTCATAAACATCCTGGGAAACAGGTCAGCTGGACATCAAGAGAACGAGACTGACCGATGATGAACCGGTGAATTTCCGGCTCCTTGGGGACTTAATCTCATCAAACAGAGTGGGATACTGCAACCGCCGCACCACGCTCTTCTAGACCGGCCTACTAAAGTGTGCCGTAGGCCCTCCAAACAAGCAAAATCAAACACTGCATATTAGATGCTGCATGCTAGGTGGAACTGCAAAATAAAATAAAATAAAATGTGGGTGGGAAATCGGATGTTGCACCACTAGGTGAAGATCTGATTTCCAGTCACTCTAGTTTCTTCTTGATCTGATTGATTTGTTTAAAAAGACACCACCAATGGCCTGCTCTCACCATCTTTATTTTGTTTTAATAAGCACTGTGAGCCTCTGGACTTGGAAACAGTGCATCTAATGCTAGAACTGCCAGCTGCAAACAGCAATTTGGTTCTGGGTTTGTAGCATCTTTGATGGAGACACACACAGAGACAGAACTGTCTCCCTGTGTCTTCATCCACCTAACGGTGTTTCCTCTCGAGTAAACGTATGTCCATGTCCAACAAAAAGTCGCCCACGGAACCCTGCCAGCTTGCAGTCTCTTTTATTAGTATTATTTTAGAACGTGAAGCTGGAACTGCTGTGAGCATTTCTTTCAAAGACATACACGGAGACAAGGGGGTGAGCCAGTTGCTTCTTTGCTGTACGCAGGGAGGATGCAGAAATGGAGGTGAAGCAGGAGAACTGCTAGTCGGGCGCTTGGCAAACCAATACACACAGCTGCCTAAAGTCTGCCCCATCCGCTGAGAAATCTCCTGTCCATAATAACCATGTTCAGCTCTTGTGAACTGAAAATCGTGGTTTCCTTTATGGAGCTGGTCCATCTCAGACATTTATTTATTTATTTATTTATTTATTTATTTATTTATTTATTTATTTATTTATTGGCTCGACCAGTGTCTGGGCACTCTGCACGTGCTCAGAGGCACGCTTGCCCTTTCCTTTCGCCCGGTGCAGACTGTGTGTGTGTGCGGGGGTGGGGGGAGAGGTTTAAGCTTTGCTCCAGCCCTAATCTCTTTCATTTGTTCGCTTCCCTCTCATCCCCCCCCCACACACACCTCCTCACCCTCCACTTTTCCTTCCCCAAACCGGTGGCGAGGGGGGAGGGAGACCTCCTAGGGCAGTGTTGGCGAACCTATGGCACGGGTGCCCAAGGTGGCCCTCGGATCCCTTTCGGTGGGCCCCCGACATCACCCCTTCATAGCCATTTATATACAGGTTAAATTCCTGTGTTGGCACATTGCAAAAAAATTAAGCGGGTTTTAAATCACAGTTTGGGCACTCGTTCTCGAAAAGGTTCGCCATTCCCTGTCCTAGGGTCCTCCTGCATCGCCTGGCAAGGCGGATCCGCAGGCGGGCCCGACCCTTTAGAGACGTCCGCCTGCGGATCTCCGCGTCCACCGCCGCCGTCGATTGGGGAGCTGGCCAAGTCCCCGCCCCGACGGCCGGGCTTCTTAAAGAGGGCGACGGAGCCGAGAAGGGGGCCAGAGGCAGTCAGACATCGGCGACCACCCGGCAGCCGCTGCCCAAGGAGGCAAAGTAGAGGGGGGTCTCTCTCTCCGGTGCGCCCCGTCCAGGGACTTCATCGCCGGCGGGCGGCTGTGCGCCATGGCAGCGGCAGGAGGGTGGTTGTTGCCCGGGAGGACCGTGCCGGTGGCGATCGTGGCTTCTTGGCTCCTCGCTTCCACCCTCTTCGTCTCGCCCTCGGTGGGCGCCAAGAGGAGCGCTCCCATCCGGCTCCGGGAAAATCTCTGGGCCACAGGTACTGCCTGCCACTGGTCTCTCTCTTCCGACGGGTGCCCTGGGGCGCGGTGGGGTGGGGTTGGGGGAGACGCCCGCTCTTGCCCGCCAGCTCAACACCCCCTTGGTCCAGCCGGCTCAGGGTGGTCTACTCAGCAGTCTGGAGGCTCTTGCCGGGGCTGGTATTAATTTCAGGCCATAAAAGCCGGGGTGGTGGGAAATCTTTCCTCGGGGAGCACTTCCTCCTCCGCAGAATCCAAACTCCGTAAAACCGAAGTCCTAAGGTTCTAGTCCTCATGGGTCAGAGCTCTTAGAGGAAACTTTAAACCCCAACAGGGCCAATGATGCTGGCGACCAGTTCAGGCGTACTGATCCATCTCCTTCTCTAGTGTTAACAGGGCCGTGGTACTGTGTGTTGCATTTCCTGCGTGGGGACTGCATATCGCACATCCCTATATAGACCCTACACTGGCCGGCAGGGGCTTCTGGGTTTTTTTTTAGGTACCGAGGGTTCCGTGTCTCCTTCCAAGCAGCCCCTAAGCACATCCTGATCTCGCCTGATTTCGGAAGCTCAGCAGGGTCCGCTCTGGTTAGTACTTGGATGGGAGACCACCAGGGAATACCAGGTGCTGTGGGCGCCTGGAGCAGGAACTGGCAAATCACTCCAGTATTCCTGCCAAGAAAACTCCATGGACATGGGGTCACGGAGATTCGGTCAGGACTGTCAGGACACAACACACACACACACACACACACACACACACACACACACACACACACACACACACACACACACACACACACAAGAAAACGGGTTAGTCGCGCAATACTTTCCCACTTAAAGCACATGGGCTGGGGGTCCTTCCTGTGGTCCCTTTACATATCTCTCCCCACGGAGCGATGTTTTCCAGTATGATCAAATGCGATATTTATTTATTTATTTATTTATTTATTTATTTATTTATTTATTTATGCATTTCTAGACTGCTCCGATATCCTTCAGCCCCGTCCCTGAATTTTCGCCATTCCCCCACCGCGACCTTGTTTTTCAGGGCAAGCCATGCCTTCAGTACCAGAGAAGGGGACAGCTCCCGGGAAAAAAAATCTGATATAAATCCATCCGGCCTAGGGCAAGGAAATTTAATTAAGACGGATTTTATTTATCTATTTTAAAGTCTTTGGAAAGAAATGTTCGCCACCGGGACGGAACGCCCATCTTTCATTTTTTTTCCCCGCTAGTAATTATGATAGATAGTGAATGGTGTACGTTTTGGTACATGATATCATTCAAAAATGACTTCCCGGGACTGTGGATGTGTCTTAATGCCCATCCCTGAATAAGGTCCCCATTTCCCTCACCAGAAGCTTGGCTAATTTCCTTTGCCCTTCCACCACCACTGGAAAAAGCTGTTTTGTTATTAAAACAATGGGGATTTTTTAAAAAAGTCTGCTGTGTATCCGTTCCTATCCCTGTATGTCCTACAGAGAAGAGGTTCCAGGAAGCCAGAGTGAAAAGGGTGAAGAAACGGGTGTGGTTTGGAGGGAGGGAGGTTGCCTTGGAGGGTTGGAAGGAGAGAAAGAGAAAAAGCAAAATCTCCAGAGGTCTATATATAGCGCGGTGTTTCTTGATGATAGATACTGGATTTAAAGTTTTTTGTTGTTTCTGATGATGAATTCTTCTTGAAATTGAGTCAGTGGCTAATTTAACTGCCATATTAAATTGGACAGGTTAAGCACCCCAGCCATACAAGAATCCCTGGTGTGGTTTTATGAGCAAGTCTTTATGTATACTATCACCATTTCATGCTAGGTGCTGATTCCCTTTCCCTGTCTGTCTGTCTGTCTGTCTGTCTGTCTGTCTGTCTGTCTGTCTGTCTGTCTGTCTGTCTGTCTGTCTGTCTGTCCCACCCTCTCACCCTCCCTTTCTTCCATCCATTTCTATCTATCTATCTATCTATCTATCTATCTATCTATCTATCTATCTATCTATCTATCTATCTATCTATCTATCTATCCACCCGTCCCTCCCTCCTTCCCTCCCTTCTATCCATGTCTGTCTGTCTGTCTGTCTGTCCATTCTCCACCTTTTTCCTTATGAGGACCCACAGTAGCTCACATCATTAAAGGGACAATATTTTAACAATTAGTCTGCATTTTTTTAAAAAAAAATTAGATGAGTTTTCTATTAAAACTGTAAACCAAATCAATACTAAAAACACTTTAAAGCCTCATAGTATAACTACCCAATTTGGGGGAAAAGGTGAAGGCATTTGACCAATATTGGCAAAATGTGAACTAGGAAGGCCAAGGGTATTGGTACCAGCTGAGGGTGCCAGATGTGACCTGGGTTCTCAGCCATGTTCCAAGGCAACCTATCACCCTACTACATGTTCTTCATCCATCAGGCTGATGTGCTGCCAGCAGTCTCATCTTTGAAGCCAAAATTTGGGGCTGGTGGGTTGAGCGAAATGAAGCGGACGGACTGGGAAGAGAATTCCTCTCCTGGCTTCTTTGTAGCGGAAATATCTAGAGGATTTTAGGGACGTAGATCCCCTGCAGGTGGGTGAGATCTTGTTGAGAGCTGCGTAAAACCTGTACTGTTTGTGGCAGCTAATTGGGTGTAATTGATGGGGTGCATCTTGGTTATGCAATCATGTGCCTGACTCGGCATGTGATTGAGACATGTTCTGGCACATTGTCGATTAGTCGCCATTGATTGCATAAACCGTACATGAGTACCAATCAACTGGGTGGGTTGGTTTGCTTGGCACTAGGCTGGAGCAATTCTCTGGCAGGTATTGAGGGTCCCATGAAGGGAGATTCCTCCCTGCAAATCAGCCCTTTCTGTTTTGATTGGAGTCAAGCCTTTCCAGTCATAAGATCATGCTCTAAGTCACAGTCGGATCCAAAGAGAAAAAGGGACAATCTTTTCCTTAACAACAGCATCGGGAACAAGGGCACCTTTCGTCAAAACCTTGCAAACCAAGACCCAGCCTGGTGTTCCGTTTTCGAAAGGGTTGCTCCTCACATCCCCCCCCGGCTGACTCTCCAAATATGATGTCATTCCAGGGCATTTTATGGGGAAGAAAAGTACCCTGGAGTCCTCTCGTCTGGCACCGTTTCCCGAGGAAAAAGCAGAGCCGGGCGAGATCTTGGAGGAGTCCGGTCCTGCCCTCGTGGAGGTCTTGGAGGATGCGAAGGGCCTTCTGATGAGAGAACTTCTCAAAATAATCCTGCAAGAGAGATTGCTAGAAGAAGGGCAACGGGGAGGCGTCACCAAAGCCCAGGTAGGTCCTTCCAGCCAACAGTACTGGGCTCAGCATGGCCAATCTCTTTGCCCCACTTGGCGCCTCTTGCGCAATCCTAGCACTCCCTTCTCTAACGTGGGAGTCATCGTTCAACGTCGGAGCCGTCATAAGGCAGGCATCATTTTTCACTTATCCAAAGAATTGGTCATGATCTTGGCCACCTCCTGACCTAAAAGTCTTTGCCGTTTCAACCAGAGCTTGGGAATTCTGGGAATTCTGTGCGTTTTATTGTTGTAAATTGCCCAGAGTGGCCAGACGGGTGACTTAGGGTGTTTATACACGACCCCTAAACTCCAGGGCAAATGGCTCCCAGCTCCGGAGATTAAAAATGTTTACCCACCAGCTCTGGAGTTAACAGGAAATTAAGTGCGACCCCGCCCACTTTAGCGCATCCCAGTGCAGCTTTCAAGTACCTGCTTTTTGGATGTGAAAAATATTTGATCCGGTGTAAGGATAGTGAGTGCGGGGCTCTCCTGGCTTCTGTTTGTTGTTTTTCTGCCCCCCGCCCCTTTAAGAGATCTGAATGCTGCCGGGAACAGAACGGAGGTAAGCCGGCATTCTTTTCTTTCTTTTTTCTCCCTCCCTCACGCAGCCAGCAACCAGGAAGTGCAGAGGGGGGTGGGGACAGAGGAAGAGCGACGAACCCCTAAGATCTCTGGTCTGAATTTAAGTGGCCAGCGGATCTTAGGGGTTGTGTAAAAAGACCCTTAGAAGCCAAATAAATAAATAAATAAATAAATAAATAAATAAATAAATAAATAAATATTCTACCTATTCACCATATTACTACCAGACACCTCCTGCCAGCATGACCAAAAATAGCTGGGTTATTCAAGACATCCAAAAAGTAGATTTTTCCTTGTTTTGGGGTCATCTCCATGTTAACCAGGGCCAAGACGTTATCCAGAGATGGTGCAGCAGCTACATCTCCCGAGGACAGCAGAAATCAGTTCGCCATCAGTCCGAACTGATTTGCAAGCCCAACGCAATGTGTCTTTTTTTACCCCCCCTTACAGGAACCACCTTCATTCATGGAGTTGCTGGCAAAATATATTTAAAAAGAACAAATTGAGGATGACGTCACTGACTGTTAGGAACTGGGCGAGCTCCCGGGGTCGCCTCCCCAGTTTAAGAAGAACAAACGGCACGACGGTAGTGTGAAATATGAAGCTAGAAAGGGTGTCCCCTATTAGGGACAGCTTCTCTGAAGAGCAAAGGGCAGGTTGTATAGGAATGACTCACTGCTCCTCTGCGCTACAGCTGTCGCCAGGGATGGCGTTATGAATAAAATGTCTGTCTTTGCACCGCTGAGAGCAGTCTTTTCATTTCGTAATGCTTTATGGAGGGGAAAAACAGGCATGTGAAAAAAACCTGAAGGGACTAGCCAGGAGAGGTACACTGATCAGTCCAGTTCTGTCATAATAATAAACACATGCCATCAAGTCAATTCTGACTTTACGGTGAACCTTTTTGGGAGTTTCTAAGACAAAGAATGCCCATTAAACATGTGTTCATCATCGCTCCTGAAATACCACCGAGATGAGCCACTAAAGGAGAATAATGCCCAACACTGAGACATACAAGGATAAGACCATGTTCGTGGATCTTCTAGGAAGATTGAGTGAGAGTCTCTTTTTGTGGACATTGACTACAAAAGCAAACTGAGAACATCTCTTGTCCTTCTGGGCACCCCGATGGACTTCCTAGTGTGCTCTAATAAGTGGCAGTGTGATCTACATATCAAGAATCTCTAGTTTATTGGCATTACAGCCAGCTTCTAAACAAGCAAATGTTCCATGCAAGTGTGTCCTCATGGCTAGGCACTCTGCATACATCCCCACTTTTGAAAACAAAACTGCTCCATGATGACCTAACAATTTCCTAGATCATCATCAACTACACCATCCTCATTGCTGTCCTGGACATGAATGAGGGTGTAGATCTCAAACAGGGTGGGAAGAGAGGGTTGCCGTTTTTAATTCCCCCTTGGTTACAGGAAATTGCACTGTTTCTGAGCTATTGTGATGTCCTGAGGGCTAGGAGATTGCTTGACAAAGCAAGATAGGTTCTTGGGGAATTCAGCATGATGTAATGTGGACAGCGGGATGCTCTTCTCCCTCTCACAAAATACCAGAACTAGGGGACATCCACTCGAACTGAGGGTTGGGAGAGTGAGAACAGGCAAAAGAAAATATATATATTTTAACCAGCGTGTTGTTAGACAGTGGAACTCCCTGCCACAGGAGGTGGTGATGGCTTTTAGCCTGGATGCCTTCAAAAGGGGATTGGACAGATTCCTGGAGGAGAAGTCCATCACAGGTTACAAACCATGATGGAGATGTGTCATCTCCAGGCTTAAAACCCGAGTACTTCAAGGATCAGATGCAGGGGAAGGGTCTCAGGAGACAGAGATCTAGTCTCGTGCCCTCCCAGAGGCATTTGGTGGGGCCATTGTGAGATACAGGAAGCTGGACTAGATGGGCCGTTGGCCTGATCCAGCAGGGCTCTTCTTATATTCATATGAAGGGTTGTTTTAGTCTCTCAAGGGTGACTGGAATAGTTATGGGAAGACGTGGCCCCAGAAAGAAATGCCAGATGTGTTTCCATGAAGGATCTCAAAGGCTGGCTGAATTGGAAGACGACCAAAAGTAGTCTGTTGATGGCCGGCAGAGCTTAGAGAAGCTACACCACATTTTAAAGAAAAACTATTTCTGGAATAGTTGCTTTGCTGCCTGAAGGATTCCCAGAATGGAGTTAAAACAGGAACGTTTCCAAATTCTGAATGCCTAAATAGTGAAGGCCAAACAATTCTGTTTGTTTTTCCTCCTTTAAATTTTATTGCACAATGTTTGTTTGTTTGTTTATTATATATTATACAACCCATCAGGCCAAAGGCCACTCTGAGCTGTTATACAAGACATCAAGAACAATAACCAAGCAGCACAAAACATAACCAAAAAAAAATCAAAAACAACATAAAATACATTATAAATATATAAAAACAACATGTTAGCAAGTGAACTGCAGCATCCGGCAACGCTTTATTCACCTCCGTGTCGCTGCAAAGGGAATAGAAAGCATTACAGTACTTCTTGCCCCAACTGTCCCTAAAGTTTTGGAGCTGAGACATGGTGATGATTGAACACAGGTAAGCACAAAACACATTGAAGCCCAAAGAGGAGGAGAATGAGCATTCAGAGGTCTAAGGCAGTGTTGGCGAACCTATGGCACGAGTGCCCAAGGGTGGCCCTTGGAGCCCTTTCTGTGGGCACCCAGCATCGCCCCTTCACAACCACCTGTATTCAGGTCAAATGGCTGTCTTAGTGGGGTTTGAATCGCAGTTTGGGCACTCGGTCTCTAAAAGGTTCAGCATCTCTAGTCTAGGGCCTCGCCTTATTCCTCTCTCTCTCTCTCTCTCTCTCTCTCTCTCTCTGTGTGTGTGTGTGTGTGTGTTGCTGCAGAGTACCCCTTTCATCTGGAAAGACGGTTCAACTAGGATCTACATCTCCACAAGCCATCCTATGACCGAGGTGGTGGTGATCACACAGGCCCATAGTTCACTACTTGCAGTGCGGTCCTGTGCCAGCTATTTCCTGTTGATCACACAACCGATAGCCCGGCTCTAATCTATGCCCAAGGGGGGCCTTTTTGGTCCAGCAGGAGAGCTGCAGCTTTTTACTAGGTATTCAGAGGTGTAGCCAGGATTTTGAGCGCCTGGGGACAACGTTTTTGCACCCTTCCTGCCGCACCCTCCACATTGCACCCACCCAGCAACTGGGGGCCGAACCCTGCGGGCGTAGGGTGGGTGCATGTGCATGCGTGCGTGCGTGCGGCTGGACGGGCATGTGTGTGCGCACGCACGGGGCGAGGAAGAAGAGGAGAAGGGTGCCACGGTCACCGTGCTCCTGCCTGGCTGCCTGCCTGCAGAGGTGGTGGAGGGGGTGCCGTTGCCAAGCTTTAGGGGAAAGGAGGACTGCTGGGCAGCAGGAGGGTGAACGGCTTCCTCCTCCTGGTCCCCCTCCAGGCGCCCCCAGATTGCTGCACCCGGGACAGATGTACCCTTCTGCCCCCACCCGATATGCCCCTGGCTGGTCTACAGCGACTAGCCCAGCCCGGTGAAATGGAAGGGTTTACCCCAAGGATGATCTCTTAGGGCCCCATCCAACATGATCCTTTCTCATCACCTGGCCGCGCCCTACGTGATGGAGGTGTGGCCTTTTGCATAAGTGAATTCCTTAGGGGGGGATGAAGATGCATTTTCTCTTGGCAGGGGAGATCAGCAGAGTAGCCCCAAAGCGTACACTCTTGCAGCCGATGCATTCTGATGCCATAGAAAGTCGAAAACCCTCCACTGCCTCACAGAATCGGAAGAGAGAATCGCCAGGAGGGTCAGCCTTCACTCCCCCTGGTGGCCTTAAACACTCCCTTTCCCACAAAATGAGACGTCTAAAGTATGACCGGTGCTTCTCTTATCCCAGCAGGATCCTCAGTCGAGGATTTGACCATTGTTGACCGTACGCCAGCCGCAAACATGCTTCGAGCCATTAAACCCTTTGTGCAATATGTCCCAGCGCCCTGCGCTCAGACTTATGGGTTTCCTAAGTGCATTGGCTGATTGAAATCTCTGGTGATTTTAAGAAGTACACAAAGAATCCAGGATAGGCTTGGTCAAAGAAATTAAAATTAAAAAATAAAACCAAAACCGGAAGGATAAACAGCACATGATTGGACCAGAGCAAATGCGCTGGTGAAGGGTCTCTGCTGCAGTCAAATGCTACCACCCCCGTGTAGGAACATGGCTTTTGGCACAATCTCAGAGGCACCCCCATAGATCCATCAAGTCCAGACCCTGTCAAGGAGGGACAGCGGGGAATTGAACTCTCGACCGCTGGATCTGCAGCCAGAGACCTCAAACCCCCCCCCCCGAGCTTTCCAGCAGTTAATTTCTCCACTTGGAACATGGGAAGCAGGAAGATCACCAGGCGTTTCCTGCCACTGAGAAATCAACGGCAGTTCTGACCAGCAGGGTGGTAAGGATCGAACCGTACTTGATAGCTCCAGGTACAGCTACGCCTTCTTCAGCAGCCTGACCCTGGGCCAGGGACCTGCACTTCCACCAATGCTGGCCTCTCCCCATGGTTGGTGGTGTTATAATACACAAAGTAAGCGATTCCTCCTTCTTCTTCCAGCAGAAACCTTCATGCAGAACCAGCTGCTAAAGCTGATGTCAGCTTCCAAAACCCAAGTAGAGGGCCGGCGTCCCAGCGCTGGTACATAACGCATCGTGATACCTTTTTCCTGGCTAAACTGGGAGATATTACAATCCATATCCCTGCTGCTGGTGGGTGGGTAGGAAAGCAGGGCATATTGACACAATGCCACAGTGGTTTGTTTGTTTTTTAGCTCTAGCTATTCTGGACAGAGAGTTTGAAATTTGATGGGGAAGCCACAGGGTGCGGTTGAGAGAAGTGGGGGTTGACGTAGATTTCACTCAATGCCTCCTCTTCCTCTTCATCCTCACAGAGGTCGAAGAAAGCTTTCAAAAGGCTGGGGCTGGCATAGTGAAGGGCGATCACTGCCCCTCCAATCAGGAAGCAGAGCAGCCCTGGAAATATGAGAGAGAGAGAGAGAGGTTGGGGTCATTTGGTAAACTGGACCAAGGAAATGCATCTCATGGACCACAAGGTTTGCTTTCCAGTGTTTACAGTCCAGGAGGGTTTATCCCACTTCAACAAAAGAGGATCAATAAATCCCTTTGTTTATCCACCTGCATCACGAACCCGCACAGGAGCTGAGCCACAAATATATTAATGGCTCATCTTCTGAAAAAGAGAATTTTCAGAAAACTCCCCCACACCGGTCATTTGAAGGGGCATTTTGGTTTCTCAGCCTATCTTGCAAGACTATAGTAAAGTAGTCCTCCGCCACAATGCGGCTCATATCACATTTTTTTTCTTGAGAGAAGCAGGCTTCCAAAGAGAGGTTTTTAACCCCCTCCTGGCACCTCAGCAAACAGACCTGGGGCTGCTCCTGCCAGCTGCACTTGCAAAAAGATGTTTTTAATTCCCTCCTAACAGCTGAGGTGCCAGGAGGAGGTTAAAAGCCTCTCTTTGCAAGCAGAGCCTGGCAGGAGCAGCGCTTGCTGAGGCATCTGCATTTCATTTCCAAAGAGAGCTTTTTAACCCCCTCCTGACATCTCAGCAAACAGAGCTGGGGCTGCTCCTCCCAGCTGCATTTGCAAAGAGACCTTATTAACCAACACCTAACATCTCATCAAACTGACCTTGGGCTGCTCTGCTGCTGTTTTCAAAGAAAGGTTTTTAACCCCCTCCTGACATCTCAGCAAACAGACCTCGAGCTCCTGGCAGCAAGATTTCGTGAGGTGTCAGGAGGGGGTTAAAAACCAATCTTTGGAAACGCAGCTGGCAGGAGCAGCCCAAGGTCAGTTTACTAAGGGTCTGCATTTCATGGATTTTTCCTTTATAATGGGTAGATCAAGCACCAAATCCCCCACAGTAAGCGGGGGAGTACTGTAAGGATAAAAGGACTGGAGTTACCACTAGGCAAACTAGGTGACCACCTAGAGTGCAGAACTGAGACTGGTACAAAACTGACCTCAGAGCGGCACATTTTTTCCTACAATTTGTCTGTTTTTGAAAATTGTTTTGGGGGGGACAGAAATGTCCACATGCACTGATCGGAGCTCCTTTAAGGGAAAAGCACGGGGGAAAGATGCTAACCTGTTGCAAGCGTGAGCCAGAATGATGCCCCGTAGACCGGCCGCAGGGAGGCGCCACCAAACTGGATGAGGCACGCTGCGGCGTTCCTCGCGGTGGAGAAGGAGAGGAGTGCAAAGATCAGAAAGGCCCCCGTGATGAGGATCATGTAGCCACCGTACACCGGGACTGGCATGGAGAACAACATGTTGGCCACCAGCCATGCACAGAAGGCCACCCTGTCAGAGGAAAAGAAAGTGTCCCCTGTTTATACCACAGTTCGTTGGCAGCGGTCTTTCTACGAGCACATGGAAAGGCTGTAAAGTCAAGTGCCTAGTCCTCATGATTGCAAAGCAGCATTGAGAAGGTTCTACAGTAGGTTCCATCCCAGGTATCTCCCATTAAAAGTTGGCTAGGAGGTGAAAGAAAGCCTTCTCTGCTCCAGTTCCACCATCAGCACCACAAGGACTTCCCACCTTTATGCTACTGGTGGTGCCTTTGGGCTGATGACCACCTTCACAAGGAGATGTGTCCATCACATCACACTTGCATTAGGTGGAAGTTAGGCTCAGTAGGCTCTTGGCCAACCTGGAAACGGGATCCATGTTATCCTCCCTACAATCTTTCTAGAGCAGGAGAATGGGGGAACTTTGGCCCACCTGACATTTTGGACTTCAGCTTCGAGAAGATCCCACCTGGCAGACTCAGTGGTGAGGTATTCTGAACATTGTACTCCAAAACTGAGAGTATTAGTTTCCCCATTCCTCCTCTAGAGCAAAAGCACTATCTCTAAGAGTAAGAGCTATCTGACAAGAGAAGAGCCAGGTTGGTGGAAGGCTTTCCCTTACTGGAGGAAGGTAAGCAGAAACTTACACAGTCATCTGCCCAGAAAAGTCACTGCTGCAAAACACCTGCGTGGAGCAGCAGGTTGGACCAGGTTGGACCTCAACTTTTGGTCCTCCAACCATGTTAAACTTCAACTCCTTGGAACCCCAGCCAACACAGCCAATGGTCAAGGATCCTGACAGTTGAAGTCCAGATCAGCTGGATGGCCAAGAATTGAGGATGTGGCCCCATATGGTCTCCATCATCTTATCTCATCCAACATCCCACGGTCCTGAGAAATCGACACCACCTGTGTTCCACCGAGCCCAGCCATCCCTCTCCGAGTTCCTCCTCCTCCCATCATCAAGACATAACCTTCCTACTCACCACAGAGTAACAGATGCATAGTGGCCAGCAAGCCTGTAGAAGCTGTTGAGGTCACAAGGGCTGTAGGTACTGAACTTCTCCGCCACATAAAGGATAGGACGAGGTAGGCCCCGTTGCAAGCCCTCGTCATACTGCTGGTCGTACTCCATCCCAATCCACCAGGGAAAGTACTCATTGTAGTTGATTGTTTCGTTGAGCTGCTCCATGGGACTTCCTGCAAGAACGAGAGAGAACCCAAGGAGATAGACCATGGAACAGCTCACAGATTACCTGCTGAGATGTTGGCAAGTCTGTGGGTCCAAATCCAAGTCTGAGTCTTTAAGCCCCAAATCTTAATCCTTGGTACCAAATCCTGAGCCCCGCGGCCCAAGTCTGAGTTCCCATTAAAAGCAAGCTTATTCTTGCCTGCTTGGAACTGTGGGTGGGTTCCAAGTTGTGAGTCAAGTCCGAGCCATTAAAAACTGGCAGTGGGTACCACAACTCAAGTCCCCATTCCCTTGTTTCAAGTTGCTTCCTTTCCCGGTTACCATTAACCATGGTTTGTCAGTTCATCCGAGCAAGCAAACTAGGGCTAAACAAGAGTGGAGGCAAAGGATTCCCGAGTGCTCCTCATGGTTTCATTGGATAAGAAGATGGGAAGGAGAGGAAATAAGCCCATCTCTTATTGTGGCTTGTTCCAGCTCATGCATGTCACGCTAAACAATGGTTTGTTTGCCTTCCCACCATAGACACCTCTCAGGATAGGTTACAGTTTAATTCAGTTTTGTAATCCAAGCACCCTTCGAATGACTTGGGTGACAACTACCATCCTCCCCAACCAGCAATGTGATGAGTTATGCTAGTTGGAAAGATGGGGGTTATAGCTTAAGACAGACATGTCCAAACTTCGGCCCTCCTGATGTTTTGGGACCACAACTCCCAGAATTCCGAGCCTGTATTTCCAGTGGCAAAGGACTGTGGGAGTTGTGGTCCAAAACATCTGGAGGGCCGAAGTTTGGACATGCCTGGCTTAAGACATCTAGAAAGCACCAGATTGGGGGGAGGCTGGTTTAGTGGGACACCGAGACACAGATTTGCTGTCAGATACCCCCCTCCTTGACTTCAACACTGCAGACTTACCAACCAGCGTGATGTTGACTCCTGACAAGCCGACGTTCAGCCCAATATCTACATCCACCAGAGCGGTGCTGAAGGACTTATAGGAAGTGTTGGTTCTCACCTGTGCCCGCTCCCAGTCAGCAGTGAAGTTAACCGCTGAAAGACGGAGAAACTCCTTGTGAGCATAACAAAACACACAGACCCGCTGGCTGATCTTTCCTAGTGAAGACGCAAACCCACCCTTTCACGGGAACCTACATATTTCGATTCCATTGTCCTGTGTGAGCTCGCTGGCTCTATTACTTCAGAAATGGCCGGGGGCATGGTTTCAGGGGCAGGGGAGCAAGTTCATACGTCTCCAGAAATCCCTGTGTTGTTCAACGAGGCCGGCTCTACCACTGGGCAAAGTTGACGGTCGGTAGCCTCACGAAACGAGAGCAAGTTGTTAGCTACCCATTTGTTATTGGCGTATGTTTACTGCCAGCAAAGAGAAAGGTGACTTGAGGGATCTTATGCCTCCTGTGCCCAAGGCAATTTGGCAGTTGTTTGGTATTCAGTGAAGTAGGGGCTGGGTGGAGGCAGCTGTCAGCCCATAAAATGTCCTGGGACTATCCCCTGGCTTAACATTATTAGTGGCACGGATAGGGACAAGCCCTTTTCATGGCAGGCAATGATCTGAAGATACCTTGAAGTTTCCTCCAAAGTTAAGTGAGAGCTGGCAGGAGGGCAGCTTACTTACCAACAGTCACGCCTCCAATAAAAAGGCTTATGATCACTCGAAACAGCCAGAACAGCCTCTGTCAACAAGAGAAAATGGAGAGTCACAACCAGAAGGGATGACTTAGCCTCCCTCCCTTACTAAATGTCCCAAAATGTTAACAACACAGACATAAATCGAACTCTTTAAGACGTTCAATGGCAGAGGGCTAGTGGATTTAATATGGCATGAACGGGCAAACCACTCCAGTATTCCTGCCAAGAAAACTCCATGGACATGGGGTCGTGAAGAGTCAGTCACAACTGTAATGACACAACACACAGACATACACACAACCTTTGCGAATACAACACCTGCTTCCTCTGCTGCATGGCGTACAACCTGCAAAGTCCTTCTTTGTTTGCTCACTCGCTTGGAGCACAAACGGGGTTTTCCCCCTCGACGAGGTCAACAGAGTGTGCATTTCCCTCTCTCTGGCCTCACAACAACCCTGCACGGAAGGCCAGAAAAGGTGAAGCAAGAGGCCCAGTCCAAAAGCAATACTCACCGCTCTGCCCCGAATCCCGGGCAAAATCAGCAAGAAACTGACGGCCAAGACCAAGAAGAAGACGATGATGGTGATGAGGTTAACGTTGAACACGAAGGGCTTCCTGGACTGGGGGTAGAAGGGGTAGATGCCATTGAAGAGGGTCATGGTGGCAGGAGTCAGGGGATCTGCAAGACCAGAGGGGAAGAGGAACCGAAATCATAAGAACCTAAGAAGAGCCATGCTGGATCAAGCCAAAGGGCCCATCTAGTCCAGCTTCCTTTATCCCATAGTAGCCCCACCAGATGCATCTGGGAGCACATGGGACTAGATCTCTGTCTCCTGATACCACTCCCCTGCATCTGGCCCTTGAAGTACCCTGGTTTTTTTTAAGCCTGGAGATGACACATCTCCATCATGGGCCTAAGGGAACGGGAGAAGAGCATTTGGGTCATAAATGAAGGAAGGGTGCTCAAGGGGACATAAGAACATAAGGAGAGCCATGTTGGATCAGGCCAAAGGCCCATCTAGTCCAGCTTCCTGGATCTCACAGTGGCCCCACCAGATATGTTTGGGAGCACATGGGACTAGATCTCTGTCTCCTGGTACCACTCCCCTGCCTCTGGCTCTTGAAGTACTCTCAAAGTGTCTGTGAAGATTCTCAGTCATCCAGGTATCTGGAAGTTGAGTCATGGCTACTGGACTTCTTTTTTGAGAGATAGAGACGTTTGGCTGCTCCTCCAAACAGCTTCATTAGACTGACGAAGCTGTTTGGATGAGCAGCCAAACGTCTCCATCTCTCAAAAAAGAAGTCCAGTAGCCATGACTCAACTTCCAGAGCATCTCAAAAGTTACACTTCCACCCCTGCTCTTCGCGGCCTCTACACCAGATCTTGCGGGAGTTACTTGTTTTGCAGGGCAGCTCCTAAAACGTGGAGCGATGTAAGCCGCCTCGGGTTCTCTCTCCAAGGAGAAAGGCGGGCTTCAGTTTTTCTAATCAATAAACAGAGAGTGCCCCAGCCAGCAGTTCGGGGATCTGAAGGCTGGTTTAGCTTCTCCAACTCTTTCCCCCCACACCCCGAATTCTGCTCCAGCGCTACCCCGACTACCCGCTGCTCCTCTCCGCTCCCCACTTTTTGTAGGGACAAGGCCAGGCTATACCCGGCGCACTCCGCCGAAGGAAGAGCCCCCCCCCAGCCACCCCAAAACATGAACCCGAACATCGTGCAAACGAGGAACCAACACCGAGCATGGAACTCCGAAGGTTTCCGGAGCGACTCCGAATTCACATTGGGCTGGGCGGGTGGCGTCCTGAATGAACCGTGTTTCCGGAGAGGCAGCCGGAGCCGCGCTCGTCTTATTCGGGATGTTGGCAAAATTAACGGGGGAGAAAAAAAATTAAGAATAACGAGGGAGTGTCGGAATGCCTGAAGACTAACAAATCATTTTCAAACTATGGGTTCTCCAAGATCAAAGCGTGTCGGGGGAAGCGGACGTCGACCCCCGACAGCTCCGGCGGGAAGCTAGACTCCTCTTTTGCGCCCTTCCTATTCAGTTCTCTCCGGCTCCTTTAATTTTGGCCAGCACCAATTAATGAAGGTGCTACTAAAGTTAAGGCCTGAAGTCTCTCTCTATTTAATTTTAGTTTTTCGGCGGGTTCTCCAACGGCTTTTTCTCCCCTCTCTCAACTTCCTTGGACCCTCTGCCCCACAGAGTGAGCATCCGCTTCTGCAAGAGAGAACCCAACCGCTTGGGTTCTCTCGGGGCGTCACCGAGTTGCCCCCCAACTTCTCCTCCCCTCTCCTCCCCTTCCCATTTCTCTCCCGGCGTCCCAGGGGCGTTTTCCTGGGTCTTAAAGAAAAGATGTCATGCAACTGATGTCCAACACACTCAGGAAAACGCCTGTGGCTCTCAACAAAAGGATCTCTTTCAGTGAGAGCAGACGGGAGACAACAGGAGTTAAATCAAATCTATCTATATCTATCTATCTATCTATCTATCTATCTATCTATCTATCTATCTATCTATCTATCTATCTATCTATCTATCTATCTATCTATTCCTTCTTTCATTCCTTCATTTAATACTCTCTCTATCCCTTCTTTCCTTCCTTCATTTAATTCTATCTATCTAATCTATCTATCTATCTGTCTGTCCGTCCGTCTGTCTGTCCGTCCGTCCTTCCGTCCATCCGTCCTTCCTATCTATCTATCTATCTATCTATCTATCTATCTATCTATCTATCTATCTATCTATCTATCTATCTATCTCTAGTTTACCCGCAGAAAATTACAGAAACTCCGTCCAGAGCCAAAAGACACCTCTGGGGATGTTTGCGCCTCACCCAGGTCAGGAGAGGAGCAGAAGCCAGACCGGATCCGCTGGATCGTTCTGGATCGCGCCCCGGGACACTTACCCGCTGGGCTGGGCAGGCGCCGGTCCGAGGTGAGCAGAGAAGAACACGGGCGCCCAGCGACAAGATTCTTCCTTTTTATCGAGGCCGGGCAGGTCGCGTGCAGGTATCATGCAAATGAGGCCCCCTGGGCCCCGCCCACCCCACCTGGGCATCACCTTGTGGTCCTGGGCGGGCCGCGACGGGACGGGCTGCATTCCGGGCAAACGCCGGAGAGAGCCAGCCTGCCAGCCCGGGAAAGGACCCAAGGCAGCGCCCGGCGCTCCGACTCCAAATCCCAACCAAGCACGCCGAAGGTGAGGAAGGGGATGCGGGCCGACGAGGTGCGGGCAGCCGGGCGGGAAGGGGTCCCAGGTGCTGCTGCTGCCCAAGGTGGGAGACGGAGGAGTAGAGGATTGCTCCGGAAGGGACGTGGGGCTCGTTCTCCGCTGGAGAGGCATGCTTAGCAGGCGGAGGCGCTGCTTTTTTATGGTGTGTGTGTGTGTGTGTGTGTGTGTGTGTGTGTGTGTGTGTGTGTGTGTGTGTGTGTGTGTGTGTGTGTGTGTGTGTGTGTGTGTGTGTGTGTTGCCCCAGCCCTTGAAAAATCCTTGCCGCTTGGAAGGGGGCCAAGCCTCCTCCAGGGCGCTGGGTAGGTTTGTAACCTGTGATGGACTTGTTCTCCAAGAATCTGTCCCATCCCCTTTTATTTTATTTTATTTTATTTTATTTTATTTTATTTTATTTTATTTTATTTTTACAACTTATATGCCGCCCCCTACCCAAAGGTCTCTGGGTGGCTTACAATCAAAAGTTAAAACAGTTAAAACATCAGATAACTATAAATAATTAAAAACAATATTTAAAAAAAACTTACACAATTAAATCATTACACTAAAATTGACATCAGAGGACCCACAGTCTATGTTGTATCAATTAAAAAAAAAACTTCTGAAACAGGAAGGTTTTTCGGCGGTTTTTTGAAGGCATCCAGGCCAGATGCCATCACCACCTCCTGTGGCAGGGAGTTCCACAGGCTAACAACGCGGGGAGCAGGCATGCTTAGCAGGTGGAGGCGCTGCTTTTTTATGGGCGGGGGGAGGATGTTGCCGCAGCCCGGGAAGAACTCTGCCTCTCTGTGCACCGCCTGTCGCCTCCCTGCTTCCTTCCTTCTTTTCCCGCGAGCGTTTTGTCTCCGCTCCGAAAGGGAATCGAACCAAGCGAGGCTCCGGGTCGGGATGTCATGCCGAAGGTTTTCTCTCTCTGGCTGCCTGGCTTTCCACCTTCCTGCAGTGCTAGGAGGGCGCATCCTGAATCCCCAGACCTCTGGAAGGGGGAAAGAGGGCCCCGATCCTTGAAACAACGGGTTGGCGGGCAAGGCACCTATGACCCAAACCTGGAACATAGACTTTGCATGATTTGGTGGGAAAGAGTTTACTTACCATCTTCTTTCATGTGGGAAATGCCATCACGGAGGCATGATCCTCCAGTATTTTCTCCACTGCTGCTTCCACTTAGTTTCTCATGAGCCCTCAAGTCAATTCACACTTCCGGCGACCTTTTTCCGAGTTTTCTGGGGGCAGCAGAGAGGGGATACGCACTCCCTTCTTCTATGGGGGGGGTGCCCTGGGACTGTGCAGCTGCCCCATGGCCTCCAAGGCTGGCTTGCTCTTCTCCGTGAAGACCCAGTGGGGAAATCAGGCAGCCGACCCGGTGGCTCTAATGCCAGAGATCTAAACCACCCAGCTCTCCAGCCAGCAAGGAGATCAGTTAAGGGATTAAAAACTAATGACCAGTGCCTGTTGGATGGCACAGCCCGGAAGGCATGTCTAGAGACGACCACAGAAGCCACAGTCTGTATGGCAGTGTGTGTGTGTGTGTGTGTGTGTTGTTACAGTTGTGATGGACTCTTTGTGACCCCATGCCCATGGAGTTTTCTTGGCAGGAATACTGGAGTGGTTTGCCAGTTCCTACTCCAGGCACCTACAGCACCTGGTTTTCCCTGGTGGTCTCCCATCCAAGTACTAACCAGGGCTGACCCTGCTTAGCTTCCGAAATCAGGCGAGCTCAGCCGTGCTTAGGGCATCTATGGAGTTCCAAATAGACCCCGCAGTTATACTGAAGTCCTGTTGTTTTCCCCAGGTATGTGGAGTGGCATCATCCCGGTGGCAGTGCGATTTCGAATAGGCAGTCACCAGTGATAGAAATGTATGTTGTGTATGCAAAGCATTCCCTCTTCTGTTCCTGCCATATCTATGTAGAGTTTCCAATAGATACCTGGCCAAAAGAGGGAGAGAGAGAGAGAGAGAGAGAGAGAGAGAGACCCCCACCCCACCCCCACCCCAGAGAGAAGGGACCAGGCCCTGCTGTCAGTAAAAGACAGGATGTGTAGTCCAAAACACGAGATGCACCAATGATCCAGCCGGTGGTGGAAATACAAGAGTGGTAGGTCCATGGGATCAATAGAGTAA
The DNA here is from genome assembly GCA_037367245.1 of Phrynocephalus guinanensis. Taxonomy (NCBI): domain Eukaryota; kingdom Metazoa; phylum Chordata; class Lepidosauria; order Squamata; family Agamidae; genus Phrynocephalus; species Phrynocephalus guinanensis. The sequence goes on from CM074749.1 coordinate 19,809,908, forward strand.
ATAAAAACCTGTGTGAGTTTCAATGGGCCTGTTCCAGTTTGAACTCCCTTCTGGATCCAGCCAGCATGGGGCACCAGTGACACATCCTTGCAGTCCACCATCTTTAATTTCTTCATTGCTGCACTCCTTAATCTCAGGCATTGTGTAATTAAATCTGTAAACCGCCCAGAGATTACTTGAAGTGGTATGGGGCAGTATATAAGCAGACCACTCTTTTTGGGACTGGTAACTGAATGCAAGTACAGTAGGACCGCAGTATCCACTAGGGATTGGTTCCAGCTTCCAGGCCTTCCCATGGATAACGGAAACCGTGGAGAACACAACCCCCCCCCCAAAAAAAACCTGCTGTTTTACAACAGTAGCTTGCTTTACAGCTGCTATTTGTGACAGTGGCTTGCTCTGCAGCTGCTGAATTATTTATTTATTTATTTTCCCCTCTGCCAACCATGGAAAACTGAATCAGTGGTTAATGAATCAATGGATACGGGGTTCCTACTGCATACACACTCAGTACATTGTGGGCCAACTGGATGGAAGACACTTGATGGGACATTCCATATTTCTGCCATTTTGCCGAAATGCCTGTTAAGTGTCACCTCTTGAATGAGTCATACCTGTCAAGTTATTTCCTCGCCACAAAGGCTAACACTTGTGTCTCCCTCTCCGTCACTCAGTAATCCCTTTTCAGAATCTTTTGTGAAGCATGCAAACGAAGGGTGTGTAGTCGTCGGGTTGGAGCCTCACTCCCTTTGCAGAGGAGTCATAAGAAGTGAATAAGAATCGTCCTGGATTTGCAGAATTCTAAGGGACCCTATAGATCAGTGGTTCTCAGCCTGTGGGTCCCCAGTTGTTCCTGGACTGCAACTCCCAGAAGCCTCCACTACTCGCTGTGCTAGAAGAGGTTTCTGGGAGTTGCAGTCCAGGAACATCTGGGGGACCCACCGGTGGAGAACCACTGGTTTAGACGTTTGCTTGAAGTCTAGCCTTCAGCGGGTCATTCAAATATTTTCACATCACAGAGGAAAGAGCGCCATTCAGGCTAGCAGACGGGTCCAATAAGTACCGTATTTCTCCCTCTATAAGATGCTCCCCTGTATAAGACGGCCCCCACTTTCCCAACCCAACATTACAGTTTCACAACTGAACGGTTGTCTCCTCAACTTACTTCCATGGATAAGACGACCCTCAGTTTTCAATCTAATAATTTTAGACATAAACATAGTTTTATTTGTGTAGTTTTTCAAGGGGGGGACCCAAACTGACCTTTAATTCTGAGTGAACCTCCTTAATAACACAAAGGGTGTTTTCCAGCTCATTTGGAACTCACAGAGACAGGATCCTATACTTTATACCAGTATTCTCTCCTCCGGTCCCCTCTGGATATATTGGATGACACCTCCCATCACCCACCGTCAGCAGAGTGTGCGTGAAGGCATTGCAAAAAAGGTGGCTAGACCCAGCCACCCAGTTTGGGGAAGTTATTCTCTGGGGGTGTATAGTGTGTGTATACCAGGGGTGTCCAAACTTTTTGCAAGGAGGGCCAGATTTTGTGAGGTGAAAATGTGTGAGTGGGGTGTGTGTGTGACCATTCAGCTGCATTTGGCCCCCGGGCCGGACTTTGGACAAGTCTCTGTAACATGCAAGGAGGCGGGGAGGATGGTGCAGCAACGGAGCCGGGGGTGGGTAGGCTGGGAAGGTGGCTGGGTGGTGGTGGACAGAGGCAGGAAGGGCAGGCAAAACATAAATCTGCGAGCTGATGCCTCCATCCATTATGGGGAAGGGCCACCTGGCAGGGATGCATGACAGGCTGAGCCGGTGAAGAGAAGAGGCCGCGGACCACTCGTAATTTGTAAATGGGCCACATTTGGCCCCCGGGCCTGACTTTGGACATACCTGGTGTATACCATCTACTTAAGAAGTTTTCGAGGCAGCCTGAACCAGAGGCTGCCTCCAAACAATCCCCAACCAATTTGTACCATTAGGGGGTGCTGATATCTCACTGTCAGTGAGTTGAACTGTGCATTCTACACTAGCTAACTTTGGAGAAATCTCATAGAATCTGATTCCTAGGCAGATGACATTGGAAGGGGTCTCTACGGCCATCAAATCTAACCCCCTGCCCAAGTGAGTTTAATTACCTTTAAAAACACGAAAGCTCTTCATCTCCAGTTAAGCCACTAGCTCAGTCTTGTCTGTTCCTTCCTCAGAGAACAAATCCCTGCTTAGAGATAACAGGCATTGGAAACATCTGCAAACAATCTCAGAGGGATTCCAACAACCTACATGGATGAGACAAAACCGTACAAACTAAACAGAAAACAAACAATACAAGAACTTCTTAATTTTATGCCCCCTTCTCTTTCTAGCAAACCTTCTTTTCTTTCTTTCTTTCTTTCTTTCTTTCTTTCTTTCTTTCTTTCTTTCTTTCTTTCTTTCTTTCTTTCTTTCTTTCATTCTTTCTGTGATCTGTTTATAACGCAAGACCACTCGGCCAAGAAGAACGTTTACCCTCCAAATGCATCGCTTTGCCCTGAAGGGCTTGCGTGCATCAGTTGTGTTTTAATGGCAGTTGTTCAGCTATTTGCCGGGCAGTCACCTTGTTTCCTCGTTTTGTGGAGGCTGTAACACTTGTTTTTAAAGTAGCTTTGATTTTGCCCATTTATTTGTCATATTGATAGGCTGCTCTTCTCCCAGTAAGGGTACTCATCCTATCTTTACGGTGAAAAAAGGTAAAGGTTCCCCCCGCACATGCAGGCTAGTCGTGTCCAACTCTAGGGGCGGTGCTCATTTCTGTATTCACCCAAAGAGCCAGTGTTGTGCAAGTCCATGGCCACGTGGCCGGCGTGGCTGCAAGGAAACACTGTTTTACCTTCCCACTTTTTACGGCGGTACCTATTTATCTACTTGCATTGACATGCGTTTGAACTGCTAGGTTGGCAGGAGCTGGGGTGATCAGCGGGAGCTCGCTCCGCTGCGTGGCACCCGGGATTCGAACCGCCGAGCTGCCGACTTTGCAGCCGACAGTTTTTGGAAGCAAGAATGCTATCCAGGCCTTAATTTTCGTGCGTCTTTCTCACTGTTTCCCCCAAAGAGTTTGTGTTCTTGTCTTTATCCGTACAACAGCCCTGTGAGAATAGACTTTGCTAAAAGTGAGGGAACGGCTGGTCCAAAGTAACTGACGGGTCATCCTTATACTGCTATTATCTCTGGACGTTCTGAGGTTGCTTTGAGTCATCCTGGTGTATTTTGTTGCAAATTTGATAAAATCACACTGGTATTTATGTCCACACATGGGAGAATATTTATTACCACCTGTACCGGAATGCACTGAGTCAGCCCAGTCCAACCTGTTGACACCTAATGGGAATTACTCCGTGATATCATCTTTCCCAGTATGAATCACACAACCCTTCAGTGAACTTTCTCCACCCTCTCTCCATTTATTTACACTGTGTGTAAAAACTCCTGGAAAGCAATTTCTGTCCCCGTTTGACTCTGGTTCTTCCACGCATTGGGCGGACATGAGGATGCAGTGTGGGTATCACAGGTGCAGGGAAAGTGGAATGAATATACAGTAGGAGCCCCGTATCCACTGATTCATTATCCACTGATTCAGTTATGCAAAAAAAAAAAAAATTCAGCAGCCCCAAAGCAAGCTATTGTCACAAACAGCAGCTGTAAAGCATGCTACTGTCACAAATAGCAGCCATAAAGCAAGCTACTGTCTCAAAACAGCAGCCATAAAGCAAGCCACTGTCAGGAAACAGCAGTTTGGGGATGGGTAGGCAGGCGTTCTCTCTTATCCACCATTTTCATTATCCACAGGAAGGTCAGGAACTAATCCCCAGCGGATACGGTAAACCAGCTCTAAATGTGTCCTATAGTCAAGAGGCATTTCAACTTAGGTCTTTCTGCTCAGATCCTGCTATGCCAGGGGTAGTGGATCTGGGCCCTGGGGTGCCAGTCCCAGGACTCAAGTTACCAATGCTTCCCTATCATCGCTGAGTGTAGCAATTTCCTTCCAAGTTTTTGTATGGTCCTGACTGTTTATAAAAGATCGTTGTTTCTTTCTGAGAGTTCAGATTCTAGGCGGAAGGGTTTTTCAACAACAATATTCCCAGTATTTTTTGCCCCATCCCTTTGTATTTTACCCCAACTATTGCTAGCCAAAACTGACATTCTCTAAACTCAGGTTCAATTTTAAGGAAGGGCCTGGCTTCACCTCCTGTGATGCAAATTCATAGTTTAGTTTAAAAGCAAAATGTGTCGTTTGTATACCACACACAGCACTTAACAATAGGCAGTTTACAATTTGATTATTCAGGCCACAGAGAGAATGAGAGAGAGAGAGAGAGAGAGAGAGAGAGAGAGAGAGAGAGAGAGAGAGAGAGAGAGAGAGAGAGAGAGAGAGAGAGATTTAACCAACTTCAGAAGGTTGGAAGGCTGAGTGAACCTTGAGCCGGCTACCTGGGACTGAACCTGCATTGTGAGCAGAGTGTTATGTAGTTGTCTGGGTTTAGTGCCTATGGAGCTGTTTGTGCTTAGAGCTTATCTAGGCCAGACCTAAGATAGTTTGGAAGAAGATGTAGAGTATTCTCCAAATAGGTTCTCCTGACTGGAAATTGGGGGCCTGGATTCCAATGGACTACTGTTATTTCTTCTCATCGAAAGCTATAAATAGCCACTTGCCTAGCCGACTATGGTGAGGAAGAATCAGCTTTCGTAAACTGCTAACTAAGCAATTGGGCTAAATAAGTATATTTTAAAAAATTCCTTTGTCAGAGACATTTCTGTGCCTTTGTTTGTGGAGGAATGATTTCTGTGCATTGTGTTTGGAAACCCATCCTCTGTCTCTGCCTGTGTGCATTTAAACATAGTCGGCGTCATTTACATTTAAGCTTGGCTCACACCTCTTCGCCCAAAGGTCGGTCAGTCTGGTTAGCTAACTTGTTACCTGAAATCACTTGCGGTCTGCCTTCCAAACAGACGGAACAATTCAGATACAGCAAATCAAATGTATTATTATCCTGCCTCTTGACACGTGACCCGCACAAACAATTTCCTGCTGGTGGTGAGATCATGTACAAAGGGAGAAGGGAGAGTGTTGAAGGAAAGTTGCAGGGGACAAAGGTAGAAAAACATTTGCAAAGTAAGCGTGGCCTAACATTCTTTGATGCATGCAAGTAATGCGTTTGTGCTGGGTTTTGCGTGATGAATCGAGGCAAGGTCTTGGCCGAAAAATTCGTCTCATCACAGAGTTCCATAAGAACATAAGAACATAAGAAGAGCCATGCTGGATCAGGCCAAAGGCCCATCTAGTCCAGCTTCCTGTATCTCACAGTGGCCCCACCAGATGCTTTTGGAAGCGCATGAGACTAGATATCTGTCTCCTGATACCACTCCCCTGCATCTGGCCCTTGAAGTACCCTGGTTTTAAGCCTGGAGATGACACATCTCCATCATGGTTTGTCACCTGGGATGGACTTTTTCCTCCAGGAATCTGTCCAATCCCCTTTTTGAAGGCATCCAGGCCAGATGCCATCCCCACATCCTGTGGCAGGGAGTTCCACAGACTAACAACACGCTGGGTGAAAAAAAACATTTTCTTTTGTCTGTTCTTACTCTTCCAGCCCTCAATTTGAGTTTATGTCCCCTAGTTCTGGTATTTTGTGAGAGGGGGAATAGCTTCCCTCTATCCACTTTACTCATGCCCTGCATTATTTTGTACATCTCAATCATATCCATTACAAGAGCTATAAAGCGCCATGTTTTGGAGGGAGAATATTGTTCTCTGGATTTTAGTTCCAAGAATACCTTTGAGCAATCCCACCTGGCCAGTGACAGACTAAAAACAAAAACAAGTAGAGGTACCTCTCCTCCAAAATAACTTCCCCAAGTCCCAGTTGGAATTCCACATTGCACCATCGCTATTCTTACGCTTCCTCCTTTCTCTGGCGCAACAGAGGGCTTTTCTGCTTGCCGGGTGAGGGATTTCGCACAGGACACGTTTCTTTTTTTAAAAAGGCCCGTTTCCTTGTCGATTTTGCACCAGGGAAGTTGGCAACAGAGCGATTGCTCAAGGCTACTAAACTTGGCTGGTAAATCTCAGCGTCCCTTCCTTCCCCACCCCGTAGAGATAACACTGGAAGAACAAACAAGCCAAGGCCCCAATTCGATGAAGCGACGACGGAAAACCCCAACCAACCCTTCCTCGCGCTCCTTCCTTCCGGCTTTGAGCAGGACCTGTTTTTCTCCTTTTATGCCTGCCCTGTGGTCTAATTGCCCCCTATCACCACTGCCACCCTTCTGCTGGAGCTCTGGGTGCCCCATGCAATGGTCAAAGTTCAACGGAAACCTGCAGTCCCGCAAGCATGATTCAGATGCTTTCGGAATGGCTTTTGCAAACGGGTATGGGTGGGATCTTAACGGGGGAAGATCCACCGGCTCCCGGAGGTGCCCTGAGATTTCTGCTGACTAAGGTTGACCGGAATGTTAGGCAATCATGTGAGGCAAGGCTGTGTGTTGTGCAGCTCCATTGTTGGTGTCTCTAATTAGCCTGACTGCTGGCTGGAAAGCCTCGTCATTTCGTTATCTGGATGCAGAGGATGGGAGCTCAATTTCGCCACAGTGCCTCCGAGGAGGAGAGCCAGCCTGGGTGGCCTTGGGCCAGTTGCAAAGTCCCAGGGCACACACGCACGCACGCACGCACACACACACACACACACACCAGAAGAAGGGAATGACAAACCACTTCTGAATCCAGTGGTACCTTGGATAACGCATTTAATTCATTCTCCGAGGCAATTTGTTATCTGAAAAAATTGTTATCCGAAAATTCGTTATCTGTTCCGGAGCCCAGGAAAAATGACACAGACACCTGTGTTTTTTTGCTCAAAACTCTTTATAAAGTGCACTTTAAAGGTACAGATGCAATGCAGCCCAGGATAACTCTTTTTTAGCTATGCATGCTGGAAATTCGTTATCCGAGGCAGCCCATAGGGAAAATTTGTGATTCCAAGGCAGCCTATAGGGAAATTCGTTATCTGCGGCAGCCTATAGAGAGAATTCATTATCCGAGGCACCCCTATACCTGGAAATTGCGATTCATTATCCGAGGCAGCCCATAGGGAAAATTCATTATCTGAGGCATCCCTATACCTGGAGATTGCATTTTGTTATCCGAAAAAATTGTTATCAGGGGAATTCGCTGTCCGAGGTATTACTGTACTTTCTACCCAGGAAACCCTGAACAGGATAATCCTAAACCAGAACTGACGTGACCGCATATGATGATGTTGATTAAGCTAACCTGATGTCTCTGAGCACAGTGTAGGATGCTACCCTATGCATCCGGCCCCATTAGCTTTTAACCCGAAGCAGGCATCATCATCATCATCATTGCGTTCTTGGTCTCGGATGGCAGAACGTTAGAGCTTTGCAACACCCTGACAGCCCTCCTTATATGACGTTTAAGAAATAAAGCAGGCTATCAACTTGCCAAGGGTGATCATTGGTAAGGGTTGTTCAGAAGCAAAATTTGTTTCATGTATGGGAGTCAGGTGCTGGCAGAGGGAAGCTAATTTTTTGCACCTACAGCTCCCGGAAACTCTGGACATACTGGGTAGGGAATTCTGGGAGCTACCATCCCAAAAGTTACTTCTCTAAAGTTCAGGGGAGAGGGTCGATGCTAGCAAGTTTACTGGATTTAATATGCTCCAATCTCGTCTGATCTCGGAAGCTAAGCAGGATTGGGCCGGGCTAGTACATGGGTGGGAGACCATCAGGGAATACCAGGGGCTGTAGACGCCTGGAGTAGGAACTGGCAAACCTCTCCAATATTCCTGCCAAGAAAACTCCATGGACATGGGTTCACGAAGAGTCGGTCACAACTGTAACAATGCAACAGACACACACACACACACACACTATACATAATTCTGAACAATGCAGCTTGCTGTGTTAAATTCAGTTCCTTTAGAAATCTTACTTCTGATATTAAACAGACAACGTTTAAAAGGAGAGACCCCCTCAGAGGCTAGAGAATGGGGAACACAAGATTCAGGGACTAGCACAGGAGATGGAGGAGGGGAGCCTAATTTTAAGGGATAAATTTTTAGCATGTGCCTCTTTGAGGAAATATCCTGGTACATGCCCCCCCCCCCGCCGCCGCCAAAAGACAGAGAAAGGTCTGTTTGGCTGGAGGTGAGCCCGGGGTGGCTTTTGGACAGCTGTTTGAACCACCTCCTCTCTTCTCCCCCACGCCTGTTTGGCCAGAAGGGAAGCGAGACGTTCTCCCTTTTCTTCCCATGAAAGCCTTCTTGGGTTGAACACATTTTGAAGAGGGTTTTTAAAAGGACAAAAGCACTCTTGCTGAAGGCAAGTAGTCAGCCGTGAGACTGTTCCACCTGAAGGGTTCGTGTAACCTTTTGGATGTTGGGGGTGAAAAAACAAAGAAAGAAACTCAATCCGTATCTATTGAGGGACGTTCTTCTCCCTCTCACAAAACACCAGAACTAGGAGACATACACTCAAATGGAGGGCTGGGAGAGTGAGAATAGACAAAAGAGAAAATACTTTTTACCCAGCGTGTTATTAGTTTGTGGAACTCCCTGACACCAGAGGTGGTGATGGCGTCTGGCCTGGATGCCTTCAAAAGGGGATTGGGCAGATTCCTGGAGGAAAAGTCCATCAGAGGTTACAAATAGAGATGGGCACGAAATGAACAATTTTTCGTTTCCGTTTCCGTTTTTCGTTTCGTTACGCAACGAAACGACAAATGAATTTTGCCTCTAAAATGAAACGAAATGAACAGAAACACCAGAAATTTTCTCGTGCGTTTCGTTTTCGTTACGGCAATACAAGTGAACTGCTTTAAATGCTAAAAAAAATCACACAAAAATTGAAATAAATGGTAACGAAATGGAAACGAAACAAACGAAAATGAAAACGATTTTTTTTGCAAAAATACACGAAAAACAGAAACGAAACGAAACAGACCCCCTAAATGACAAACGACAAACGAAACGCCATTTTTTTTATTCATGCCCATCTCTAGTTACAAACCATGATGGAGATGTGTACTCTCCAGGATTAAAACCAGGGTACTTCAAGGGCCAGATGCAGGGGAGTGGTATCAGGAGGGAGATATCTAGTCTCGTGCACTCCCAGAGTAGTAGTAATAATAGTAGTCGTCAATGAAGAACTAATTGCTACATTTAATTCTGCATTGGCAGAAACAAATGGTGGCCCGAGACTGTTTTAAAGGAAGTAGAAGATTTTGTACAGTATTTCATTTGCAACCCATAGGATGCTGAAAGAATAGTATGTTGCTCCCTCCCCCTGTTAAAAAAAAAACATCCTCAGGCTTCTCCACCATTCTCCAGTCCTATTATTGGAAGGGTCATTTCCTCCTCCTTTTTTTTTCCCTTACTCTTAATTCATGCTCTCCAGTAGATTCTGTGAAATGAGTCTTTTAAGGAGGAAAAATGCCATATGAGTACAGCCCGCAGCCTACCACGCCTCTTTCGATTCGCATCCGGGACCTTCCTGTGTCCATATTTGTTCTAGGTTTTTCTGGCTTTCAGGTGGAAATCCCCTCACGAAACGTGGATCAACATGGACGTCGGCCGTTGTCCTTGGCTTTGGTTTCTCCTGGCAACCTTAGGGCACCCTGTGGGTAAGTCCGTTCTTGTTTTCTCCCAGGTGTTCATGGATAATACTTCCTGTATTTCACTGGAAAAGTGGCACCAAATGGGACGAGAAGGGGCGTGCCGAATCAGACCAACCTTCTATGGAGTCCAGGATTCTGTTTGGACAAGGGCAAACTCGGTGTCCTGTGGGAAAACCCTACAAGTAAGTCAGGACCCCAAGAACCCTCTGCCAGCCGTTTCCCACAGCAGTTGGGATATACAGGCATGTTGCACATTTTCCTGGCAACTGGCTTTTGCTCCATGAAGCTGCCCGAGGCACTTGGGAAGCCAACCACTCTGCTTTCACACGAACACTAAAATCCGCTGCAAAGAGATCGCAGATGCAGGGCATAAAATCATTTTCCCACGAGCAGCGGATTTTTTTTAAAAAAGTGCGACCATGTCCACTTAAGCGCGACCCAGCGCATTTTACAAGTACCTGGTCTCAAAGTGGTAAAAGCCTTGTCGCTGTTCCGATGCGGATTTTAAAGCGTTACTCGAATCTGTGGGAACGCGGAAAGTCCACACCAAAACCTTTTCGCCCCCGTTATGGTGTCCTTGCTGCGGTTCTCAGTCGTGGGATCAGAGCGGGTGTGGATTTTCAAAACGCGACCATGGGAACATCCGATCCGTGACATCAACCACGTGACCGCTTCGGGGAGTGATCCAGATCAAAGTTTGCTGCGGATTTTAGTGGTCGTGTGAAAGCAGCCCATGATGGCTTCCACAGTTTGACGATGCTACCTGTGAAAATTTCTTGATTTTGTCTGTTCTGAATCTCCTGCTATTCACTGCCATCTGGATGACCCCCGTTTTCTAGCATCATAACAGAGGCAAAAATAATGTCTTTTTCCTGCCCATGCTGTGCCTAATTTTATGGACTGCTGTAAGGTCTCTCATCACCTGTTTCCCCTCCGCCAAACAAGGTTGCTTCAAATGTTAGATCTGTCCCTCGCTCCAGTCTCCTGAAAAATGTCACTATGGTTGCTTTTCTGTGGGTAGATCTTTGATCAGAAGGGAAGGAAAACATATAGCAAAGCAAAGCGTTCTGCTTATATACCGCCCCATACCACTACAAGTAGTCTCTGGGCGGTTTACAATTTTGATTACAGTGTGCAGGCTACACATTGCCCCCCCCCTCAGCGAGCTGGGTACTCATTTTACCGACCTCGGAAGGATGGAAGGCTGAGTGAACCTTGAGCCTGCTACCGGGGATTGAACCCAGGTCGTGAGCACAGTTTTACCTGCAGTACAGGCATTTAACCACTGCGCCATGTTGAGTTCTCAGCTTCTTGACTGTGAAAAACATTTTGGAAAGATTATCTTTTGTGACTACCCCTCTCAGATTTTCTCTCACCATTGACTGTGGCATGGTGGGAATCGTAGTTTCCGAATGTAATCCTGAAGTGGGGTCATGGCAATTGGACATCTTGTGAGATCGAAATTGTTTCGCTGCTCGTCCGAGTAGCTTCTGGTTTCAATCTCACAAGAAAAGAAGTCCAGTTGCCATGGCTTCATGGCATAGCCTCACCTGGATGGCTGAGAATCTTCACCAACACCTTGGGATGTAAGTTGTCCAACTTTGGGGTGAAGAGCCATCAGGGAGAACCTTCCAAAATTTTTCACATATTGGTAGGTACTTGGGTAAGATGTACTTTTGGGTGACCAGGGTGTGCTTCCATAATGAACGTGAACTCTATGCTTAACCAGATGGATGCTTTGCTGGATATCGTATCTGTGGTTATCAATAAAAGCCTCACCCCAGAGCTTTTAAAGGCAGCTTCTCCTACGAATGCAGGTGACCTTCTTTCAGTTCATTTAGGATAACGGCCTTCTGAAATCTTCCCAGTTCATGATGATGATGGAAAGAACGTGAGGATTTTAAAAAATCCAAATGCAGGAGAAACCCAAACGGACAGGTCCAGGATTAGGGACTTTGAGTTGGCAAGTGTGGACTGGGAAGAAGTTTGTCTCGGTTCATTTCTGAAGAGTTTATCAACCTCCATGAGCAGTGTAGAGCAAGGACAAGTGGTTTTAAGAAATCACACTGCATGAGAAACAGGATGGGTGGGTTTCCCCTTATCCTTGCCTTTAGCTGCTCTGTATGTGAACCCCAGCCTTTACTTCTCAATAAGCTGAGCCTGAAATAAATATAGAACAGGTAGAAACCTAATGAAGTCCTGTTACACCCAACTAAAATGTGTTTAAATTTCAATTTCATTTTATTTTATTACATTAAGGAGTAAACGTGTTTCCTTAGTGTCTTCTCCTTGGCTTGCTTCATAGGAGCTCAGGAGCATATAGACTGGGAAATTGAGCGCTTTGATGGCTGGTATAACAATCTTGTGTATCACAAACACAACTCAGCAGGTAAGAATGGGTGGAGTTGGGCTTTCAAGCTATCACCTCTCCTTTTGTAACTGCCATTCCGAAGCGTTGTGCTTCCTGTGCACACATGCTTTCAACCTATCAGTAGGCAGCCCCACGGAAAGCCTTCCTCAGAGGTGGAGCTGGGCTGAGGCATAGCTCCTTAAATCAGGCTTGGAACAGCTGGGAGGAATCAACCTTCTTTAGTTCCTTCCCTTCCAAAACTATCTCGCTCGCTGAAGCTGGAGATGTTTGTTTTAACTCCTCCCTCCTCCTTTTCTCCTTCTGTGCCATGTTATTTCAGCGGCAAGTCATTAAAAATGGAGATGATCCTAAATGCTTCAGCAAATTACATACAATAGACTCTTAGGGCCTTTTCACACAACCCTAAGATCCGCTGGCCACTTAAATTCGGACCAGGGATCTTGGGTGTTCGTTGCTCTTCCTGCGTCCCCACCCCTCCGCACTTCCTTGATCCTGTCTGCGTGAGGGGAGGGAGGAAAAAAGAGAGAAAAAATGCAGGCTTACCTCCGAAGCCGGTTGAAGCCCCGCCATCTTGATTCCTTCTCTTCTGTTGTTGTTTTTTTGCCTCCCGCCCCTTCTCTTAAAGGGGCGGGAGGCAAAAAAAAACAAACAGAAGCGAGGAGGAGAGCCCCACACTCACCAGATTAAATCCGGACCTGGGGATTTTCACCCTTCTAAAGTAGGTACAAGAAAAGTGCACTGGAACGTGCTTAGGTGGGTGTGGTCGCACTTAATTTCCTGCAAACTCCGGAGCTGGTGGGGAAACAATTGTAAGCTCCAGAGCTGGCAGCCATTTGCTGCGGAGTTCAGGGGTCATGTACAAAGGGCCTTAATCGGGCAAATAAATAAGCAAAACATCTTATATTCCCAGTTCAGTGAAGAAGTGACTAGAGCAGGAAAGAGTGGTTGGTTGGTTGGTTCATTGCTTGGTTGCTTGCTTGGTTGGTTGGTTGGTTGGATGGATGGATGGATGGATGGATGGATGGATGGATGGGTGGGTGGATGGATGGATGGATGGATGGATGGATGGATGGATGGATGGATGGATGGATGGATGGGTGTTGGGTGGGTTGGATGGATGGATGGATGGGTTGGTTAGTTGGCTGGCTTGCTTGTTGATTGGTTGGCTGGTTCTTTTCTTGCTTGCTTGCTTGGCTGGCTGGTTGGCTGGCTGTGGACCAATAATTATAGGCCCAAACATTTTGCCACCTGAGGCTCACTACAACCTCCTCTTCCAGGCCTGGTTTCCCAGGATTCCTTCCCTGACATCCCATTTTACCCCTGAGCTGAGATGTGCTCCTTTCTTTCTTATCCTACAGGATCGGTTTTCTCACGCCTGCTCCCTGCTGCCTACGCTGATGGCGTGTTCCAGGCCCTACAGGAGCCTCATGTCCCCAATGCACGGAGGCTCAGTGATGTGGTGGCACAGGGCCAGTCAGGATACCCCGCTCAGGGGAACAGGACAGTGCTGGGAGTCTTCTTTGGTAAGATGACGTTGTCCTGAGAGAATACGCCCACTCGCCCACGGGCATCCCTACTGGCTGCATTTGAGTTCATAGCTAGACCGTAAGGCCCTTGACCTTACGCGCCTGCTGGTGTGAAGCTACCCCAAGGCTCCTCTTCACCCCATAATTGTTTCCTGCAGTGTGGCCGTTGTGCTGGATTGTTGTGCAATCGTAGTGATGCAACGCTGTGAAACAGCGGGCATTGAGGGTTGCCGGGTCAGCACCAATCCATTTCCTGAGACTCTAGGGCCAAGGGACAGGCCCTCGTGGTGCAACAGGAGGCCAACTCTTGCATAACCTTTTGAAAATTACGTGTGTGAGAAAATCAGGCAGAGATACCAAGTTGTCTTGCGCTCTCTTGCTGCATTAACACACATATAAAGCTTTGGAACCAACCAGAGTTGGGGACATGTTGGGCATAATAAGGTGACCAAACACATAAAATCAAACTCTCTCTTCCTCCAGCAAAGTATAGAAAAGTCCTAAGACCTACTCAGCCTGTGCCTTTAGACCTGGCACAATGTTACAAAATTGTGTGCCCCGGAAAATCAAAACAAAGTTTAAAAACAATCATGTGCCGTCAAGTCAATTCAGACTTATGGTTGACCTTCTTTAGGGCTTTCCAGCTAGAGAAGAAGACTCAAAGGCAGCTCTACTCGCAGGAGGCTGGCTTGAACTTCCAACTTCTGGATGCTATCCATTGAGCTATCCAGTGAGCTTGAAAACTGAATAAGGAGCTTAATTGATATAACAATGCCAGCAATGTCAGTTGGATAGTTTGGCATACTGGCCATTTTACCTTTTCTTCCCCATGCCCATAATTAATAAATTGTTGGGTCACTAACCGGACATTGTAATGAATATAAGTAGCACTTGGCGAACTGTGTTCCTCTTGGTATTGTTTTGCTACAAGGACCATCCCTGGGGTTCTCTCTCTCTCTCTCTCTCTCTCTCTCTCTCTCTCTCTCTCTCTCTCTCTCTCTCTCTCTCATTTATTTATTTATTTATTTATTTATTTATTATTATTATTAATTTTATACCCCGCCCATCTTCCCAAAGGGAACTCTGAGCGGCTATCAGAAGCTGAACAGTTCAGCGTATATCAAAATACAAACACAGAACAATTAGACAATTTAAAATAAAGCCATATAGGCACCCTTAAAAAAATACAGCCTTATTCAGGGCAAAACTCCCACATGTAAATAAATGCTAGTACAGTGGACCCTCATATAACAAGCAGTTTGTTTAACCGAAAATCCACTTAAAGGGGAAAAAATTCCCAAGATAAGGGGAAACCGCTTAACAAAATCGCCTATGGGGCGAATCTGTACAACAGAAAAATGGTCGCGATTAGGAATTAATCCCTTTTCAATGCAATGGGAAATTTGTACAAAGGAAAATTTGCTTAACAGAATTGCATTGGGAACGAATTAATTCCTTAATACAAGGTGTCACTGTAGCACAGTTTCTTTCCTCACTTACATAGTTTGGTGAGGGTGTTGTCACAGAGGCCTGGAGCATTGGGCAGGGATGGCCAATTGGCCACGGATCCGTGGACCACGTGTGATAAGGAAGCTTCCACTGATAACACCATGTCAGCTCTTTTCTCGACTTATTCATATCCTTGAGTTGCCACTTGCCAGGCTAACTTTGAGGGAATTATGACATCATTATTTGATTTTGGGTTCCTGGTGGTTTCTTAAGTCTCTGCCTCTCTGCGTGGACTTCTGCTCCAAACCTCAACACCTATTGAAGCCTGTTCTGCTTGTTTCAAAGGCTACTCCACCGTATTTACCGGTGCGATTTGGACACCTCTGCCAGGAGGGCTTTCCACCAATGCCTGAGTCATTCCCTGTTGCAATACCCTTGTGGCTTTCACTGAGCCATTGAATCCATTCTAGCCGTGGGGTGGGAAACTGTGGAAAATCTCTGAGGCCATTATTTCCTTCATAAAAGGTTCATTCCACCTTTATCCATTTAAAGGAAAATCTGCAGGCTTTAAAAGTGGGACTTAAAAGATGGACACAAAGTTATGAGCAGATTATTTCAACATCACCCAAAATAGAATGGTTGTCACAACATATCCCAGTCTGTTTGGCCTGAGTTACCTCAGGCGCTTGCGTGGCAGGGATAACTCAACAGCCTGTTTTCTGTTAGTAAAAATAGAAACTAGGTGTAACTTGGGGTGAGAGGAGCCTTCTGTTTCTTTTCTATGCCCTTTTCACCTTTAAATCCAGATAGTCTGTGTATACATTGATCTGAAAATATGCATATTTTAAAACTAGTACAGAAGCATACAATAATAATAACTTTATTTTTATGCCGCCTTTCTCCCCAAAGGGACCCAAGTTATTTGTATTTCAAAATATTTCCCAATTAGAGATGGGCACGAATCAAAAAAAATGGCATTTCATTTGTCGTTTGTCGTTTAGGGGGTCCGTTTTGGTTCGTTTCCGTTTTTTGTGAATTTTTGCAAAAAATCATTTTCGTTTTTGTTTGTTTCATTACCATTTTGTTACCATTTATTTCAATTTTTTGTGATATTTTTTTTTTTAGCTTTTAAAGCAGTTCAATGTATTGCCGTAACAAAAACAAAACGGACGACAACATTTCTGGTGTTTCTGTTCGTTTCGTTTCATTTTAGAGATAAAATTCGTTCGTCGTTTCGTTGCATAACAAAACAAAAAACGAAAACAGAAACGAAAAATTGTTCGTTTCGTGCCCATCTCTATTCCCAATGTGTGTCCCCCCACACCCACACCCAGAGGACATGCATATGTTTGTTGACTCTAACCTTAATCTATATTCATTGCAATTATCAGGAGCTGAGTTGCTCTGATATCAATCCCGTTGACTTCAGTGGCTTTGCTATCAATCTGAGTGAATTTGGCTCCAAGCCAATGGACCAAAAATTGCATTAATTAGCTCCACAAGTGTAGCTTCTGGAGGCAAATGGCCTTCAGTTAAGAAACCACTGCACAGTAGATATTACCAGCTATACACTCTGTCCCGTAACTTAGTATGCATCAGATCATATCTACAATGGTTTATTAAGTGGAAGGCAAACATGCTATATCCTAAAGTTACTGCACCATAACTGGAGTAAAATCGTACTTAGCATTTTGGCAAGCTGAAATAAGACCCCTGAATGTAAGTGGATTTGCTTTATGTATACAGTAGAGATGGGCACGAAACGAACAATTTTCCATTTCCGTTTTTGTTTTTTGTTTCGTTATGCAATGAAATGACAAACGAATTTTATCTCTAAAATGAAACGAAATGAACAGAAACACCAGAAATTCCCAATACACAAGCTTTTTACTTCGTGACAATTCCGAATGGGTCACCTTACAAGTTGCAGATTTTCTAGTAGCTGTTATTAATAAGAAATGAGAGTGTATCCCCTTTTTGGCCTTTTACCTATTGTTTAACTTGACAATGTTTTACCATCACTGTTTTGGTTGTGTTCTATTTTCTTTGTTTTAATGCCAATAAAGGTGTATGTATGTAAATGTAATAAGTACCAACAGATGGCATTAAATGGGAGGAGGAGGTGGCCTCTGGCCCTTGAGTTCCTGGAATTAAATTTCATCGGTGTTGTGGCTCTTTAGATGCCAGCTGTAATTTACTGTCTTGCTTGTTTGTCTGTCTGTCTGTCTGTCTGTCTGTCTTCTATACTACCCATCTGGCAACGAAGCCACTCTGGGCAGTTTATAACAAGTGTACAAAGGCAGACAAAACATAACCAAAGATAACAAGAGAAACAAGATAACGCGAGTCACCTTAAAATACAATTCCATAACGTCCCCTCTTGGGTTATCGTTGTTTCTGGGGTAGGTTTTCATGTACTGGGAGAGATTCTGGAGACGTACAAGCCTAGCTGCCCTGCTGAGTTCCTCAACTTGCCAATCCCAAAAGGAGACCCCGTCTTCGACCCCTCCGGTTCCGGCGATGTCCTCCTGCCCTTTCAGCGCATGCAGTGGGCTCCGGAAACAGGGCAAAGCCCCAACACCCCACGTGAACAGGTAGAAACCATGGGGCTGTGCAAGATGGATGGGGGGGGGGACACACAGAGGGGGACACACAGAGGATTGTCCAGGGGGAAAGGCCCAAGGCAGGTGGTGGATGGCGAGATGGGCATGTCCTAGGTCAGGAAAGCTCCAGATGCCTCAACCACAAGGGCTTATTTAACAGTTTAATCATGGCCACAGGTGTGGAAAGACCCTTGCGGTCTTTCCTCTTAACATATGCTCCCCATAAGTGCCTAAGAGCAGTGAGCAAGGAAGAGCTGTGTTTCGGTTTTGCCATTTTCCCCTTGTGTCAAGTTTCTTTGCTTGTTTTCAATTCAAAATAAAAGGCATGGCACACCATTGCTGTGAAGTGGATCTTCCGAAGAAGAGAACCAAGCGTTTTCACATGGCAGGATCACACCTGTCTTCTGTGTGTACTAGAGATGGGCACGAAACGAACAATTTTTCATTTCCGTTTCCATTTTTTCGTTTCGTTACGCAACGAAATGACAGAAAAATTTTGTCTCCAAAATGAAACGAAACGAACAGAAACACTGGAAATTTTGTCGTGCGTTTTGTTTTCGTTACTGCTATACAGTGAACTGCTTTAAATGCTAAAAAAAATCACAACAAATGAAATAAATGGTAACGAAACGGTAATGAAACGAACGAAAACGAAAATGATTTTTTTTGCAAAAATCCACGAAAAACAGAAACGAACCAAAACGGACCCTCCAAACAACAAACCGCAAACGAAACACCATTTTTTTGATTCGTGCCCATCTGTAGTGTGTACAGTTCCTACATCTGGGAGCCTCAAGTGACAGAATCTTCCCAACACACCCTGTTCAGAGATGGAGAGAAAACCCATCGACCTGACCCATCTCTTCCCCTTCCTCCCTGCTCCTCTCCTTCAACAGGTCAATGGAGTGACCGGTTGGTTGGACGGCAGTGCCATTTACGGCCCGTCCCATTCCTGGTGCGATTCTCTGCGGGATTTCTCAGAAGGGAAGCTGTTATCCGGAGAAGATGGTGCCTTCCCGAAGCAGACCAGGGCGACCAGCTTGATGTGGAAGGCCTTGGATCCAGCCACAAGACAGAGCGGGGCACAGGGACTCTTTGGTAAGGAAGGTTTGCAATAGGGTTGCTTTCCCATGTTGCATTGGGAGCGTCTGTGGATTGGAAGGAGGAGGAATCAAGCGCGATTATAGGTTCCTAGGGCACGTCTTTTCAAAGCTGCAACCTGGTCTTTGTAGAAAACGCTAGATGATAGATGAGCTTCTCAGAGGTAAAACAGGGAGTAAAATGTCTACTTGTCCCATCAAAACCTTTCACAATGGTATGCTTTGAGTGGCCACCCCAAAATAATTCCAGAAATCTGCTCCTGTACTTGAAATTGGGGCCATCAGTTCTGATGATCTTTTCTCCAATTTTCTTCTTCTGTCATGATCACGTGGTTTTGTTTAAGTGTTCCCATGGTCGTGATAACTTGTCTCGTGGCAAGTGTTACCTCATGGTCTTGTACCGTGACAAACCCTGAATTTGTCTAGCTTCCTTTTCCCTTTTTTTGTTCGGGGGGGGGGGTGAGGCTTAAAATTCTTTTTCGATATTTTGCTTCTGAAAAGTCAATATTTAAAAAAAGGGACACAGTTTTTCTGAGAGAAACAAATGTTTTGTTGCGTGACAGTCGTTACTACACTGTGGCTTGTCTCGGAACAGAAAGCGGGAACAAAGAGTGACAAGGAAAAACCCTACCCCAGCACCAGGTACAGTACTGTCACAATTAGCACCCATTCCGGGGGTATGGTCGAGACAAATTTCAGTAGTTGTGTGACGGACGTGAAGTAACTTTTTGTGTACTGCTCCTAAGCGCAACACTAACAGAGACAAAACGCACGTGAAGTAACCGCACGCGATGTTGCTACCAGTCTAGCTGGCTTGAGTCCATGCAATAGGGCAGGCTGCCATCTTGTCTTTTACCTCAGACAGCAAAATATCTTGACCTCTCGTGATGAATAGGGCTGGAATTGCTATTTTAAAAGCAGGCAACACAGTCTGCCCATTCCAGCTAGCGTGAAATCAATTTATGTCAAGCAGCAGCACTTTAATTAGCTGCTTGATTATAGCAATAGAAGTGGATGCCTTTGGATTGGTTAATCCCCAAGGAAGCTGTCTTTTCATGCTTCTCAAGAAGCATCTCACCTCAAGAATTTGCATGCCTAAGAAGACAATGATGGCTGTTTCAGAGAAATAAGGCGCATACATTTTAAAGGGCCTCAAAAGTGCATATATGGTGTGGGGGGGGGGGGAGAAAAGATGCCCCAAATGCTATAGTTAAGGGGCAGCATGCCATTTAATATAACACTTAGAAAAAGGCATACAAATAATACATGAAATAAGTGCATTAAAGTAGACTCCCCTTTCCCTGTGGAGAAAACAAGCACACACTATTGTATCTCAACCAGATATGAATAAAGGACAGGAAGAATACGCCGGTATGGTGGAGATATTTCCAGTGTACGTCAGGAGCAAAACAGTAGACTGGAAGAGGGTTGTAAGGTTTTGTGCACATGCTCTGCATTTTCACAAGGACGTGACAAAGAGCCATGCTCTCTTCTATGATTTCTGGTGAACACAAATATTTTATTGTTTTATGTGGGTTTATGGTGCTGCTTCTCCTGTTTGATTTGTAAGCAATTTGGATAAGAAGGGGGCTATTTGGCTTTGGCCACCCTTCATTTGGCTTCCAATTGCCACTGTGTGTTTGCCTACAGGGTCTCAACCATTTTGGTTTGCAGGTGGGGTGGGCTGTTTGCTTTGAGTGTGACCTGGTGTTAAAAAAACAGGATCCAGAAAAAAAAACCTTTGACTTCCTCCTTCTTGCCCCATTTTTTCTTCCTGCAGACCAGGATTTTTCAAGTGGAAGAGTTTTCATTTCAGTAGCTTCCACACCTGGATTCTGAGGCGGTATAGTCCTGGTGTTTCTGAATGCATCATCCCACTAACTTAGGTCAGCTTTCTCCCTCTGGCTGTGGTGTGGTAAAGCCAGGGCTGGCAGGATCAAAGTCCCATGTCTTGACCATTAGTAGAGTTTATGATTTCTCCGCGTGTTTCTCTCAAGTTCCCCGTTTCCATCTGAGTCTCACAGTGCTCATCATAGTAGTTGAGAGAGAACATAAGAAGAGCCCTGCTGGATCAGGCCAAAGGCCCATCGAGTCCAGCTTCCTGGATCTCACAGTGGCCCCACACCAGATGCATCTGGGAGTGCATGAGACTAGATAGCTGTCTCCTGATACCACTCCCCTGCATCTGACCCTTGAAGTACATAAGAACGTAAGAAGAGCCATGCTGAATCCGGCCAAAAGCCATGGTTCTTGGTTTTCCTAGGGAACTGCCTGTTTTAGAACTGCCTGCAGAGTTATGTATAGCACCCGAGGGTGCTTTGGTCTTGTATGGGCAATCAAGATTCATTACTTCGACAAAAGACCACCTCTTAATTTGTTCATATGGATGCCAAACCAATTGCCTTTTTTTTTAAAATCTCTCCTGGGGAGGAGGTGGCTAGGAGAAGTATCGTGATGAGCACCTGTACATTTCCTGTCCCACCACAGCCCTCAAGCACCTCCAAAACATTTTCTCATAGACAGCCTACCCACAGAGGCGTATCTTTTTTTGACTCCTTATATCTCCCTTGGGTTCCTTTTCTCTAGATTTTGGAAATGCCAAAGGAAACGAAAACCCGTTTCTGCAGGCTGTTGGCATTGTCTGGTTCCGCTATCACAACTATTGGGCCAAAAAGCTTGCCGCGACCTATAGCTGGTCAGATGAACTTCTGTTCCAACATGCACGCAAACGGGTCATTGCTGTTTACCAGGTGAGTCGGGAGTGGAAGGGGAAGGTTTTCAGAAGAAAATTAAAATCCCGCCTTGGAAGAAATTAGCTTCCCAATCCTACCTGTGTCTTCTGCTCAATCTTTAAGGAGGGAACCCAAGATTTGCTTTTTGCATGCACACGGTGTTCTCTCTTCAGGTGAGGTTTAAAAAAAAGGATCAGGATCTTTGGGCCAGCACCTTTCAAATATCTTGGGGCCACACCCTTCAGTGTCAGTGCTGGCTGAGGATGATGGCAGTTGTGGTTCAAACACCTTGAAAGGGCACTTTGGGCACTTTTACATGACCCCTAAGATCCGCTGGCAACTTAAATTCGGACCAGAGATCTTAGAGTTTTGCTTCTCTTGCTGGCTTCCCACCCCTCCGCACTCCCTTGCTCCTGTCTGCATGAGGGGAGGGAGAAAAAAAAGGCAGAAAAGAATGCAGGCTCACCTCCACTCTGCCCTCTCCGCTCTGCACCGGGAAGCATTCCAGTCTCTTAAAGGGGCAGGGGGCAAAAAAAACAACAACAACCAGAAGCCGAGGAGAGCCTGGCACTCACTGCTTTGCAATCCGCATCAGAAATTTTTCACCTTCGGAGACCAGGTACTTGGAAAATGGGCTGGGACGTGCTTAGGTGAGCGTGGTTGTACTTAATTTTTTTTAAAGTCCAGAGCTGGTGGGGAAACAATTTTAAGCTCGGCATCTGGGAGCCCTTTGCCTCGGATTTTAGGGGTCGTGTAAAAGCGCCCTTGGTCAATATAAATGCTTGACTTAAGAAAGCTTCCGATCTTCCTGTGAATCTCATGGCAGCTTCTTTTCCCTTCTTCTAGAACATTGTCCTATATGAATGGCTACCAGCTTTTCTAAGGAAGAAAACCATCACACCTTACAATGGTGAGGAGGAGCAGTTATGTGACAAGAGAGATACCACGGCAAGGAGATAGAGTGGTGCTGGTTGACCAGACCATGTTGTGCTCCGTGGGGAGGGTAGAGATGAGTGAACTCAAGAGCCGGCCGTGTGTTGTTGAGTTTTGAATTTTTCATTAAATCCCTCTAGCTTCAAATTCCTCAGATTAGTCCACCCCCTTTCCCCATCAACTAGCATTTACAGCCTCAATAACTCACTCTGAGAGCTTAGGAGCAGACCGGATAAAAAGGTTTACTCGCTGGGGGTGATGTCTCTCTTGTGGAATATTGCTCTGTGTCTTGTAGGTTATAAGCAACACGTGGACGCCAGGATCTCTCCCGAATTCGTGGCTGCTTCAGCACTCTTCTTGGGGACCATGGCGCCTTCTGGGGTCTACAAGAGGTGAGGATAATACGCGCCCTGCCCAAAGCCATCTTATGTGTTTGCGGCCACATGAATCAAAGGAACCAGCAATCAACCAGTGCATTGTAGCGCTATGGCAGTTTCAGGGGAGCCATGGCTCAGTGAGTCAAGAAGCTTCTACCCATTTGGACAGATTCCTGGAGGAGAAGTCCATCACAGGTTACAAACCATGATGGAGATGTGTAATCTCCAGGCTTAAAACCGGGGTACTTCAAGGGCCAGATGCAGGGGAGGGGTATCAGGAGACAGAGATCTAATCTCGTGTGCTCCCGGACCCATTTGGTGGGGCCACTGTGAGATACAGGAAGCTGGACTAGATGGGCCTTTGGCCTGATCCAGCAGGGCTCTTCTTATATTCTTATGTTTATGTTTTTATGCAGAGAAGCTACAACAGTTTCCCCCCTTCTTATATAGTCCATGAGGCTGAGCATCATGCTCACCCCCACGACTCATCTGACTTCTTGTTTTCCTCCAGGAACTCAACTTGTGACATCCAAAAGGTGGTTAACATTAATGGCAGCCTCTCTCCAGCGCTTCGCCTGTGCAACAGTTACTGGAGCCGAGAGGTAGGTGCCTCATTTCCTTGGAATCGGGGCCATCCGAGAATAACCAATAAATCCAATCAATCCAATCAATCAATCAATCAATCAATCAATCAATCAATCAATCAATCAATCAATAACCAAGCAGAGGCTTCCCACTAAAGGCACATGCTCCAGTGCTAGATAGGGAGAAACAGAGGCTTCGCAACTCATTGATGCCTGGGGTCTTTTCTGCCTTGCTTAGAATCCCAACCTTAAAACAGCTCGAGATGTGGATGAGTTGCTGCTGGGGATGAGTTCTCAGATTGCTGAGCAAGAGGACAACATAGTGGTGGACGATCTTAGAGGTAAGGCCAATTTCCTCCCCAATTCTTTTAAGCAGCGGTGCCTGATTTGGTTTCTGTTTGCGGCGGTTACAAAGAGCCACTCAACCCTACTGCAAACCTGCTAATCTGTAAACCGCCCTGAGTTCCAATATGGAAAAAGGAGCGGTATAAAAGTGTATCAAATAAATAAATAAATAAATAAATAAATAAATAAATAAATAAATAAATAAATAAAGGCGGAACTTGGGGGAAGTCATGTTTTGGACTACAGCTCCCAGAATCCCCAGCCAGCAGGGGGGGGGGAATTGCCATCCAAAAGGTAAATTTTCCTAAGCTCTGTAGCATAACATGAAGGATCTGCTTGGCCTCTGAGGAGGTTGGCACCAGAATTCAAAATGGCGGCTTCTGATGGAGATTAGGGAGGCTGGGAGGATCAGAGCTTTCCTAAGAGCAACCCCAAACATGGTGGCAGGAAAACGAGTGACACGGCTTCCCTCAAGGGATCTGCCTGATGTTTTGCTTTAAGGCTGTGGTTCTCAACCTTGGGTCCCCAGAGAGTTTTGGACTGCACCTCCCAGAAATCCTGGCCAACACATCCCATGGTGAAGGCTTCTGGGAGTTTTAGTCCAAGAACACCTGGGGACCCAAGGTTGGGAGTCATGGCTTTAAAGCAGGCCTGCACAATGTGTTGACCACAGGTGACCGGTAGTCTGCGGGGCCATTGGAAGTAACCCACCAGGTTTCCACCAGCCTCCTGATCCACCAGAAAAAAATAATTTTTTTTCACCCACCCGGACATTTGGTCCAGATTTGTTCCCTTACGTTCTGAGTCTCCGCCCTCCTAAATCGGAGCACTGGCCAAGCACACGCTTCTGTTAGTGGACCACGGGGATATCTGGGAGTTTCAAGAGTAGATCGTGGAGGCACTTGCCAGGTAAAGGTAGACCGCAGGCTGTTCAACGTTGGACAGCCCTGCTTTAAAACATCCTCAGGAACAAGGCGTTGTAGAATCTAGTAAGCCCACCAAGCTCATAAGGGTCGCTCTGAGGGTGGGGCGAGGCATGGGGGGGAGGGCTACAGTGACAACACAGGTGGTCTACTCTGTCCATTCCCCCCCCCACAGGAAGCCACAGAGCTGAGATAGACAAGAAATGAGGTTTACATTTCGCAAAGGGGCCATGTGTGCAAACGAAGCTTGTCTCCTGATACCCGGCTACCCAGCCAAATCCAGCTGATTTCCAGTTTGTAGAGCTGAGAAGCTTTCTGTCGGGATAAACAAATGAATTTAACCTCTTTAGGGCACTCTGCTTTTAACGATGGGTGCCCTGTCCTGTTGGTTTTGTCTCTTAGAGCAAGCAATACAGCGAAGAAAGCCTGCCACGTGGACATCTCCTGCTGCATTGCTTTTACTTTTTAAGAATTGAAAATGTTTCCTTTCCAAACAAATACTCCTGCCCTGCTCTGTTTCATTCTGCAGATTATTGGTATGGGACAGTGAAGTATTCCCGCAATGGACTTTGTGGCCAGCTGGATTCAGCGCGCCCCGGGACCTGGGATTATCCACCTATAATAAAGTCCGAGAATTCTTCAATCTCGAACCTGCAAAGGCGTGGCGGGAGATCGTCCAGGGGAACCAAACGGTACGGTGGGAAAGCTGTTGGGAAGGCAGTAGAGAGCCAGGCAGGAGGGAGGCTGTCACTTGTCAACAGGACTTATTTAGGGAGGATGGTTTCCATATGCAGGGACTTCTGTTTTTTCTCTGTTCTACATGCCCATAAACCTTACAGTCTCTCAAATCCTCCAGCCAGTAGGGGAACCTTGATATGATAGCAGCAATTCTAGGACCTGTAGTCCAAAAAAATTTCGCTGGTTTTAGATCTCCATAGACACATTTCCTGGGAAAAGTCAGCTGGTTGGAGCCAGTCAACCGAGGGAGAGGGTGAGAACAGCTGTGCTTTTGAGTGGGGGTTCATGGTTTGGTTGGGCAGCATCTGTATTGCATGACTCAAGAGCCAGGTTCAACCCATGGTATCTCTGCTTGATGTGGTGGTTCAATAAACAAGATCAATTAATTTTTTGCCCAACACCCTGTGAATGGATTTCTAAGCAATGCTGGGCTCAATGGTTCTAATCCTTTCTTGACCATAAAAGCGCATGGGTCCATTTGATGAAAGGAAAGGAAAGGAAAGGAATTCCATCTCAAGTTCATCAGAGGAAAAGAATTGCCTAACACAAGTGTGTAAAAATACAGGTTCATGATCTAGAGAGTCTAGACAGAGTACATCTTCTGTCTGATCCAGCTATACCCTTTAGCGGTTGAGAATTTACATTCCCTTCACAAGGTCACTGTGCTTGCATTCTGCTCGTAAATTTCAGGGGCGGCCCAGTCACTGGTTTGGTGGAATGTTCGGATGTTTTGGAACCTGTGTTGACAAAGACAGGGGAAGTTGTTTTTGAAATCAGCAAATCTGGCTTAAGTGGAATGAGAGTGAAGAAACAGGGTCATATTTCAAAACGTGCTGATCTTTGAAGGGCTGTCGGATATTTAGAAAAGCTGTCATCCAGCAGAAGGGCACGATCTGTTCTCAGTCATCCAAGGGGTGCAGGATAATGACATGCAACAATGGGCTCAAGCTAAGAGAACCCAGCTTTTGGTCGGTAAAAGGAGTACTCAGCTTTGCTGGGGGAGCAATGTGTAGCCTGCATACTGTAATAATTAAACTGAAAACCACCCAGAGACTACTTGAAGTGGTAATGGGGTGGTATATAAGCAGAACACATTGCTTTTGCTTTGCTTTTAACTTCCACTTCAGCCAGTCCATAGTGGAGTGAAAGCTTGCAGGGCCAAAGGGTGGACCTTTCTTGATTAATAGAGACAGTGATGTTGGTTGCACTTAATTGCAATCCTTTCAGTAGTGGAGGATTCCTAGTAGCAGTATCTAGCTGTGGGGTATTCAAGTTATAATGCATTCGTTGGTCAATTCAGAGAAATGTGCCGCTTCCTGCTTCTTCCAGAGGCCTCTTGTGCACCGTGGTGGGAACTACCACAGCAAGCACAGGTGCTTTGAGATTTTAAATCCTGCACCGGTGAGGGTGGGTATCACGATAAGCGGAGGGGGGGATCAGAGAGGGCACCACTTGAGGGAGGATCCTGATGAAGAAACGTAGACTCAAGTCCATTTTGTCCGACCAGGTGAGCGAAGATGATGATGTTCATGATCCTCGCCCCTTGCCACTCGGCAAGGCGTTTTATTACATATCATTTACATTACACAGTATGCACAGAATCAGTGATTGGTTACAAGGGAAACATTACGTATGTTACGTATGTTGGTTGGCTAGGGTTGCCTCGTGACTGCCTTGTGAACAGAGCATGCCTTGCCCAGTTATTGATTACCATAACCCATGCCCTGCTGTTTGCAGATGATGGAGGGTGAGTTAATGAGAAAGGGGAGTTAATAAGAAGGAGACAAGGAGACAAGAATAAGCTGAGAATAAACAAGCTGAGAAAATTAAAGGCAAATAATAGGTAACCCAGGCTGGTTTAGATTCCAAGGTCTGGAGTCTGGAACATGTGGATTCAGGTAGGAAGAATACCACCAGGTGGGCTTTCCCACTCATGAAATGGAACTGCCTCCTAGGCGGAATCCCAGCTATCAGATCCCCACATCCCCACATACCACAGTGAGCCTAACTTTATCCTCCATTCCTAGCTTCTTGAGGAAGTATCTGCCCTGTATGGCAACGACACGGGGCGTTTGGAGATGCTGATTGGAGGCTTGCTGGAACCCAACGCAACCCTCTTCCACACCATCATCGAGGACCAGTTTCTTCGCTTACGGGATGGGGACCGTTTCTGGTTCGAAAAACACCAAGAACGGGTATGAAGAGCCAGAACCGCTTCTCTCCCCTGAAAAACACTCACAGACCTTTGGCCCATTTGGGAGGTTGCCCTGCCATATTGCTGAGATACAGAACTGTTTTTTATTGCTTGCCTCAAATGCCAGTAGCTTTCTGTAGTGACCCATGCTAACTCCCAGGCATGTACGGTATTTTCCCATGGATAAGACTCTATTTTTGAAGGCCGTCTTATACATGGCAGTAAGCCGAAGAGAGACAATTGAAAAACTCTAATTTTGGGTTGGGAAAGTGGGGGTTGGTCTTATACAAGCAGGGTTGTCTTACAGGTGGGTAAATACAGTAAGACTAATACTAGTAAGAGCCCCATGGCGCAGTGGTTAAATGCCTGTACTGCAGGTACAAAACTGTGCTCATGACCTGGGGTTCAATCCCCCAGTAGCAGGCTCAAGGTTCACTCAGCCTTCCATCCTTCCAAGGTCTGTAATTTGAGTACCTAGCTTGCTGGGGGGGGGGCAATGTGTAGCCTGCATTCTGTAATTAAAACTGTAAACTGCCCATAGACTACTTGAAGTGGTATGGGGCGGTAGATAAGCAGACCACTTTGCTTTTTTTTTCTTTAAGCTAGAGCGAGCGAACTGCTTGGTTGCGCAACTGTAATTTGGGGTAGGTTAAAAGTGTGGGGGGGGGGGCGTGTTATAGATGGGGAAATGTGGCATTTGGTGCTACAAGCCTGGATCAGTGGTTTTTTCTGCCATTCCCCAGGAATCCTTGCTTGCTTGGAATTTTAGGATCTGTAATCCAAAGCTCTTCCAGGCCTTGTGAAAGGGGCCCCAGTTGCCAAACAGCAGTAGGAATTCGCCTGTATGTGTGAATGTGAGTCTGACATGCGAGGGACCTTAGATTCTGGTACAGTCCCTGCCATCGCTAAGATTAATCTGGAAAAGTCAATTAATTAAACCGATTAATCTACAGTCCCTTCTCTACTGGAAACCTTGTCAACCCCCCCTTGGTACAGCAGGAGACATCCCTGACCCACCAGCCCCTTCTGGATATGTTGGACCACGACTCTCCTATGTTCTACCAAGAATAACCATGGATGGTGCTGTTGGGACCTGGAGTCCAGCATATCTTGAAGGCCAGTAGTTTGGGGACAACTGCAATACAGTAGGAACCCCCCATACCCACTCATTCATTACCTGCTAATTCAGTTAAGCATGATTGCCAGAGGAAAAGTTAAATAAATAATTCAGCAGCCGCAAAGCAAGCTACTGTCACAAACAGCCATCGTAAAGCAAACTACTATCTCAAAAACAGCAGCCATAAAGCAAGCTACTGTCACAAAAGAACAGTAGGGGGGTGTTCTCTCTTATCCACAGTTTTCATTATCACGGGAAGCCTGGGAACCAATCCCACCAGATAACGGGGGGTCTACTGTATTACACGAGCACCTGAAAACCCCAACATGTGGGAACCTCATAGCTGTATCTCAGCCCCCTTCCACTGCAGGGAACATCCATGTCTCAAAGCACGGCATTGAGGACAAACAGGAGATGGTTAAGCATGGAGCCAAGCTGCCATGGCTATGAGCAGTGTCGGCTTTGAAGGCAGTGTTGATTCGAGGTTTGGGGCAAGGCCACCTGGTGGAAAAAGAAGTTGGGAATTGTTGAAGTAGGCTAGACACCGTCGTGCCAACCTCTTTTGTGGGCATCTCTTCCTTTCCTCAGTTTATTCTCCGACAAGGACATCCAGGAGATTCGGAATACACATTCAGTGCGGTTCTTGAAGCTGTGACTCGATGGGGATCCAGGAAAATTCCAAAAGAACGTGTTCCAGGCAAAGGATGGTGAGTCTGTCATTCTGGATACAGCTGGCCGATGAGAGGTAATACGTGGAAGGGAATAGCTTTGTGGG